>CM061750.1:229640472-230240472 GCA_030979885.1 Lolium multiflorum | reverse complement strand
CAGCCTGCCAGTCATCGGGCGGCTCGCTGGGGGCCGCCCCTTCGATGATGTGATCGACAACCCTTGTACATGGTGATGAGAAGAGTGAGAATCTGGCGCCACTTTGAGAAGTTAGATCCGGCGGTATCGACCTGAAATTTGATGTAATCATGAATGTGCACCCCGAGAATTGGGTGGGCGGGGGGCTTGATTTGGGGAAATTGGAAGGGGGTTTGCGCCGGTTGGGTTTGGATCGTGTTTGTCACAGCAGTTGTGGCGGCCGTGGATAGGGTTGGGAGGCTGGAGTAGATGTCGTTCAGGTTGAGGGGATCAAGGTGGAGGGGATCGCCGTGGAGAGGGGTTGGGGGAGCACGGGGCATGTTGGAGGAGATAGGAGTGTGCGGATCGGTGTCCAGGTGGGTGGCCGGAGTTGAGGAAGAAGAGGGGAAGGTGGCCATGAGTCCTAAGCTCTGATACCAAGAAGAGAGTTGGATAACGATCCTTGTATTCAATATATCACCACAGGGCTGACAGAGGTACATATATGAGAGGGAGAGAGTCTAACGGTTGCTACGCAGAGGCGCACGCAGGCGCATGCTTGCAGCAGAAGCGGTCCACGACCTGAACTATAGCTAGAGTAGTTACAAGTTATTCAACAGGATCGTCGCAGGCGGCAAAGGAGGAGAAACCACAGATGATGTTCCTCGTCCTTCCTCCGTCGCCCGGATGTTCTACGAGAACTGGATGACGTGTGAGGGCTGGAACCATGTGCACCTGCCGGGCGGGTGGCACCTCAGCAAGGCACGGGTTCCCATCCCGCCGGTGCCACATTCCGGTCCGGAGCGGGACGCAAAGACCCAGCGCAGGCGTGCCGTTCTCCCGGTGGACCTCCATCACCACCCAGACTTCACCGTCGACTCCCACTTGTGGGACAACTACCACCACCGAAACATGGTGCTCGACAGGCGGCGGAAGGCGGGGTTCCTCGGTGACAACTTCAACTTCCGCGTCGACGACCCGACGAAAAACAAACGCGCAATTAGTATCCAAAATATGTTGAACCAGTGAAGATGCTCTAAAATCCTGGGAGTGGATGAAAACGCTGGGTTTGTTGATAGCCGGACGGTAGAAACAGTGAAGAGAAGCATTCATTATGGGCCTGTAGGTTGGAGGCAGCATTGCCAGTAGATGATTTGCTCCGGTCTCGGTCCATAATCGGCCACAAACAAATGTACCGTGACCGTCTAGGCAGCGATGGCATCACAGCAACGTTCACATTTATTTGTGCCACAGACATGGGCCACTGGTACTGTGCATAAAAGCTAGAAGGGTCAATATACCTGAGAGAAATACAGCTTCAATCGTTGATCTGGCTGACAACCATTGGTTCTAGGCTGCGGGAG
The DNA here is from genome assembly GCA_030979885.1 of Lolium multiflorum. NCBI lineage: Eukaryota > Viridiplantae > Streptophyta > Magnoliopsida > Poales > Poaceae > Lolium > Lolium multiflorum. The sequence continues at coordinate 230,239,090 of CM061750.1, read as the reverse complement.
CAGCTAGACTCGGGAGCCAAGTTGAATATCCGAGATTGTATACATCATCAAGGGCATCAGGTCCTCACCTACTTCGCCCATCGAGCCGTGACGGCGCTACAGGTTGACCATACTGGGCTGCAGCCCACCCTTCCGTTTATTTTTTAGCTAAATATATGGTATTATTTCAGCCCATGAACATGAACTGGCCTACTATTTATGCTGATTTAGCCCAGTTTAGCTGAACCGACCCATCCTTATTTTCCAGCTCCGTCACTGCCCTTGAGTGTCGAGTGTATTTCAGGTAAAAATGTATACTGGAATCTTTTAACCTCTTCGGCATGCACTTCTACAAATCACCTGCCGATGGACCGCGGAGATGGGGGGTACGAAGAGGTGCCGAGATGCAATGGCGAGTCTCCGTCACTCCGTCAGGTGATTCACCTTCAGTCGTCCATGGCATCTCCCTCCCCTCCACTTTTGAGTGGAGACTTGTGGCAGGAGGTCAAGGACTCTTAACTGGTTGGACCCGGCGCAGACAAACCTGCGTCATCTTTTTTTTGAGGGAATAAACATGTGTCATCTTTTTGTTGAAGTCAGCGGATTAGTCTGTGGCGAGATAACTCACACACAAAAAAAAATCTTCTAAGCCACACGCCACACATAATGTACACTCAACTAAGCTGATGCTTATATATGTGATCTTTATGCCCTTGCAAACAACAAGAATCGATCTTATAGGTTACAGCAGTAGTACAGACATGGCAGTGTGAGAAGTATACACAACTGTGCAACACTGCAGATACAAATGCAGCTTTGCTCCATGTTCTCAGTTCCTCCTTTCTTGCCGCCACGGTGAGTGCCGGTCGTTGGCCCCAGAGCCCGGGTAGTCCTCCAGCTCCATATCCATCTCCATCCTTCTGCTGAAGCCGCCGGAATTGGCCTCTCGTGTTATGACAACCTGGGGTGATCATACCAAAGATTCAGGCCAGCTACAGTTTGAAACCTGACTACCTGAGAGAGTGTGGTCTGAAACAGCTAGTACTACTTGCATGAACATGCGGTAAAATCTGGACAACACCTTACCCAAGTAATATAAATCTTAAAAAAAGTATCATGTAAATTAACTTGTGATCACAGATAGTTCAAGAGTATATCACCTGGCCATCTGCCCCACTTGAAGCTGGGATCGCCTCGGTCTCCCGCTGCACCCTCGGGGCCGCTGACACATATAGGAATAAATTTGTCACAACTCATTCAGAACAGTAGAATTAAATATCTAGACGGGATGAGAAGGTTACCAGGTGGAAATTGAATCGCAGCACTTGAAGCATGGACGAGGCAGCAGAAGACCAGCAGAGCCACCACTGCCAGGTGCAGCGCAGGCGATCTCTCCATCCGTGTCATCTGAAGCATTTTCTCTGAGTGTCTCTACTCTTCTTCTGCACCCATGAGGGGTTCATGTAGAGGACCTGAACTCCAAGCTATTTTATAGCACAGTAGGCAGTAGTCATGGAACAGATTGAGGCTTCTGAAGCATCCTCCACAACCTGTGTTAGTTGCTATATAAGTAGTTAAGCACCTTCTCTTAAGTGCTTCATTAGCTCACATGATGAGCTTTTCTATGACTAGAAAAGTAGGTGGCCAGCATTTCGTAGGCATGTGCTGTTTCTTGGAACTGTGAATTGCTATTTGCTAGGAACGCACGCGGAAAGGGAAGATATACATATCACGAAAAGGAGGGGTGGGAAAAAAGGAGGCAACTGCGATTGGCAAAGGAATGATTTAGGCCAAGAAGAGGTTGCAAGAGGTAATCAAAACAGGAATTTAGGATGGTGACACGGCGCAGATGATTCTGAGGATTTTTCCAATCTGGTACCGGATTTTCTTATCCTGATGTAGGCAGAGTGGGCTGCAGACTTCAGGTAAAGTAAAGTTGGCCCCTTTATTTTGAGCTCATAGTGGATTCAGCACTTGGGCAGATAACTTGTGAGCCTCCACTAACTCATCTGATGAAATAAAACTGCACCTAGCAGCTCATCAAGTCGGTTTTGCCCAGTTGAAGTTTGACACCTTGCAGAGGGCATGCTACGAGCATCTCCAGCCGCGTCCCCCAAATTTTTTTCTAGTGCGTCGGACATTTTTTTTGGCCCCAGTCGCGCCTCAAAGCCTCCTTCCGTCTGGCACGCCCAATACGGTGTCCGGCGCCCCGAGCCCGTCTCCGCTCCACAGAGAACACTTCGGGCGCGCCGGACATAGCGTGAAGCGAGGTGGGGAGTGGCAGGCCCGACGCGTCATTGGACCACGAACGACGCCCACCATCGCCTACCTCGTGACGGAGTTATTATTGACGCGCAGCGACGGTGCAATTGCGGGAAGGGGAACCGCCGCAGTGGCAACCGCGTCAGTCGAAGCGAGAAACGCCGAAATGGAGCGCGAACTCCGCGAAAGAGCAACCGCAACCCTCTTCGATATCTGCGCCACCATTCATCCCCGCTCAATAAGACCCCTACGTCTGCGCATTCCGTCCTCCAACCGGCCAACGCCCTTCATCTCTACGACTGAGCAACCTGAGCAACCTCTCCTCTCTGGACATGAGCAACCTCTCTTTGCCATCGGACACCGATAGCGAGGGGAAGCCGCCGGGATGGCGCCATTGGTGGGAAAGAACTGCCACACCTAGCAGCTCTAGTTTCCCGCCGACAGACGACCATGAGGAGGAGTGGAAGGCCGTCGCCGACGAGGGCCAGGAGGAGGAGGGAGAGGCCGTCGCCGACGACGACCATGAGGAGGAGGAGGAAGAGGAAGAGGATGGAGATGCCAGGTGGAGACGGCTGGAGGCAGAGGAGGCGACTGAGGAGGCGACATCAACAAAGAAGGAGGCAAGGGTCTGGGCGAAGGCGAAGGCGCAGCCGGCGGGCACCGACGACGATGAATACACCAAGGACTACTCATCGGAGGAGGACACAAGCTCCTCAGACGCGTCGAACGCCACTACCTCTTCGGAAGAGGTGATGAGCAGGAAGCGCCTCCATGAGGACGACGAGGCGAGGCCATCAAAAACGAAGTAGCTTATAGATTAAAAATTAGTTTGAACATTACTTTTCGCAGTTTTTATGTTTAATTTGTTTCAATATGTTGCACTAATTTGAAAATCTCGATTCAACCTACAAATTCCTTCTCTATTAAAATGAAAATGCAAAAACAAAAACAAAAAAGGTTATTTAATGTTTAGGGGCCGCGGCTGGGCAGCGATGCGCCCAAAACACGGCACGAAGCGGAGGCGTCCTCCAAACGCTCGATCCGGCGCCATTTGGAAAACGTTTTAGGAGACGCAACTGGAGATGGTCTAACACAAAAGTTCGTTTCTACTGAAATTACGACAAGCATTAGCTCACACATGCATGCAGACAAGGTTTTAATCTTGAAATAAAGTATCATGTCGGGCGGCCCTAGCTGGCGCTCGATCGCCAAGACTTTATAGAGCGATCGGTTTCCGACAGCTTAATTAGTGAAAATCTGTGGCAATAAGTAGAAGGCATGCAAGGGATGGACCACCTTTTCTTCTCTCTCCTCGTCACATGCATTCCTAATTAGCGTGGCTAATCACCGCATGCAAATTTAGGGTCACCCATCGAATATATGTAGCATAAACCATTGTTTAAAATGATTTATCTTTCAAACGACAACTCTAAATTAAGATCCGCTTTCACCAATAAATCCGTCTCGACGAGATCTTCAAAACTAGCACCCATGTTAATATGTTTCGACAAAATTTTTTTCTGGCTAAAAGTTATCAAGCCTCTCTATTTGAATAATCAACCCCTCTGTACTTGAGTGATCAACGGTAAATGTATAAAATTATCAACCTGGTGCAGGGTATTGGGGGAAAGTTCTGCATGCAAGCATAAATAGACGAATCTGCTGATGTCAGCGGAATCATTTCCAAATTTCAAAATTCAAAACGTTTTAACTTTCAAACGACAACTCCAAATTAAGATCCGCTTTCACCAATAAATCCGTCTCGACGAGATCTTCAAAACTAGCACCCATGTTAATATGTTTCGAAACTTTTTTAAAGTTATCAAGCCTCTCTATTTGAATAATCAACCCCTCTGTACTTGAGTGATCAACGGTAAATGTATAAAATTATCAACCTGGTGCAGAGTATTGGGTGAAAGTTCTGCATGCATGCATAAAAAGACGAATCTGCTGATGTTAGCGGAATCTTTTCCAAATTTGAAAATTCAAAACGTTTTAACTTTCAAACGACAACTCCAAATTAAGATCCGCTTTCACCAATAAATCCGTCTCGACGAGATCTTCAAAACTAGCACCCATGTTGAAACTTTTTTTCTGGCTAAAAGTTATCAAGCCTCTCTATTTGAATAATCAACCCCTCTGTACTTGAGTGATCAACGGTAAATGTATAAAATTATCAACCTCGTGCAGGGTATTGAGTGAAAGTTCTGCATGCATGCACAAAAGACGAATCTGCTGATGTCAGCGGAATCTTTTCCAAATTTGAAAATTCAAAATGTTTTAACTTTCAAACGACAACTCCAAATTAAGATCCGCTTTCACCAATAAATCCGTCTCGACGAGATCTTCAAAACTAGCACCCATGTTGATATGTTTCGAGAAACTTTTTTTTCGGGCTAAAAGTTATCAAGCCTCTTTGTTTTGAATAATCAACCCCTCCGTACTTGAGTGATCAACTGTAAATGTATAAAATTATCAACCCCAAAGTTAATTTTATTTTAAACATTTTAGCGAATATTTTTTAGTTTAGAAGCTATCAACCCGATGTCCTGTTATTTATCAACAGTAAATATAATAACTACCAACCCTAAAAATCTAACTTCATTTCGAATATTTTGGCGACTCTTTTTAGTTTACAAGTTATCAACCCGGTGCTCCGTTATTTATCAATGGTAATTATAAAAAAACTACCAACCCAAAAAAGTATTTCATTTAGAATATTTTAGCGAACATTTTTTATTTTACAAGCTATCAACCTGGTGCCTCGTTATTTATCAACTGTAAAAATAAATAAATAATAACCCTAAATGTATTTCATTTAGAATATTTTAGCGACTCTCTTTTAGTTTACAAGCAATCAACCCGGTGACCCACTATTTATCAATGGTAAAATATAAAGAAATGTCAACCCTAAATTTTTATTTAATGAATATCAACCCAAAATAAATATCAACCCTAAATATAAATAAATATCAACCCTAAATATAAATAAATATCAACCCTAAATATAAATAAATATCAACCCTAAATATGTAGGGACTCTTTTTTTTGTTTACAAGTTATCAACCCGGTGCCCCTTTATTTATCAACGGTAAATATAAATACCTAGCAACCCTAAAAAGTAAATTTTATTTAGAAATTTTAGCAACTTTTGTTAGCTTACAACTTAAAAACAGTACTTAATTTGAGTAGCAAGTGGTAGTTCATTTGAGTTGCAAGTGGATCTTCCCACCCGTTATTTTCCCCCTTAAAAACCACTGGCCCGAAAAAGGGAATTAAAAAAATTAATCCAAAAAACATGAATTACCGTACGAAATAACAATATAAAGGGAATTGCAAAAAAAGAGAATTATCAAAAGGGAATTGCAAATAAAGAGAATTGAAAGCATGCGTCGTGCTGAAAAAAAAAGCGAGCTGCTCTGTGCATGCAGCAACTTGTGAGAGCTAGTCTCGTGCTGAAAAGTTGGCTCATTAAATGCAAAGCTATGAGATACTTTATGTATGCATGCAGTGTGAACGCTCTTGGTTGTATGCAACTTGCAAGTGGGAACGTGAGCTGTTAGTGTGAACATAAAGCTACATGTGAACGTAATTAAACACTACAAGACAAAAAGGGAATTAATTTCGCACATGGCGCGAGCGCTGCCGCGCCAAGAAAAGTGATCGCTCCAGCAATCGATTGCCAGGGAGGGGATTTGTATCATGTCACTGTTACAGGTTATAACTGAATTCCACAGCGTTCATGAGTCACAGGCACTAGCATATATCTTGCTCGCATGGCATCCAAAAGCACCAATGAATTATTTTCTCCTTTATTAAGAGTTCAGACGATAGTGTCCACGCAGTGAACTTGTCATTTCCACGCAGAGAAAGAGAAGGACTTTATCTGACAAAGATATATGCACCCGGTGCTTTGACTTGACGAAGCAACTCACCTTTTTTAAAAAAAAATTAGTACGGCAGACATTAAGGAGTAAAGTAAATATGAAGGAAAGTGTCTGTAAAAACGAAAATACTTTGTTGACTGACAGTTTCTTCAGTCAAATATCAAAGACTGCGACAGTACCCTCGAAAGTTTCTACGTAAGATCTTCAAGGAACAACTGATTTCCTGGATGATCATACTGATAGTTTTGGTGTAACGATGCGTACCCTTTCGGACCATCGGTTGCATGTTATATAGGTAGGGAAAAGCCTACGTGGCAGTACAAAGGAGGTACGTGTACGATCGGAGTACTACTCCGTACACGTACACGTATACATAGCACATACACTAACACATACACACATGATAACGATACTGGTATGATACTAAATTACTAACTCCTAACCTACAGCTAAGTACAAGTCTAGATCTTCATCGGGGAAAAGAAACCAGAATCATGCGTAGCGATCTGTAAGATTTGAACCAGACAATAAACTTTGATACTAATAAAATATAAAATGAGTGGAGAATTTTGGCTCCCAGGCATCAGTGATCCTGTTATTTTTTTTACGAGTTTCAAAGAAATTTGAGAAAAACTCCGGATGTAGACAATAGTTTATCCCACAAAAGTGCCAAATATAAATTTCAAATACTACTTTATATTCTGAGTTGCACAAAAATAACAAACGTGTGGATCTGAGTATATATATTTTTGAATCTTCCAATTTGATAAGATTTTGACATTTTTGTGTAGCCCATAATATAAAGAATTCCGCATTGTGAGTTTTCATGTATTTTTATGTTACATCATTGACCATGTTCATATTTTTAGTTTTTTTTAACTTATAAATATCTCTGGACGGATCACTGGAGCTTGGGATCCAAAGAAACTTTCCGTAAAAAATCATGTATTTTTGGTTGCGCTACACCCACATCTGAGGTCTTGAGTCTTCTAGATGTCCCCTCAGGTCTTGAGTCTTGTTTTTTTTCCAAAGAATGAAAGAAATATCATTTTCCTGCCTTACCCGAAATTTCTATGTAAGCAGCATCCATACTCAAACTTGGGAAAATGTAGTCAAACACTACATATGTATATTTTATTTAAAAAATTCATGACTTGGTATTGAAGACCTAATCAATGGACCACCCAGCTCTGGCACTTTGAGCCGGTCCATTTTTGGCCCTCCCTGTACACATTGTGACCCAAGTATCAGAACGTGGCTTTTGATCCGGAGCCTGTAGCACTTACCCTACTTCAGCCTGGCTTGCCCGGCCAATTCATTCAATGTATATGATATGAACATTTATTAGTTTTTGGTCCAAAAGAACGATGAATTACTCATCCTGTTCGATGTGTTCTGAAATATGTTTTCATGTTCTGTATGTTTCCCAACATGTACACGACGAATTTCCGCGAAGAAACATGTACCAAACCAAGGAGCATAGAACATGCATTAGACTTGTGTGTGTGAGAGCAGAAAGGGAGAAGGAATATATAGAACTCATGAACCATCTCTTTCCAGGAAGCATCTAATGGAGTAAAAAAGATTAAAAGAGCCAGTAAGAACCAAGACCATAGACTCTCTGAATCTCAGGCTAACAAGTGTCATCTTGCTGTTTACTCTTCTTCCATAACGTTTTCCAAAGTGGAAATATCCTCTGACCTGCCTGGATCTTTCATATTGATTCTCTTGAAGCTACAAGTTAGGCTACAAAAGCCAACTAGTTGGCTTCCTAGTTCCTATATAATCCTCCATTGGTACATCTTCCCTTCAACAAAACAACCAGACTTCCGAGTTCACAGGTGAAGCCAGCAACAATGGAGAAGTCCCCAGCCACTGCAGCATGTCATCATGAACCAATTTTCCAAGAAGAACTCGGTATTCTCATCCTTTTCACTATCCTCACCTGGTCCATCTCAAAGCTTCAGAGGTTCTTCCCCAGTTCTTTCCAGTCCTGCAGTTGTCCTGTCTCCAACACAGCCTCGACGCCTGTCCTCGCCAACACAGAGATATCCAAGGCACTGAATAATAATGAACACAATGAGGTAGATAAGATGCAATCTGATGCTGAGATAGCCATGATAAAGATGGGATTCAATTTTGATCAAGAACATAGTGTGGCCTTGAACGCAATTAGCTCTGAATGTATCTCTACGCTGTTCGTGGACGAAGAACCTAGCTTGCAGGAAGTGAAAATGGCGTTCTTGCTGTTTGATGAGAACAATGATGGGTACATCGACGCATCAGATCTGCAAAGAGTTTTTCGGGACCTAGGATTAGGAGAAGGAGTAGGGTTAAGTGAGTGTGAGCAGATGATTTCTAGATATGATATGAACGAGGACACGAGGATAGATTTTATGGAGTTCACCAATGTTTTGGAAGCCAGCTTTTGCTAAAATTATTCCGATGTATATTTTTTTCTTACACGCAATGATTTGTATTTAACATTTTGTGATTGACCGAGTTAGTATTCCAGTTTAGTCGAGAATTCAATTGTGGATCTTGCACTAAGCTATTACAAAGGCAACTTCTCGGGCAACAGGACCTATTATGCTAGTTTACAAGGTGCAGTTCCCTTACTCCCCCCCGCCCGCCCGCCCGCCGAAAGGTCTTGACGTTGCGTATTCGACAGTATTTCGGTGTGGGGTGCCTCGCAGAGGAGGAGAGAAAGGGGGAGCCATGGGGCGAGGAGTCACCGGAACGGGGACACACGAGTTACAAAACTTCGAAAACCTCACGACATGGTTGCTTGTCTAAAATTATCAGGCAACAAGTACAAGATTACAATGAGTTGTGTCGTGCCTCTAGGACTCCTAGTATCCGGCTTATAAAGGTGTCTGGATCTAGGATTACAATGGTAGAGATTCAATCGGATACGACTACGCCTAAGCTAAGGTAAGTTATCTTATCGTGTACATCAAGGATCCGACCGACCTCTACTATGGGCCGGATCTGGGCCGGATCCGACTACTTCTATCTAGGCTGGATTCCTCCATAATGATTTTCCAACAACTAGGCTGCCATAGGTCTCACCACCATCTGTGGGCCACCCGAACTTTCCGGAATTAGAACCATGTCGTGGTATACCTAGTTGGCATATTCACAACAACTTTGGACCTCCATCTGAGGTTGGCCTCATCAACCAGCCCGCTAGCTCTGCAAATGCCAGCCAAAGATGGCTAGGCACATTTTTCGAATGCCGTTAGGCTAGGCACATTCCTCGAATGCCGCTACTCCAAGTGAATCTAGACATATGCCAACTCTTGGCTTTATTGTCCGACTATCCTGCAGAATTTTGTATCCGAAATACTGATGGTACTTAAATATTGGCTAGCCTTGGCCACAACTCTGGCCTTTTCGGAGAATCCCCGTGGTTGGATGGTTAGGAGCGTTGTGGCATCTACCAGAGTTCAAACCCCAGGTTTAACACTTATGTGTCTCATAAGGTAAAATATTCTTTAAGTGAAAGGCGACGTTCCCGTCGATAACAAGTCACATGTGACGACTTCGTCAATTTCAAGACCCGCCAGATTAGTTTCTTCGACTCAGACTCTCGGAGGTGCTAATAGAGGTAGGGTGTACGTCTGTGTGTTCATAGGGGTGCGTGTACACTAATACAACACTCAATGTTAGAGTCGGTTCCCCACAATTGTCCTGAGCTGGATTTTGCCATCCGGATCTAGGCTTGCGTCTCTATTAAGTTTTTAAAACCGGCTCTAATACTCAGCACCCTTCAATCGGTTATAAACTGCAACCGTCTCTATTACTACCTCCTCTCCAAATCTTAAGGCTTATTTTTTTAGAAAGTTAAACTATGTCAAGTTTGATCAAGTTTTTGATGGGATTCGTAGCATAGAAAAGAAAAATTTTCCTACCGCAAGAACGAAAACCAAACCAAGATCTAATCTAGTAGACGGTAGCAACGAGGAGATGAAGAGACTAACCCTCGAAGATTCGCAAAGCTTAACGAGATTAGATCTCGGGGTGGATGTAGACGATTACTTGCCGCTTGCAAAAGCGCGTAGAATATCTTGATCTTGACGGTGCCACAATCGGGCAGCACCTCCGTACTCGGTCACACGTTCGGTGTTGATGAAGACGACGTCCTTCTCCCCGTTCCAGCGGGCAGCGGAAGTAGTAGATCCTCCTCGGAATCCCGGCAGCACGACGGCGTGGTGGCGGTGGTGGTGGAGAACTCCGGCGGGCTTCGCCTAAGCGTATGCGGGAGTTGTGGTGGAGGAGGAGGTGGCTAGGGTTTGGGGAGGCGGCTAGGGTTGGGCCGGCCAAGGGGGGCGGCCAACTTGTGGTGCTTGGGGTGGCCGGCCCCTTCCCCTTGCCCCTCCTTATATATGTGGAAGCCCCAATCCTTGTCTCCCAAGTCTTCGAATAAAACCTCAACACCAAACCTACCTTTGGTGGGAAACCTACCTAAGGAGGAGTCCTACTCAAGGTGGGACTCCCACCTTTCCATGAGGTGGGGTGGCCGGCCACCCTAGGTGGAGCCCACCTGGGACTCCTTCCCTTAGGGTTTGGCCGGCCAGGGTTGTGGAGTTCCTCCGGGACTCCACCTTCTATAGTGTGTTTCTTCCGGACTTTTCTAGAACCTTCTAGAACCTTCCATAAATGCACCGGATCATTTCCAAACTTGGAATATGACTTCCTATATATGAATCTCATTCTCTGGACCATTCCGGAACTCCTCGTGATGTCCTGGATCCCATCCGAGACTCCGAACAAAACTTTGAACTCCATTCCATATTCCATATATACTCAAACGACATCAAACCTTAAGTGTGTTACCCTACGGTTCGCGAACTATGCAGACATGGTTGAGACTTCTCTCCGACCAATAACCAATAGCGGGATCTGGAGATCCATAATGGCTCCCACATATTCAACGATGACTTAGTGATCGATTGAACCATTTACATACGATACCGATTCCCTTTGTCTCGCGATATATTACTTGTCCGAGGTTTGATCATCGGTATCACGATACCTTGTTCAACCTCGTCTCGACAAGTACTCTTTACTCGTACCGTGGTATGTGGTCTCTTATGAACCATTCATATGCTTGCAAGCCAATTAGACGACATTCCACCGAGAGGGCCCAGAGTATATCTATCCGTCATCGGGATGGACAAATCCCACTGTTGATCCATATGCCTCAAGCTCATACTTTCCGGATACCTAATCCCACCTTTATAACCACCCATTTACGCAGTGGCGTTTGATGTAATCAAAGTACCCTTCCGGTATAAGTGATTTATATGATCTCATGGTCGAAAGGACTAGGTAACTATGTATCGAAAGCTTATAGCAAATGAACTTAATGACGTGATCTTATGCGCTTAATTGGGTGTGTCCATTACATCATTCACATAATGATATAACCTTGTCATTAATAACATCCAATGTTAATGACCACAAAACGATGATCATCTATTAATTAACAAGCTAGTTATACAAGAGGCTTACTAGGGACTTTCTTGTTGTTTACATAACACACATGTATCAATGTTTTGGTTAATATAATTATAGCATGGTATATAAACATTTATCATAAACACAAAGATATATAATAACCAATTTATTATTGCCTCTTGGGCATATCTCCAACAGTCTCCCACTTGCACTAGAGTCAATAATCTAGATTACATGGTAAGGTACCTAACACCCATGGCATTCTGGTGTTGGTCATGCTTTGCCCTAGGGAGAGCTTTAGTCAACGGATCTGCTACATTCAGATCAGTGTGTACTTTTGAAAGATCGAGATGTCGCCTAGAGGGGGGGGTGAATAGGCAATTAAAAACTCTTGCGGATTTGTCTTGTAGGAATGCAGAATTAAACTAACGTTTAGTTTACAAGCACAAACCCTAGATATGCTAGGCTCAAGTAAGTGTAACAATATCAACTAGAGCTAAGCAAGATAGGCACAAGATATATGTAGCACAAGTGATAGCAAGATATATGTACTTCAAGCACGATGGCTATCACAAGGTAAGAGAGCTCGGGTATAGAAATAACCGAGGCACGCAGAGACGAGGATGTATTCCCGTGTTCCCTTGCTTTGCAACAAGGTACGTCACGTTTGGAGGAGTGGAGGTCCCACGAAGGATTCCCCGCGCCACGAAGGCTCACCCTATTCTCCGAACCACACCCACGAAGGATAATGGCCCTTTCCTTATGGTTAGCTTTTCCTCCGCTCCGGAGATGGCAAGCTCCACAACCACTTCACAAGCTCCACGAAGGAGAAGCCCGGGCCTCTTCACAATCTTCTTGAAGAGATCACCGGAGCACCAACCGCCAAGCCAACTAGGAGGTTTCCCTCCAAGAGTAACAAGCTCACGGTCTCTCACTCGAACTAATCGTGGTGGAGAGCTCAACACTATGCAATGATGCAAAGCAAGAACACTAGAGGTGTTCAAGTCCTTCACTCTCAAATCCCACCCAAACAACAAATGCTAGGATGAGATTGGAGAGGAAGAACAATGGGGAAAGTCAACAAAAGACTCCAAGATCTAGATCCAAAGGGTTCCCCTCACTTAGAGGAGAAATTGATTGGTGGGGATTGTAGATCTAGATCTCCTCTCTCAAATCCTCAAGAATGGGCAAGAATCATGGGGGGAATCAAGAGGGGAAGCAAGTTCTTCCAAGAGCAACAATGGAGGTGAAGAAAGGGGAAGAACTAACTCAGCCCAAGGTGGAAGAAGGGCTATTTATAGCCCAAGAGCAAATATAACCGTTGGGGAAAAGTTGGGCTGAGTCAACCATCGGAGAGGCCGGTCAACCGGGCCTGGGACCGGGCCGTCCGGTTCAGGACCCGGTCAGACCGGGCCACTAACCGGGCCATCCGGTCCACAGACCGGTCGACCGGGCTAGTGACCGGACCAAGCTGAAAAGCTTACTGGATAGTGCCCGGATGGCACCGGTCCAGGGGCCGGTTTGAACCGGGCCATCCGGTCAGACGGCCGGTCACGCCGGGATAGAAACCGGGTCAGCAGGAAAACATGTTTTACTAAAACTGTGATAACTTTTGTGTCCGGACCCCGATTGACATGAAACCAATTTTGTTGGAAAGATAACGACGAATAGAACCCCAACAAATATGGAGACTCCTCACAGGATATTTTTAGATGTTTTTAGAGAGGGAGTCTCCCACCGTCAAGAAACGGTGAAGGCGTCCAAACTCGAAAACGCAATAGAAGATGCATGCGGATTCCGTTTTCGATGAACTTGGGCTTGTTGTAAAGCTAGCAACAAGCTCAAGAACTTCTCACAGAGAAACACCAAGACGCAATAGGGATATGCAAAGTATGCAAAGGATTGAGCTCCCTAAGACGGTGCGATCAAGTTACTCAACCGAAAGCCCCTCTTGATAGTGCGGCTATCTATCCTACAATCCGGTCTCCCAACATCCACCTTAAGACCGGTAAAAGGAAAACCTAGCAAGGTCATACCTTTGCCTTGCGCATCCCGCTTGATCTTGATGATAGTTCTTCAAGCTCCACTCAAGCCGGAATGCCTTACTTGATCATCGTTGCTTCGTGAAGACTCACAAATGCTCCCCCATACACCATGATGGGAAAGCTCCATTGATGCATATCTTCACATGTCCATTATCACCAAATGGACGGTAAGCTTCAAGCATGTGATCCACTTGGAATGCTCATCTTGAACTTGCCCAAATCCACCTTGTATCTTCTCATACTCATTTAAGATAGAGCATGGCTAATGTTGAGTTCCACATAAGAACTCCATCTTCATTTCTTCTTCTTGATCATATCACATATATATCCTCATACCGATGATCTTGATGCCAATACACAGGGTATACCTTTATCTTCATGGCATCCATACTTGAATCCAACACATGGAGTACAAGTAGTACCTATGGAATATTCCTTCATATAAATTCAATGAAAACATTAGTCCATAGGGGTTGTCATTAATTACCAAAACCACACATAGGGGCAATATACCCTTACAACTTTGCAAATCTTTACTTCTCCATCTTCGATGTACTCGCAAATCGAATGAAAACGCAGCTTGATATGCTTTAGCTTCTTGTGTGACCTTGGTTCTTGTGCATTGGCGATGGCACCCATGTTGCCACAATAAATGACTAGTGGGTCCAATGCACTAGGAACCACACCGAGCTCAACAATGAATCTCTTCATCCATACCGCTTCCGATGAAGCCTCCGAAGCCGCTATGTATTCCGATTCTGTTGAAGACTTCGCCACCGTGCACTGCTTGGAGCTACACCAGCTTACCGCAGCACCATTCAATATAAACACGTACCCAGACTGAGACTTAGAGTCATCAGGATCGGTGTTCCAACTTGCATCGGTGTAACTGGTTACAACGAGCTCTTGGTCACCGCCATAACAAAGAAACATATCCTTAGTTCTTTTTAAGTACTTCAGGATATTCTTGACCGCTGTCCAGTGTTCCATTCCTGGATCACTTTGATATCTGCTAGTCAAACTAACAGCATGTGCTATATCCGGTCTAGTACACAGCATGGCATACATGATAGAGCCTACTGCCGAGGCATAGGGGATCTGATTCATCCTCTCTCTTTCTTCTGCCGTAGCTGGACCTTGAGTCTTGCTCAAGACCTTACCTGGCAACATCGGTAAGAATCCTTTCTTACTTTCATCCATTCTAAACTTCTTTAGAATCTTGTCCAGGTATGTACTCTGTGAAAGCCCTATTAGGCGTCTTGATCTATCTCTATAAATCTTGATGCCTAAAATGTACTCTGCTTCACCAAGGTCCTTCATTGAAAAACACTTATTCAAATAACCTTTTACACTGCTTAGTAGTTCTATATCATTCCCGATCAATAATATGTCATCTACATATAATATCAGGAACGCTACAGAGCTCCCACTCACTTTCTTGTAAATACATGACTCTCCATGACACTGTATAAACCCGAAGTCTTTGATCACCTTATCAAAGCGTCGGTTCCAACTCCTGGATGCTTGCTTCAGTCCATAAATGGAACGCTAAAGTTTGCATACCATGTCAGCATTTTTAGGATCGACAAAACCTTTGGGTTGTACCATATACAACTCTTCCTCAATGTCACCATTAAGGAACGCCGTTTTGACATCCATCTGCCAAATCTCATAATCGAAAAATGCAGCTATTGCTAACAAAATCCTCACAGACTTTAGCTTCGCTACAGGTGAGAAAGTCTCATCGTAGTCAACACCTTGAATTTGTCGGAAACCCTTTGCAACAAGTCGAGCTTTATAGACAGTAACATTACCATCAGCATCTGTTTTTCTCTTGAAGATCCATTTATTCTCAACAGCCTTGCGGCTATCAGGTAGATCTACCAAAGTCCATACTTTGTTATCATACATGGATCCCATTTCGGATTTCATAGCTTCTTGCCATTTGTTGGAATCTGGGCTCATCATCGCTTCTTCATACGTCGCAGGGTCCTCATCATTGTTGTCCACAATCATGAGATTTAGACAAGGATCATACCAATCAGGAGTGGTACGTTCTCTCGTCGACCTGCGAGGTTCAGTAGCTACCTCGCTCGAAGTTTCATGATCATTATCATTAGCTTCCTCTGTTACGGTGCAGGCGGCACAGGAACATCTTCCGGTACTGCGCTACTTTGATCAACGAGAGAAGGTTCAGTAACCTCGTCGAGTTCTACTTTTCTTCCAGTCACTTCTTTAGTAAGAAACTCTTTCTCAAGAAAGGTTCCGTTCTTAGCAACAAAGATTTTGCCTTCGGATCTGTGATAGAAAGTATACCCTATAGTTTCCTTAGGGTATCCTATGAAGACGCATTTCTCCGCTTTGGGTTCTAGCTTGTCCGGTTGTAACTTTTTTACATAGGCTTCGCAACCCCAAACTTTAAGGAACGACAGCTTAGGTTTCTTATTAAACCACAATTCATACGGTGTCGTTGCAACGGATTTCGATGGTGTCCTATTTAAAGTGAATGCTGCTGTCTCTAACGCATAACCCCAAAATGACAATGGCAAATCAGTAAGAGACATCATAGAACGAACCATATCTAAGAGAGTTCGATTACGACGTTCGGACACACCATTGCGCTGTGGTGTTCCCGGTGGTGTCAACTGTGAAAGTATTCCGCATTTCTTTAAATGCATGCCAAACTCATAACTCAGATATTCACCTCCGCGATCAGAACAGAAACTTGATCTTCTTGTTACGTTGATTTTCTACTTCACTTTGGAATTCCTTGAACTTCTGGAAAGTCTCGGATTTATGTTTCATGAAATAGATATACCCATATCTACTTAGATCATCTGTGAAGGTTAGAACATAACGATAACCACCGCGCGAGGCTACACTCATTGGTCCGCACACATCGGTATGTATGATTTCCAATAAGTCTGTAGCTCGCTCCATAATACTAGAGAATGGAGTCTTAGTCATTTTTCCCATTAGACATGCTTCGCATCTGTCAAGTGATTGAAAGTCAAGTGACTCAAGTAATCCATCGGAATGGAGTTTCTTCATGCGTTTCACTCCAATATGACCAAGACGACAGTGCTACATATAAGTAGAATTATCATTCAATTTAATTCGCTTAGCATCAATGTTATGAACATGTGTATCACTACTATCGAGAATTAATAGAAATAAACCATTCTTCTCAGGCGCGTGACCATAAAAGATATTATTCATAAAAATAGAACAACCATTATTCTCAGACTTGAATGAATAACCGTCTTGCATTAAACACGATCCAGATATAATGTTCATGCTCAACGCAGGCACCAAATAACAATTATTAAGGTCTAAAACTAATCCCGATGGTAGATGTAGAGGGAGCGTGCCGACAGCGATCACATCGACCTTGGATCCATTTCCAACGCGCATCGTCACTTCATCCCTCGCTAGGCTTCGTTTATTCCGTAGTTCCTGTTTCGAGTTACAAATGTGAGCAACCGAACCAGTATCAAATACCCAGGCACTAGTATGAGAACCAGTGAGATAAACATCTATAACATGTATATCAGATATACCTTTCTTCTTCTTGACAAGGCCGCTCTTCAGATCAGCCAAATACTTGGAGCAATTCCGCTTCCAGTGCCCCTTCCCATTGCAGTAATAGCAGTCAGTATCAGGTTTAGGGCCACCTTTAGGCTTCTCAGGATGAGCGGCAGCTTTCTTGCCACCCTTCTTGAGGTCCTTCTTAGGTTTGCCCTGCTTCTTGAACTTGGTGGTCTTATTGACCATCAACACTTGGTGCTCTTTTTGTATATCAACCTCAGCAGATTTCAGCATGGAGAAGAGTTCAGGTAACTCCTTATTCATGTTCTGCATATTGTAGTTCATCACGAAGTTCTTGTAACTTGGTGGCAGTGATTGGAGAACACGATGAATACCCAGCTGGTTAGGGATCACAATCCCCAAGTCACTGAGCTTCCTCGCATGTCCGGACATAGCGAACACGTGCTCACTAACGGAGCTGCCCTCTTCCATCATGCAGCCAAAGAACTGCTTCGAGGCTTCATAGCTTTCCACGGCCGCATGAGTTTCAAAGATAACTTTGAGCTCACGGATCATCTCACAAGGGTCGTGGTGCTCAAAACGCTTTTGAAGCTCTGCCTCTAGGCTGCATAGGATGGCACACTGAACTTGAGAGTACACTTTAGTCCGAGTCTCGAAAACATTCTTTTCTTCCTCGCATACTGCAGGGGGTGGTGGGGGACCTAGCGGTGCTTCGAGCACATATTGCAGATTTCCGCCATTGAGGAAGATCCTCACATGACGGAACCAGTCGGTGAAGTTGCTACCATTGCTTTTAAGCTTTTCTTTCTCTAGGAACTGGTTAAAATTGATTGATGGGGACGCCATGATCTACAACATATATTTGCAATAGTTTAGACTAGGTTTATGACAAATTGAGTTCAAATTTAAATTTAAAAAAAATTAAAAACTAGATGAACTCCCACTCAAAACAATATCCCTCGCATTGTCTTAGTGATCACACGAACCAAATCCACCACACCAAGCCCGATCATCACGAACAAGATGTAATTTCAATGGCGAACACTCAAAGTGTTCATCATATCAATCATATGACTCATGCTCTACCTTTCGGTATCCCGTGTTCCGAGACCATGTCTGTACATGCTAGGCTCGTCAAGGCAACCTTAGTACCCGCGTGTACAAAACTGGCTTGTACCCGTTGTATGCACATGTTGAATCTATCACACCCGATCATCACGTGATGCTTCAAAACGACAAGTCTTAGCAACGGTGCATACTAAGGATGAACACTTTATTATCTTGATATTTAGTGAGAGGGATCATCTTATAATGCTACCGTCGCGATCTAAGCAAAATAAGATGCATAAAAGGATTAACATCACATGCAATTCATATGTGATATGATATGCCCTTTTGTCTTTGCGCCTTTGATCTTCATCTCCAAAGCACGGACATGATCCTCCATCATCAACGAGCATGATCTCCATCATCATCGGCGTAGCACCAAGGTCAATGGCGCCGTCTTCATGATTGTCCTCCATGTAGCAACTATTACAAATACTTTGAAATACTACTCAACATGAAATTTAAAGACAACCATAAGGCTCCTGCCGGTTGCCACAATACAATAATGATCATCTCATACATATTCATCATCACATCATGGCCATATCACATCACCAAACTGTAACATCCCAAAAATTCAATAAAGAGACAAAGAGAGAGAGAGATTCCAAAACCTAAATTTTGAGAACTAACAAAAACTTTTTCACAACACAAGTGTTATGCATATAGATTACCTTGTTAACTCTTTGAGTGTGCCTTTTGCCATGATGCTTGCTGGTGTGATTACATTTACATTCAAACCCTAACCATGATCTATTGATCATCCAATTACAAGGAAAAAGAAAGAAGAAGAGAAAAAAATTAAATTCACCTCAACACTCACATAGGGCTTATGGCATTTTTGCAAATTATTAACCAAGATCATTTTGGCTTGCACCATTAGTTGTATTTGGGTACTAAACACATAATATCACTTTTAGAATCAAAGAAACTCAAATCCAATCAAATTTGAATGAAATATGAGCTCACATAAAATTATGGTCACTTTTGACTTTTATAACCTGATGCCTACTTTGAGCCCTGTTATTTCAAAAATTCTAAACTAAACTTTGTCAAACCTTTGCACCTCATCCAAGACAACATAAAAGTGAACAACTTTGCTCAAGCAACCCTATGCAAATTCTTTGTGGATTCAAATATATCATCAAGCAAAGTTGCAACCAAATTTGAAAATGAAGATCATATGCAATTTGGATTTTTGCAAAACTAATCAAATTTGACCACTGATACATCTCCAACGTACCTATAATTTCTGACGTTCCATGCTTGTTTTATGACAATACTTACATGTTTTGCTTGCACTTTATGATGATTTCATGCGTTTTCCGGAACTAACCTATTAACAAGATGCCACAGTGCCAGTTCCTGTTTTCTGCTGTTTTTGGTTTCAGAAAGGCTGTTCGGGTAATATTCTCGGAATTGGACGAAATCAACGCCAAAGATCTTATTTTTCCCAGGAGGCTCCAGAACACCGAAGGGGAGTCGGAGGAGAGCCAGGGGGCCACCACACACTAGGGCCGCGCCGGCCTGGTGTGGGGCCACCCTGTCAGCCCTCTGCGCCGCCTCTTCGCCTATTTAAGCCCTTTCGACCTAAAAACGCAGTACCGATTGACGAAACTCCAGAAAGACTCCGCCGCCATCGCGAAACTCAAATCGGGGGACATAAGTCTCTGTTCCGGCACCCTGCCGGGACGGGGTGCCCCGGAAGCCATCTCCATCAACGCCATCGCCTCCATCATGCTCCGTGAGTAGTTCCCCCATGGACTACGGGTTCTAGCTGTAGCTAGTTGGTATACTCTCCCCCATGTACTTCAATACAATGATCTCATGAGCTTCCTTACATGATTGAGATTCATCTGATGTAATCGGTGTTGTGTTTGTTGGGATCCGATGGATTGTTACGTTATGATTGTCTATCTATAAACTTTGTGAAGTTATTGTTGCTGCAATCTTGTTATGCTTAATGCTTGTCACTAGGGCCCGAGTGGCATGATCTTAGATTTAAGCTCTATACTTATTGCTTAGATTGTATCTACAAGTTGTATGCACATGTCTATGTCCGGAACCAAAGGCCCCAAAGTGACAGAAATTGGGACAACTGGAGGGAAAGGCTTAGATATGAGGATCACATGTTTTCACGGAGTGTTAATGCTTTGCTCCGGTGCTCTATTAAAAGGAGTACCTTAATTTCCAGTAGATTCCCTAGAGGCCCGGCTGCCACCGGCTGGAAGGACAAAAGATGTTGTACAAGTTTCTCATTGCGAGCACGTATGACTATATATGGGAAACATGCCTACATGATTAATAGACTTGATATTCTATCTTAATGCTATTTCAATCCTATCAATTGCCCAACTGTAATTTGTTCACCCAACACTTGTTATTGGAGAGTTACCACTAGTGTAGATAGCTGGGAACCCCGGTCCATCTCGCATCATCATATACTCGTTCTACATGTCATTGGAAGTAGTATCAACTATTTTCTGGTGCCATTGCTCTCATGTTGCTATTATGCTGTGTGTTTGTTACTACTGCTCTCATATTACTGCTACTTTCACATCACCCCTGTTACTAGTGTTTTTCCAGGTGCACTGTTGTGGGTATACTTCATGGGTGTACCATCGACAGTGCCTAGATCCGGCAAGCCCGGGTGGCCCACAGATGGTGATGAGGCATGTGGCCCATCGGGCGGCCCAGTTGCTGTTGATCATGAAGGAAGAAGTCCAGCCCAGGATCAGCAGGCCGGATCCGTACCGACCTTAGGAGTAACCCGGATCCATGGAGGCCCATGAGGAATCCGGATCCAGTACGACATGTACGGAAGGCGGATCCGTGACGTGCACGACAAGATGTTGTACCGTAGTTAGGCTATCTGTAATCCGGCTAGGACTCTCCATGTAAACCCTAGATCCGTGCGCCTTTATAAGCCGGATCCCGGGAGCCCTAGAGGCACAACCGCAACTCATTGTAACAACGCGAAAGCGCCCAGATAATTCCGGACAAGCAGCAGTAGGCCCTGTCATCGTGCAGGTGTTCCGAAGCTGGGTAACTCGCGTACCACCGTCCCGTGTGCACTCCGCCCTATGGCCCCTACTTCTTCTCCCCCTCGTGAGGATCCCTCCTCCGAGGTACCGTCGAATAGGCAACGACAGTTGGCGCCCACCGTGGGGCCTGAGGCGTCTGGAGGCCGGAACCGGGAGGGCTCCGCCATGGGAAGCTACGACGACTCGATCGCTGTGGGGCGCGTACTCTACGCCGGGAATTTTCCGATCGTCCCCCCGGACGAATTTTGGATTCCGGCTAGGTCAAACCCCGTCAAGCTCTCCATCGTCCCAATCGGCGGCATCCACATCTTCATCGGGGAAACCGTCGATTCCGACGGAAACCCACTGGTAAGTAACGCTGACGCGACCGCCGCTGAGCAGGACGCAGTCGCGAAGTTCCGATCTGAGACGCAGGAGCCTCCTAAGGAAGATTCCGCCTTAGATCTGGAAAATTTCAAACCCACCCAATCCGCCCCTGAGCAGGAAATAACGGTGGAAGACCAATGCAGATCCGCCTGGGTCTCCCAGGTGCTAGAGAAGCAAAGGTGTCACTTCGTACACTTCATAGCCCATACCGCAGGAGCCGCCCCTCCAGAGGACGGAGCTGGTCCCGTGCAGGTTGAGGCGCCGGAAAACGCTGCTCCGGATCAGCAAGAGGCTGTCGGAGAAAGCGGATCTCCGGTGGAAGAGTCGATTCTGGGAAACTTAAGCCCAATTTCCGGAGATACCCAATCCATGGACACTGAAGAGTTCGATCGTAAGGTGAAGGAATATGGATACGGTGCCCAGCCTGAAGTTGATTCCGCCCAGCCAAAGCAGGTCCTGGCGACCATTGCGGCGCTGGGAGAACACGGATCAGAAGCAGCAGACACCCAATCTGACCCCCAGCCATCTCGTAGGGGATCCCCGATGTCGCGGGAGCGACCCCGCAGGGACCCTACCCCGGAGGACCACCTGTCAACTGAAGACATGATCGCACAAGCAGCCATGGATGCGGCTTATCCCTCGGATGTTCTTAACACACCCATCACTCCCGACGACGTTGAAGCTTTAGAAGCTAAAAGACTGGAGCTACTGGCCACAGCCAAAAAGATCAAGAACACTGCAGCCGCCATACTGGAGGAACGGAAAGACGCAGAAATTTTTGTGTCAGGTTACATCCAGCGTGAGAAGGAAGTGGACGAAGGATTGGTAAAGGTCAAGGAACTCCGAAAGCATTGGGAGGACAAGATCGTTGAAGCTCATCAGGAGGTCGAAAAGCTCCGGCGTGACATGATAACTCCCCGCAGGATCACCTTCGCAACTCCAACGGGGCAGCAACCGCTTGCCACCCCGAAGGACAATATGACGAAAGCCGCGGAACTCCTGAAAAAGAAGGATGAGGAGATTGACATCGATTTCGTCCGAAAGCTCGTTGCTTCAGCAGTGCAGCAACAAAGCAAGGCAGATACTTCGCGCAGGTTGGCATCCAACCCGGATATTTGTGTATCCACCGCGCAGAAGGACGCCCCAGGAGATCAACACCGTGATGATGAATCGCGCACCGGTTCCACGGAACGCCGGAGAGAAGCAAGAGAGCACCCAAACCCGATCCCGGTTCCTTCGGATTCAACTCCGAGAGACCCAGCGAGGGGTAAGGGCCCAATGTACACTGGCAGAGACAAATACCGTGTTCCATCACCACCACCCCGAGCTTCGCGTCCTCCGCTACCCCCTCGACGTCGCAGTCCTGCCGGAATTCCCAGGCCCCATGGGCCAGGCGGAATCAGCATTCGCGACGCGATGCCGGCTCCTAGAGACAGGAACAGGGAGCGTACGCTGGAGCAACTCAGAGGCCGGAACCAAAACCGCGAGCAGGAGCCTCGTCGGAGTCAAGAACGCGACCCTGAGCCTCGCAGAAGCCAAGGACGCGACCCGGAGCCCAGGAGGAGCCGGAATGAGGAGCGCGACCCGGAACCTCGCCGGAGCAGGAACGACCAGGGCAGCCAGCGCCACGACGAAGGCAGCCACAGGAGCCGGAGCCAGCACCGGGAGGACCGGGGAGAGTATGAAGGCGGAAGCAGGAGGTCGGATCGGCCCCCTCGCAGATCTCCCTCACCACCACCTAGCGGTGGCGACGGAGGTGGAGGCGGAGGCGGCGGCCGGAGATCTCGCTCTCGCTCAAAATCCCCCCGACACGGCTCGCGCGACGCACGGGAACGCCTCAACGAATACAGAACCGACTACATCGGACCAAAGTGCTTTGGCAGGATGATTCGAGAGGAACCAAAGCCAAGGAGCTCCCTCAAGCTACCCGGAAACTTGAAGCATTATGATGGCACCGAAAGGCCGGATACCTGGATTGAGGACTACTACAATGCAGTAACCTTTGCCGGAGGAACCCCTAACATCGCCTGCCGCATGCTCCAGTTGTATCTTGTAGGGCCAGCCCGGATCTGGCTCAGCGACCTCGAGAAGAACACCATCTTTTGTTGGTTTGACCTGAAAACAGCTTTCGAGAAACATTTTAGGGGCACCTACAAAAGACCTGCCACGGCAAGCGACTTGCAAGCCTGTATCCAGAAGAAGGGAGAATCCTCAAGAAACTTCCTCACACGGTGGTTGGCGTGCAGGAACGAGTGCGAAAACGTCGATCACACCACTGCCATGTACGCCTTCATCGGCGGACTGCAAAGAGGAGGACTGCTGCGGCACAAGCTCACTTGTTTAGCTAATGCAAATAAGTTAACTTTGGATGAGATGATCTCCATTGCCAGCGACCACACTGCCGCCGATGACGACGCAGGCGGTGATATCGCGGCCACAGCAATCCCCTTACACCAACAAAAGAAGAATCGTGATAACGGCAATAACAGCGGCCACAAACGCAAAAATCCTGATGACCAGAAGAGCGGCGGATCCGACTTGGTCGCCGTGGCGTTTCAACGCGGAGGTTCAGGAGGCGGAAGAGGACGCGGCCGTGGTGGCGGAGCTGGCAGGGGTCAGCCGCAGGGCTCTGAGGTCACAGCTGGCGGATCCCGCGCCCCGCAAACCTACGAAGAGTATAGGGACATGCCCTGCCTGGCCCACTTGGATCCGGTTACAGGGAAGTCCACACACACCAATCGCAACTGCAAGTGGGTCAACGATCTAAAGAACGACCCGGAGGCAGGATACAAGCGAGCCCGGAAGCACCGCCCTCGCGGCAAAGGAGGCAAGGGCAAGAACAAGGACAAGGATGAGGATAGTTCCGAGGCAATGGAAGAGGATGATAACTCGCCGGACCCCAAGTCAGGGACCGCAGGTAAATCCAACCCATTTGACAAAAAGAGCGTGGGGGCTTACCACACTTTCCTCGGAACCCCAACAGTACGTGCCACCAAGTCTGCTGCTCGGATCCTGAACGCCATAGTTCCGGCCGTGCCGCAGTACGTCAGGTGGTCGGAAATCCCGTGCACATTTGACAGAGAGGATCACCCCGTCATTGTGCCAAAGGAGTGCTACGCCTTGGTTGTAAGTCCCCGCATAGACGGGTATGATTTCTCCAAGTGCCTCATGGATGGTGGAGCCAGCTTGAACATCATGTACCTGGAGACTCTGGAGCGGATGAACCTCACCAAGGAACAGCTCAAACACAGCACGACTGAGTTTCATGGCGTGGTTCCGGGTAAGAAGGCAAATTCCCTCGGCAGCATCACACTTCCCGTGGCCTTCGGCGATGTTCACAATTTCCGCGAAGAAAGGATCACATTTGAAGTTGTGCCCTTCAAGAGCTCCTATCACGTCATCTTCGGCAGGCCCACCTACCACAAGTTTCACGCAAGGGCGTGCTACATCTACAACAAACTCAAGATTCCGGGTCCTAAAGGTATGATTACCATATCCGGAGACTACAAAAAGGCTCATGAGTGCGAGTTGGGCGAAGCCGCCTTCGCAGAGTCTGTGATATCTGGAGAGGAGCTGAAAGGCTACAGAGCCGCGGTGGATCCGACTGAGATGCAGACCACCAAGAAGCAAATCTCAGAAGACAAGGCGTCCTTCAAGGCCGCGATAGAGACCAAAAAAGTCAGCTTCAAGGAAGGCGACGATACCAAGCAAGTCTCAATCGGAGCCAATATGGACCCCAAATAGGAAAGCGCGCTCGTCGAGTTCCTCCGCGCTAACATGGATATCTTCGCATGGCAACCTTCTGACATGTCCGGAGTACCTAGGGAACTCGCCGAGCACTACCTCAATATAAATCCGGGGGCTAAACCGGTGAAGCAAGCTATGCGACGCTTTGGAGATAAGAAGCGCCGCGCCATAGGAATGGAATTAGCTAAGTTACTAGAGGCAGGTTTTGTAGTAGAAGTTATCCACACTGATTGGGTCGCAAATCCCGTCCTTGTACCCAAAAAGAACACCGTAATACTAAGAATGTGCATCGATTACTCTGGCTTGAACAAACATTGCCCGAAGGATCCGTTTCCCCTGCCGCGCATTGACCAAGTCATTGATTCGACGGCAGGGGCGGAACTTCTGTGTTTTCTTGATGCGTATTCCGGTTATCACCAGATCCGGATGAAGGAGTCCGACCAAAAGGCGACCTCGTTCATCACCCCGTTTGGCACTTACTGCTATGTTACTATGCCCTTTGGCTTGAAAAACGCAGGTGCCACCTACCAACGTACGATGCAGCGGTGCTTGAAGGACCAGATCGGCCGGAACGTACACGCTTACGTCGACGACATCGCAGTCATGACTCGGAAAGGATCCGACTTGATTAGCGACCTCACAGAAACCTTTGAGAACCTCCGTCGGTACAAGATGATGTTGAATCCGCTGAAGTGCGTCTTTGGCGTGCCAGCCGGAAAACTCCTTGGCTTCATTGTCTCTAACAGGGGCATTGAAGTGAACCCGGAGAAAATCAAGGCAATTTTGTGCATAAAGAGGCCAACTTGTCTCAAAGATGTGCAACGGCTTACTGGCTGCGTCGCAGCAATCAGCAGGTTCGTTAGCCGTCTTGGCGAGAAGGCACTTCCCCTGTACAAGCTGTTGAAGAAAACAGACAAGTTTGTCTGGGACGAGGCAGCAGATGCAGCACTACAAGGGTTGAAGGAGATACTTACCTCCCCACCTATCCTAGCAGCTCCAGGAGAGTCAGAGCCTATGCTCCTTTACCTGGCAGCCACCAACAGGGTCATCAGCCTCGTCATCGTGGTGGAAAGACAGGAAGAAGGTCACGAATATGGAGTCCAAAGGCCAGTCTACTATATTAGTGAGGTCCTCACGGAATCCAAACAGCGCTACCCCCACTTTCAGAAGTTAGCCTACGGAGTATTCCTGGGCAGCAGGAAGCTGAGACACTACTTCCAAGAACATCCAGTAACAGTCGTGAGCAAAGCTCCGCTGTCAACAATTCTCAACAATGCTGACGCAACAGGACGCACAGCAAAATGGGGCATTGAATTATCCGCCTTCGACATCAGCTATAAAGCCAGGACCGCGGTCAAATCCCAGGTTTTGGCAGATTTCGTCGCAGATTGGACAGAAGCTCCGGATGCAAGTCTGGAGCCGGAACCAGAGACATGGGTTATGCACTTCGACGGATCCAAGCAGCATCAAGGCTCAGGAGCCGGAGTCACCCTGAAGTCCCCTACCGGAGAAGAACTGCAGTATGTTCTGCAGATTCACTTCGAAGCTACAAACAACATGGCAGAGTACGAGGCTCTACTACACGGACTGCGCATCGCTAAGGAAATAGGGATCAAGCATATCATCTGTTGCGGAGATTCCGACCTGGTGGCACAGCAAGTAGCCGGAACCTGGAACGCCAGAAATTCCGTCATGGCGGCTTACAGAGACGAAGTTGACGAGATCGCCAAGTGCTTTCTAGGATACGAAGTCAAGTATGTCCGGAGAGACGACAACACAGCGGCAGACATGCTATCCAAGCTCGGATCCGGGAGGAAGCCAATTCCGCCTGGAATTTTCCTGGAGCATCTCAGGATACCCTCGGTGAAGGGCGCTAACCCGGAAAACCCAGAGGTGGCAGTATCTCCGGCCAAAGAGGTGATGGCTATCATTCCGGCTTGGACACAGCCTTTCCTGGACTACCTCATCGATCAGAAGTTGCCGGAGGACGAGGTCCTCGCACGACAGATCATCAGACGAGCAAGATCCTACACAATAGTTGATGGACAGCTCTACAAACGAAGCGCGACAGGGGTATTTCTCAAGTGCGTCTCTAATCAAGATGGCATTGAAATCCTCAGAGAGATCCACGCAGGGGATTGCGGGCATCATGCCGCCCCCAGGTCACTCGTTGCAAAAGCTTTTCGGTTAGGTTTTTACTGGCTCACAGCTAAAGAAGACGCTGACAAAATAGTCAGGACCTGCCGAGGTTGCCAGTACTACGCTACTCAACCAAACGCTCCAGCTCAAGAGCTGAGGACCATACCTATCACCTGGCCATTTGCGGTCTGGGGGCTTGATATGGTTGGTAAGTTAAAAAGATCATCTCCTGGTGGTTGCGAATACCTCTTGGTCGCTGTTGACAAATTCAGCAAGTGGATAGAGGCAAAGCCAGTGAGAAAAGCCGACGGTGCTACGGCACTAAAATTTGTCTGCAGCCTCGTAATGAGATTCGGCATCCCACACAGCATCATAACAGATAATGGCACAAACTTCGCTCAGGGAGAATTAAAGGATTATTGTGAGACCATGGGGATTCGATTGGACCTTGCATCTGTGGCTCACCCACAATCCAATGGTCAAGTTGAAAGGGCTAACGGTCTAATATTATCAGGAATCAAGCCACGCCTTGAAGAACCGCTGCGACGAGCAGCCGGAGCTTGGGCTGACGAACTGGACGCTGTCTTGTGGAGTTTGCGAACTACCCCTAACAGGTCAACAGGGTTTACACCATTTTTCCTGGTATATGGATCCGAAGCCGTGATTCCCTCCGACATCATCCACGATTCACCGCGAGTTTCCGCCTACAATGAAGAAACAGCTGACGAGGCCAGACAGCTATCTGTGGACCTGATCGAAGAAGCTCGGAACTTAGCTGACCAGCGCTCCGCCATCTACCAGCAGAAACTCCGACGTTATCACAGTCGTCGAGTACGGAATCGCTCCTTCATGGCAGGAGACCTGGTCCTCCGCCTTCGACAGGTGAAAGACCATAAGCTGCAATCTCCATGGGAAGGACCCTTCGTCGTTAGCAAAGTGCTTCACAACGGGTCATACTACCTTGTTGATTTCCGCGAGCTAAGAGACAGACCTGCCAATTGGCGCCGGAAACGCAAGCGTGAGGATCCGGACGACATCTACGACGAGACAGATCGTCCCTGGAACATTGCACAGCTACGTCCTTTCCACACTTAGCATATTTCTCCTGAGTTGCAAACTCTGTAATAGTTATATATGATCAATGAAATAAAGCTTATGGTTCACTCTTTGAGTCATTTACCTCCTTTACTTGTTCATTTTTCGATCATGTATATTTTCCGACTAAAACCGCAGAGCTGGATATTTCCGCCTAGGCGTGTATGAAAGTTGTGATTTTCGAAAATCGTCCGTCAGGACGTAAGTTTAAGTTTTCTGATTAAATTGTTATCTGTTGCGAACTCGTGGATTCCTAGTAGCGATTTCCGGCACCTATGCTTGGGGGCTTGTTTCCGCGGTTATTGACGGATTACCATTGGGTTTCGTCGCCGCTGGCGAGCGTTTCCGGCTAAGGTCTTCCGGCTCGCGGAAGGTCAAGCGAGCAAGCCGGAAAACAACGATATCAGCACTTGCTTTCCGACATAAAACGAAACATGCAGAAATAATATTAACGGATAGCAGGATAAGTTGTTTCCGCCCATGCATAGTTGTTTCGTCCCTAGCTACTTAAAAATTTAAGTCTTATTACAAACCCACTCTGGGGCCAAAATGATGCAACTTGTTTCATTGTTTTAAACAGGAGCTCTACTCGGAGTCCTCCTCCTCAGACTGCTGGTAGTTGGAGCCATCATCACTGTCACCAGATCCGGCTGCGGAGCCGTCACCAGAGCCCTCTCCGGAATGCTCGCCGCTTGACCCGGATCCTTCCCCGTAATACTCCGGCTCACCTGCTTCTTCCTCAGCATCGGAAAATCCTTCGGGCAGATCGTGCTTGTTATACCAGAACGAGTGATCCACTCGCCTGACGAACAGCTGTTCATAGCCTTCGGTTTCCGCGAGGAGGGCACTCATGTCGGAACCCTTGGGGGCTCCGCGCGCAACAGTTGCCAGGTTGAGCGAGGGGAAGTGAGCCTTGCAGGTGGCTAAGACTAGGGAGGCGACTCCGCGTGCTGAAGAACTCTGCCAGTCCTTGATGAACTCCGGTACCAGTCCCATAAGTTTGGTCATCGTATCGATGACTGTGGTTTTGGCCTTCTTCAGAGACAGAGCCATGGCGATTCCGCGACAGGCTTCAAATAACTTGTCAATTGATATACGCGCTTCATCGTATGCCTCCGTCCTCGTAAGGTTTGACTCTTTTGTCCATTCGAAGCCAAGGCTCGCTGTGGAAGAAGAAGCAGTTCCGTTAGAGATAAAGTTTGCGAGATGGCCGGAGCAGAAACACGGAAAACGCTTACGGAAGATAAGTTTGTCAATGGCCTCCGCCTCCGCTTCCAGAGCTTTGTTCTTGGATATCACGGAAATCACGCGGCCCTGGCTTTTCTCCAGTTTGTCATTCAGCTCCGCCAAGTCGCGGGCATGTTTTTCGCGCAGCTCCTTCCTCGCTTGATGTTCCTGAGAGGCGGAGGTCTTCACAAAGTCTTTGAGGGATTCATTTTCCGCCTCCAGCACCTGGACCCTAGCGGACAGCTCGTCCCATTTGGAGTGCTTGGCAGTTTCTTCTGTACGAAGACAGAATGGCACATATTATGCATCCGGAAAAGCTATATCAAAACCAACAGTAAAACTCGGATCTAGTACCTTGAAGGCGGGTCTCAAGCAGCTGGATAGCCTTCTGGCCATTTTCCGCGTTCTGGCGCAGCCCTTCGATCTCCGTGATCTGCTCCAGCACATGTACGCGCAGGTCCTCGTGCAGTTTCCGCGTGGTCTGTGCAGAGGAGTTAGTCGGATATTTAAAATCTTGGGGGCTGGCGAGGAATTCAAAGTCTTGGTACAAAAATTTTAAATTTCCGCCTCAGGTACATTTTTCGGAAAGCATCGGCTAATACATGTTACACGGAAATATATCACCCAATGCTTGGGGGCTAGTAGTATTACCTGCCGCACTTCCCTGTGCTTGGCGAAAAAATCCTTCAGGCTGACCTCCAGGTCGGCGAGTTCACGCACCTCCTCGTCCGGTTTACCCCACACTTTATTCAACATGGCGGAAACTTCCGCGTGACGTTGTGAAAGGGTGAGCTTCTGGAAGGACGGAGTTGGTTGGAGGTGAACTCGGGTCGCGTTGGTCACTTGGAGGAGCTTAACCTTTTGCTCCTGTTCCTCTTCAGTGGGCTCCGCGAACGCGGAGCTTGGTTGATCTGGCGGAGGAATCGGTGAGGAGGTCCCCTTGGCGGAGTCGCCATGATGAGCGGGGTCTTCAGGAAGATCATCAACGTTTATGATGTCCTTCGGATCCGGCTTAGAGGTGGATGAAGCTTTAGGCGGAACTCCAGCATCAGGAGTAATAGGAACGGGAGCCGGAGATGGTTTGGTTTTCCTAAGGGTCTTCGGGGCCTTGGGAGGCTGGCTTTCGGAGCTTCAGTAAGAAACATACAAGTATAAGAGCGAGCGTTGAATCAAAACTTGGGTCTCGGAAGTGAACGTTTACCCGGAGGGTTTGAAGAAGTGCTGGGAAGCAGGTTGTCCTCTGTTGCTGGTGTTAATTAGCGAGAGGCGTTTCTTTTCCGCCTCCAATTTCCGGGTAGCCGCAGTGCTGGGCACTTCGCGGGCACGCTTTGCACGAGGGCTGGAAGGTGCCGGCTTCTTCCTCTTAGCGGGGCGGGAAGCCTCGGGAGCTTCCGCCTCCGATGCGGCTTCCGGGTCCATGTTGCTGCTGGATGGGACTCGGAGGAGAGTTCCGAGTTCATTTTCCTCAAGCGCCTCGAGCTAGTACAAAGTTAAACACTTAGATGAAGAAAGTGAGAAAAACAGTAGACCAAAGTCAAGGCGACGTACCGCAGTTCCGGATCCATTTGTATGGATGTCTTTGTTACACACGTGAACATGGAGTTCACGTGAGATCTTGATGAGGACCCGGATCCTTTTGTCGAGGGCGTCGGCCGAAAGGTTGTCTTTGGTGGCGCGCATTGGATCGTCGCGCCCTGTGTACTCAAACATCAGGCGGTCCCTGTGTTGCAGCGGCTGGATCCGCTTGGTGAACCAGGAAAGGGTTAAGTCCTTCCCCGTTAGCCCCTCCTCCGTGAGCTTGCAGATCCGCCTAACAGCGCGGGTCAGCTGAGGCGAGTCGGAGAAGTGGGGGCAGTGCGTCCATGACGGAAGCTCGACGGCGGGGCAGTTCTTAAAGGCAGGAAGTTTCTTTTCGCTCGCGGGGTCGGAGACGTCCTTCAGATAGAAGAAGCCCGCGGACCAGTACCTCGCGGATTCGTGACGGTCGGTTGGAGGGTAGACGCGGCCCGGGCGGAGCATAAAAGTGATGGATCCGCATGTGGCGAGTTCGCCAGCCTGCCGGATCTTCTTGACAGAGAAAAAATGTTGGAACAGAGAAATCTCAGGGGTTACCCGGAGATGGCCTTCGCAGAGGGCGACGTGGTTGCTGATGGCGAGCACGGAGTTTGGAGATATATTGTGAGGTTGGAGCCCATACGTCTTCAGAATCTCCAAGAAAAATTCTGAAGGCGGAAACGAAAATCCGCGCTCCACCAGTGCTTTTGTCAGCACCATCTCATCGTCCCTCGGAGCCGGAGCAGGTTCATCCGGAACTGACCTCCAGCTTCCGGGCTGCAGAAAGCCTTCCGATTCGAGGTTCTTTAACTCCATCTCGGTGGTGGTGCATGGCCACCATTTTCCTTTGGCTTCGGAGTCTCGCTTCCGAGCTTTCGTTTTCTTTGTGGCCTCGTCCGCTTGGTGCTCCGTCTGACCCGCCCCGGAGGTTTTCTCCGGGTGAGCAGAGGTCCCCGCCACCTCCTTGCCGGAATCCTTTGAAGGATCCAGGTTGATTGGAATGAAGGGAGGAGGGGCGGAGGAGAGTGGGGTCGCCATAATGGGTTCCGAGGTCGGAGGCGGAGTTGCTGACGACATCTGAAGCAAAAAGGTTTGGCGGAAACTTTCTTTAGTCGGATCCCACATCGTCCTCTCCAAGTTCATCCCTACAAACTACGGCGCAAAAGTGGAGCTCGAAGGTTACCGTAATGGCGTGCGGTGGTCGGAGTTGCGGTGGCTCGCCGGAGTTATGAACACGAAGAACACCACGGTGGCGGGTTCTCTCCGGTGATGCTCCGGTGACTTTCCGACGGGATTCCGGCACGGCGGAGGAGGAGCTCTCGGGCGGCGCTCGGCAGAGAGGTGAGAAGGGGGTGAATGAGGGGTAAAGGGGTCGACGGCCGATATTTATAGGCTGAAGGGATAAGATTCGTGTTCCGCATCCTGTGGTCGGAACGCAAGCGTCGCGCCGTTGGATGCGTGACACGTGTCTTGAACCCTAACGGTAAAAATGGCTAGAGATAAGTTACCGCGGAAATCGCGCGAAAATGGCGCCAGATTTGGCGGAACCGTTTGAGTCTTTTAAGATTCCGGGTAATCGCGTGAAAGTAAGTTAGCTTCCATTCGCGAGCAGGGAGTAACCCGGAAATGTTCTTCGGAATGTCGATGGATGAAGTCCCGCAGGATGGGAGCATTTTCCGACTGAAAGTTGAGAAAAGAAGAAAATGCAAAGTTGGAGCTCTTCAAGTTTCTCCGCGTTACCAACGATGCCGGAAATTTACGGTAGAAGCATGGCGGAAACTGCAGGCGAAACTCGGAGAACTCTGGGGGCTACTGTTGTGGGTATACTTCATGGGTGTACCATCGACAGTGCCTAGATCCGGCAAGCCCGGGTGGCCCACAGATGGTGATGAGGCATGTGGCCCATCGGGCGGCCCAGTTGCTGTTGATCATGAAGGAAGAAGTCCAGCCCAGGATCAGCAGGCCGGATCCGTACCGACCTTAGGAGTAACCCGGATCCATGGAGGCCCATGAGGAATCCGGATCCAGTACGACATGTACGGAAGGCGGATCCGTGACGTGCACGACAAGATGTTGTACCGTAGTTAGGCTATCTGTAATCCGGCTAGGACTCTCCATGTAAACCCTAGATCCGTGCGCCTTTATAAGCCGGATCCCGGGAGCCCTAGAGGCACAACCGCAACTCATTGTAACAACGCGAAAGCGCCCAGATAATTCCAGACAAGCAGCAGTAGGCCCTGTCATCGTGCAGGTGTTCCGAAGCTGGGTAACTCGCGTACCACCGTCCCGTGTGCACTCCGCCCTATGGCCCCTACTTCTTCTCCCCTCGTGAGGATCCCTCCTCGAGGTACCGTCGAATAGGCAACGACAGCTGAATTGACAACTCAGTTGTTAAGGCTTATAAGTATTCTTTACCTCCTTGTGTCGAATCAATAAATTTGGGTTTTACTTCCCTCGAAGACTGTTGCGATCCCCTATACTTGTGGGTCATCAAGACTATTTTCTGGCGCCGTTGCCGGGGAGGCATAGCTCTACTCATAAGTTCACCTGGGGAGTACACTCTACCTCTCTCTCCGCTTTTATTTTATTTTGTCTTGCTAGTTTATTTCTGTCTAGTTTTATTTTGCTTAGTTTACTTTTGCTTAGTTTCTTTTTGTCTTGTTTTATTTTCCCTATATACCCGAAAATCCATAAAAATTTGAAAAACCTAAAAATTAAAAACTGCTGTTATGGGAGAACCAACAACCTACTTGGAGCTTATAGAATGTTATAATAATTATAGAGAATCAAGAATTGGTAAAATAATGAGTGCTATGATAGAAAAATTGAATACAATGGCTAGAATCTTGCTTAGACGCCATGATATAAACTGTTGCTCTCAACATGATACTAAACATCTTAAATTTCAATGTGGCTTTAGTGAGGAATTTTTAATTAAGAACTATAATCGGAATTGCTATATTCATTATGGGTTCGAAGAGGTAGAACAATTTGTCTTATTTATGGGAGCCTCCGAGATAGAATCCTTCATGGTTGAGAATTATGAAACTTGTGCTATTTGTAAGGACCTTAAAGATTATGTCTCTACTATCCTTAATTCTTGCATAGAATGCTACAGTAGGAATCCTTATATCCTTGATTATAAAGAGAGACACATTAATGCACAAGAATGCACTCACAATTTGCAGGAACCGGTGGAAGAAGAAATTGATGAACCTGAAAGCTCATTGGATGAAAAAGAGGAGGAAATTGATGAACCTGAAAGCTCATTGGATGAAAAAGAAGAGGAGAGTGATGAACAAAAGGAGGAAGAATGGATTAGCTACCCATGCCAACCTTCTAATGAGAGTAACTCTTCATCTCTTACACTATTTGATTGTCCTCCATGCTTACCGAAAGAGGTTGAATGTTATGTTCCTGTGGATTCTCTTGAAATATTTCCTATAAGTAAAACTTGTGAGAATAATTATGCTGCTGTTATATATGATAATCCATGCTACTTTGATAAATCTTATGATAATGCTTTGTTTGTGCCTGATGTCGAAATGCATGGTACTAAAGAATTTTGCTTGGCAAATGTTTATGATAAAGCTCTAGATGATGGTCCTATGTTACTTGATAATATTAATTGTACTACTAATGAAAATGGGATTGGAAAAGTATTGACTTTATTTAAGAGTCCCATATCTCTTGAGATTGATCGATCACCTTGTTATATTATTGATAAAAGTGAGTTTGGAAGTTTTGATCCTACTATATTTGAGCTTGATAAAAATTATGTGTTTGGAAATCATGAAAAGTATGCTGCATGTGATAGTTATATTGTTGAGTTTGTTCATGAAGCTACTGAAAATTATTATGAGAGAGGAAAATATGGTTGTAGAAATTTTCATGGTACTAATACACCTCTCTATATGCTGAAATTGCTGAAGTTACACTTGTTCTATCTACTTATGCTTGTCACTTTGTTCTTCATGAACTTATTCGTGTACAAGATTCCTTTCCATAGGAAGCATGTGAGACTTAAATGTGTTTTGAATTTGCTTTTTGATGCTCTCTTTTGCTTCAAATACTATTTCCACTACAAGAAAAGTTGCCATGGCCGACGAAGTTGAAGTCGCGCCGTGGTTGCTGGTGTACCATGGCCGACGATTTTGGTCCCTCCGTGGTGCATGTCAAAACTTTTTTTTCTCGTTTTTGAGGCCACCTAGCCCGACGAAAGCGGCCAAAACGTGGCGTATGGTGGCCCGGGACGTGGTGCATCTCGAAATCTCGGGTTCGCCGGCCGAGTCAACGCAAATCCGCACCGCCGAGGGATGTAGGGCCCAGATGGCAGCCTCTCTGGCATTGTTTTTTTCTAGATCGCGCCATCTCGTTCAACGTTCTCCGATCGAGCCGTTTACGATGCAGGATCATGGGTCCCGCATGTCATCCTCTATGAACCAAAATTCTTTCTATTCTTGGATTTTTTTGACCCCCTGATTTCTGGCTACTTCCTTTTTCTTTTGATCCCTTGCCGCCTTGGAAATGTTGAGACCGCTGCTGCTAAATGGGACCCGCATGTCATCCTCTATGTGCAATCAACTTTCTTTTCTTGGAGTTTTTTTGGCACCTCAAATTTGGTCACTTGCCTTTTTCTTTCGATCCCCTGCCGCCTCTCAAACGGTGATACCGCTGCTAAATGGGACCCGCATGTCATCCTCTATGTACTATAAAACTTTCTTTTCTTGAATTATTTTTGGCACCTCATATTTGGTCACTTACCTTTTTCTTTCGATCCCTGCCGCCTCTCAAACGGTGATACCGCTGCTGCTTGGGACCCGCATGTCATCCTCTATGTACTATAAAACTTTCTTTTCCTGGATTATTTTTGGCACCTCAAATTTGGTCACTTGCCTTTTTCTTTCGATCCCCTGCCGCCTCTCAAACGGTGATACCGCTGCTGCTAATGGGACCCGCATGTCATCCTCTATGTACTATAAAACTTTCTTTTCTTGAATTATTTTTGGCACCTCATATTTGGTCACTTACCTTTTTCTTTCGATCACCTGCCGCCTCTCAAACGGTGATACCGCTGCTGCTAAATGGGACCCGCATGTCATCCTCTATGTACTATAAAACTTTCTTTTCTTGGATTTTTTTGGCACCTCATATTTGGTCACTTGACTTTTTCTTTCGATCCCTGCTGCCTCTCAAACGGTGATACCGCTGTTGCTAAATGGGACCCGCATGTCATCCTCTATGTACTATAAAACTTTCTTTTCTTGAATTATTTTTGGCTCCTGATATTTTTTCACTTGCCTTTTTCTTTCGATCTCATGCCACGTTTGAAACGTTGAGGAACCTGCAGGCTCATGGGACCCGCATGTCATCCTCTATGTACTATAAAAGTTCATTTTCTTGGTTTTTTTTCACCATCTGATTTTTGGCAATTTCTTTTTTCTTTTGATCCCCTGCCGCCTCTCAAACGCTGATACCGCTGCTGCTAAATGGGACCCGCATGTCATCCTCTATGTACTATAAAACTTTCCTTTTTGGATTATTTTTGGCACCTCATATTTAGTCACTTGAGTTTTTCTTTCGATCCCCTGCTGCCTCTCAAACAGTGATACCGCTGCTGCTAAATGGGACCCGCATGTCATCCTCTATGAGCAATCAACTTTCTTTTCTTGGAGTTTTTTTTGGCACCTCATATTTGGTCACTTGCCTTTTTCTTTCGATCGCATGCCACGTTTGAAACGTTGAGGTACCTGCTGGCTCATGGGACCCGCATGTCATCCTCTGTGTGCTATAAAAGTTTCCTTTGTTGGATTTTTTCACCCTCTGATTTTTGGCTTGCCTTTTTCTTTTGATCCCCTGCCCCCTTTGAAACGTTGAGTAAGCTGTTGGTTCAAGGGACCCGCATGTCATCCTCTATGTCCATCAACTTTCTTTTCTTGGATTTTTTTCACCCCCTAATTACTAGCTACTTTCTTTTTCTTTTGATCTCAAGCCGCATTACAAACATTGAGACCGCTGCTGCAAAATGGGACCCACATGTCATTCTCTATGTACAATAAATCTTGGATTATTTTTGGCTCCTGATATTTGGTCACTTGCCTTTTTCTTTCGATCTCATGCCGCCTTTGAAACGTTGAGTAAGCTGCTGGCTCATGGGTCCCGCATGTCATCCTCTACGAACAATAAAAGTTTCCTTTATTGGAGTTATTTTTGACCCCTAATTTCTGGCTATTTGCCTTTTTCTTTTGATCCCCTGCCCCCTTTGAAACGATGAGGACGTTTGGCAGGTCGGTCCCACATGTCATCCTCTATGAACAATAAAAGTTTCCTTTGGTGGATTTATTTTTGACCCCTAAGTAATTTCTGGCTATTTCCTTTTTTTCTTTTGATCCCCTGCCGCCTTGGAAACGTTGAGGATGCTGCTGCCTCATCGGTCCCGCATGTCATCCTCTCAGAACGATAAATGTTTTCTTTTCTTGGATTTTTTTACCAACTGACTTTTTGTTTTTTTATTTTCGACCCACTGCCTTTGAAACGTTAACGACGCTGCTGGCTCATGGGTCCCGATGTCAGCCTCCCCGTACAAGAAACATGTGATATCTTGATTATTTTGCAGACAATAAACAGTGTATTTCGCTCTGAGCTATTGCAAACGGATAAATTAAATCTTTATTTTTACAACTTATATCTTGAATCTCCTTGTTTTTTGTTTTTGCGAAGCATAGGACATTCCTGTTTTTTTTGAGAAAAATCCGAACTTCCATGTTTGGAGTGGGCTGAAATTGTACGAATCAAAAGGCCCAGAAGGATAGTTCGAAGGCCCAGATGTCCAGATGCAGCCCAATTGAAATCTTTCTTTTCTTGGATTTTTTTCACCCCCTGATTTCTGGCTACTTCATTTTTCTTTTGGTCCTGTGCCACCTTGGAAACGTTGAGACCGCTGCTGCAAATGGGACCCGTATGTCATCCTCTATGTACAATAAAGTTTCCTTTCTTGGATTATTTTTGGCTCCTGATATTTGGTCACTTTCCTTTTTCTTTCGATCTCATGCCACGTTTGAAACGTTGAGGAATCTGCTGGCTCATGGGACCCGCATGTCATCCTCTATGTACAATAAAAGTTTGATTTCTTGGATTTTTTTCACCCTTTGATTTTTGGCTATTTCCTTTTTCTTTTGATCCCCTGCCGCCTTTGAAACGTTGAGTAAGCTGCTGGCTCATAGGTCCCACATGTCAGCCTGTATGAACGATAAAGCTTTCCTTTCTTGGAGTTTTTTTGACCCCCTAATTTCTGGCTACTTTCTTTTTCTTTTGATCTCAAGCCGCAATTGAAACGTTGGGACCGCTGCTGCAAAATGGGACCCGCACGTCATCCTCTATGTACAATCAAGTTTCTTTTCTTGGATTATTTTTGGCTCCTGATATTTGGTCACTTGCCTTTTTCTTTCGATCCCATGCCACGTTTGAAACGTTGAGGAACCTGCTGGCTCATGGGACCCGCATGTCATCCTCTATGTACTACAAAAGTTTATTTTCTAGGGTTTTTTTTCACTCTCTGATTTTTGGCTATTTCCTTTTTCTTTTGATCCCCTGCCGGCTTGGAAACGTTGAGTAAGCTGCTAACTCGTGGGTCCCGCATGTCATCCTCTATGTACAATCAACTTTCTTTTCTTCGAGTTTTTTTTATCCCCTAATTTCTGGCTACTTTCTTTTTCTTTTGATCTCAAGCCGCATTTGAAAAGTTGGGACCTCTGCTGCAAAATGGGACAGCATGTCATCCTCTATGTACAATAAAAGTTTCTTTTCTTCGATTATTTTTCACCCTCTGATTTTTGGTCACTTGCCTTTTTCTTTCGATCTCATGCCGCCTTTGAAAATGTTGCGGAACCTGCTGGCTCATGGGACCCGCATGTCATCCTCTATGTACTATAAAAGTTTCTTTTCTTGGATTTTTTTCACCCTCTGATCTTTAGCTATTTCCATTTTCTTTTGATCCCCTGCCGCCTTGGAAACGTTGAGTAAGCTGCTGACTGATGGGACCCGCATGTCATCCTCTATGTACAATCAAGTCTCTTTTCTTGGATTTTTTTCCCTCTTATTTTTGGTCACTTGCCTTTTTCTTTCGATCTCATGCAGCCTCTGAAACGTTGAGGAAGCTGCTGGCTCATGGGACCCACATGTCATCCTCTATACTATAAAAGTTTCTTTTCTTGGATTTTTTTCACCCTCTTATTTTTGGCTATTTCCTTTTTTCTTTTGATCCCCTGCCGCCTTGGAAACATTGATTAAGCTGCTGACACATGGGGCCCGCATGTCATCCTCTATGTACAATCAACTTGCAAGATCTTGGAGCGAAAGAGCTTGTATAAGTGGGAC
The DNA here is from genome assembly GCA_030979885.1 of Lolium multiflorum. NCBI lineage: Eukaryota > Viridiplantae > Streptophyta > Magnoliopsida > Poales > Poaceae > Lolium > Lolium multiflorum. Next base: position 230,199,250 of record CM061750.1, on the reverse strand, counting down.
CCATATGTCATCCTCTATGTACAATAAAAGTTACTTTTCTTGGATTATTTTTTGCTCCTGATATTTGGTCAGTTTCCTTTTTCTTTTGATCTCATGCCGCCTCTGAAACGTTGAGTAAGGTGCTGGCTCATGGGACCCGCATGTCATCCTCTATGTACAATAAAGTTTCTTTTCTTAGATTTTTTTACCCCCTGATTTTTGCTAACTTGCCTTTTTCTTTTCGATCATATGCCGCCTTTGAAATTGAGGTCGCCGCTGGCTCATGGGTCCCACATGTCAGCCTCTATGGACAACAAACCTTTCCTTTGTTGGATTTATTTTTTACCCCTAATTTCTTGCTATTTGCCTTTTTTTTACACACTGGGACTGTACAATAAAGTTTCATTTCTTAGATTTTTTTACCCACTGATTTTTGCTAACTTGCCTTTTTCTTTTCGATCATATGCCGCCTTTGAAATTGAGGTCGCCGCTGGCTCATGGGTCCCACATGTCAGCCTCTATGAACAATAAACCTTTCCTTTGTTGGATTTATTTTTTACCCCTAATTTCTGGCTATTTGCCTTTTTCTTTTGATCCCCTGCGGCCTTTGAAACGATGAGGACGCTGCTGGCAGGTCGGTCCCACATGTCATCCTCTATTAAGAATAAAAGTTTCCTTTTTGGATTTATTTTTTACCCCTAATTTCTGGCTATTTGCCTTTTTCTTCTGATCCCTGCCGACTTCGAAATGATGAGGATGCAGCTGGCAGATCGGTCCCACATGTCAGCCTCTATGAACTATAAATGTTTCCTTTGTAGGATTTATTTTTTACCCCTATTTTCGGGCTACTTGCCTTTTTCTTTGAAACGTTGAGGACGCTACTGTCTCATGGGTCCCACATGGCATCCTCTCTGAACGATAAACCTTCATTTCTTGTTAACGACAGGTTTATCAGTATTATTTTCGCAGACTAATACAAGCTCTTTCGCTCCAAGATCTTGCAAGTTAATAGAATAAATCATGGAATTATTAGGATATGTTTTAAATTTCAAATCCACTTTATGAATTTTTGAAAATACCGTGATCTATGTGGGTATGGAGCGATCAAGGATTTTCATATTGGCCATGAGCAGTTTCAAAAATTGCAACCCAATAATTCAAAATAAATACAAACAACTTTTATGTAGAATCTCCGTGTTTTTGTTTTTTGCCAATCATAGGATCTGTGGTTCTTTAGAAAAGGGCCAACATTGCATGAGCAGAAAGGCCCATTTGTAGTTATTGGGCTTCGACAGCCGGAGCAAGTAGGCCTATAGCAAATACCTTGTAGATGGCCGTTGGAACCCAAAAGTATTTGTTGCCTAGACTTAGATGCCAAACTCAGCCTTATTGACATGAACCTTGCTATGCACACGACAATTTCAGTCCGATCCGTGTACGAAACACAAGATCCAACCCTTCGTGTGAGGAAGCAGGTGGCAGCACACCTCCAGATGCTCAATCGTACATACGCATATCATATAGGAGTTGTCGTATGTACATCAGTTCCGTATTGACATGTTTTTTTCTTTGGTTCACATGTGGGGTCCGCACAGTCACCTAGGTCGCACATCTACTTCCTTGCTCGTAGTTGATGCATGTTCGGTTTGGGGATGGGGTGGAACCCAACACACCCCCGTGCCAGTGGATGTACTTTACCCTTTAGCGGCGAAAAAAATAGGAATGGTCCTCTCATGACTATGATCAACAAGAGGTGGCTATATTATAAAGGACGTACACACATTGTAATTATAGTGCTGAACGGCGAGGGATACTTTTTCCCTACATGGGTGGCAGCATAGTCTACGGATTGCAGCACCACCCACACCATAGGCGATTTATGATTCATCGTTCCGATATGTATTTCGCCTAGTTTTTTTTCTTTACATTGTTGGTTACAGACTCTTTGAACAGCTGTGTGCATCCTGGTTATGCAGAGGCTGGATGTAATTGCTTTCCAAAAGTAATAAAGCATCCTTTATCGAAAAAATTATAGTGCTGAAATAAAGTCAATCCTAAAACAGCCATGCATGGGTTATAATATGAAGGCAACACGAAATACAAAAGCAGGGCAGTGTTCAAATAAACTGATTCAAACTAGTACATACTAAAAACAGTGTACTACTTCTCAACACTTCAAGCATAATAAAAAAGTGTCACTGTTTTTTTAAAGGTAACACCGAACGGGCAATGTTTAAAGCAGGCTTAAACCACATAGCCGCTTGTCGGACACTATCCCAACCATCCTTGGGAAGGCTGATAACTCCCACAGTCTCACCTTCATCTGGCTGGAGGTTGCAGCGCAAAATTTTAGGGTATTGATTATAACGAATATTCCGGTATGCTGTGTAGACGCAGTTTTTCCTCATGAATGGAACCAATGTGCCATCAGGAGCTTTGGATTCACGCTTCTTCAGGTTGGCAATGATTGGGTAATTGAGTCCGAGGAACAGAGAGTGGTCGCTGAGGCTGTTAACCTGCCTCCAAAGAAAGTCCCCTGCACGTGCAGTAGATAAGGGATCCAGCTCAAAGACGTAGGTGGCAACAGGAGGATACTGCCGTAGCTGAAGCCCATTAGCAGCATAGGGAATGTCAGGAGGTACTTCAGCATTGGCAATCCCAATCTTGTTTACTGTAAGGATGATCATCAATCGCTTGCCATCAGCAGATGGAGCGAGGAACCACGCGTACTGCTGATCATCCACCACCGGTGGCGGGATTACAAACGGGAGCATCAGGTTTTCTGCAATATTAGAAATGGAGACGAATAGGGTGTTACTGGCAACCATATTCAAACAGCAGCATTGTTCATCGTTCATGCTCACAGTATAAATACGACTATGTAAGCTAAGGACATTGGTCATTCATGTGTTCAAATCAAGTGTCCAATATATCAGTTATACTGCATCCATCCCACGAAACTAGTCTAAACTTCGCCAAAACTAGACACTAGTTAGTGTATACACAGTTATATACTACCTCTGTCCCACCGAAAGTGTCTGAGATTTGTCCAAATTCAGATGTATCTAGACAGTGAAAGCATATAGATACATTCAAATTTTGACAAATATATATCATCTTAAGTTTAAGTCCTGTGCTGTAGTTAATTCCCTTTGTCTTAAGTGATCTATTAGAGAGCTTCCCTGTGACCACCCGAAGGGTAAGAAATGTTTAACTGTATAAGTGGATTGCCTAGACCTTTCCATCAGTTCGGACTTTTGGTTGCGTTGGCTAGTCCATGAAGCTTGACATGGTGTCAGAGCCAGGGTCTCGAGTTCGAGTCCTGGCTTTCGCAATTTATCCTAAAATTGTTGTTGCCCCCTCGGAGTCCACTTATATGCCTCTTGAGCTATACCTCTGAGTCTTTCCACATGTTGACTTGTCTCCCATCACATGTGACGGGGGGTGTTGAATTGTATAAGTGGATTGCCGCCCTTGCGATCAGTTCGGACTTTTGGTTGTGTTGGTAGTGCATGAAGCTTGACAAGAAAGAAATGCTCTTTATAGCTAACCCCAAGTCTGGTAACATTTGCAAAATAGGTATCAGATGCAGCTATCCATTCAGTAGAAGAATTTGCATTTTAGAGTTGAAGGTTCATAATCTCTTCTCTACTATTGATAGTAAAGGGTACACATGGTATTTGTTTACCTCATTTTCGCGTTCTAAAAAAGGTACGCTATATGGTTGTGCTAAGTTAAACTGATTTAAGTCTGTTCAAGTTTATCGAAAATTATACTACCAACATCTAAAACATCAATATAGGTTCATATATTACAAAAGATATTTAGATTTTCTTTTCTCGAACACATGCCTAGTCGTGCATCATTATATATTAGAGCATACAGGGTTGTAGCAAGGCTACGAAAAACTGAGAAAGCAAAAAGAAAGAACTATACAGGGGACTAGAGGCAGCTAACTTTGTTAGGCCTGCAGGTGCTAAATCTTATATATATATGAGGTTGTAGATATTAATCGTAAACTTACTCAAACTTAAATATCACTGAATTAGGAAAAAGATAACCTGAGTTATTTTGAATGAGGGGACGTCACAATCACTAATGAAAGATAATTGTGGGAAACTGAAATCTATTCAAGAAAATGGGAGAAAAAATGTATCAAAAACAAAATTAATTATACCATTCTGCAGATTGTTCACCGATATAAACAAAGAACTGTTTGATCTGCATGTAGGTACATCCAATCAAGGCTTTTTCCCCGATCTCTAGAAAATATAAGCTACGCATGTAATTACAAACGATTTTCTTCTATTTTTCTGTTTCTACGTTAACATTTGAGATACTTGTTAATTACATCCATATTCTGCAGTTGCATAGAGTTACTAATTCAGGAATGCATTCACATACGGAGTATACTATGTTTGCTGATGACTGACTAGTACTAATTCATTGCAAGCAACGGTTCATTCATATTCAGATAAAGGATGTGATCGTTAAGTCATATACTTATGAAAGTCCTTATGCATCTCTCTGATGCAGATGGCGGGGGTCTCCCGTCCTCCTTTTGGAGGCAAAATCAATTAGTTATATATGAAACAATGGGTGTAAAAGGTTATCAAAAAGGGTGCCTTCATAGTGCCACGTTATCTTTTGAGATACTGGTTAATTACACCCATATTCTGCAGTGGCGTAGAGTTACTAATTCAGGAATGCAATCACATACTGAGCATACTATGTTTGTTGGTGACTAATTAGTACTACTAATTCATTGCAAGCAACGGTTCATTCATATTCAGCAAAAGGGGGTGTGATCATTAAGTCATATAAGAAAGGTAAAATATAAACAAGGTAGTTCATGAATAACTTCATTGGTTAAGGCAGTGTATCATGCAATGCAACATAAGGACTGAAAAAATACCATTTGCGGTGTCCCAGAAGTACGTGGAGCCGTCAGTTTCGTCCACCGCAAAAACGTGGCCACGGAGTTCAATGGCATCACAGTAATTTGGATAATCAGGTGCAGGTGTAAGGGCCTCCAGCATTCTCCAGTCGCCACCCCCTTCAAGGTAGAAAATCGTTTTGTCGAACAAGGCGATGAGCTTGTAATCTGCGTACCTCCCACCTTTTGTGGGCACTTGGCAGATTACAATCTTCAACAAATAAATTTCTGGACGCCAGTTAAAAGAGTATGCAGGTCGAGATGAAACAATACTATGACGAATCTTCGAATCAGGTAGGGATGGAAGGGGGATATGTCGCTCGGTGTAGACGTTCACGAGGCACCACTCATGATGATCGGCGGCGGCGATCCAGTCGCCGTTCGCGCCAAGCCATTTTCTGTCGTGCATGAACGGCAGGGCGACAGAACGGCGAGGATGGTCGAGGGGCACCAGGTCGTACACGGTATCATGCAGACGAGATGCTCTCGCCACGTCCCAGTGTTCATCGAACCAATAAGCAGGCGGAGGCATCAGCAGGCAGGGTTCATCCCAATGGTGCATCTTACCTTCATCCTTGCTGATCATGTCGTAGAGCTCCCTGGAACATGCGGCAAGTCGGACGGTGTAGGTAACGTCCAGATGCGCAGCGATGAGGTCGATGTTGTCGCCGGTGAGAGCCTCCAAGTGGCCGTCCCCGCCGCCCCGGCAAAGCCTAGAATAATCCATCACGTGAAGATGGATTTAGGTGGATGGCGGATGCAACTGCGCTTGGGGTTTTCGGAGGAGAGGGCGAGCGCTATGGAAGGAACGATGCGGCGCGCGGCCGGCCGGGGTAAGGAGAGAAAGGTATACGGAGTAGTACTAGTGATCCGGCGTGGTGGGGATCGAGATCCTGCGCGTGCGCGTGATTCTGGGAGGGTGAAGAAGAAGTTTTTTTTTTGTAACGGGGTGAAGAAGAAGATGATAGACATGCAAGGGGCAAAAACTAGGTAGTACTCTAGGCTGCTGCTGCGACTGGGCGCCGATTTGACTGTTGGTAGACTAGCACGCCACCCATCTATAAATTTGCGACGACGTTTGGTGCAGTGATGTCTCGTCACATCAGGTTGACCAGAGAGGGCTTTTTTTTACAGTTTCCATTTCGATATATTTTTCGCCAATAATCGTAGTTCTCTACATGCCAGAGACACGTACCTTAACACGTGGGCAGCATGCAACCGCGCGAGCACCAAAATGGAATGAGAAATGTTTTAGAGCAGAACTTCATTTTCAATGCCTTTCCTAGCTTGGTTTGGAAACCGGACAGAGCTTCAGTGACTTGATGCTTCCAAGATACATTGTGACTGTGTCCCACCATCTACCATCCATTTGAGATCCAACGTTCCAAACTATCTCTTATTTCGAAGCTAAAAAAGAAAAACTATTCAGAAAATTTTGAAAAAAAATCCAGTAATATGTAGATTCCTTGTTTTAAAATCTATGAATATTTCATCCCATTCGGATGACTAGCTTGTGATTAAATAGATTCTTACGTACTCGAGCACTAGTTTAAACTAAATATATATTTGCTCACAAACCTATGATTCAAATCGAATGAAACTTCACCAAAATATAAATCGAAATATGCATGATTTACTGGAAGTTTTTCAAAATTTTCATGGTCCATGGGGTCCTCCAAAGTGCAAGCTTTTTTTTCTTGGTTGGTACTTCAAAACCGAGTTTGGATGGTGGCAAGACTTGCACAAAGAGGATGTCAAAATTTTGGCCTTTGTGAACTTTGCAATCAACATCAAGTGTCGGACTCTCGAGAAAAAAATATGAGTTGGCGCCCACCTTTCTTTCAACCGTTGGTTCTCAATCCGAGGGTGGTCCAACTAGCTAACAAAATTGGCTTGGTATTCATGGTCTTGAACCAACGATTTGGAATGGCTTTCAATCGGTATGAGAGGTGATGTATGGAGGAGATTCATACGAGAGGGCAATAAAGAAATGTTTTGTCATCCTCGCAAAGCTAGTCTATTTGGAAAGAAATGAATAATTGGTTTTTCGCAACATTGCATGATACTAATTCATGATACTATGCATTGAAGGTGTTGTATCATAGACTAGTATACTTCCCATTGTGACTAGTCTAAGTGCTTTTGCACCATGAACACTAGCTATGCACAGACCTCAAAAAACACTTCTCCATCATTCTACTATTCACACTTTCTTTTTCTAATAGAACTATGTACCATTGTTTTTAATATAATCTTGTGTCGAGAGTATATATTTCTAAAATAGTCATTTATGTTTCGCATAAGCTCAAAGAGGGGTACTTACTTATGAGAGATATCTTTCAACTAATACGTTGTAGGAGTACTTTAATTATGTGAGCTATAGTGTGAAATGCTTACTAGAACGAGTACAAAAGGTGTTTGATAACATTACAGGCCACACGCCCAGTGTAGCGTGCATTGTAGGAGCATTACATCAATTTAACAACTACGGAGGAGTAGCCTAGGTAGAGATAACATGCAAAGGAAATAGTTCAACAGATAGTACAACACAACTACGGAAAGGGAGTAGCCTAGGTAGAGATAAACATGCAAATGAAATAGTTCAACAGATACAAATCTTGCATTACAACACGAGTATTACATAAAGTACATCAGCCCTTCTTTCTGGACCTGTGACGCGAAGGCAGGTTCCATTGCCGGGCGTTGGCGAAGCTTGGGATGAGCCACAACGGAACCTGCCGCCATGTCCATCTAATGTTGGTTTGGAAACCAACAGTACAGTCTTCAGAATTCAAACTGAAGCGGCAAATTTCTGGAGAAGGAGGATATGCAAGGCCTACTGCATGGTGCGATGTGTAAACAGAGTTGCTTCTCGCCATATTTGGACGGTCATGTTCTGCCCCGTCTTCTACTGGAATGATAATCGGATAGTTCACTCCAAGGAAGAGAGAATATGATCCAAGGGAAATAATCCTCCTCCATGGCCTCGGTGGCATCAACTGACTGGTGTCCATGCTGTACACCTCGCAGCCAAGTAAACCCTTACCATACCCGCGAATAGTGCGACCATGACGACCCTCAGAGGTAGCAGCAGCAGGTAAAATCCGAACCAGTCCAGTATAATCCCGCCCGTCAGTAACGCCCCAGGTATGGACCAGAAAAAGTCTAGAACCATCAGGAGATCGTGCTAACCACCAGGAGCCAAGATTGTACCGACCTTGTTCATCAAGTTCTGGCGGAATAGGTGCCGTGCTGATCAACAAAGGACCTTGCAAAGGAAAGCACAGCTTGAAGTCAGTTCAGCAAAACTTGATTAGTTCATTACATACATGAATAATGATGTAGCTAAAATACTGCCTCCGATCCAAATTAATTGACTCAACTGGATGTGTCTAGCTAGATATGCACAAATTAATTGACTCAAGTTTGTCTAGCTAGATGCACTGGCTAGACAAAGCTGAGTCAATTTGATTTGGATCGGAGGGAGTACTTTATTTTGACTCAAAGGCATATCGCTGCTGATTTTGATTGAATATAGAGGGGGAAAGGTACAGGCATGACACGAAAACTGCACAACAAAAAGAAAAAGGCTAAAGCTAAATCTGAAACTAGCAGGTAATAGCGAAAACACATCATATGAGATGAGAAAAATTACCCCAAGAAAGTTGATTCCATGCATAAACTTCGCCTGTCTGAGTTACAGCAAATACAATACCCTTGTGGATGATTGCATCGGAGTAGCCGTACGCTAAGAACTGGTTGTCAAGAACTGTCCATCTGCTAGAAGCACAGTGAAGGACTGCAATTGCCGCGTTGAAGATGGCAAGAACAGAGAAACTAGTATAATTTGAAGCAGCTGTTGGAACTCGGCAAATAGCTATCTTCAGCAGTTGAAGATGTTGATCATTAGACTCGAACACAAGTTTATCCGGGGTGGATTTAAACTCACTTATTGGTGGTAGAGGAATCCGGCGACCAGTGTACACATTGACAAGCTCCCAATTCCAGGGGAAGCCAAGAAGGGCGATCCAATCTCCATTCGCGCCTGCCCACATGCCCGTACCACCATCTGGAATCACGGCATCGGAAGAGATCCTGTCCAGCGGCGTCAGTTGGCACAAGGTACCCTTGCGATCTTTTGCATCATGCTGCTTGTCCTTCTGCGCACCCTCCTGCTTGAACTTGTGGACGCGGTAGAAGGGATTGTGCGCGGGCGGTACCTCAGTTTGGTGAGTATGAAGAACACAGGGCATGCCAAACGGCTGAGATGCAGGCAGAGCTACACTTTGTGTTGCTGAATCATGATAAAACTTGCATGAACCGACGAGGCTCGCGGCGGTGATGACATCGCATCGGGATGCGATTTCTTCAAGGGGGCCATCAGGAAACACCCAAGAACTGCCACTCTCATTGATCGATCTCGCCATTGGAAGGATGCGGTCAAGTGGGTGTGGGGGTGTGGTAGTGGGACGCTGGCGTTTGGGTATGAGGTATTGGAGGACAGTGCGAGCGGCAGCTGGTAGAGCGATATGGATAAAAGTCAACAACTCCTACTAGTACCATCAAACAGGTGGCTCGAGATGATCCGAAAAAGGCATGGCGGCGGTGGTGCAGGGGCTGCTGGTGTAGGCGGGGTCGCCAGAGAAGATGGAGATGAAGAAGACGGAGAAGCAGGCAAAAAAAACAATTTGAATTGAAATCAATAATACGAGTACTACGGGCGTGCCTTCTCTCTCTGGTCTCTGCTGCACTACTGCACCTGGCGTGAAGGCGTGTGACCCGAGAAGAAGCTAATGTACTGTATACTGTCCTTGCACGCCGTGGAGCTGTATTTTGTCTCATCAAATCAGCTCTGGACAGTTTCAGCAGAGAAAAGATCCTTTGCCATCATCATGATATATTACCACGGGCCCACGGCAGTGCACATTCATCTTGGAGGCCTCTTCATCTTGTACTACCATATACTCTACTGCTCTATATGTTGCACAAACCACCACTTGGACATTTTTTTTGCAGTTTCCACCATGTGGTGGTCTAATATGTTGCAAATTTCACCACTTGGTTATCTAATCAGCTAGTTAGTCATGTTGATAGCAAAATCGACAAGTGGGTTCAACATGTCAATGCTCCAATTAATGTTTTAGAAAAAATAAATTTTTCAAAATTCGTACTTCTTTTATTTAGCTATTTAAAAATGCTTATTCATTTATTTCAACAAATATTGTGCGGTCTTGAATTTTTTTCAAACAAATATTATGGCATCGGGTTCGGGACTCCTGAAAAGGACTGGCCGTGGTACGGGAACCCGAAATGATGCCCACAACATGGTCGAAAGTGGCAAGGAACCCATCGAGGTGGATGAACTCGGGAAACCTTGGTAGAGGTAGGGATCTTGAGGAGGCCATTAGGGTTAGCCTACCCCCCAATAAGCGTATGAACGAAAAAAATTCACATAAGTAGTAGCTATTATTAAAATTTCACAAATATTACGCGCTTTTGAATATTTCAAAAGTATTGTGGCGTCACGCTGGCCTTGCCCGAATTTTACCTTTCAGGCTGGATGTCACGAGCATGATCACTCAACCAACCGGGTCCAAACATATATATACAATTGGCCTCCTCGAGCCTACACCGACCAGATTGTCGCTGAAACTGGATCATATAGTTTCTATTGGATTGATGTCCTAAGGAAATATTCCAACAACGGAAGTTGTTTGATTCGTTGTATTATATTCCTTTGGAATCTTGTTGGGCTTGTTTGGTTCGAAGAAAATTCATAGAAATTTTGTGGGATTCAAATCTCAGTGGCTCCTTTGATTCTTGAATACATGATAATTCATACTAATTCACGTGTTTTTTGTGTAGCACTACAACCAAAGAACATGCAATTCAAATTTGTGTGATTTCTCTCATATAGGATTAATTCAACATGCAATCATATTCAATTCCTACATTATTTCTATTTTAACATTTTGTACACATCATGCATGCGACCCAAACAATGCGTACATGGTGGGGGGGTTGTTTCGTTGCAAAAGCAGTTGGTCACACCACAAACAAACATGCAACAATTAATCTAAATTCACGCGGTTTCCCCGCGATGCAACCAAACAATATTCGATGAAACTAAGCATGGCATAAACATATACAATACACACCATAGATTTTGGCTGCTTTGATTATTCGCAAGATTTTCAAAGTGCGGGAATATGAAAATTGTATGATTAGAGAGTGATGATCATCTCCAAATATATAGGATTGAGAAACAACGGTATTTGGATCCAATAACATTTGATTGCGTGTGAAAACCAAAAGAAATACTAGTAGTAACATACGGTTACACAATGAAGGATTTTTTGTTTTTGTATAAAAATGTATTGTCAATGAATTCTGAAAATTGCAATCCTATGAATTAAACAATCAGAAATCGTGTCAGACTAATTCCTACGTTTCGAGATTCTAGTACGGAGTATGATTTCTTTGAAGGGGCGCAGAGGGACGTGGGTAGCAATGTCTAGTCCCTGTCTTGTCTGTATACACTGTACTTACGTCAGACTAGTGTTGCTCATGAAGTCTTAATCTGACGTACTCTGAAGCTAGATGCATCACCGTTTCCAGTCTCTGTCCTCGTTTTTTCGGCAAAATAGACAGAAATAACCCAAAGTCGAAAAGATTGGGAAAAACAAACTTTCGACATACTAGCAAGATTGGGTTATTTTTGTCCAAATTCTCGTTTTTTTCTCTTGGCTTCCCTACCCTTGAATCCATGTCACTTACGTGTGTTGCCCATGCATGCGTCATGTCCCACACTTCAGTGAGCACAAGTGACGTGATGTACGTACGCAAACTCCCAGCAATCTTCTTTGTCAAGAGAAGACGCATCAAGATTCAAGACCCGATCGCATTTCTTGCTTTCAGCCTGGGGTCCTCCATGTAAAAGTTAGGGATTTAGATGTAATTTCATGTTTATTTTGTGTGCTGTTGTAAACTGTTGATTTTTTATGTCCATTTGAATCTTGGTCAAATCCTAGGTTTGACCTAGATTTAAACAAGTTTAAAATATGAAAATGAAAAAGTAAGCCTGGATCCTCCTTAGTCAATCCAAAATGAAGCTTTTGGGAGGTTTTTGAAATTTCCATGTTTGAAACCCAAAACCACTTCTTTTCATGCTAGACTTCATAAGACATAGTTTAGGGATAGGGGTAGATACATGATTTGTCTGGTTTCAGTATGTCTAGAGCTTGTTTATCCACTTGAATGCTTACTATATGACATAAGAAGACTATGTGCTATGGTTTTTCATTTATCTATTTTTTTGAATTTTATGCCCATTTGAATCTTGGTCAAATCCCAGGTTTGACGAGGTTTTAAACAAGTTTAAAACTTGAAAATGAAAAGGTGTAAGCATGGATCCTTCGTAGTCACTCTAAAATGAAGCTTTATTTTGGGAGGTTCTCGAAATTTCCATGCATGCTTGAAACTCAAAACCACTTTTCTTCATGCTTGACTTCATAAGACAAAGTTTAATTAGGGTTAGGGGTAGATACACGATTTTTCTGGTTTGAATATGTCTAGACCTTGTTTATCAACTTGAATGTTTACTATATGACATAATTAAGAAGGCTATGTACGTGCTTTGGTTTTTCATTCTTTAATTAGATTTTTGTCTGAATTTTTATGCCCATTTGAATCTTGGTCAAATCCTAGGTTTGACCAAGATTTAAATAAGTTTAAAACATGAAAATGAAAAGATAAGCATCGATCCTTCTTACTCGCTCTAAAATGAAGCTTTTGGTTTTTTGAAATTTCCATGTTTGAAACCCAAAACCACTTCTCTTCATGCTTGACTTCATAAGACGAAGTTTAGGGTCGATAGGGGGTAGATACATGATTTGTCTGGTTTGAATATGTCTAGACCTTGTTTATGAACTTGAATGCTTACTATATGACATAAGAAGACTATGTGCTTTGGTTTTTTTATTTTTTTATTTTATGCCCATTTTAATATTGGTCAAATCCTAGGTTTGACCAAGATTTAAACAAGTTTAAAACATGAAAATGAAAAGGTAAGCCTGGATCCTTCTTAGTCACTCTAAAATGAAGCTTTTGGGAGGTTTTTGAAATTTCCATGTTTGAAACCAAAAACCACTTCTCTTCATGCTTGACTTCATAAGACATAGTTTAGGGTTAGGGGTAGATACATGATTTGTCTTATTTGAATATGTATAGACCTTGTTTGTCAACTTTTGAATGCTCTTACTATATATATATGTGACATAAGAAGACTATGTGCTTTTGTTTTTCATTTTTCTGATTTTTTAAATTTTATGCCCATTTAAATCTTGGTCAAATCCTGGTTTGACAATGATTTTAACAAGTTTAAAATATGAAAATGAAAAGGTAAGCATTGATCATTCTTAGTCACTCTAAAATGAAGCTTTTGGTAGGTTTTTGAAATTTCCATATTTGAAACCCAAAACCACTTCTCTTCATGCTTGACTACATAAGACAAAGTTTAGGGTTAGGGAGTAGATACATGATTTTTCTTGTTTGAATATGTCTAGACCTTGTTTATCAACTTTAATGCTACTATATGACATAAGAAAACTATGTGCTTTGGTTTTTCATTTTTCTGATATTTTTTGGAATTTTGATGCACATTTGAATCTTGGTCAAATCCTAGCTAGGTTTGACCAAGATTTAAACAAGTATATATAGAACATGAAAATGAAAAGGGAAGCATGTATCCTTCTTAATTAGTCACCCTAAAATGAAGTTTTTGGAAGGTTTTTGAAATTTCCATGCATGTTTGAAACCTAAAACCACTTATCTTCATGCTTGACTTCGTCATAAGACAGAGTTTAGGGGTTTTAGGGGGTAGATACATGATTTGTCTAGCTAGTTTGAATATGTCTAGACCTTGATTATCAACTTTAATGCTTACTATATGACATATAAGAAGACTATGTGCGCTTTGGTTTTTCATTTTTCTGTTTTTTTATTTTATGCCCATTTGAATCTTGGTCAAATCCTAGATTTGACCAAGATTTAAACAAGTTTAAAACATGGAAATGAAAAGGTAAGCATCGATCCTTCTTAGTCGCTCTAAAATGAAGCTGAATTTTGGGAGGTTTTTGAAATTTCCATGTTTTTGAAACCCAAAACCACTTCTCTTCATGCTTGACTTCATAAGACGAAGTTTAGGGTCGATAGGGGGTAGATACATGATTTGTCTTGTTTGAATATGTCTAGACCTTGTTTATCAACTTGAATGCTTACTAGCTATATGACATAAGAGGACTATGTGCATTGGTATTTCATTTTTTGATTTTTATGCCCATTTGAGAATCTTGGTAAAATCCTAGGTTTGTTGAGCAAGATTTAAACAAGTTTAACATGTGAAAATGATAAGGTAATTAAGTCTGGATCTTTTTTGAAACCCAAAACCACTTCTCTTCATGCTTGACTTCATAAGACGAAGTTTAGGGTCGATAGGGGGTAGATACATGATTTGTCTTGTTTGAATATGTCTAGACCATGTTTATCAACTTGAATGCTTACTATATGACATAAGAAGGCTATGTGCTTTGGTCTTTCATTCTTTCGATTTTTTCTGAATTTTTATGCCCATTTGAATCTTGGTCAAATCCTAGGTTCGACCAAGATTTAAACAAGTTTAAAACATGACAATGAAAAGGTAATTAATCATGGATCCTTCTTAATTAACCAGCCAGTCTAATTAAAATGAAGCTTTTTGGGAGGTTTTTGAAATTTCCATGTTTGAAACCCAAAACCACACTTCTCTGCTTCATGCTTGACTTCATATATAATTAAGACAAAGTTTAGGGTTAGGAGGTACATGATTTGTCTGGTTTGAATATGTCTACACCTTGTTTATGAACTTTTGAATGCTTACTATATATATGTATGTGACATAAGAAAACTATGTGCTTTGGTTTTTCATTTTTCTGATTTTTTTGGAATTTTGATGCACATTTGAATCTTGGTCAAATCCTAGGTTTGACCAAGATTTAAACAAGTATAGAACATGAAAATGAAAAGGGAAGCCTGTATCCTTCTTACTCACCCTAAAATGAAGTTTTGGGAGGTTTTTGAAATGTCCATGTTTGAAACCCAAAACCACTTCTCTTCATTCTTGACTTCTTAAGACATAGTTTAGGGGTTAGCGGGTAGATACATGATTAGTATGGTTTGAATATGTCTAGACCTTGTTTATCAACTTTAATGCTTACTACATGACATAAGAAGACTATGTGCTTTGGTTTTTCATTTTTCTGTTTTTTTTTTGAATTTTCTGCCAATTTTGTTTGACCAAGATTTAGACAAGTTTTACACGTGAAAACGAATAAGTAAGCCTGGATCCTTCTTAGTCACTCCAAAATGTACCAATTGATAGGTGCGTTAACTTTGCTTCATGGAAAAAATAATGTCATGTAAATGAGTTAACTTGGATTTCCTACCCTTGAATCCATAGGAAACTTTGTTCTAATGCACTATAATAATCAACCGAGTTTTTACACCAATAGGTCTGTCACTTACGTGTGGTGCCCATGCGTGAGGTCCCACACTTCAGTGAGCACAAGTCACGTGCAATAGGTACGCAAACTCCCAGCCATTTTCTTTGTCAAGAGAAAGACGCATCAGGATGCGTATTGGAAGTCTGTGGGTCCTTCTGGATCCTTCGGTCGTCCCTCTCAAAAAAAAACAAATCTCTCTCATTCTCGGCCTCGCTCGACTCGCTCGCTCGCTCGCACCTCCTGCTCACTGACAAACCCTGCACAAAAGTCAACATCATCACCCGAAAAAGGGGAGACACCATAATTCTCTCCCTTCTTCTCTCCTTCCGAGTGATCCCTCTTCCTCCGAGTTTCACTCGACGGGCAAACACACATGTGCTGCATAGTAATAATAAAAAGGTAGAAAAATCGACCTACGAATCTATAATTAAATAGGTTAAACTAGGGTTTTGCCCAGTACTACAGATCAAGGTTCAAAAAATCCAACTACGGGGTTCGAACAACCCCATTTCTAATCCAAGATTTTTTCGACCTCATCCAATGGCCTCAAACTATAGGCCGGGTTAGCATCTAGTGCAGTATGTGTGAGAATGTATGCACTATGTGTGCTATAACTTGTGTGTCTTTCAAATTTGAACCAAATTTGAATAAGTTTGAAATATTTGAAATGGGGCTTTTGGCTTAAACGTTTGAAACCCAAAACGACTTCTCCTCATGCTAGACTTCATAAGACCGAGTTTAGGGTTAGGGGGTAGATACATGATTTGTCTGGTTTGAATATGTCTAAACCTTGTTTATCAACTTGAATGCTTACTATATGACATAAGAAGACCATGTGCTTTTGTTTTTCATTTTTCTATTTTTTAAGAATTTTATGCACATTTGATTCTGGTCAAATCCTAGGTTCAACCAAGATTTAAACAAGTTTCAAGCATGAAAATGAAAACGTAATCCAAGATCCTTCTTAATTAGTCACTCTAAAATATATGAAGCTTTTGGGACGTACTTGAAATTTCCATGTTTGAAACCCAAAACCAATTCTCTTCATGATTGACTTCATAAGACAGAGTTTAGGGGTAGGGGTAGATATACACATGATTTTTCTGGTTTGAATATGTCTAGACCTTGTTTATCAACTTGAGTGTTTACTATATGACATAATTAAGAAGGCTATGTGCTTTGGTTTTTCATTCTTTAGATTTTTTGTCTGAATAATTTTTATGCCCATTTGAATCTTGGTCAAATCCTAGGTTTGACCAAGATTTAAATAAGTTTAAAACATGGAAATGAAAAGGTAAAAGCATCGATCCTTCTTAGTCGCTCTAAAATGAAGCTGAATTTTGGGAGGTTTTTGAAATTTCCATGTTTGAAACCTAAAACCACTTATCTTCATGCTTGACTTCGTCATAAGACAGAGTTTAGGGGTTTTAGGGGTAGATACATGATTTGTCTAGCTAGTTTGAATATGTCTAGACCTTGTTTATCAACTTGAATGCTTACTAGCTATATGACATAAGAGGACTATGTGCATTGGTATTTCATTTTTTGATTTTTATGCCCATTTGAGAATCTTGGTAAAATCCTAGGTTTGAGCAAGATTTAAACAAGTTTAACATGTGAAAATGATAAGGTAATTAAGTCTGGATCTTTCTCTTAGTAACTCTAAAATGAAGCTTTTGGGAGGTTCTTGAATTTACCATGTTTGAAACCCAAAACCACCGTACTTCTTTTCATGCTTGACTTCATAAGACAGAGTTTAGGGTTAGGGGTAGATACATGATTTTTCTGGTTTGAATATGTCTAGACCATGTTTATCAACTTGAATGCTTACTATATGACATAAGAAGGCTATGTGCTTTGGTTTTTCATTCTTTCGATTTTTTTTCTGAATTTTTATGCCCATTTGAATCTTGGTCAAATCCTAGGTTCGACCAAGATTTAAACAAGTTTAAAACATGACAATGAAAAGGTAATTAATCATGGATCCTTCTTAATTAACCAGCCAGTCTAATTAAAATGAAGCTTTTTGGGAGGTTTTTGAAATTTCCATGTTTGAAACCCAAAACCACACTTCTCTGCTTCATGCTTGACTTCATATATAATTAAGACAAAGTTTAGGGTTAGGGGGTACATGATTTGTCTGGTTTGAATATGTCTAGACCTTGTTTATGAACTTGAATGCTTACTATATGACATAAGAAGACTATGTGCTTTGGTTTTTTATTTTATTTATTTTTTATTTTATGCCCATTTGAATATTGGTTAAATCCTAGGTTTGAACAAGATTTAAACAAGTTTAAAACATGAAAATGAAAAGGTAAGCCTGGATCCTTCTTAACTAGTCACTCTAAAATGAAGCTTTAATTTTGGGAGGTTTTTGAAATTTCCATGTTTGAAACCCAAAACCACTTCTCTTCATGCTTGACTTCATAAGACGAAGTTTAGGGTTAGGGGGTAGATACATGATTTGTCTGGTTTGAATATGTCTAGACCATGTTCATCAAATCCTAGGTTTGACCAAGATTTAAAAAAGTTTAAAACATGAAAATGAAAAGGGAAGCATGTGTCCTTCTTAGTCACTCTAAAATGAAGTTTTTGGGCAGTTTTTGAAATTTCCATGTTTGAAACCCAAAACCACTTCTCTTCATGCTTGACTTCATAAGACATAGTTTAGGGGTTAGGGGGTAGATACATGATTTGTATGGTTTGAATATGTCTAGACCATGTTTATCAACTTTAATGCTTACTATATGACATAAGAAGACTATGTGCTTTGGTTTTTCATTTTTCTGATTTTTTTAGAATTTTGATGCACATTTGAATCTTGGTCAAATCCTAGGTTTGACCAAGATTTAAACAAGTATATATAGAACATGAAAATGAAAAGGGAAGCCTGTATCCTTCTTAGTCACCCTAAAATGAAGTTTTTGGGAGGTTTTTGAAATTTCCATGTTTGAAACCCAAAACCACTTATCTTCATGCTTGAGCAAGATTTGACCAAGATTTAAACAAGTTTAAATCATGAAAATGGAAAGGTAAGCCTGGATCCTTCTTAGTCGCTCTAAAATGAAGCTTTTGGGATGTTCTTGAAATTTCCATGTTTGAAACCCGGCCAAAACGACTTTTCTTCATGCTAGACTTCATAAGATCGACACGGGGTACATATATACATGATTTGTCTGGTTTGGATATATCTAGACCTTGTTTATCAACTTGAATGCTTACGATATGACATAAGAACACTATGTGCTTTTTGTTTTTCATTTTTTGTGCCTATTTGTATCTTGGTCAAATCCTAGGTTTGACCAAGATTTAAACAAGTTTAAAACATGAAAATGAAAAGGGAAACATGTATCCTTCTTAGTCACTCTAAAATGAAGTTTTTGGGAGGTTTTTGAAATTTCCATGTTTGAAACCTAAAACCACTTCTCTTCATGCTTGACTTCATAAGACAGAGTTTAGGGTTAGAGGGGTAGATACATGATTTGTCTTATTTGAATATGTCTAGCTAGACCTTGTTTATCAACTTTTGAATGCTTACTATATATATATGTGACATAAGAAGACTATGTGCTTTTGTTTTTCATTTTTCCGATTTTTTAATTTTATGCCAATTTAAATCTTGGTCAAATCCTAGGTTTGACAATGATTTAAACAAGTTTAAAATATGAAAATGAAAAGGCAAGCATGGATCCTTCTTAGTCACTCTAAAATGAAGCTTTTGATAGGTTTTTGAAATTTCCATATTTGAAACCCAAAACCACTTCTCTTCATGCTTGACTACATAAGACAAAGTTTAGGGTTAGGGGGTAGATACATGATTTTTCTTGTTTGAATATGTCTAGACCCTTGTTTATCAACTTTAATGCTTACTATATGACATAAGAAAACTATGTGCTTTGGTTTTTCATTTTTCTGATTTTTTTGGAATTTTGATGCACATTTGAATCTTGGTCAAATCCTAGGTTTGACCAAGATTTAAACAAGTATAGAACATGAAAATGAAAAGGGAAGCCTGTATCCTTCTTAGTCACCCTAAAATGAAATTTTGGGAGGTTTTCAAAATTTCCATGTTTGAAACCCAAAACCACTTAATCTTCATGCTTGACTTCGTCATAAGATAGAGTTTAGGGGTTAGGGGGTAGATACATGATTTGTCTAGTTTGAATATGTCTAGACCTTGTTTACCAACTTTAATGCTTACTATATATATGACATATAAGAAGACTATGTGCGCTTTGGTTTTTCATTTTTTCAATTTTTTATTTTATGCCCATTTGAATCTTGGTGAAACCAAGGATTTGACCAAGATTCAAATCCGTATAAAAATTAAAAAACAAAATAAAAAACAAGGTCTTCTTATGTTATATAGTAAGCATTCAATTAAGTTGATAAATAAGGTCTAGACATATTCAAACCAGAAAAATCATGTATCTACCCCTAACCATAAAGCTTTTGGGTTTCAAACATGGAAATTTCAAAAACCCTCTCAAAGAGCTTCATTTTGGAGTGACTAAGAAGGATCCATAGGAAACTATGTACTAATACAGTATAATGATCACCCGAGTTATTAGAGCAACAAGTTTGTCACTTACGTGTGGTTCCCATGCGTGAGGTCCCACACTTCAGTGAGCACAAGTCACATAGTCTTCTTATGTCATATAGTAAGCATTCAATTAAGTTGATAAACAAGGTCTAGACATATCAAACCAGAAAAATCATGTATCTACCCCCTATATATCCCTAAATTAACCCTGACTTATGAAGTCTAGCATGAAGAGAAGTCGTTTTGGGTTTCAAACGTTTAAGCCAAAAGCCCCATTTCAAATATTTTACACTTATTCAAATTTGGTTCAAATTTGAAAGACATACAAGTTATAGCACACATAGTGCATACATGTTCACACATACTGCACTAGATGCTAACCCTACAGTTTAGGGGCGGACCTAGGATAAATTTTTAGAGGGGGCAAACATATGATAAGTGATGCAAATATCATATTACAAGGTTTCAGAAAATTGAGCGGGGGCAGCTGCCCCCCTTGGCTATAGTCTGGATCCGCCCATGCTATAGTTTGAGGCCATTTGGATGACGTCGAAAAAAATCTTTGATTAGAAATGGGGTTGTTCGAACCCCGTAGTTGGATTTTTTTGAACCTTGATCTGTAGTACTGGGCAAAACCCTAGTTTAACCTAGTATATTTAATTATAGATTCGTAGGTCGAATTTTCTGTAGTACCTTTTTATTATTACTATGCAGCACATATGTGTTTGCCCGTCGAGTGAAACTCGGAGGAAGAGGGATCACTCGGAAGGAGAGAAGAAGGAGGGAGAGCATTATGGTGTCTCCCCTTTTTCGGGTGATGATGTTGACTTTTGTGCAGGGTTTGTCAGTGAGCAGGAGGTGCGAGCGAGCGAGCGAGTCGAGCGAGGCCGAGAATGAGAGAGATTTGTTTTTTTGTGAGAGGGACAACCGAAGGATCCAGAAGGACCCACAGATTTCCAAAACGCATCCTGATGCGTCTTCTCTTGACAAAGAAGATGGCTTGGAGTTTGCGTACCTACTGCACTTGACTTGTGCTCACTGAAGTGTGGGACCTCACGCATGGGCGCCACACGTAAGTGACAGACCTGTTGGCAATGTTGGTGTAAAAACTCGGTTGATTATTATAGTGCATTAGAACAAAGTTTCCTATGGATTCAAGGGTAGGAAATCCAAGTTAACTCATTTACATGACATTATTTTTTCCATGAAGCAAAGTTAACACATCTATCAATTGGTACATTTTGGAGTGACTAAGAAGGATCCATGCTTACCTTTTCGTTTTCACGTGTTAAACTTGTTTAAATCTTGGTCAAACCTAGGATTTGACAGAGATTCAAATGGGCGGAAAATTGAAAAAAAAACAGAAAAATGAAAAACCAAAGCACATACGTAGTTTTCTTATGTCATATAGTAAGCATTCAAGTTGATAAAAAAGGTCTAGACATATTCAAAACATACAAATCATGTATGTACCCCTAACCCTAAACTATGTCTTATGAAGTCAAGCATGAAGAGAAGTGGTTTTGGGTTTCAAACATGGAAATGTCAAAAACCTCCCAAAAACTTCATTTAGAGTGACTAAGAAGGATAAATGCTTCCCTTTTCATTTTCATGTTTTAAACTTGTTTAAATCTTGGTAAAACCTAGGATCTGACCAAGATTCAAATGGGCATCAAAAATAGAAAAAATCAGAAAAATGAAAAACCAAAGCACATAGTCTTCTTATGTCATATAGTAAGCATTAAAGTTGATAAACAAGGTCTAGACGTATTCAAACCAGACAAATCATGTATCTACCCCTAACCCTAAACTCTGTCTTATGAAGTCAAGTATGAAGAGAAGTTGTTTTGGGTTTCAAACATGGAAATTTCAAAAACCCTCTCAAAGAGCTTCATTTTGGAGTGACTAAGAAGGATCCATAGGAAACTATGTACTAATACAGTATAATGATCACCCGAGTTATTAGAGCAACAAGTATGTCACTTACGTACGTGTGGTTCCCATGCGTGAGGTCCCACACTTCAGTGAGCACAAGTCACGTAGTCTTCTTATGTCATATAGTAAGCATTCAATTAAGTTGATAAACAAGGTCTAGACATATCAAACCAGAAAAAACATGTATCTACCCCCTATATATCCCTAAATTAACCCTGACTTATGAAGTCAAGCATGAAGAGAAGAAGTGGTTTTTGGTTTCAAACATGGAAATTTCAAAAACCCTCCCAAGAGCTTCATTTTGGAGTGACTAGTTAAGACGCATACATGCTTACTTTTTCATATTCATGTTTTAAACTTGTTCAAATCTTGGTCAACAAACCTACGATTTGACGAAGATTCAAATGGGTATAAAAAAATTAAAACTAAGGTCTGCTCATGTCATATAGTAAGCATTCAATTAAATTGATAAACAAGGTCTAGACATATTCAAACTAGTAGGAAAATCATGTATCTACCCCCTAACCCTAAACTATGTCTTATGAAGTCAAGCATGCATGAAGAAAAGTGGTTTTTGGTTTTCAAGCATGGAAATTTCAAAAACCCTCCCAAGAGCTACATATTGGAGTGACTAAGAAGGATAGATGCTTAATTTTTCATATTCATGTTTTAAACTTGATTAAATCATGGTCAAACCTAGAATTTGACCAAGATTCAAATGGGCATAAAAATTCAAAAAAAATGAAAAACCAATGCACATAGTCATCTTATGTCATCTAGTAAGCATTCAATTAAGTTGATAAACAATGTCTAGACATATTCAAACCAGAAAATTCATGTATCAAGCTAACCCTAACCCCAAACTCTGTCTTATGAAGTCAAGCATGAAGAGAAGTACGTGGTTATTTGGTTTCAAACATGGAAATTTCAAAAACCCTCTCAAGAGCTTCATTTTGGAGTGACTACGAATGGTACATGCTTAATTTTTCATATTCATGTTTTAAACTTGTTTAAATCATGGTCAAACCTAGGATTTGGCCAAGATTCAAATGGGCAAAAAATTTCATATTCATATTCATGTTTTAAACTTGTTTAAATCACGCATGTATCTACCCCTAACCCTAAACTCTGTTTCATGAAGTCAAGCATGAAGATTTGTGGTTTTTGGTTTCGAACATGGAAATTCAAAAACCCTCCCAAGAGCTTCATTTTGAAGTGACTAAGAAGCATACATGCTTACTTTTTCATATTCATGTTTTTAACTTATTCAAATCTTGGTGGAACCAAGGATTTGACCAAGATTCAAATGGGTATAAAAGTTCAAAAAAAAACAAGGCCTTCTTATATGTTATATAGTAAGCATTCAATTAATTTGATAAACAAGGTCTACACATATTCAAAGCAGGAAAATCATGTATCTACCCCCTAACCCTAAACTCTGTCTTATGAAGAAGTCAAGCATGCATGAAGAGAAGTGGTTTTTGGTTTCAAGCATGGAAATTTCAAAAACCCTCCCAAGAGCTACATATTGGAGTGACTAAGAAGGATAGATGCTTAATTTTTCATATTCATGTTTTAAACTTGTTTAAATCATGGTCAAACCTAGGATTTGACCAAGATTCAAATGGGCATAAAAATTCAAAAAAACAATAAAATGAAAAACCAATGCACATAGTCATCTTATGTCATCTACTAGTAAGCATTCAATTAAGTTGATAAACAAGGTCTAGACATATTCAAACCAGAAAATTCATGTATCAAGCTACCCCTATCCCCAAACTCTCTCTTATGAAGTCAAGCAAGAAGGATACATGCTTACTTTTTCATATTCATGTTTTAAACTTGTTCAAATCTTGGTCAACAAACCTACGATTTGACGAAGATTCAAATGGGTATAAAAAAATTAAAACTAAGGTCTGCTCATGTCATATAGTAAGCATTCAATTAAATTGATAAACAAGGTCTAGACATATTCAAACTAGTAGGAAAATCATGTATCTACCCCCTAACCCTAAACTATGTCTTATGAAGTCAAGCATGCATGAAGAAAAGTGGTTTTTGGTTTTCAAGCATGGAAATTTCAAAAACCCTCCCAAGAGCTACATATTGGAGTGACTAAGAAGGATAGATGCTTAATTTTTCATATTCATGTTTTAAACTTGATTAAATCATGGTCAAACCTAGAATTTGACCAAGATTCAAATGGGCATAAAAATTCAAAAAAATGAAAAACCAATGCACATAGTCATCTTATGTCATCTAGTAAGCATTCAATTAAGTTGATAAACAATGTCTAGACATATTCAAACCAGAAAATTCATGTATCAAGCTAACCCTAACCCCAAACTCTGTCTTATGAAGTCAAGCATGAAGAGAAGTACGTGGTTATTTGGTTTCAAACATGGAAATTTCAAAAACCCTCTCAAGAGCTTCATTTTGGAGTGACTACGAATGATACACGCTTAATTTTTCATATATATTCATGTTTTAAACTTGTTTAAATCATGGTCAAACCTAGGATTTGGCCAATATTCAAATGGACAAAATTTTAAAAAAAATCAAGGCACATAGTCTTCTTATGTCATATAGTAAGCATTCAATTAAGTTGATAAACAAGGTCTAGACATATTCAAACGAGAGAAATCATGTATCTACCCCCTAACACTAAACTTTGTCTCATGAAGTCAAGCACATGCATGAAGATATGTGGTTTTTGGTTTCAAACATGGAAATTTCAAAAACCCTCCCAAGAGCTTCATTTCGAAGTGATTAATTAAGAAGCATACATGCATGCTTACTTTTTCATATTCATGTTTTAAACTTATTCAAATCTTGGTGAAACCTAGGATTTGACCAAGATTCAAATGGGTATAAAAATTAAAAAAAACAAAAAAGGTCTTCTTATATATGTTATATAGTAGGCATTCAATTAAGTTGATAAACAAGGTCTAGACATATTCAAACAAGAAAAATCAAGCATGTACCCCTAACCCTAATATAAACTATGTTTCATGAAGTAAGCATGAAGATTTGTGGTTTTTGGTTTCGAACATGGAAATTCAAAAACCCTCCCAAGAGCTTCATTTTTGAAGTGACTAAGAAGCATACATGCTTACTTTTTCATATTCATGTTTTTAACTTATTCAAATCTTGGTGGAACCAAGGATTTGACCAAGATTCAAATGGGTATAAAAGTTCAAAAAAAAGGTCTTCTTATATGTTATATAGTAAGCATTCAATTAATTTGATAAACAAGGTCTACACATATTCAAACCAGGAAAATCATGTATCTACCCCCTAACCCTAAACTCTGTCTTATATGAAGAAGTCAAGCATGCATGAAGAGAAGTGGTTTTTGGTTTCAAGCATGGAAATTTCAAAAACCCTCCCAAGAGCTACATATTGGAGTGACTAAGAAGGATAGATGCTTAATTTTTCATATTCATGTTTTAAACTTGTTTAAATCATGGTCAAACCTAGGATTTGACCAAGATTCAAATGGGCATAAAAATTCAAAAAAACAATAAAATGAAAAACCAATGCACATAGTCATCTTATGTCATCTAGTAAGCATTCAATTAAGTTGATAAACAAGGTCTAGACATATTCAAACCAGAAAATTCATGTATCAAGCTACCCCTATCCCCAAACTCTCTCTTATGAAGTCAAGCATGAAGAGAAGTACGCGGTTTTTTGGTTTCAAACATGGAAATTTCAAAAACCCTCTCAAGAGCTTCATTTTGGAGTGACTATGAAGGATACATGCTTAATTTTTCATATTCATGTTTTAAACTTGTTTAAATCATGGTCAAACCTAGGATTTGACCAAGATTCAAATGGGCAAAATTTTAAAAAAATGAAAAATCAAGGCACATAGTCTTCTTATTTTTGGTTTCAAACATGGAAATTTCAAAAACCCTCCCAAAGAGCTTCATTTTGGAGTGACTAAGAAGGATCCATAGGAAACTATGTACTAATACAATATAATGATCACCCGAGTTATTAGAGCAACAAGTCTGTCACTTACGTGTGGTTCCCATGCGTGAGGTCCCACACTTCAGTGAGCACAAGTCACGTACGCTAGGTAGGCAAACTCCCAGCCATCTTCTTTGTCAAGAGAGAGGCATCAACACACACACTCTCTCTCTCTCTCTCTCTCTCTCT
This sequence comes from Lolium multiflorum, assembly GCA_030979885.1. Classification (NCBI taxonomy): domain Eukaryota; kingdom Viridiplantae; phylum Streptophyta; class Magnoliopsida; order Poales; family Poaceae; genus Lolium; species Lolium multiflorum. Next base: position 230,173,152 of record CM061750.1, on the reverse strand, counting down.
CTCTCCAATTATCCACCTCCGTTGGCTGCCGGTTTTGGCAGGTCGTTTCTAGCTCAGCTCGTAGGCCATGGTGTGCAGGCTCTGTAGCCATGGCGATTTGGTCGCGCCAAGTGGTTCGTCCCCGGCTCCGACGAGGATCAATCCGGACGGTGCCTATTAAGGACCCGATCGCATTTCTTGCTTTCAGCATGGGGTCTACCATGTAAATCTTAGGGATTTAGACGTAATTTCCTGTTTATTTTGTGTCCTGCTGTAAACTGCGCTCTGATGCGTATTGGAAATCTGGGTCCTTCAGGATCGTTCGGTTGTCCCTCTAAAAAAACATCTCTCTCATTCTCGGCCTTTCTCGCTCGCTCGCACCCCCCTGCGCACTGACAACCCTGCACAACAGTCAACATCACCAGAAAAAGGATAGACACCATAAATAAGTGGGGCCCCGTGACTGCTCTCCCTTCGTCTCCTCCCGTGTGATCCCTCTTCCTCCGACTCCCGACCTTGCGGAAAAGAAAAATGAAATGAAAGAGTTTCACTGGACGGGCAAACACATGTGCTGCCTAGTAATAATAATAATAACGTAAAAAAATCGACCTACGAATCTATTATTAAATAAGCTAAACTAGGGTTTTGCCCAGTACTACGGATCAATTTCTGAAAATCCAACTACGGGGTTCGATTTTGGCCTGCTAATATAAAATTATATAATCCGAACTAGTATTCCTCTAAAAAATCATTTTGGTATGCATCGTTTGGTACTTTTCATAGCTAGAGTGCTTAATCCCTCCGTTAGCAAACAGTCTTCGTATGTCATATAGTAAGCATTCAAGTTGAAAAACAAGCTCTAGACATATTCAAACCAGAAAAATCATGTATCTACCCCCTATATATCCCTAAACCCTGACTTATGAATTCAAGCATGAAGAGAAGTGGTTTTTGGTTTCAATCATGGAAATTTCAAAAACCCTCTCAAGATCGAGCTTCATTTTGGAGTGACTACGAAGGATACATGCTTAATTTTTCATATTCATGTTTTAAATTGTTTAAATCATGGTCAAACCTAGGATTTGACCAAGATTCAAATGGGCATAAAAATTCAAAAAAAACAATAAAATGAAAAACAAATGCACATAGTCATCTTATATATGTCATCTAGTAAGCATTCAATTAAGTTGATAAACAAGGTCTAGACATATTCACACCAGAAAAATCATGTATCAAGCTACCCCTATCCCCAAACTCTGTCTTATGAAGTTAAGCATGAAGAGAAGTACGTGGTTTTTTTGTTTCAAACATGGAAATTTCAAAAACCCTCTCAAGAGCTTCATTTCGAAGCGATTAATTAAGAAGCATACATGCATGCTTACCTTTTCATATTCATGTTTTAAACTTATTCAAATCTTGGTGAAACCTAGGATTTGACCAAGATTCAAATGGGTATAAAAATTAAAAAAAAGGTCTTCTTATGTTATATAGTAGGCATTCAATTAAGTTGATAAACAAGGTCTAGACATATTCAAACAAGAAAAATCATGCATGTATCTACCCTTAACCCTAAACTCTGTTTCATGAAGTCAAGCATGCATGCATGAAGATATGTGGTTTTTAGTTTCGAACATGGAAATTCAAAAACCCTCCCAATAGCTTCATTTTGAAGTGACTAAGAAGCATACATGCTTACTTTCTCATATTCATGTTTTTAACTTATTCAAATCTTGGTGGAACCAAGGATTTGACCAAGATTCAAATGGGTATAAAAATTCAAAAAAAAAACAAGGTCTTCTTATGTTATATAGTAAGCATTCAATTATTTTGATAAACAAGGTCTACACATATTCAAACCAGAAAATTAGGTATCTACCCCTAACCCTAAACTCTGTCTTATGAAGTCAAGCATGCATGAAGAGAAGTGGTTTTTGGTTTCAAGCATGGAAATTTCAAAAACCCTCCCAAGAGCTTCATTTTGGAGTGACTAAGAAGCATACGTACGTGCTTACTTTTTCATATTCATGTTTTAAACTTGTTCAAATCTTGGTCAAACCTATGATTTGACCAAGATTCAAATGGGTATAAAAAATGAAAACCAAGGTCTTCTTATGTCATATAGTAAGCATTCAATTAAGTTGATAAATAAGGTCTAGACATATTCAAACCAGAAATATCATGTATCAAGCTACCCCTAACCCCTAATTAACTCTGTCTTATGAAGTCAAGCATGAAGATAGGTATGTGGTTTTTTGGTTTCAAACATGGAAATTTCAAAAACCCTCTCAAGATCGAGCTTCATTTTGGAGTGACTACGAAGGATACATGCTTACTTTTTCATATTCATGTTTTAAACTTGTTTAAATCATGGTCAAACCTAGGATTTGACAAAGATTCAAATGGGCATAATTTAAAAAAAACAAAAAATGAAAAACCAAGGCACATAGTCTTCTTATGTTATATTGTAAGCATTCAATTAAGTTGATAAACAAGGTCTCTAGACATATTCAAACCAGAGAAATCATGTACCTACCCCCTAACCTAAACTCTGTCTCATGAAGTCAAGCATGATGATATGTGGTTTTTTGGTTTCAAACATGGAAATTTCAAAAACCCTCCCAAGAGCTTCATTTTGAAGTGATTAATTATGAAGCATACATGCATGCTTACTTTTTCATATTCATGTTTTAAACTTATTCAAATCTTGGTGAAACCAAGGATTTGACCAAGATTCAAATCCGTATAAAAATTAAAAAACAAAATAAAAAAACAAGGTCTTCTTATGTTATATAGTAAGCATTCAATTAAGTTGATAAATAAGGTCTAGACATATATTCAAACCAGAAAAATCATGTATCTACCCCTAACCCTAAACTTTGTCTTATGAAGTCAAGCATGAAGAGAAGTGGTTTTTGGTTTCAAGCATGGAAATTTCAAAAACCTCCCCAAACTTCATTTTAGAGTGACTAAGAAGGATACAAGCTTCCCTTTTAATTTTCATGTTTTAAACTTGTTTAAATTATCTTGGTCAAATCTAGGATTTGACAAGATTCAAATGGGCAAACATATGGTAAGTGATGCAAATATCATTTCCATGATTACCTTTTCATTTTCATGTTATAAACTTGTTTAAATCTTGGTCAAACCTAGGATTTGACCAAGATTCAAATGGACACAAAATTTTAAAAATCAGAAATATGAAAACCAAAGTACATAGTCTTCTTATGTCATATCGTAAGCATTCAAGTTGATAAACTCGGTCTTATGAAGTCTAGCATGAAGAGAAGTCGTTTTGGGTTTCAAACGTTTAAGCCAAAAGCCCCATTTCAAATATTTTACACTTATTCAAATTTGGTTCAAATTTGAAAGACATACAAGTTATAGCACACATAGTGCATACATGTTCACACATACTGCACTAGATGCTAACCCTACAGTTTAGGGGCGGACCTAGGATAAATTTTTAGAGGGGGCAAACATATGATAAGTGATGCAAATATCATATTACAAGGTTTCAGAAAATTGAGCGGGGGCGGCTGCCCCCCTTGGCTATAGTCTGGATCCGCCCATGCTATAGTTTGAGGCCATTTGGATGACGTCGAAAAAAATCTTTGATTAGAAATGGGGTTGTTCGAACCCCGTAGTTGGATTTTTTGAACCTTGATCTGTAGTACTGGGCAAAACCCTAGTTTAACCTAGTATATTTAATTATAGATTCGTAGGTCGAATTTTCTGTAGTACCTTTTTATTATTACTATGCAGCACATATGTGTTTGCCCGTCGAGTGAAACTCGGAGGAAGAGGGATCACTCGGAAGGAGAGAAGAAGGGAGAGAATTATGGTGTCTCCCCTTTTTTGGGTGATGATGTTGACTTTTGTGCAGGGTTTGTCAGTGAGCAGGAGGTGCGAGCGAGCGAGCGAGCGAGCGAAGCAGGCCGAGAATGAGAGAGATTTGTTTTTTTGTGAGAGGGACAACCGAAGGATCCAGAAGGACCCACAGACTTCCAATACGCATCCTGATGCGTCTTCTCTTGACAAAGAAAATGGCTGGGAGTTTGCGTACCTATTGCACGTGACTTGTGCTCACTGAAGTGTGGGACCTCACGCATGGGCACCACACGTAAGTGACAGACCTGTTGGTGTAAAAACTCGGTTGATTATTATAGTGCATTAGAACAAAGTTTCCTATGGATTCAAGGGTAGGAAATCCAAGTTAACTCATTTACATGACATTATTTTTTCCATGAAGCAAAGTTAACACATCTATCAATTGGTACATTTTGGAGTGACTAAGAAGGATCCATGCTTACCTTTTCGTTTTCACGTGTTAAACTTGTTTAAATCTTGGTCAAACCTAGGATTTGACAGAGATTCAAATGGGCGGAAAATTGAAAAAAAAACAGAAAAATGAAAAACCAAAGCACATACGTAGTTTTCTTATGTCATATAGTAAGCATTCAAGTTGATAAACAAGGTCTAGACATATTCAAAACATACAAATCATGTATGTACCCCTAACCCTAAACTATGTCTTATGAAGTCAAGCATGAAGAGAAGTGGTTTTGGGTTTCAAACATGGAAATTTCAAAAACCTCCCAAAAACTTCATTTAGAGTGACTAAGAAGGATAAATGCTTCCCTTTTCATTTTCATGTTTTAAACTTGTTTAAATCTTGGTAAAACCTAGGATCTGACCAAGATTCAAATGGGCATCAAAAATAGAAAAAATCAGAAAAATGAAAAACCAAAGCACATAGTCTTCTTATGTCATATAGTAAGCATTAAAGTTGATAAACAAGGTCTAGACGTATTCAAACCAGACAAATCATGTATCTACCCCTAACCCTAAACTCTGTCTTATGAAGTCAAGTATGAAGAGAAGTTGTTTTGGGTTTCAAACATGGAAATTTCAAAAACCCTCTCAAAGAGCTTCATTTTGGAGTGACTAAGAAGGATCCATAGGAAACTATGTACTAATACAGTATAATGATCACCCGAGTTATTAGAGCAACAAGTATGTCACTTACGTACGTGTGGTTCCCATGCGTGAGGTCCCACACTTCAGTGAGCACAAGTCACGTAGTCTTCTTATGTCATATAGTAAGCATTCAATTAAGTTGATAAACAAGGTCTAGACATATCAAACCAGAAAAAACATGTATCTACCCCCTATATATCCCTAAATTAACCCTGACTTATGAAGTCAAGCATGAAGAGAAGAAGTGGTTTTTGGTTTCAAACATGGAAATTTCAAAAACCCTCCCAAGAGCTTCATTTTGGAGTGACTAGTTAAGACGCATACATGCTTACTTTTTCATATTCATGTTTTAAACTTGTTCAAATCTTGGTCAACAAACCTACGATTTGACGAAGATTCAAATGGGTATAAAAAAATTAAAACTAAGGTCTGCTCATGTCATATAGTAAGCATTCAATTAAATTGATAAACAAGGTCTAGACATATTCAAACTAGTAGGAAAATCATGTATCTACCCCCTAACCCTAAACTATGTCTTATGAAGTCAAGCATGCATGAAGAAAAGTGGTTTTTGGTTTTCAAGCATGGAAATTTCAAAAACCCTCCCAAGAGCTACATATTGGAGTGACTAAGAAGGATAGATGCTTAATTTTTCATATTCATGTTTTAAACTTGATTAAATCATGGTCAAACCTAGAATTTGACCAAGATTCAAATGGGCATAAAAATTCAAAAAAATGAAAAACCAATGCACATAGTCATCTTATGTCATCTAGTAAGCATTCAATTAAGTTGATAAACAATGTCTAGACATATTCAAACCAGAAAATTCATGTATCAAGCTAACCCTAACCCCAAACTCTGTCTTATGAAGTCAAGCATGAAGAGAAGTACGTGGTTATTTGGTTTCAAACATGGAAATTTCAAAAACCCTCTCAAGAGCTTCATTTTGGAGTGACTACGAATGGTACATGCTTAATTTTTCATATTCATGTTTTAAACTTGTTTAAATCATGGTCAAACCTAGGATTTGGCCAAGATTCAAATGGGCAAAAAATTTCATATTCATATTCATGTTTTAAACTTGTTTAAATCACGCATGTATCTACCCCTAACCCTAAACTCTGTTTCATGAAGTCAAGCATGAAGATTTGTGGTTTTTGGTTTCGAACATGGAAATTCAAAAACCCTCCCAAGAGCTTCATTTTGAAGTGACTAAGAAGCATACATGCTTACTTTTTCATATTCATGTTTTTAACTTATTCAAATCTTGGTGGAACCAAGGATTTGACCAAGATTCAAATGGGTATAAAAGTTCAAAAAAAAAACAAGGCCTTCTTATATGTTATATAGTAAGCATTCAATTAATTTGATAAACAAGGTCTACACATATTCAAAGCAGGAAAATCATGTATCTACCCCCTAACCCTAAACTCTGTCTTATGAAGAAGTCAAGCATGCATGAAGAGAAGTGGTTTTTGGTTTCAAGCATGGAAATTTCAAAAACCCTCCCAAGAGCTACATATTGGAGTGACTAAGAAGGATAGATGCTTAATTTTTCATATTCATGTTTTAAACTTGTTTAAATCATGGTCAAACCTAGGATTTGACCAAGATTCAAATGGGCATAAAAATTCAAAAAAACAATAAAATGAAAAACCAATGCACATAGTCATCTTATGTCATCTACTAGTAAGCATTCAATTAAGTTGATAAACAAGGTCTAGACATATTCAAACCAGAAAATTCATGTATCAAGCTACCCCTATCCCCAAACTCTCTCTTATGAAGTCAAGCATGAAGAGAAGTACGCGGTTTTTTGGTTTCAAACATATGGAAATTTCAAAAACCCTCTCAAGAGCTTCATTTTGGAGTGACTATGAAGGATACATGCTTAATTTTTCATATTCATGTTTTAAACTTGTTTAAATCATGGTCAAACCTAGGATTTGACCAAGATTCAAATTGGCAAAATTTTAAAAAAATGAAAAATCAAGGCACATAGTCTTCTTATTTTTGGTTTCAAACATGGAAATTTCAAAAACCCTCCCAAAGAGCTTCATTTTGGAGTGACTAAGAAGGATCCATAGGAAACTATGTACTAATACAGTATAATGATCACCCGAGTTATTAGAGCAACAAGTCTGTCACTTACGTGTGGTTCCCATGCGTGAGGTCCCACACTTCAGTGAGAACAAGTCACGTACGCTAGGTAGGCAAACTCCCAGCCATCTTCTTTGTCAAGAGAGAGGCATCCTAAGTTTGACCAAGATTTGAACAAGTTTAAAACATGAATATGAAAAGGTAAGCATGTATGCTTCTTAGTCACTCCAAAATGAAGCTTTTGGGAGGTTCTTGAAATTTCCATGTTTGAAACCCAAAACCACTTCTCTTCATGATTGACTTCATAAGACATAGTTTAGGGTTAGGGGTAGATACATGATTTGTATGGTTTGAATATGTCTAGACCTTGTTTATCAACTTTAATGCTTACTATATGACATAAGAAGACTATGTGCTTTGGTTTTACATTTTTTTTTTTTTAATTTTTGAATCTCTGTCAAATCCTAGGTTTGACCAAGATTTAGACAAGTTTAACACGTGAAAACGAATAAGTAAGCATGTATCCTTCTTAGTCACTCCAAAATGTACCAATTGATAGTGTTAACTTTGCTTCATGGAAAAAATAATGTCATGTAAATGAGTTAACTTGGATTTCCTACCCTTGAATCCATAGGAAACTTTGTTCTAATGCACTATACTAATCAACCGAGTTTTTTTACACCAACAGGTCTGTCACTTACGTGTGGTGCCCATGCATGAGGTCCCACACTTCAGTGAGCACAGGTCACGTGCAATAGGTACGCAAACTCCCAGCCATCTTCTTTGTCAAGAGAAGACGCATCAGGATGCGTATTGGAAGTCTGTGGGTCCTTCTGGATCCTTCGGTTGTCCCTCTCACAAAAAAACAAATCTCTCTCATTCTCGGCCTCGCTCGACTCGCTCGCTCGCTCGCTCGCACCTCCTGCTCACTGACAAACCCTGCACAAAAGTCAACATCATCACCCGAAAAAGGGAGACACCATAATGCTCTCCCTTCTTCTCTCCTTCCGAGTGATCCCTCTTCCTCCGAGTTTCACTCGACGGGCAAACACATATGTGCTGCATAGTAATAATAAAAAGGTACTACAGAAAATTCGACCTACGAATCTATAATTAAATATACTAGGTTAAACTAGGGTTTTGCCCAGTACTACAGATCAAGGTTCAAAAAAATCCAACTACGGGGTTCGAACAACCCCATTTCTAATCAAAGATTTTTTTCGACGTCATCCAAATGGCCTCAAACTATAGCATGGGCGGATCCAGACTATAGCCAAGGGGGCAGCTGCCCCCGCTCAATTTTCTGAAACCTTGTAATATGATATTTGCATCACTTATCATATGTTTGCCCCCTCTAAAAATTTATCCTAGGTCCGCCCCTAAACTGTAGGGTTAGCATCTAGTGCAGTATGTGTGAACATGTATGCACTATGTGTGCTATAACTTGTATGTCTTTCAAATTTGAACCAAATTTGAATAAGTGTAAAATATTTGAAATGGGGCTTTTGGCTTAAACGTTTGAAACCCAAAACGACTTCTCTTCATGCTAGACTTAATAAGACCGAGTTTATCAACTTGAATGCTTACGATATGACATAAGAAGACTATGTACTTTGGTTTTCATATTTCTGATTTTTAAAATTTTGTGTCCATTTGAATCTTGGTCAAATCCTAGGTTTGACCAAGATTTAAACAAGTTTATAACATGAAAATGAAAAGGTGATCATGCATCCTTCTTAGTCACTCTAAAATGAAGCTTTTGGGATGTTCTTGAAATTTCCATGTTTGAAACCCAAAACGACTTCTATTCATGCTTGACTTCATAAGACATAGTTTAGGGTTAGGGGTAGATACATTATTTGTCTGGTTTGAATATGTCTAGAACTTGTCTGTCAACTTTAATGCTTACTATATGACATAAGAAAACTATGTGCTTTGGTTTTTCATTTTTCTGTTTTTTTATTTTGATGCCCATTTGAATCTTGTCAAATCCTAGATTTGACCAAGATAATTTAAACAAGTTTAAAACATGAAAATGAAAAGGGAAGCATGTATCCATCTTAGTCACTCTAAAATGAAGCTTCTGGGAGGTTTTTGAAATTTCCATGTTTGAAACCCAAAACCACTTTCTCTTCATGCTTGACTTCATAAGACATATATAGTTTAGGGGTTAGGGGGTATAGATACATGATTTGTCTGGTTTGAATATGTCTAGACCTTGTTTGTCAACTTTAATGCTTACTATATGACATAAGAAAACTATGTGCTTTGGTTTTTCATTTTTCTGATTTTTTATTTTGATGCCCATTTGAATCTTGTCAAATCCTAGATTTGACCAAGATAATTTAAACAAGTTTAAAGCATGAAAATGAAAAGGGAAGCATGTATCCATCTTAGTCACTCTAAAATGAAGCTTCTGGGAGGTTTTTGAAATTTCCATGTTTGAAACCCAAAACCACTTCTCTTCATGCTTGACTTCATAAGACATAGTTTAGGGGTTAGGGAGTATAGATACATGATTTGTCTGGTTTGAATATGTCTAGACCTTGTTTGTCAACTTTAATGCTTACTATATGACATAAGAAAACTATGTGCTTTGGTTTTTCATTTTTCTGATTTTTTTATTTTGATGCCCCCATTTGCATTGAATCTTGTCAAATCCTAGATTTGACCAAGATAATTTAAACAAGTTTAAAACATGAAAATGAAAAGGGAAGCATGTATCGTTCTTAGTCACTCTAAAATGAAGTTTTTGGGAGGTTTTTGAAATTTCCATGTAGGAAACCCAAAACCACTTCGATCTCTTCATTATTGACTTCATAATACAGAGTTTAGGGTTAGGGGTAGATATATACATGATTTTCCTAGGTTTGACCAAGATTTAAACAAGTTTAAAACATGAATATGAAAAAGTAAGCATGTATCCTTCTTAGTCACTCCAAAATGAAGCTCTTAATTAGGAGGGTTTTTGAAAGTTCCATGTTTGAAACCAAAAACCACTTATCTTCACCATGCATGCTTGATTTTATAAGACAGAGTTTAGGGTTAGGGGTAGATACATGATTTTCAGGTTTAATATGTCTAGACCTTGTTTATCAATTTAATTGAATGCGCACATACTATATGACATAAGAAGATCTTGGTATTCATTTTTTTTGAATTTTTATGCCCATTTGAATCTTGGTCAAATCCTAGTTTTGATCAAGATCTGAACAAGTTTAAAACATGAATATGAAAAGGTAAGCATGTATGCTTCTTAAATAGTCACTCCAAAATGAAGCTCTTGGAAGGGTTTTCGAAATTTCCATGTTTGAAACCAAAAACCACATCTCTTCATGCTTGACTTCATAAGACAGAGTTTAGGGTTAGGGGTAGCCACATACATGATTTTTCTGGCCGGTTTGAATATGTCCAGACCTTGTTTATCAACTTGAATGCTTACTATATAACTTAAGAAAACTATGTGCTTTGGGTTTTTCATTTTTCTAATTTTTTTATTTTTGATGCCCATTTGAATCTTGGTCAAATCCTAGGTTTGACCAAGATTTGAACAAGTTTAAACATGAATATGAAAAGGTAAGCATGTATGCTTCTTAGCCACTCCAAAATGAAGCTCTTGGAAGGGTATTTGAAATTTCCATGTTTGAAACCCAAAACCACTTCTCTTCATGTTAGACTTCATAAGACATAGTTTAGGGGTTAGGGGGTATAGATACATGATTTTTCATGTTTGAATATGTCTAGACCTTGTTTGTCAACTTTAATGCTTACTATATGACATAAGAAAACTATGTGCTTTGGTTTTTCATTTTTCTGATTTTTTTATTTTGATGCCCATTTGAATCTTGTCAAATCCTAGATTTGACCAAGATAATGTAAACAAGTTTAAAACATGAAAATGAAAAGGGAAGCATGTATCGTTCTTAGTCACTCTAAAATGAAGTTTTTGGGAGGTTTTTGAAATTTCCATGTAGGAAACCCAAAACCACTTCTCTTCATGATTGACTTCATAAGACAGAGTTTAGGGTTAGGGGTAGATATATTTATGATTTTCCTAGGTTTGACCAAGATTTAAACAAGTTTAAAACATGAATATGAAAAAGTAAGCATGTATCCTTCTTAGTCACTCCAAAATGAAGCTCTTAATTAGGAGGGTTTTTGAAATTTCCATGTTTGAAACCAAAAACCACTTATCTTCACCATGCATGCTTGACTTTATAAGACAGAGTTTAGGGTTAGGGGTAGATACATGATTTTCAGGTTTAATATGTCTATACCTTGTTTATCAACTTAATTGATTGCGCGCATACTATATGACATAAGAAGATCTTGGTATTCATTTTTTTGAATTTTTATGCCCATTTGAATCTTGGTCAAATCCTAGGTTTGACCAAGATTTGAACAAGTTTAAAACATGAATATGAAAAGGTAAGCATGTATGCTTCTTAGTCACTCCAAAATGAAGCTCTTGGAAGGGTATTTGAAATTTCCATGTTTGAAACCAAAAACCACATCTCTTCATGCTTGACTTCATAAGACAAAGTTTAGGGTTAGGGGTAGATACATGATTTGTATGGTTTGAATATGTCTAGACCTTGTGTTTATCAACTTTAATGCTTACTATATGACATAAGAAGATTATGTGCTTTGGTTTTTCATTTTTCTATTTTTTAATGCCCATTTGAATCTTGGTCAAATCATAGGTTTGACCAAGATTTGAACAAGTTTAAATCATGAATATGCAAAATTAAGCATCTATATATCCTTCTTAGTCACTCCAAAATGTAGCTCTTGGGATGGTTTTTGAAATTTCCATGTTTGAAACCTAAAACCACTTCTCTTCATGCATGCTTGACTTCATAAAGATAGAGTTTAGGGTTAGGGGTAGATATATACATGATTTTCTGGTTTGAATATGTCTAGACCTTGTTTATCAACTTGAATGCTTACTATATGACATGCAAAGACTTGCTTTGGTTTTTGATTTTGTTTTTGAATTTTTATGCCCATTTAAATCTTGGTCAAATCCTAGGTTTGACCACGACTTAAACAAGTTTAAAACATGAATATGTAAAAGTAAGCATGTATCCTTCTTAGTCACTCCAAAATGAAGCTCTTAATTAGGAGGGTTTTTGAAATTTCCATGTTTGAAACCAAAAACCACTTATCTTCACCATGCATGCTTGACTTTATAAGACAGAGTTTAGGGTTAGGGGTAGATACATGCATGATTTTTTAGGTTTAATATGTCTAGACCTTGTTTATCAACTTAAGTGAATGCGCACATACTATATGACATAAGAAGACCTTGGTATTCATTTTATTTGAATTTTTATGCCCATTTGAATCTTTGTCAAATCCTAGGTTTGACCAAGATTTGAACAAGTTTAAAACATGAATATATATGAAAAGGTAAGCATGTATGCTTCTTAGTCACTCCAAAATGAAGCTCTTGGAAGGGGTTTTTGAAATTTCCATGTTTGAAACCAAAAACCACATCTCTTCATGCTTGACTTCATAAGACAGAGTTTAGGGTTAGGGGTAGCCACATACATGTTTTTTTTGGTTTGAATATGTCTAGACCTTGTTTATCAACTTAATTGTATGCTTATTATATGACATAAGAAGACTATGTGCATTGGGTTTTCATTTTTTTATCCCCATTTGTTGAATCTTGGTCAAATCCTAGGTTGGACCAAGATTTAAACAAGTTTAAAACATGAATAATATGAAAAGTAACCTGCATCGATCCTTCTTAGTCACTCCAAAATGAAGCTCGTGGGAGGTTTTTGAAATTTCCATGATTTTTCTGGTTTGAATATGTCTAGACCTTGTTTATCAACTTGAATGCTTACTATATGACATACACAGACTATGTGCTTTGTTTTTTTGAATTCTTATGCCCATTTGAATCTTGGTCAAATCCTAGGTTTGACCATGACTTAAACAAGTTTAAGACATGAATATGACAAAGTAATCATGTATCCTTCTTAGTCACCCCAAAATGAAGCTCTTGGGAGGGTTTTTAAAATTTCCATGTTTGAAACCAAAAACCACTTCTCTTCACCATGCATGCTTGACTTCATAAGACAGAGTTTAGGGTTAGGGGGTAGATACATGATTTTTCAGGTTTAAAACGTCTAGACCTTGTTTATCAACTTAATTGAATGCTTACTATATGACATAAGAAGACCTTGGTTTTTCATTTTTTTCTTCATTTTTTTGAATTTTTATGCCCATTTGAATCTTGGTCAAATCCTAGGTTTGACCAAGATTTGAACAAGTTTAAAACATGAATATAAAAAAGTAAGCATGTATGCTTCTTAGTCACTCCAAAATGAAGCTCTTGGGAGGGTTTTCGAAATTTCCATGTTTGAAACCAAAAACCACATCTCTTCATGCTTGACTTCATAAGACAGAGTTTAGGGTTAGGGGGTAGATACATGATTTTTCTGGTTCGAATATGTCTAGACCTTGTTTATCAACTTAATTGAATGCTTACTATATGACATAAGAAGACTATGTGCCTTGGTTTTTCATTTATTTTGATTTATTTTGAATTTTATGCCTATTTTTATGCCCATTTAAACAAGTTTAAATCATGAATATGAAAAATTAGTCACTCCAAAATGTAGCTCTTGAGAGGGTTTTTGAAATTTCCATGTTTGAAACCAAAAACCACTTCTCTTCATGCATGCTTGACTTCATAAAGACAGAGTTTAGGGTTTGGGGTAGACAGCACGCGCCGACGCGTGGACGAAATTTATTCTCTGTCCCCCTGACATGCACTTGCCAGTGTCTTCAACAGTCTGACACGAACAGTGAAGCTTTTATGGAGCCCAGCGGAGAGGGGCTCCATTTCTCGAGCGGTAGCGAGGTGACATGCGGCCTAAATCCAAATTTAAACATTGCGAAAAAAATCTGAAACAAATCATGCACGTTCACAGCTCATATTAAGATAACCCCTAAAAATTTCAGATCAAAATTCGAAACATACATCGAGAAACAAAAAAGAGAAACTCAGATGGGAATAGTCTACAGAGAAACTCAGATTTGAATTCGGGAACTATTCATGACAGATTTCTCTTTTTTGTTTCTCGATGTATGTTAGTGGCAGTTAATATGGACCGGAGGAAGTACTAATAATATGAGGCATATTTTTGAGCTGGCCCTGTTTAGTAGAGTTTACATTTGAGAGTTACATCTTTCTACCACCATTATTTTTGATTTAGCTTGTCTTTTTTTGCCCACCATTTTATCGAGCAGGGTTAATGCAAGATCCATAGCAAACTAGCTTGTCATGACATTTTTTTGGCGGAGTGCATCTTCTCATGGCGAGCTAGCGACTTTGCCTACTAGAGTTTTTTTTGTTGAACTACATTTTTTGGATTTTCCCATTTTATTTGTGCACAAGCTATGAGCCGCCCGCAATTCAGCACCATATATTGGCGGGATTTTCTAGTTCAGCACCATAAATTAGCAGGATGCTATCTTCCTACCTCGCTTTCATTTCCCCTATATCCAGCCCCACCCACGGACAAGCAAGGGCCTCTCTCCCTACCTCGCACCTAGTCCGTCTCGCTCCCTCTCAGTCCTCCATCCGTAGCCGACATCCACCGCACCGGAGCCAGCTCAGCGACGCCGTCAACCACACTCCGTCCGCTTCGTCGGATCTGCTTCCCCGACTCACTGGTTCATCTTACCGGCCGGCGAGATCGGTACACAAAGCGCCACCATGATCCACCGAACCAAACCGAACGGCCAACGCGCCACCTCCCCAGTCGACCAAGGTTGAACACTTTGTCCGGCAGCTTTTGTTATGTACTCCGTATTTGATTTCCGAGACTAGTTTATTGCTTGCTTCCACTGCTTGTTATTAGCATCTGTTTTTTTTGTAATGCCTGCTAGATATTCCCCTCGAGAATGCCTACGAAGAATCTCGGAGGCAAAATATCTTGCAGAATATGATAATTGCAGCCAAGCTCGGCATACTGTGGAATGGGACAAAATCACCGCACCCCAAGTCGTTGCCGAGATTTTTCACACGTGTGATGTGCCGCCAAAAGGACGATTCCGTGGGGCAGCTGCTGAAGAAGGTATTTAGCCGCACTGCTCAAATTTCATATGTCTTGTTTGCTGATTGATTTGATGAACTTTGATTTGCAGCAGCTAGCCACTGCTCATGTTCCTAACAAAGACAGTGAGCGCGCCAGTGATGCAGACATTGGTAGAAAGGAGGCGGGATTTGGTCCTATTGTTCTAGCAAGCAATCATTTGAGTGGCCGCCTAGGATCAGCACATCTGGATCCTCCTGAGCTCAACATTAAGGAGGTAATTTTATAATAGTGTTTTAAACATGACATAATCTAATGTACTGAAAGAGATCAAACTGTCAACAGGAGTGGAGTGGTATAGATGGTAGAGATATAGATATAGATTTCAGATTTCCTAATTTTTTCTTGAAAATAGGGTCGCCCCGGCCTCTGCATCCAAATGATGCACCCACCCTTTTATTGCAATGTTTTAGACTCCATTTAAGGTTTAGAAACTCATGGGTTGCTGAAAGTGGTGACATGAATCAACCAACATATTTCCTTTTAATCTGCTGATTGATTTTATGCATGGCAAATCGCAGAAGCAAGTGACTGCTCATGTCCCTGCCAAGCAGCATTGTAGCACAGATGTCCAGAGTTCCAGTGATGCAAACGTTTGTAGGAACAAAACAGAAGGATGTGGCACTGGGGAAGCTAAGATTAGGCGTCTTCAAAAGGACTTGGATGTGGCCACTTGGCGGAACAAAGAAATGAACCGAGGATGGAATTCTACAATTCAAGATGGCCTACATGCTGTTGCTGATCTGCAGAAGCTAGTGGCTGGCAACTTGGTTACCGCTTTGGCTGATGCAGATGTCCATGAGATCAACTGGACGATCTTGGAACAGGTGAAAGCACGAGCAGAAACTCTGCACTCATCTTTGCAGGTAGATGATTTTCAAAGGGTGATGCAAGAGCCGCTATATGAATAGATTGTTGTTTTCAGTTGATGATGTCCCTGGTTCTTTTGTTTACTTATGTGCTGGTAGTACTTAGGGGAACTAGCTTGTACAAGTATTTTTTTCCGATAAAGTTGTACAAGTAAATGGCACATGCTTCGCATGTTTGACCAATTAAGTTAAAAAGCTTCACAAAATCCTGCTATCATGTAGGCGGGCTTGCATTGGCTTTCAACCCAAGTGACTATTGACTGCAATCTGTAATATGTACCCCTCTGTTGCACTTAATGGTATCCAAGCCCTTGGGCCCCCCTCCTTTGTTAAAAAAAAGATCGAATTCTTATTGCGTCGAAGTTGTTTCACTAAAAAAAAGAGCCCTCACGTGCAAGGCACGTGTATATATACTAGTACTAGTAGAGATGGTACACCTAGACATTAGAGATTTGTTTGTTTTAAAGATATTTTTAATTGTGTACAAGATGGAAAATATAACTTTAGGCTATCCACAATGTTGCTATTGCCAAATCTGATACGATGGTGAATTTGGCTTTGGTGTGAAATATAGCAATAGCTCCACAATGTAGTGGTTCCAAATATTTATAACGTGGGTCCCGCCATCAAGCTAAAACAACTCATAAAGCCAATATGGAACTACTCTCACAATGTAGGGAACTAGTTCCAAATGCCAAAAGTGAAATTTGGCATCGGAGCACCTATTTGCTCCGGTTCCCTGTTTTTCTGGTTTTGGAACTACCTCTACAATGTATGGAACTAGTTCAAAAAGCCAAAAATCAAATATGGAACCACTTTTGGCTACACGTTGTGGATGCTCTTAGCAAATTCCTAGTATTTTTCATGGTCGATGTAAAAAAAGTATTTTTCATGGTTGATGTAAAAAAACAAGTTTTTTTCATGGTCGATGTAAAAAAAGAGAGAAAACATGTCTCATAAAAAGCCTTATGGTTAGCACAATTTTTTTACGGAGTAACTCTTTTTTACATAGCCCAAATTACTATTCGATTTTTCCATTGAAATATTTTATGTGTATAAAGCAAGCGAAGAAGTACACATGCATTTTTCGTTTTATTCTTTTTTGACATTTCAAAATGTATAGAAGATGAATTTCGAAATAAAGAGATCATATGCACCCAAGAACCAACAAGCATATCCCCTTGAACCCGAACATACTCAGGGCCCTTTTGTTGTGCCTTTTTTTTGCCTTTTTGGCTTTTGGATTTTGGAAGCCAAAAACAAATATTATATTCTTTTGGCTTCCAAAATCCAAAAGCCAAAAAGCCACAGCAAAAGGGCCCTCAGCTTCAGACTTGGGATTTCGTAGGCTAGGGTTCCACAGTTTTCCAGCAACCAGTAATAATTTCAACTCTGCCCCAAAATTCCCGCCGAAATCCCCCCCCCCGCTTCCAAAATTCAAAGCGATGTGAAATAAGTACAGTGTCGATCTTATCCCCCCGGACCGCTCAATTCAGACCTATCACCGGCGGCGCCGAACCCCGCATCTCTCTCTCACGCTTCCACCCTGCATGACCCACCGGATCATCTCACACGCCGGCGCCGGCCCACTGTCCCACTCCCACACCAGCACTACTGCCTTCTCATCGGCCACCGTAGTGACCGACGACGTTCCGCCGTCTCCCTTGCTTTTTAGCAAGCCGGAGTAGCTTCCACCTCCCCCACCCCCACCGACGACCACTGTACCATACGAGCTCCTCCGTAGCCGACTTCCACCGCCGCCTTGTCAGCGACAGTCACCATCGCCGGGTTCTCGTATCTTAATCCCCGACTCCTTCCGTCCACCGGACTGGAGAGATGGGCGCTTCCATGGTCGACGGCAGGAAACCAAAGCGTACACGCGCCCACTTCCAAGAAGGTTGATATGGCCGCATTCGTTATGCATGTGATTTCGAAAAGTATTTTTTTGCTTACTTGCACCGCCATCTCATTAGCATTTTTTTTGTAATGCATGCTAGATATTATTGCAATACAGAAGAATGAATTAAAAGAGAAACGGATACGGAATATATGTATAAGATATGCAAGCCGTGTGGGCACAAACATGTGTAACGCTATTGCCTCTAGTGCAAACCTGAACAAAATCGGAGAAGAACCCTTTCCCCTTCCCAAAGATAAAGAACAATGTTATGATTCACAATTTGATCATGCTGAGCCTCTTGGAGAGCTGACTCAGGAAGATGCCTTGCCTGACCATTCTCCTCAACCCCACCAGGTGATTTCTGTGTTTTTACTTTGAGATATCTGTTGCAACTTCCATGTGTTGTATACTTGTATCCTGAATCCCACCAAACATGTTCACATGCCACCTCTAGGTCTCCTTAATGCATCATATATATGTATCAGCATGCACGTCATCCTTTACTGTTCTTCATTCTATTCCATTTGCATATCATCATATATGGGACTTATGTAGACTGAAATATCGTTTATGTGTGCTAGGAATCTGCAGCTTCAAGTAAGAATTTCGCAGGAACCACCAATGAGAGGAAGACCAATCAACAGGCACCTGAATCGGTGATAGAACAGCTGCAACCAAAAAAGAAACCTGCTTCTGCTACTAGACAGTCTCAGCGATTCATGGCACCAGTTGAAGAAAATAACGAAAATTCTAAGAGTACTGAAATAAAAAAACGTGGTGAACACCCCAAGCGGTTGAATCAGCCACCTGTTACCAATCCAGTCAACCAGCGACAATCGGCAGCAGAACCAGTTTCCACAGCAACTTCTCAGCCACAATTGGCAGCAGAACCAGTTTCCACAGCAACTTCTCAACAACAATTGGCAGCAGAACAAGTTTCCACGGCAACTTCTCAGCCACAATTGGGATCAGCAGTAGCTGTGGTAGGAAATACTGCCCAAGGACACACTGTACCAGTCCCAGCTGACACAACCACAACTGGCCAAACACTGCTAGCACAACATCAACAAACTGTTGATGATCTCCCACTGACCCATATTAGTCCTGCCATAGACAACTCCCCTGAGGATGAGCCCCACACCGAAGAAGGTACATTTTCCAATGCTTATAGTTTCATTCTCCGTTATAAAGTTATACTTTATAGATATATATATATATATATATATATATATATATATATATATATATATATATACCTACCTTGATAGCTTGATGTAATGCTTAACTTTGTAGTTGCACCACGATCAAGAAAAACGAGGGGCCCAACAGTAGGGAAAATGTTCGTAGCTAAGCTTGCTGGGATGGAATCAAGATTTCGCCTTTCATCTATCGTAGGTGGCAGAAGGCCACTGGACCCAGAAGAATCTTGTAAATTAGCATCGGATGTAGGAATTTTCGTCAGGAATGAAATTCCTATCTTCCCAACATGGAAAGAGCACGTAGACACCTCTGCGCATTTTGAAAAATTAGTGCACAGGTTACACGTAAGTCATCTTTCTCTTGGTAATGTTACTCATACTAGTATACCACATTGGCACGTCCCGTTCCTTCTAGCTTGTTGTTGGATCTATGTATATCACACCAACGGTTTATATTGTTGTGAACAGTTAAGGTTCGAGTTCGATGAGGACCAAGAGGAAGTAAAGCATGTTCTCAACAGTCTATTCTCAGACTGTCTGCGCCAGTATCGCAGCAGGCTAAAGAAGAAATACTTCACTGGAAAGATTACTGGGAGTGTTCCAACTATATCTCCTTTTAAGCAAATGACTGACAAACAGTGGGGAGATCTTGTGAAGCACTGGTCTGATCCAAAGAATATGGTATGATTTGTAAGACTGAGACCAGATCACATCTTGGATTCTTATTTATAGCAGTGTCTCACTAGTCTCCTTTTTGCAGAATTTGGCTAAACAGAATCAGGAAAACCGCGGTAAACTACTTTTACCTAGCCGTACGGGATCTCGTAACCTTATAGTGCACATTCGGCAAAAAGTAAGGACATGTTGTTTTATACTGCTATTTAGAAATATTTTAGTAAAAGATCATGCAGAGTATATACACCAGTGTGCAGCTTATATTATGATCCTCCATTTCAACCACGTTATTCGATTTATAAATGGTAGTACTAAAATGCAGATGTTACATAATGCAAGTAAAAGGGAACCAAACAAAGAGATGACTCTGCCAGAGATTTTTGAAGCATGCCAGAAGAACAAACTTGAAGTGATTGGAGAAGTCGCACAGAGTGTTCTTGTAAGTCTTCTCAAAGATTGAAATTTTGTGACGACTCACATCCCAACTTATAGGAGTAGTAAAGTACATGTCAATATGATATTATATATGTTTATTAAAATTCATGTGATGTGAATCAGACATGCCAAACTGTAGGAATAAAAGTAGGTCATACACATGATAAATCTACTATCAGCAAGTTTCTCTGTAGTAACTATCATGTTTACACATGTGTACGAACTGAATTTTTTGCAGGAAGATATGAAATTAGAGATGGCAAAAACCGGTAAAAACGGTCTGGAAAAAACCGATGAAGAATGTGTGAAGGCATTTTCTATGGCAATAAAAAAGAAAGGCATTGCCAAAAACACTTTCTTACGGAATGCTGGACTGCTGAAGTGCAAGTCCATGTCCAAGTCAAAGTATTTGCATGCTCAAGTTCTAAAGGAGCAACTCCAAGTAGAACGAGCTGCATCAGCTGCGCTAAGACTAGAAGTCGACAATTTTAGAACGATAGCAGCACAGAAGGAGGCCCTACTGGAGCAGGTTAGGAATGCTAGTAAGTAGTAAGAAGAGTATCTGCTAGATAATTGGAGATGAACGGGGACAGTGACAGGTCATTACCTTTGTCTTGTAAAATGGTTCCTTAGTCTGAGCATATTTCGTAGGTGCATTTATCTGCAATTGCTATGATCTTGGTGGTCGTTTCCTTGTTGTGATGTGGATTTTTTTGAACCGGAACCCTGCTGATTGTTAATATTATAAGTGGATTGCCTAGCCCTTTCCATCAGTTCTGACTTGTGGTTCCGTTGGCTCGTGGATGAAGCTTGACGTGGTATCAGAGCCCATAGTCTCAAGTTCGAGTCATCGCTTTCACAAACCTTCTCTTCTCTTCTCCCGGTCTAGCCTTTTCTGTCAGTTTGGACTTTTTGTTGCGATGTATAAAGTGGATTGCCTAGCCCTTTCCATCAGTTCGGACTTTTGGTCGCGTTGGCTAGTGCATTAAAGCTTGACACTGATGATTTTCTGTGATCCATTGATTTCCATCTTTCTACATACTGGTCTAGAAGCTTGTCAACTGGTCTGGTTCATTCATCGCTGTATTGAGTGCAATGAACGGAACAGTGGCTTCTCCTTTGTGTTGTGCTGCAACACAACAGCTGTTCCTGCTTCTGTACAGGCGAGTTGTGAACAGAGATACTTATGTATGCTACCAAATTTCGACTCCATATAATCAATAGCTTAACAACCCTCTAATTCAAAATCTCAACATTATTTCACACACTGAAATATTTTGTACGCGTTTTGAATTGGAGAACATGGGAACCGACTTTGGTTTCTGATTATGACTTGATGTGACCCTAGGCCCTGGATTCCTGAGCAGAAGGTATGTGTAAAAACAAAGAGATTACGAAGTGCTAATTCCCTTTTTTTGTAAGTCCTGGTGGCATTGACACTCCTTTCTTACTTGCTATATTTTTTTGGTGTTTATATATAATAGAGAATTACCAGCTTATTGTCGAACCCGTTAGATTTTGGGCAATAATTGTTACGTGGCTGCTTCTTAATTAAAGTTTATCATGTCATGTAGATGGATTTGTGAAAGATGCAGCGGGTCGTTCTTCAGATCGTCTACATGGGATTCCCATCTACATGTATGTTCACGGTTTCATGGAGTACTTCAGCTCATAGCAGCCACATACGATCCTGCAAGATTTGCATTTTTTTTGACCTTGCAAGATTTGCATTCAATGTATCGCCAAGACGCGTCCGTGAGAACTCTAGAAACATCTTCGTCTGACTCGTTTTGGCGCGCGCAGTTCCCGAGCGAATCCAATGAATTTTGACCGTTCTCTTAAAAAAAGGAACTTTGACCGTTGGATCAAGCGTTGGAGAACTGTTGTGCCAACGGCCAATAATTATGATCGTCGTAACCGATTTTCAACGTGATGATGAATTGATGTGACATTTGGCCGTACTAGTACGGTCTCATATTTTTGTATTACTTGGACTGTAGCCAAATTCGAAATCTCATTCCAGCGGCAAAACTTCCCGCCCGAAAAATACAAATATTTCACACGCTTCTAACTTCCCATTCTACCCTCGTAAAGATGACAACAATGTCCATGTATAAGTCGGTTGGTGGGGGGTCTACCCGTCATTTTTTTCGATCACCACCTCCCTAGCTCCGGAAACTCCCCGAAAAAAAATTCATTTCCCTCACTCTCTCCTCTGAGACCACCCACCGGAACTTCCCAAGTCCCTCTCTCTCCCACCTCCACGACCACCGCACCGGAACATCCCCGCCGGACTTCCCTGGCCTACCCGAGGCCTCGCGATCCTCGTCATCCGGCTGCCTGCCGGAGCCGCTTCATCGACGCCGTCATCAACCGGACCGGATCATCCCCGCCGAACCTCGAAACCATATGCTCATCCAGCAGTCTACCGCAGTCGCTTCAGCTGCGGCATCGTCCACCCCACCGGAGCCGCTTCGCCGGATCCGTCGTCCACCGCATCGGATCTTGCTCACCGACACCGCTGTGCATGAACCGGATCTGCTTCACCGGCGCCGTGTATGATCTAAACTCTTCTACTGTCGCTTTTCTATTGCTTGCCTGCAAGTTCTTGTTTAATCTTGGGGGAACCTGTTTGTGCTAACGACGCGCCGTTACGTTTTTGCAGACGAGATGAGTAACCATGAAGTGTAATGGCCGTCTCTCCAACCCCAAGTAGCACATGTAGCGTACTTCATCACCGGATCTATCAACCCCAGGAAGATCTGCTGTGACTCCCACAGAGTGCTTCTCCTAATGTAAGTCCCTTGTTTTAGCGCCATGTTCTGGGTTCAGATGCTTGTTTGTCTGAAGCTCTTTTAGTTCATTCCTAGCTATGACCGTAACACCTTGCTATTTTCTACTTCATTGCTAACTTTAAGCGATTGAACATTTTGGTTTGCATTCCCTGCTCTGTAGATGTAGCCATCATAACTTCTATCTTGCTCAGTCGTTGTTACAAAAATTATACTGTAGGTATTATAGTAACATCCTGCTATTATTTAGTTCATGGCCAATTTTAAGTAATTGCACATGTTGGTTCGCATTCCCTGCTCTATAGCTTTTGGCATCGTAACTTCTATATTTGGTTTACATTCCCTGCTCTGTAGATCTAGCCATCATAACTTTATCTTGCTCAGTCGTTGTTACAAAAATTATGGCCTGCTACTATGTTGTTTGTGCCAATTTTTTACTCCATGAACATGTTGGCTTGCATTCCCTGTACTACAGGTGATGCCATTGTTTTGTATCTAGTTCATTGTAAGCTAACAAAGTAAGGACTTAGTTTGGCATGCTATCACTCTGCTATCTAGCATGTAGTACAAATAAACTTGTCATACTACTAGATAATAATTTTGCGTGCCATCTTGTTCTTCAAAAGCTGCATTATTGACTTGTTTCTCTGACTTGGCATGACGCTCACATATGGAAAGCTGAACATATTGGTTTGCATTCCCTCTTATACAAGTTCACAGGTGATCCCACTATATTCTGTATCTGGTCCATCCTAAGCTCCAGCATTAACTATCCTCCATGTGTTGCTCATTACAAGTTTATATCCCGAAACATCTTGATTTGCATCCCCTTCACTATAAGTTCAGGAGTATTATTTAGTTCACGGCCAAAATGAAGTAATTGCACTTGGCACATGTTGGTTCACATTCCCTCCTCTTTAGCTTTTGCCATCGTAACTTCTATTTTTGGTTTACATTCCCTGCTCTGTAGATGTAGCCATCATAACTTCATCTTGCTCAGTCGTTGTTACAAAATTTATAGCCTGCTACTATGTTGTTCATGCCAATTTTGTACTCCCTGAACATGTTGGTTTGCATGGGACTCGACAGTAGTAAGTCTGCTGTTTCATTCTAACATGCTCTGTTATATTGGCTGTTGGTATGCGGCATGCACTCTTTGTTTGCTTATTGTGCGCATTACAATGATCTTGTTATAACGACGAAATGATGAGTTCCAAATTCTTTGCCAAACAATATTGTAGTGTCATTGCCTTTCCATTGTTGCTGTCTTAACTTGTAATGTCTTTGTTTCAGATATAGGTGCTGCATGGACAACTTAAAAGATTGCCGGATCGCTTCATTGTATTGCTAGGTTTAATTACCATTCAATTTCTCTGGGTTCTGTAATATTTTTTTCAATGCCTTGCAGCTGATGTAATATTTAGTTAGTTTTTATAGTTCTTTCGCGCATTTTTTCTTTGGTGCTTGTGGTAAGTGAGGCTATCCGACAGAAATCAATGCTGCGTAAATATTCTCAGTATCTAAATCACGAATTCCCATCCCTTAAACGGCCCAATTAAACGAAATCACATATGTGCCTGCCCGCAAAATCCTAAAGCGCATATTATGCCGGCATATAAACAGCAACTAAACGGGCTGGCCCACTTACTTCTTGGGCCAGCCCATTTGATTTACGGTGGACCCCACACACTAATTGGGCTGGCCCACTTGCTTTAAGGTGGACCCCACCAACTACTGGGCCGGCCCACTAAATAGTTGGGCCAGCCCATTTGCTTTTTTGGAGGACCCCACATAATAAATGGGCCGGCCCTTTAAGAGGAAAGTGGGACCCACCTGTGTTTTTGGGCCGGCCCACTTGCTATATTGTGGACCCCACACACTAGATGGGCCGGCCCTTTAACAGAAAGTGGGGCCCACGTGCCGGCCCACTATCTTGTTGGGGCGGCCCACTTGCTCTATGGTGGTCCCACATGGTAAATGGGCCGGCCCTTTAAGTGGAACCTGTGTTTTTGGCCGGCCCACTATCTTGTTGGGCCGGCCCACTTTCTATATGGTGGACCCCACATACCAAATGGGCCGGCCCATTAACAGGAATGTGGGACCCACTGTGTTTTTGGCCCGGCCCACTATCTTGGTGGGCCAGCCACTGGCTATATGGTGGGCCCCACACACTAAATGGGCCGGCCCTTTATCAGGAAAGTGGGACCCGCCTGTGTTTTGGCCCGGCCCACTATTTTGTTGGGCGGGCCACTTGCTATATGGTGGACCCCACATACTAAATGGGCCGGCCCTTTAACAGGATAGTGGGACCCACCATGTGTTTTTGGCCCGGCCCACCAGCTTGTTGGGCCGGCCCACTTGCTATATGGTGGACCCCACTGTTATCACCAGAATTTGACCAAGCCAGAGGTGGGCCGCGATCAAGATGGACTTGAAGATATACATATAGAAGAGATATGTGAATCGGCCTTATTTACCAAGTTTGGGCTAGCTAGCCCGTGTATCTTAGTTTAGAAATTAGAGTTTGTCTCGTGCACGGTTTAGTGCACGCCCACATTAGAAAGTCCCCTGGACTATAAATATGTACCTAGGGTTTATGGAATAAACAACAACCAACGTTCAACACAAACCAATCTCGGCGCATCGCCAACTCCTTCGTCTCGAGGGTTCCTCCGGTAAGCACCATGCTGCCTAGATCGCATCTCGCGATCTAGGCAGCACGAGCCTGCCTAGTTGTTCATGCGTTGCTCGTACTGAAGCCTTTTTGATGGCGAGCAACGTAGTTATCGTAGACGCGTTAGGGTTAGCATCGTTCTTAGCATCATATGCTTGCGTAGTGCAACCCTTGCGCGTCTAGCCGTCCTTGTGCCTCATCATGGGTGCAGGGGCGGCACCCCGCTTGATCTTTATTTAGTAGATCTGATCCGTTATGGTCGCTCCTTGATTCATCAAGGATTAGTTTAATATCTGCAATAGTTAGGCCTTACAAAGGGTTGGAGGATCCAGCGGCATGCAGGGTGTAGTTTGCTGCCCCTAGACAGGACGTTCCGAGGATCAACCTAGTGTTGGTTTTTAGGCCTTGTCTAGGGCTGGCTTACGTTTACCGTGCGTGAGCGCGAGGCCCAATCGTGAGTAGGATGATCCGATTATGCGGTGAAAACCCCAGATCGTCGTGGATCTCATATGCTTTATCATGATCAAGCAGGACCACCATATATTCGGCCACCTTGGACGAATCATGGGTGGATCGGCTCCATGAGCCGATTCACAGGATAACCTGAGAGCCGATCGAGGCTCGTATTTAACGTGTACGTGTGTGCCCTGCAGGAAACTAAGCGAGGCATCATCCACACCTTCCTGACCAGGTATAGGTCAGGTGGCACGCCCTTGCGACCCGCATCGGCGCGCGACCAGGAGGCTTTGCGGGCCGTCGCTCTGAGGGACTGGGGCCAGCCGCAGCCCTAGTCGTTCCCGGCTCTACGGTGTTGGCCAGTCACTGCCCGCCGGTGGGTTTCTGACGTCAACACATTCTGGCACGCCCGGTGGGACACATCTTCAACGACAATCTTCAACGACAACCATCTCGCCATCCACATCAGAGATGGCGAAAGACACCATACCATCTTCATCAGAAGTGGCAGAAGAAACTCCGGTCACGTACGGGGATCTCACTGGCGAGCTCAAGAAGAAGTACGACGAGATCAAGTCTGCCCTCGAAGCCGACCTAATCGGCTCTTTCCACAGGACCCGCTCCCACGGCATCAGATGGAAGGGGTTCACACCTGAAGGCGCACTCGATGGGGTGGACCTATCCACCCCGTCCGAAGAACGCACCAGGTCGCTGCGTCAGGAGATCAACTTCATGGTGGCTCATTCGCTGCACCGCCATTCTGAGAGCCTGGTGAATACGTTGGAGCGCGTCGCGCTGCGCGTGATCCAGGAGATCATGAGCCATCAGTACTCTCCGTCAGGACCAGCCCTAGGGACTCACCAAGGGGAAGCGCTGCTCCATTCCCGTCCACCGCTGCCATTCGCGTTGGCAGCGCCCGAAGCGCCGAACTCATCGGCTTTTGTCGTCTACAAGATTGGTGGTGACCCCAGTGACTACCAGTTCCTACAGGACGCGCCCAAGGAGATCCCGCACGGATACGCATGTGCATACGTGCCAGACTGCAGCACCTGGGCACCCTCGAACCAGGTTGCTATAGCAGGGACTTCTGGGGCAACAGGAGGAACGTCGGAGGCAGACCCTGAGAAGCAAACGTGGCTAGCCAAATACGCCACCCCGACAAAACTCCCGAGCCCAGCTCCTGCAGTTGGCTCAGAACCAGAGAAACAGGCATGGCTGGTTAAGTACGCCACTCCGACGAATCTTCAGGGTTCGGCACCTGCAGCCATCACCGCGGATCAAATTTGTACGATCCTGAAAGATCAGTTCGGCATGATGCCGAAAAGAAAGGCGATCGGCTATACCAAGCCGTACCCCAACGAGTACGAATTGATCCCGCTACCACCCAAATATCGGCTCCCGGACTTCACAAAGTTCAGCGGATCAGATGGCTCCAGCTCCATCGAGCATGTGAGCCGATATTTGGCACAGCTGGGCATGATCTCAGCGTCAGACGAGCTGCGCGTGAGGTACTTCTCACAGTCCCTCACAGGATCGGCTTTCGGATGGTACACGTCGCTGCCACCGAACTCAATCCAGACCTGGAAGCAGCTGGAAGAACGGTTCCATGAGCAATATCACTCAGAGGCTTCCGAGGCTGGCATTGCCGATCTAGCCCAAGTACGACAGAAGCGCGGAGAAACGGTGTCAGAATACATTCAGCGCTTCAGGACCGTTAGGAACCGATGCTATTCGGTTCACGTAAGCGAAAAAGAAGCAGTCGAATTGGCGGTGGTGGGTCTATCATCATCGATCAAGGAAGTGGCCTCCCAGGCGGACTATCCTTCATTAGCACACATGGTGCAGAAGTTGTCAGCATATGAGCAACGCCACCCGGATATCTACCAAGATAAATTCAAGCGCGTGGTTACCATGGTTGACGCAGGCGAAGATGAAGGTCCTACGGGAGAGCGAGAGGTCGCAGTAGCTGAGTGGACTCGAGCTGCAGGCCCAGTAACCTGCAAATGGGTAAAGCCACCAGGGCCTCCAAGAGGGTTCGACTTCGACGTGACGAAAACCGAGCAGATTTTCGACCTCTTACTCGCGGAGAAGCACATAAAGGTACCCGAAGGCCACAAGTTTCCTACGGTGCAAGAGCTGAACGGAAAGCCATACTGCAAGTGGCATAACACGTTCACCCACACCACCAACGACTGCAGGGTGTGGCGTCAGCAGATCCAAGTGGCGATAGAAAATGGGCGACTAATTTTTAACCAGTATGCCATGAAGGTCGACACACACCCCTTCCCCGCCGTCAACATGGTGGAGTTTACCCACCTTGGAGGGTGCCAGCCTGATTTCTCAGCCAACATCAGCATGGTAGAGCTTGGACACCGCTCTGAGAAGGACGGGGATGAGGACAGCTGCTCTCAGAGCAAGGACACTGAGGGGGCCGCTCCATGCGATCGGCTCCGTCAAGATGGCAAGCGCTACGTCACAGAGGGGGAAGTGAAGAACATAAGATACCAGCGACCCCTCTCTGATCACCTCCTCAACAAGTATGTTAGTCGATATGACCAACGCCGGCGATACAACGACAATGATGAAAGAGGTCGTCTGACCAGAAACGACGGAAGACATCGCCGGCATAATCATGATGAGGAGCGGCAGGAGCGCCACGGCAGGGAGCAGGACGATACGGACAGGCATTGGCACTGCCCCTTCTTCAGACACTGCTGGGATTCAGGAATGAGCCGATTACCAACAATCGGCAACTGCCCAGAATGCAACCGGAAGAAGAAGGAGACAGCCAACGTATCTGTGTTCGAGCGCTTAGGGCCTCTCCCACCGCAAAACAGACGTGCTGAGACCCCTCCGTTGGAAGATCTCGAGGATTCAGAAGACGAAGGGGAATACGAAGAAGACAGGTGCCACCGTCCAAGGTGGTGCCCTGACGGTCTCAGCCATTCACAAAAGCGCAGGGTTCAGCGATTGCGCGGTCTGGAGGAAGCTGAAAGGATGTACTTGCATACGCTGAGGAAGGCGCGACCTGATCTGGCTGCGAAAGTCCAGAGGACCCTGGATGAGGAGGGACTGCCGCAAAGAAAAGAATGGCGCCCCAAGCAAAAGAGAGCTGATGATGAAACATCGGCTGGCACGAACATGGTGCTCGTTCGCCCGGCGGGGTGTAGACCTCCACGATCACACGTTGCACCCAAGGTGGACATCAGTAAGCGCTCCAACGTGCTAAGGTCAGAGATTGGGCTGGTTTTATCCGCCGACATGGACGAGTAGCAAGACTACGTCAATAAGCAACATGGCGAGGCCGATCCTTGCGATCGGCCCTCCGAAACTGATGAAGGGATATTACAAAACCTTCACCGAGCAAGCAACATGGAGGCCGATTCCAGCAATCGGCCCAAATTATCCTCACCATCCATTCTGCCTGGGATCAACGTTTGACCCAACAGGGACTACCTGAAGAGCCGATACCATCAATTCTCTTGACAGAATCGGCTCGGGGGGCACCTAGATGGATAAAACACGAGGATATGAAATAATACTGAGTATGGGGGCCGATACACAAATCGGCCTAAAAATTTTAAAATTTATAGCCGGTGCAAGGGCATCGACTTCAGAATTGAGAAGCAGCCGATGCACGGCCATCGACTCAAGAAGATCAATGTTACGATCAGAGGACCAATGAAGCACGAGGGGGGATGTTAATGGAAGAACCCCTCAATGGAGTAATTCCTCTCTTCAAG
Organism: Lolium multiflorum; assembly: GCA_030979885.1. Lineage (NCBI taxonomy): Eukaryota > Viridiplantae > Streptophyta > Magnoliopsida > Poales > Poaceae > Lolium > Lolium multiflorum. The sequence continues at coordinate 230,143,236 of CM061750.1, read as the reverse complement.
AGCAGCCTGGACGTGCAGAAAGGGGCCGATTCGACCAGCAGGGCGCTAAGAGAAGACTGGAGAAACTCGGGGGGCAGCTCGCCTTGAAGGCTCTCTGCTTTGGGAAGCCGATTTATGTGCAAATCGGCTGGCTCTGCATGATCAAGCCCAGGCTAATTCGGCTAAGTTTTTGCCTTGGCCAAGACTCGGGGGGCAGCAGGCTTGGTGGATACGATCGGCTGTTCCTTCATTGCAAACCTTCGTCACAAATGATGAGTGCTGAAAAGGATTATTGGGTTTGGTTGGGAAAGTTCAAAGGTTTTCCTGAAGATCCTGCATTTTCTGCCAGATTTAGAAAATCATCAGTTGAAGAAGGGAAGAGCGAATTTCGAAGGACCGATGCGGTGCTATCGGCTCATTACGCATTGGTAAAGGGGGCGAATCGGCAAGGACAGTAGAAGAGGGAATCGGCTTAATTAAGCTCAGAAGAAATCGGCAAAATCAAATTGGGGAAAAGAAAAAGTTCTTCATTGATAGGCAAGATTTTTTACATAAAGAGCTAATTGCTCTCAAAAGGAAATATGAGGGGTACATTGCCCCGTCTGCTACTGCTGATCCTATTCTAGAGGTCCTAATCTACGGGCCGTCGCTGCCCTCATCGTCGCCTTCGTCGCTGCCGTCGGCGCTGCTCCCGGCAGGCTCGTCGTCGCTCCAATGGCCGCCGACTGGGCCCTCGTCGTCTTCATCTTCTCCGTCAGCGTCGTCCTCGTCGCTGTCGAAGTCACTAAAGTTGCCCGGCCAAGGGCAGAACCGCTTGGCCGGCGGCTCGTCGGAGGAGCTCTCATCGTCGTCTTCCTCCTCCTCTCCCTGCTCCCCTTCCTCCCCGGAAGAGGTGAAGTCACAGGAGAAGTTGTCGTCGTCGCTCTCCTCCTCCGGTTCCCCAACGGCGAGGAAGCGGAGGTCACTCTCCCCGTCGGTCAAGGATTTGTCATCCTCGGACCAGACGAAGGAGTCATGGTCCTCTTTGTCCCACTTCGTTGGGGCGAGGATATCGTACGCCGCCTGCGTGCCCCACGAGGGCGTCTCCTCTCGGATAGGAGAGGACACGTAGGAAAGACCTGATGAGGAGGAAGAAGAGGAGGACGAAGACATGGTGGCAGAGGAGGGTTTTTTGGAGGCTAGTGCGAAGGGGATGAGGAAGGTGACTGTTTGCTGCGGTTAAATAAAAGGGAGCATAGTAAAAATTCAATGCCACAGCAGTTCCCGAGGAGGTGGTGCCAGAACCGTCTAATCGCGCAGAGAAGTTGAGAAGGCAAGTTGTCATGATGAAGGACTCTGCGACGTTTCTGCTCTGCCACGACATGACCCGACGAAAGGAGAGCGTAATGATTTTGGAAATGTCATTTCCAAAACCAGGGGGGCATGTGTTATCACCAGAATTTGACCAAGCCAGAGGTGGGCCGCGATCAAGATGGACTTGAAGATATACATATAGAAGAGATATGTGAATCGGCCTTATTTACCAAGTTTGGGCTAGCTAGCCCGTGTATCTTAGTTTAGAAATTAGAGTTTGTCTCGTGCACGGTTTAGTGCACGCCCACATTAGAAAGTCCCCTGGACTATAAATATGTACCTAGGGTTTATGGAATAAACAACAACCAACGTTCAACACAAACCAATCTCGGCGCATCGCCAACTCCTTCGTCTCGAGGGTTCCTCCGGTAAGCACCATGCTGCCTAGATCGCATCTCGCGATCTAGGCAGCACGAGCCTGCCTAGTTGTTCATGCGTTGCTCGTACTGAAGCCTTTTTGATGGCGAGCAACGTAGTTATCGTAGACGCGTTAGGGTTAGCATCGTTCTTAGCATCATATGCTTGCGTAGTGCAACCCTTGCGCGTCTAGCCGTCCTTGTGCCTCATCATGGGTGCAGGGGCGGCACCCCGCTTGATCTTTATTTAGTAGATCTGATCCGTTATGGTCGCTCCTTGATTCATCAAGGATTAGTTTAATATCTGCAATAGTTAGGCCTTACAAAGGGTTGGAGGATCCAGCGGCATGCAGGGTGTAGTTTGCTGCCCCTAGACAGGACGTTCCGAGGATCAACCTAGTGTTGGTTTTTAGGCCTTGTCTAGGGCTGGCTTACGTTTACCGTGCGTGAGCGCGAGGCCCAATCGTGAGTAGGATGATCCGATTATGCGGTGAAAACCCCAGATCGTCGTGGATCTCATATGCTTTATCATGATCAAGCAGGACCACCATATATTCGGCCACCTTGGACGAATCATGGGTGGATCGGCTCCATGAGCCGATTCACAGGATAACCTGAGAGCCGATCGAGGCTCGTATTTAACGTGTACGTGTGTGCCCTGCAGGAAACTAAGCGAGGCATCATCCACACCTTCCTGACCAGGTATAGGTCAGGTGGCACGCCCTTGCGACCCGCATCGGCGCGCGACCAGGAGGCTTTGCGGGCCGTCGCTCGGAGGGGCCAGCCGCAGCCCTAGTCGTTCCCGGCTCTACGGTGTTGGCCAGTCACTGCCCGCCGGCGGGTTTCTGACGTCAACACCCACACACTAAATGGGCCGGCCTTTTAACAGGAAAGTGGGACCCACCTGTGTTTTGGCCTGGCCCACTTGCTTCTTGGGCCGGCCCAGTTGCTGTAAGGGGGACCCCACATGTTAAATGGGCCGGCCCATTTAACTTTTGACCAGTCAACCTTAGAGGTTAGGCCCGGCCCACGTAACTAATGGACCAGCCCAGCTATATAGTTGACCGGTCAAACTATGTCATCTGGCCCGGCCCGCTTAAGACGTGGCAGGCCTCGTGTGGGCCTACCATCTACCACGGGGTTTCAGCCGGTTAACGCCGTTAACTGGCAGTTAACGGCGTCTGCCACGTGTCAGTTTGCATGACGTCAGCAGTCAACGGGCTCCCGAAAACACTTCCGCAACGGTCCGATTTTCCGTGGCGGAAGGGCGCCCAAGCGCGACGGACCGAAAAAATCGTCGTTGGACTTTGCCTGACGCAGTTTCGACAACGGAACCCATATCGTCGGGTTAGGCCCATAGGCGACGAAAAATGCCCCTTAGTTGACGATTTTGGGACGTTGTCTATCAGAACTTTTCTTGTAGTGTTCTTGCGAGTGCATCATTTAAAACTGCTGAGCCCATCTTAATGGCTATAAAGAAAAGAACTTCTTGGGAGATAACCCATGTGTTATTTTGCTACAGTACTTTGTTTTATATTTGTGTCTTGGAAGTTTTTACTACTGTAGCAACCTCTCCTTATCTTAGTTTTGTGTTTTGTTGTGCCAAGTGAAGCCTCTAATCGAAGGTTGATACTAGATTTGGATTTCTGCGCAGAAACAGATTTCTATCTGTCACGAATCTGGGCATATTTCTCTGTAGGAAACTCAGAAAAATCTGCCAATTTACGTGCGTGATCCTCAGATATGTACGCAACTTTCATTAGTTTTGAGTTTTCTGATTTGAGCAACGGAAGTACCATTTTAAAATTCGTGTTTACTGGCTGTTCTGTTTTGGCAGATTCTGTCTCTGTTTTTTGCATTGTCTCTTGTGGACTTTATGTGAGGCTTTCTAGACGTGGAGAGCTGTAGCTAATGTTTTATTGAGTTCTTGCAATGTGTCACTACAGGACCAAGGTGGATTCAAGTTTTTTGAGTACTAACCCCTCTAATGAAGTTTATGAGAAGTTTGGTGTGAAGGAAGTTTTCAAGGGTCAAGAGAGGAGGATGATATATGATCAAGAAGAGTGAAAAGTCTAAGCTTGGGGATGCCCCCGTGGTTCATCCCTGCATATTTCAAGGAGACTCAAGCGTCTAAGCTTGGGGATGCCCAAGGCATCCCCTTCTTCATCAACTTATCAGGTTTCTTCTATTGAAACTATATTTTTATTCGGTCACATCATATGTGCTTTACTTGGAGCGTCTGTGTGTTTTTATTTTTGTTTTTGTTTGAATAAGATCGGATCCTAGCAATCCTTGTTTGGGAGAGAGACACGCTCCGCTTTTTCATATGAACACTTGTTCTTCGTTTTACTTTTAATGTTCAATGATAAAAGTTGGAAGCTACAATACTTATGGTTATTTGGTTGGAAACAGAAAATGCCTCATAATGTCTTGGATAATTTGACACTTGGCAATTGTTTTGAGCTCTCAAGTAGATCATGATTAAGTTTTTTTCATGTAGTTTAAACCTATTAGTGGAGAACTACCGTAGAGCTTGTTAAAATTGGTTTGCATGATTGGTCTCTCTTAAGGTCTAGATATTTTCTGGTAAAAGTGTTTGAGCAACAAGGAAGACAATGTAGAGTATTATAATGCTTGCAATATGTTCTTATGTAAGTTTTGCTGTACCGGTTCATACTTGTGTTTGCTTCAAATAACCTTGCTAGCCTAAGCCTTGTATCGAGAGGGAATACTTCTCATGCATCCAAAATCCTTGAGCCAACCACTATGCCATTCGTGTCCACCATACCTACCTACTACATGGTATTTCTCCGCCATTCCAAAGTAAATTGCTTGAGTGCTACCTTTAAACAATTCAAAATTTATCACCTCTGATTTGTGTCAATGTTTAATAGCTCATGAGGAAGTATGTGGTGTTTATCTTTCAATCTTGTTGGGCAACTTTCACCAATGGACTAGTGGCTTCATCCGCTTATCCAATAATTTTGCAAAAAGAGCTGGCAATGGGATTCCCAGTCCCAAATTAATTAACAAAAATAGACACTCCTCCATGGTATGTGATTGTTGGACGGCACCCGAAGGATTCGGTTAGCCATGGCTTGAGAAAGCAAAGGTGGGGAGGAGTGTCATCATAATAAAACTAAAATAAAAAGGCACTCCTTCATGGTATGAGATTGTTGGCAGGCACCCGAGGATTCGGTTAGCCATGGTTTGTGAAAGAAAGGTTGGAAGGAGTGCCACCCAAAAATAAAATAAAATGGGAGCCGCTCTTTGAAGGTTTGTCTGGCAAGGGGGTTAGAGTACCCGCTACCATTCGTTGACAACAACAAACACCTCTCAAAACTTTATTTTTATGCTCTCTTTATGTTTTCAAAACCAAAGCTCTAGCACAAATATAGCAATCAATGCTTCCCTCTGCGAAGGGCCATTCTTTTACTTTATGTTGAGTCAGTTTACCTACTTCCTTCCATCTTAGAAGCAAACACTTGTGTCAACTGTGCATTGATTCTTACATACTTGCTTATTTGCATTCATCATATTACTTTGTGTTGACAATTATCCATGAGATATGCATGTTGAAAGTTGAAAGCATCCGCTGAAACTTAAATCTTCCTTTGTGTTGCTTCGATGCCTTTACTTTGAATCTATTGCTTTATGAGTTAACTCTTGTGCAAGGCTTTTGATGCTTGTCTTGAAAGTACTCTTCATGAAAAGTTTTGCTATATGTTATCTATTTGTTAGCAACTATAGATCATTGCCTTGAGTCACTTCATTCATTTCATATGCTTTGTAATAGTATGATCAAGGTTATGTAAGTAGCATGTCACTACAGAAATTACTCTTTTTATCGTTTACCTACTCGAGGACGAGCAGGAACTAAGCTTGGGGATGCTGATACGTCTCCAACGTACCTATAATTTCTGACGTTCCATGCTTGTTTTATGACAATACTTACATGTTTTGCTTGCACTTTATGATGATTTCATGCGTTTTCCGGAACTAACCTATTAACAAGATGCCACAGTGCCAGTTCCTGTTTTCTGCTGTTTTTGGTTTCAGAAAGGCTGTTCGGGCAATATTCTCGGAATTGGACGAAATCAACGCCAAAGATCTTATTTTTCCCGGGAGGCTCCAGAACACCGAAGGGGAGTCGGAGGAGAGCCAGGGGGCCACCACACACTAGGGCCGCGCGGCCCCAGGCCTGGCCGCGCCGGCCTGGTGTGGGGCCACCCTGTCGCCCTCCTGCGCCGCCTCTTCGCCTATTTAAGCCCTTTCGACCTAAAACGCAGTACCGATTGACGAAACTCCAGAAAGACTCCGGGCGCCGCCGCCATCGCGAAACTCCAATTCGGGGGCGAAGTTCGGCACCTGCCGGGCCGGGGAAAGTGCCCGGAAGCCATCTCCATCAACGCCATCGCCTCCATCATGCTCCGTGAGTAGTTCCCCCATGGACTACGGGTTCTAGCTGTAGCTAGTTGGTATACTCTCCCCCATGTACTTCAATACAATGATCTCATGAGCTTCCTTACATGATTGAGATTCATCTGATGTAATCGGTGTTGTGTTTGTTGGGATCCGATGGATTGTTACGTTATGATTGTCTATCTATAAAGTTTGTGAAGTTATTGTTGCTGCAATCTTGTTATGCTTAATGCTTGTCACTAGGGCCCGAGTGGCATGATCTTAGATTTAAGCTCTATACTTATTGCTTAGATTGTATCTACAAGTTGTATGCACATGTCTATGTCCGGAACCAAAGGCCCCAAAGTGACAGAAATTGGGACAACTGGAGGGAAAGGCTTAGATATGAGGATCACATGTTTTCACGGAGTGTTAATGCTTTGCTCCGGTGCTCTATTAAAAGGAGTACCTTAATTTCCAGTAGATTCCCTAGAGGCCCGGCTGCCACCGGCTGGTAGGACAAAAGATGTTGTACAAGTTTCTCATTGCGAGCACGTATGACTATATATGGAAAACATGCCTACATGATTAATAGACTTGATATTCTGTCTTAATGCTATTTCAATCCTATCAATTGCCCAACTGTAATTTGTTCACCCAACACTTGTTATTGGAGAGTTACCACTAGTGTAGATAGCTGGGAACCCCGGTCCATCTCGCATCATCATATACTCGTTCTACATGTCATTGGAAGTAGTATCAACTATTTTCTGGTGCCATTGCTCTCATATTGCTATTACTGCTGCTGTGTTACTGTTACTACTGCTCTCATATTACTGCTACTTTCACATCACCCCTGTTACTAGTGTTTTTCCAGGTGCAGCTGAATTGACAACTCAGTTGTTAAGGCTTATAAGTATTTTTTACCTCCCCTTGTGTCGAATCAATAAATTTGGGTTTTACTTCCCTCGAAGACTGTTGCGATCCCCTATACTTGTGGATCATCAACCACCACTACCACCATTCTACTGCAAATAATATGTGATTCAAACCCACCAAAATTCACTCAAAAATTCGAAAATAAAGTTCTTGCGGGCATTTCATCAAACACTTGGTGAGCATCACCCCGCCAACTCCACACATCAAACAAACCAGTGGTTTTGGCGTCAACCATGAAGCCTAGGTCACCTCCGACCCCATTGACCTCTCTGAGCCTTGCAAAGCAGAATGGACAAGATGGGGTACAAGAAATCATCACCATTTCGACCAGGACATGCCATGCCGTGGCATGGCATGGACATGCTTGTGCTCCCCTCTCTCGGTCAACTCTAGGACGCCCAACCTTGTCAAACTGGTTCACCACAATCCCCGATCGTGCAGACACCAGGATCGTGCCAACGGTGCACCACACGCGCAGGCCGTGCCGCCGAGAGACGCGCACGCACGCCGAGCGCGCATGGTGCGCACCGCGACACGCCGGCACGTCGGACGCCAGACGCTCCCGTTGACCCCAGCCCCTCCTCGCAGCGCCAAACGCTTCACGACGCCACCTGCACCGCCGACACGGCCATTGGCCCGCGGGAACGCTATAGACGACGAGCTCGTCGACGACGTCCGCCGCGGTACTGCGAGCTCCGTCACCCTCTCGTCCTCTCCTCTGCATCATTTTCCCGCAATCAAGCGCAGCGTGACCGCATTGACATCGCCCACACACGCGCGTCATCGCCAGTCCCCAGCTCCCTGTAGCCGCGTCGACGATCCTTCCCGCGCCCGGCCACCTCCGGCACTATGAAAGGAGACCCCCTGCCTCACTCTCCACACCAATCTTCTCCTCTCTCCCTGAAGCTCCTCGTCCCTCGCCTTGCTCCCCGCCACCGGCCCAATTTCACCGTCGGAGCCGCAGCGGTGCTGAGAAGGGCGCCGTCGATCCAGGCCACCCCAGGCGACGCCACTGCTACCAGGAGGTTCCTCGTCGTCGACAACGTCGCAGCGCACCCCTCCGACGATCGCCGGAGCTCCGACGTGCTCTCCGACCCCCTACCTGCGCCGCCCGTAAGCTCCCTTCTCGCCGGAGACGACGATGATCGTCGTTCGTCCGATCCCCTCTGATCCAACGGCACCATCCACGTACCGATTCGGCGTTTTAAACCCACTGACATGTGGTCCCCACCTGTCAGGCGGCCCGCTGCGTGGACGCGTTGCTGGGCCGGCCCATTTTTCCTTTCCCTGCAGCCCGTTTATTTTCCCGCCAGCCCAAAATTCAAATTGAATTTTCGAATTTAATTAATTACCTCTGATGCTGTTTTCAAAATTAAATAGAATAAAATCCACTAAACCAAATTTGACAAATTTTATATATTTGGAAACCTTGTGAAAATATCTACAAAACTACACTGGTCCCAACCCTAGATTCTTTGTAGAATAAATGTGACAAAATAAACAAGGCAGGGCCTTTTTCCACTTCAATTAATTATTAAAAATTAAATAAAAATGCTTTTAAGTTGAAACCAACTCTCAAAAATCATATTTCACCATATCTATCTAAATATGTAAAAATATTGCATAGTTGTTTGTATGATCATGGCTTTGTTTAAAAATTGGCCCTATGGCTATTTCTAGTGCTTTTTAAATAAACCTATCCTTTATTAATATGTATGAGAGCTTCTCCCTCATTTAAATCTTGTCTCAACTAAGTTAATATGAGGTAGAGACCATGGTCAATTTAAACTCATATTAAATTAGTTGATGATATTAAATCATTAATCATGAGTTGTTAAAAGGCATGAGGTGATTTACCTCATTTAAATCATTTTCCCAATTAATACTTATGAAGAGGTTGACTTTGGTCAACCTAGGTCATATGATATTAATTGAGGAAATTAAATCTTAATAAGATTCAATGAGAGGAAATTATTTTCTCTCAAGAAATAAATAGAAACTCTAATTAATATTTATAATGAGAGGAAATTATTTTTCTTAAGAATAAAGTTAAGTCAACCCACCTAATAAGCATGTTGTTATGATAGCTTAGTAAGAGTGATTCATGTGTGTGCTTAGTCTAGTACTTAAGCTTTGTGTGGTGATTGTGTGTATTATATTCGTATTTAGACGCTAGTACCGAGGAGTACACCGAGGAGGAGGAGGTCTACTTCCAAGGAGAGGAAGACCACTTTGACCAGTACACCACCCAAGGCAAGCTAATACCCTTGCAAAGTGCAAAGTTCTCCAAGAGCAAAGCACCCCACATTTTACTTTATGTTTACTAAGCCATCCCATTTTTTACTACAAGCTTTTACTCACAAGTTTTACTGATTTATTTTATCAAAGTACTTTTTGATTCATGATTCACTTAGTCTAGAGTAGAACAATATTATCAAAGTTAGTCTATGGCAATCAAGCTAGTTAGCACCCCTCATGACTAGTGGCTAGTGCTAAATAACTAAAATTGACTACTCTAGATGGGAACATTGTGATATGAAATGACTTTGAAGGATTGAAGGTGAATATGACTTGAATGAAATGAATGACTTGGTGAAATTGCTAAAAACTAATGGTTGGGTTCGGATGCGATACCTTTCCAATATACAAGTACCCCCACAATACCTGATTATGGGTAGGGTCTAACTAGAAGTTTATATGTCTTAGTATGGGTTCCCTCTAAACAAGCGTCATAGGGGTTATGCCGAGGCTGCCTCCGAGAAATGTGAAATGACGTGAATGAGGTGAATTGTCCGGCCCAAGCCCTGTGCAGTTCCCGGGTTGACGGTTTGTTTTCACCGGGAGGCCAAGCTCATGGGGAGAGGTGCCTATACTAGGATGTGTAAGTGAAAGGTTAGAGTTGATGATCCGCGTACTGAGTTACGATTATTCAGAGTTATCTCTGACGGATGTAATCAAATGTTGTGGCACAAGTGTGCAACCTCTGCAGAGTGTAAAACTATTCGAATAGCCGTGTCCACGGTTACGGACAATTGGAAAGGCCATACTGTTCCGTCATTAGCCATTTATTTGAAAGGGATGGTTGAATTTGAAGTGGTGACTTGAATTTGAAACACAACTGAGTTGTGGGAATGACACTAATGTTCCCACTTGAGCTAGTTAACTTATGCTTAGTCTTTATGAAATACTTATGAACTAAAACTGGCTTTATGCAAATAAAACTAGAGCTTAGCACCCCTTATTAAAATTGATCATAGTTACTTAGTATTAGTTTGCGAGTACTTTGAAGTACTCACGGCTGTGTCCCTGGCTATTCAAATGGCCAGAATATGAAGAGGAGCAGCAGTTTGAGGATGACGGTCAGCAGGATGTCTACAACAACTAGGAGTCGCCTAACGTCAAGCGTTGGCCTGTGGAACTAGATAGTCCACTTCTATTACGCTTCCGCTACTATGTTGTTCGTTGATCAATAGATCAACTATTTGTGTAATATTGGATCATGTGATCCCCTTTTGTAAGACAATGACGGTTTGTAATGAATGATGACTTATGGTATCAACTGTTATGTCTCGCAACAACAATATTCCTGGGATTGCGATGAATGACATAATAGGCATCCGGACTTAAAAATCCGGGTGTTGACAAGTTGGTATCAGAGCCATTGTTTGACCTTAGGAGACCCTAGTTTAGAATGGACGTTCTGAAAAACTTTAGTTTCTAAAACAAATAAAGTAAATATTTGTGAAAAACTTACTCATGTTCTTCTCTGTAAGATCTTTTCAAAAATGATAAGCCATGCTCCTCCTTATAAATCCATCTAAAATTTTGCCACACTTGTTCCCATCTCTAACTTACTTATCCATTTCACTTTCAGATGGAGCACTACGCCCAGACGGAGTCCTACGAGCTGGGAAATGGAGGAAGTTTGGTGTTCGAGCGCGACTTGTACTTGGTGTCCGAGAAGCTTGAACGCCCACCTCCCCAGTTTCACGGAGTCCGGATCCACAACACCCCCGGAGGGGAACAGCAGTGGATGATTACCGCTGACTTGAAGGGAAGCCCGGAGCCTCCCATATCGGAGAGGATCCTTTTCTCCTTCAAGGCATGCAACTGGGTGGACGGGCTTGCTCACGCCCTTCAGGAGGGACTTGCTCGGGTGTGCGGACAGAACATCGCCGCACTCCAGGGAACCCGCTTCGCCCACTTCGCGAGGCATGACACCATGGGAGAGCCCATGGCACTCTCTTCGCACCCGGTGCTCAAGCATCATGTGGAGCATCTGGACTTTATGCTTCATGAGACCCGGAAGGACCTGGAGCTGACGCGTGTCCACGCCCACCGTGCCCAGATGGCTTTGGCTCATCATGCCGACGCCATCAGGCTACTCGCCAAGGACCGCAGGTCACTCCGCCTGCAGCGCGCCAAGAAGGACGCTACTATCACACGTCTTCGCGAGAAGATACGCACCTTGGAGGTGACTGTCCGGACCCAGCAGGACCAGATCCAGGAGATGGAGGAGGATGGAGAGGACATCCAGGGAGGCGAGGACTTCCTGAGTGACGACAACGACTTTGAGGAGGATGAGTTCACTGATGAGGAGGACTACGAGTTTCTGGAGTCCGAGGAGGATGGGATCATTCCCATCGATGTGGATGAAGACGATGAGGAGTAGTTGCACTAGCTTCACTTATGTAGGTGTGAGTTGTATCCCGCACCATGTATCGTAGCTTGGAGAAGAAGGGTTCTTAAAACCCTTAGTGTGTTAACTTGTAATGTGTGATGTTTGTCATGAATAAATAAATGTGTGTTATGTTCATCACCAAAAGACTTCAAGTTTTAAGTTTGAAATTAACTCAAAATAAGCCATAGAAAATTCCCTCTTATCTCATGATCTATCTACCTGTTCAGATGGCCCCTCCGAATCGCAATCAAGATGCAATGATGCAATTGCTGCAAACACTGTTGGCCGACAGAGAAGATGAAAGGGCTGAAAGGCAAGCCAACATAGCAGCACTGCAGCAGATCGCCAATCAGGGCCATGGAAACCATGATCATCCTGGATCCAAACTTAAGAATTTCCAAAACACCAACCCACCTGTCTTCAGCAAGACGGAAGAGCCCTTAGATGCAGATGATTGGCTGCAAACGATGGAAAACAACTTGGAGGTAGCTGGAGTTGAGGAGAATGAGAAAGTGTTGTTTGCTACGCACTACCTTGCCGGACCAGCAAGAGCTTGGTGGACAAGCGCCCGTGCATTAAATGCCGGACAAATGATGACTTGGGCTGACTTCAAGCTCAAGTTTAGCAAGTATCATGTGCCACCAGGTTTGATCAAGAAAATGAGGGATGAATTCCGTGAACTGAAGCAAGGACGGATGTCGGTGGTAGAATACCGCGACAGGTTCCTCACCCTGTCAAGGTACACCCCCGATGAAACTGACACCACCGAGAAACGGAAGGAGAGATTCCTCAATGGTCTGCACGATGAGATGCAGACAGTCTTAGTCAACATCCCCTTTGCCGACCTCGAAGCCCTAGTAGACTCTGCCATCCAGATGGAAGGCAAACTGCACCAGGCCAATGAGAACCACAAACGCCGCATGATGCACCAAAGCGGGCCCAGCAATACCCCCCGGTTTCGCCCCAGCTCAAGCGGTGGTTTCAACCCCAGAAACACCAAGCCCCAGAACCAGATGTCGCGCCCCGGTTTTCAGAACCGGAGTGGAGGAAACCCAAGGCCCGGAGGCCCCCACAACAACAACAATAGCAACTATGTGCACCACAACAGCAACTACAACCGCGCTCCGCAGAGAGCCCCTGCCAACAACAACCCCAATAACTCCAACACAGCCCCGAGGACCGGGAGCAATGCTATCCCCGTCACTCCCAAGGACAAGGCCACCATCACCTGTTATGAATGCGGCATAGTGGGACACTACTCCAATGAGTGCCCCAAAAGGCTGGCCAAGCTCGCCGGCAACACCTCTGCACCAGCTCAGCAGCAGCGCCGTGTCTCCACCGGCAAGAAGTTCGCCCCCAACAACCCGAACAACCGCGGAGGTCGCCTCTACCACATGAACGCCGAGGAAGCCCAGGAAGCACCAGATGTGGTGCTGGGTATGTTCTCTGTTAACTCAATACCAGCAAGAGTGTTGTTTGATTCAGGAGCATCGCATTCATTTGTTACAGAAGATTTTGTGTGCACTAGTAAGATTCAACCAATCAGCTTGAAACATGTCATGATAGTTCAAATACCTGGATCAACAACTAAAGCTAGAAAATTTTGCAAAGAAGTACCCATCAGAATTCAAGAAATAGATTTTTATGCAAACTTGATTGTTCTGGGAACAAAAGGATTTGAAGTAGTACTGGGTATGGATTGGATGGCGAAACATCATGGATTGATAGACTGCGCCAAGAAGGCCATCACCATGACTAGTAGCACCGGAATAACAATAGAATCGCCATCATGGATTATTCAGAGTTATCTCTGACGGATGTAATCAAATGTTGTTGCACAAGTGTGCAACCTCTGCAGAGTGTAAAACTATTCGAATAGCCGTGTCCACGGTTACGGACAATTGGAAAGGCCATACTGTTCCGTCATTAGCCATTTATTTGAAAGGGATGGTTGAATTTGAAGTGGTGACTTGAATTTGAAACACAACTGAGTTGTGGGAATGACACTAATGTTCCCACTTGAGCTAGTTAACTTATGCTTAGTCTTTATGAAATACTTATGAACTAAAACTGGCTTTATGCAAATAAAACTAGAGCTTAGCACCCCCTTATTAAAATTGATCATAGTTACTTAGTATTAGTTTGCGAGTACTTTGAAGTACTCACGGCTGTGTCCCTGGCTATTCAAATGGCAGAATATGAAGAGGAGCAGCTTGAGGATAGCTAGTTTGTTTTATTTACCGTTGCTAAAATGAATACCCCTGAAAATACTAAGTTGTGTGACTTCACAAATGCAAATAATAATGATTTCCTATGCACACCTATTGCTCCACCTGCTACTACAGCAGAATTCTTTGAAATTAAACCTGCTTTACTGAACTTGGTTATGAGAGATCAATTTTCTGGTGTTAGTTCTGATGATGCTGCTGCCCATCTCAATAATTTTGTTGAACTTTGTGAAATGCAAAAGTATAAGGATGTAGATGGTGATATTATTAAATTGAAAGTATTTCCTTTCTCATTAAGAGGAAGAGCTAAAGATTGGTTGCTATCTTTGCCTAAGAATAGTATTGATTCATGGACTAAATGTAAGGATGCTTTTATTGGTAGATATTATCCCCCCGCTAAAATTATATCTTTGAGAAGTAGCATAATGAATTTTAAGCAATTAGATACTGAACATGTTGCTCAAGCATGGGAGAGAATGAAAACTTTGGTAAAGAATTGCCCAACCCATGGACTGACTACTTGGATGATTATCCAAACCTTCTATGCAGGACTAAATTTTTCTTCGCGGAATTTATTGGATTCAGCTGCTGGAGGTACCTTTATGTCCATCACTTTGGGGGCGGCTACTAAACTTCTTGATGATATGATGATAAATTACTCTGAATGGCACACGGAAAGAGCTCCACAAGGTAAGAAGGTAAATTCTGTTGAAGAAACCTCTTCCTTGAGTGATAAGATTGATGTGATTATGTCTATGCTTGTGAATGGTAGATCTAATGTTGATCCAAATAATGTTCCTTTAGCTTCATTGGTTGCTCAAGAAGAAAATGTTGATGTGAATTTCATTAAAAATAATAATTTCAACAACAATGCTTATAGGAACAACTCTGGTAATAACTATAGGCCATATCCTTCTGCTAATGGTAATGGTTATGGTAATTCTTATGGGAATTCTTACAATAATAATAGGAGTGTACCCTCTGGTCTTGAAGCCATGCTTAAAGAATTTATTAGTACACAAACTGCTTTTAACAAATCTGTTGAGGAAAAGCTTGATAAAATTGATATTATTGCTTCTAGAGTTGATAGACTTGCCTCTGATGTTAATCTTTTAAAATTGAAAGTTATGCCTAATAATGATATTGATAATAATATTACTACTACAGCAAATGCCATCCAAGTTAGAATTAATGAGAATATAAGATTAATGGCTGAACTGCGTGCTAGGTGGGATAGAGAAGAAAATGAAAAACTAGCTAAAGAGAATAATGTAGCTAAAGTTTGGACTATTACCACCAATAGTAATGATAATGATTCACATGTTGCTGCACCTCCTACTATCAATGGTAAAATAATTGGTGTTGGCAATGTTTCTACTCCTAGTGCAAAGCGAACAAAACTGCCTGAAATTGCTAAAACTGCTGAAACTGCTTGTGATAAAACTGCTGAAATTTTTTCCAACCTTGGGAACAATGATTCCATTGCTGTAGCTCATAATGATTTAGATTTTGATGATTGCCACATCTCTGAAGTTATAAAGTTCTTACAAAAACTTGCCAAAAGTCCTAATGCTAGTGCTATAAATTTAGCCTTTACAAAACATATTACAAATGCTCTCATAAAAGCTAGAGAAGAGAAACTAAAACTTGAAACTTCTATTCCTAGAAAGTTAGAAGATGGTTGGGAGCCCATCATTAAAATGAAATTCAATGACTTTGAATGTAATGCTTTATGTGATCTTGGTGCAAGTATTTCTGTTATGCCTAAAAAGATTTATGATATGCTTGACTTGCCACCATTGAAGAATTGTTATTTGGATGTTAATCTTGCCGATAATGTTAAAAAGAAATCTTTGGGGAGGATTGATAATGTGCGCATTACGGTTAACAATAACCTTGTCCCCGTTGATTTTGTTGTCTTGGATATCGAATGCAATGCATCTTGTCCTATTGTGTTGGGAAGACCTTTTCTTCGAACCGTTGGTGCTGTTATTGATATGAGGGAAGGTAATATTAAATATCAATTTCCTCTCAAGAAAGGTATGGAACACTTCCCTAGAAAGAGAATGAAGTTGCCTTTTTATTCTATTATTAGAACAAGTTATGATGTTGATACTTCTACTCTTGATGTTACTTGATTTGCACTTTCTGCGCCTAGCTGAAAGGCGTTAAAGAAAAGCGCTTATGGGAGACAACCCATGTTTTTACTACAGTACTTTGTTTTATATTTGAGTCTTGGAAGTTGTTTACTACTGTAGCAACATCTCCTTATCATGTTTTTGTGCCAAGTAAAGTTTCTATGTCAAAGTTGATATTATATTTGGGATCGCTGCGCAGAAACAGCATTGCTGTCTGTCACGAATCTGGGCACAGGTCTCTGTAGAAAATTCGAAAAAATCTGCCAATTTACGAGCGTGATCCTCAGATATGTACGCAACTTTCATTAGTTTTGAGTTTTTCCATTTGAGCAAGTCTGGTGCCATCCTAAAATTCGTCTTTACGGACTGTTCTGTTTTTGACAGATTCTGCCTTTTATTTCGCATTGCCTCTTTTGCTATGTTGGATTCATTTCTTTGATCCATTAATGTCCAGTAGCTTTATGCAATGTCCAGAAGTGAAAATAATGATTGTGTCACCTCTGAATGTGTGAATTATTAATTGTGCACTAACCCTCTAATGAGTTTGCTTGAAGTTTGGTGTGAAGGAAGTTTTCAAGGGTCAAGAGAGGAGTATGATATACTATGATCAAGAGGAGTGAAAGCTCTAAGCTTGGGGATGCCCCCGTGGTTCACCCCTGCATATTTTAAGAAGACTCAAGCGTCTAAGCTTGGGGATGCCCAAGGCATCCCCTTCTTCATCGACAACATCATCAGGTTCCTCCCCTGAAACTATATTTTTATTCAGTCACATCTTGTGTTCTTTACTTGGAGCGTCGGTTTGTTTTTGTTTTTGTTTTTGTTTGAATAAAATGGATCCTAGCATTCACTTTGTGGGAGAGAGACACGCTCCGCTGTTGCATATGGACAAATATGTCCTTAGGCTTTACTCATAATGTTCAAGGCGAAGTTTCTTCTTCGTTAAATTGTTATATGGTTGGAATTGGAAAATGCTACATGTAGTAATTCTAAAATATCTTGGATAATGTGATACTTGGCAATTGTTGTGCTCATGTTTAAGCTCTTGCACCATATACTTTGCACCCATTAATGAAGAAATACATAGAGCTTGCTAAAATTTGATTTGCATATTTGGTCTCTCTAAGGTCTAGATAATATCTAGTATTGAGTTTTGAACAACAAGGAAGACGGTGTAGAGTCTTATAATGTTTACAATATGTCTTTTATGTGAGTTTTGCTGCACCGGTTCATCCTTGAGTTTGCTTCAAATAACCTTGCTAGCCTAAACCTTGTATCGAGAGGGAATACTTCTCATGCATCCAAAACCCTTGAGCCAACTACTATGCCATTTGTGTCCACCATACCTACCTACTACATGGTATTTCTCCGCCATTCCAAAGTAAATTGCTTGAGTGCTACCTTTAAAATTCCATCATTCACCTTTGCAATATATAGCTCATGGGACAAAATAGCCTTAAAAACTATCGTAGTATTGAATATGCACTTATGCACTTTATCTTTTATTAAGTTGCTTGTTGTGCGATAACCATGCTTCTGGGGAACGCCATCAACTATTGTTGAATATCATGTGAGTTGCTATGCATGTCCGTCTTGTCTGAAGGATCTATCACCTTAGTGGTTGGAGCATGCAAAATTGTTAGAGAAGAACATTGGGCCGCTAACTAAAGCCATGAATCATGGTTGAAGTTTCAGTTTTGGACATATATCCTCAATCTCATATGAGAATAATAATTATTGCTACATGCTTATGCATTTAAGAGGAGTCCATTATCTGTTGTCCATGTTGTCCCGGTATGGATGTCTAAGTTGAGAATAATCAAAAGCGAGAAATCCAAAATGCGAGCATTCTCCTTAGACCTTTGTACAGGCGGCATGGAGGTACCCCTTTGTGACACTTGGTTGAAACATGGCATGCAAAGATCCGGTAGTCCAAGCTAAGTAGGACAAGGTGCGGGCACTATTAGTATACTATGCATGAGGCTTGCAACTTGTAAGATATAATTTACATAACTCATATGCTTTATTACTACCGTTGACAAAATTGTTTCATGTTTTCAAAATAAAAGCTCTAGCACAAATACAGCAATCGATGCTTTCCTCTTTGAAGGACCATTCTTTTACTTTTATGTTGAGTCAGTTTACCTATCTCTCTCCACCTTAAGAAGCAAACACTTGTGTGAACTGTGCATTGATTCCTACATACTTGCATATTGCACTTGTTATATTACTTTATGTTGACAATATCCATGAGATATACATGTTATAAGTTGAAAGCAACCGCTGAAACTTAATCTTCCTTTGTGTTGCTTCAATACCTTTACTTTGATTTATTGCTTTATGAGCTAACTCTTATGCAAGACTTATTGATGCCTATCTTGAAGTACTATTCATGAAAAGTCTTTGCTATATGATTCAGTTGTTTACTCATGTCATTACTTTTGTTTTGATCGCTGCATTCATTACATATGTTTACAAATAGTATGATCAAGATTATGATGGCATGTCACTTCAGAAATTATCTTTGTTATCGTTTTACCTGCTCGGGACGAGCAGAACTAAGCTTGGGGATGCTGATACGTTTCCAACGTATCGATAATTTCTTATGTTCCATGCTACTTTATTGATGATACCTACATGTTTTATGCACATTATATGTCGTATTTATGCATTTTCTGGAACTAACCTATTAACAAGATGCCGAAGAGCCAGTTGCTGTTTTCTGCTGTTTTTGGTTTCAGAAGTCCTAGTAAGGAAATATTCTCGGAATTGGACGAAATCACCGCCCAGGGTCGTATTTTGCACGGAGCTTCCAGAAGACCGAAGAGGGAAGGAAGTGGGGCCACGAGTTGGCCACACCATAGGGCGGCGCGGCCCAGGCCCTGGCCGCGCCGGCCTGTGGTGTGGGCCCCCGCGCCGCCTCTTGACCTGCCCTTTCGCCTACTTAAAGCCTCCGTCGTGAAACCCCAGTACCGAGAGCCACGATACGGAAAACCTTCCAGAGACGCCGCCGCGAATCCCATCTCGGGGGATTCAGGAGATCGCCTCCGGCACCCTGCCGGAGAGGGGATTCATCTCCCGGAGGACTCTTCATCGCCATGATCACCTCCGGAGTGATGAGTGAGTAGTTCACCCCTGGACTATGGGTCCATAGCAGTAGCTAGATGGTCGTCTTCTCCTAATTGTGCTTCATTGTCGGATCTTGTGAGCTGCCTAACATGATCAAGATCATCTATCTGTAATACTATATGTTGTGTTTGTCGGGATCCGATGGATAGAGAATACTATGTTATGGTGATTATCAATCTATTGTTTATGTGTTGTTTATGATCTTGCATGCTCTCCGTTATTAGTAGAGGCTCTGGCCAAGTTTGTACTCTTAACTCCAAGAGGGAGTATTTATGCTCGATAGTGGGTTCATGCCTTCATTGACACCTGGTGACAAAGGATTAACTTGTCAATGCCTACAGATTGTAGACTAGGGTTTTGCTAGAAGTAGAGGGCAAGTAGATCTCGAAGGTTTAGGCGGAAAGTACTCGACGATTATGAAAACTAGGGTTATGTTGACAGTAGATTCGATCCTTTCTTTGTCCCTCGACTCCCCCTTATATAGGAGGTGGAGCCGAGGGTTTCGTTTTGTACAAGTTACAGAGTCCGGGACGGTTTCTAACTCATCCCGCCAGATTACAAATAACACTTCCTATTACAATTCTAGCTTTCTTTAATATATCTTGGACTCCCGAATCTTCTTATTCTTCGGATAGTGGGCCTTCAGTAAACTCCGGGTACTATCTTTGGCAGGCCCATTTGGGATGCCTATGTCAGTAGCCCCCGAGATTTTGCTTGAATCGTAGAGTCAAGGGAAATCTCGACTGTTTATATTTATTCGAGAGCTTTTATTTATGCTTCTTCACATAAAATTCTATATTGTACAGGGATAATGGTAGTTGGGGCTAGTTCATCTGACGGATCAGGTACTAGTTAACTGCTCTAGTGGCAATCCGCAAAAACCTACTTCAAGATCACGTCCCTGGACATGATCTCGGGATACTGGTGTAAACTTCGACAGGTGCCGCTTAAGGTCTTACCATTCTGTCGAGTCCCAGTCAAATTTATCGGGTACCTAACGCGTCCGTTAGGATTTTTCTTCGTATCTGTTGATACGGATAAAAGTAGCAGAGCGCAGTCTTTGGCGATGCCACGCCCAGCAGAACGGATCTGGGGTCTTACCTTCGCAAATTTGCGGCATTCAGAAATTGATCGCAACTTTGGCGTTCTGAGAATATATTGTCGAGTGCTTTTCGCCTTTGGAATAGCACATTTTATCGAGTCATATTTGATGACTTATTTTGTCTTCCCGATGGGAGTATATGTAGAGTTATCTGTGTAACTCGAAATATACTCACTTCTGTTTATTTTGATAAAATTCATCGGGCACGCGAACAGCGTTCCCGATGGGAGTAGCCCCCGAGGCTACATCCAAGAACTTGTGCTTGGGTGTAGGCTCCACAGATTAGTATCCGTTGCCGCTCTATTTATAATCTTTCTCGACAGTTTTATATTTATCGGGTGCGCGACCAGCGCTCCCGATGGGAGTAGCCCCCGAGGCTATGAACAAATGCTTGCATTTGGTCATAGGCTCTCGCCTTTTCTATCTTGTCATACTCGAAATTTTCTATTTTTCCAAAGTAGCCCCCGAGCATTTGGGCAAAAACTTGTATTTGATCAAAAGCTCCCGAGATAACCTTGCGTTGTCGATAAACTTT
The DNA here is from genome assembly GCA_030979885.1 of Lolium multiflorum. Taxonomy (NCBI): domain Eukaryota; kingdom Viridiplantae; phylum Streptophyta; class Magnoliopsida; order Poales; family Poaceae; genus Lolium; species Lolium multiflorum. The sequence goes on along the minus strand of CM061750.1, from coordinate 230,122,398 downwards.
TGAAAACTCGCAGTCGAATTTTCCTTTTATCTTGACGACGTCATTGGTGATGATAGCCACGATCTCATATTTGGAAACTGACCATTACCACTTGTTTCGCTGCCTTGTGGGTCCCAATTCCTGATCTGTCGGACACGTCGTGCAAGTGGGGGACACATGTTCTCCCCTTTTTCTGGCACGTTCTGTAACCTCGTCGATGTAAAAATACTTTTTTACCCTCGTCTCCACGTGGCTATCATCTGCTGCACTCTTTTCTCATCCAACGGTTCCGTCGGTTCACCGCACCTGTATATAAGGTCTTCTTCTTCTTCCTCGAACACTTCCGCTCGCGCCGTCCCCCTGCTTTCCTCTGCAAAATTTCCTTCCGCGCTCCTCATCTCTCAAAGCTCTTCCCTTTGTAGCTGCACCCCTCCGCCATTGTTGATGCCACCGCGTCGATTAACCAGGCACAGCACACCTGACTCATCAATGGCTGCCGCGGATCTAGGAGCGGCGGAGTGGGAGAGGTCCAAGATCACGAACCAGGACCTCAATCTGATGAAAAAGCTGGGGATTACCAAGAAACCCAAAGCGGTTTGCTTCCCCAGTGAAGAGAGCTACCCAACCCCTCCAATGGGGTATCGGGTAAGTTTTGTTGATCATCTCATCCGCGGTCTTTCCGCCCCCATTCACCCTTTTCTTCGTGGGTTACTTTATGTTTATGGTCTCCAACTTCACCACCTCACACCCAACTCTATCCTTCACATTTCTATCTTTATCACCCTCTGCGAAGCCTTCCTTGGTGTCCAGCCTAACTGGGCATTATGGAAGCGCATTTTCTTTTGTCGCCGTAATGGCTCTGCCAATGTCGCCTATAATATAGGCGGCGTTGTTATTTCCGTTCGCTCCTCTGTCAACTACTTCGACGTCAAACTCCCTGACTCCGTTCAAGGATGGCGCAAGAAGTGGTTGTACATCCGTGAAGAAAACGATGGCTGCGCCGAAGACAACATTCCTCCTTTTGACGGTGCCGAGAAAATCCTTCGCCGCCGTTCTTGGGACGCAGAAGCTACCGAGGAAGAAAGAACTTCGACAGAGGCCCTGATGACTCGCATCCATGAGTTGCAAAATACTCGTGGAAAAGAATTATCAGGCATCCAAATTACAGCGTACTTCCTTAAGACTAGGGTGCAGCCTCTTCAGGCTCGCAAAAACCCTTTCTGGAATTATGCTGGCGATGAAGATACGGATCGCCTGTCGACGAATCTGGAAGCCAAGGATTTGGATAAGCTTATTCGAAGGATTTCATCCCTCAAGAAGAAAGACTCCATCCCTTCCACTTATCGGGTAAAACCCTACAGCGCCGCCCATGCACTTCCCAAGGTAAACATTGTCGCGTAATTTATCTATTGCCTTGCTTTTTGTATTGTTATTCATTTCTGACAGCCTTTTCTCTTTTTATACAGGACCATCCAAATCTTGTTTCACTTCCTCCTCTTCCTGAAGGTGGGGATGTCGAAGAAAGGGCTGTTATCTCCGATGATAACCCAGATGCCCCCTCCTTTGCAAATGAACCCGCAGAATCTCGAAGATCTGCGGGATCCGACGAAAAGGAGGATGTCTCTGAAGCCACTGCGTCGGCACAATCTCTTCCTCCTGCTGTTTCTCCAAGGAACAAGAGGAAAAGGGATGATGTCGAAGATTCCGGCACCTCCAAAGTCGACGAAGCTGTTCCTTCGCACCAGAAGGCAGGCTATGATCCATACCTCGAGTCTATCATCAGTTCGTAAGTACCCTTTTTCTTGTTTACTTGTACTCAAAAATTCTTGTCTATCTTGCTTTTTTACATTGTCGACGCTTTCTTTTAGTGATGATGAAGAAGAAATACCCACTGCTGATGTGGCTGCTCGAACGAGCACGTCACATACTTTAGTCGCTTCGGAAACGCCAGTCGAAGGAGAAGAAACGTCGCCTCCTCGACAAAATGTCGGCGCTGCTACTCCTCCGGCAAGCCCCCTTGTCCCTTCACCAAAAAGGGCAAGGGTTGAAATAAATCCAGAGCTCACTCTTCAATCGAGTAGCTCTTCTAACCCTCTCTTGGATGATGTAAGTTGCTAACACTCTTGTCGTTGTTTATATTTTCTCTGGTTGCTCTATATGTCGCCATTTTTCTCATGCCAACATTTTCTTTCTTTGTCTCTCTTTAACAGCCTATGATCAAAGAGCTTCTTCGCATCGGTGCCCAATTCGTTGGGTACCGTGATTACGCCAGCAAGACTGAAGGTAATGCTCGACTATTTTTTGCTTCCTTTCTGCATGACTTGTCGACGTTTATAGCTAATCTTGTCTTCCTTTTTTCAGAGAAATTGATAGAAGCCAACGAACGTGCTGACACGCTTGCTCTAAAGTTAGAGCAATGTGAAGAGGCTCGTAAGAAGGCCGAATCAGATGCAGTTGAAGCTAGGCAAGAAGCCGACAAGGCGAAGGCTGATGCTGCTGGTGTCGAAGATCTTCGGAAACGTCTGCATGACGCCGAGACTTCACTAAGCGATCACATAACTGCGCAATCTGCTCGCGAAGCGGCGATCACCAAACGCATTAAAACACAAAGTCGTCGCTTTGTTGGTAAGCATTTGCACCATTGCATACCCTTTGGATTTTCCTTTTTTGCACTTGTTTGTTGACACAAATTTCTATTTTTGTTTTGTCAGATAGGACCTCGCAAGAATTTGAGCTTGAGGATCCTGACAACGATGCTCTTCTGGACGCCGTTTCATTCCTTGAGTTTCATGGGTCGGAAGCGCGTGAAGGCATGGATGAAGCCAGGGCGGGGTTGTCGAAGCTTTTCCCCTACTTCTTCCCGAAGAAAGAGGAGCCTGCAACTTTCCTTGGCCTTGCCAAGTGCTTCAATCCTCCCGAAGATCTTGGTCTGAAGTTGCGCCATGAGAACATGAAGATTGCCGTGGAAAGCACTGTTGCCCTAGTTGCTGACAGTCAACAAACTATTGACTGGGCAAAAGTTGGCGACACGGAGCAAATAGAGCAAGCAAAATGGCGATCCTTGATTAAGGCGGCAAAGCTTAACACGAAGAAGATCCTGGCCTATCTCGGGATCAAGCCATCTTCGACTCCTAGCTCTTCAAGGCCGGAGGTCTAGTTTTTGCTTTCTTTCTTTCCTTTGCTTTTGTCGCCATTCTAGTCTTGGCGACAAGTTCCCTGCCAGTCCCTTAGGAGAACTTCTTTTGTAATGGCCATGTAAATTTTCTACAATCAATGAAATTCCTTTTGGTGCTATCATTGATTTGGGGTTTTTCTTTTCCAGTTGATATTTGATAATTATTCAACGAATCCTTCTTCTCCCGATGCTGCTCCCGCTTCTTCCTTGTCGAAGAAAATAAGAACCGATGACAATTTCCTTGAAGGTTCCTCCAGCACACCTTTGTCGGAAGATTTACAAGAACTTCGACAACAACTTCAGTCCATGAAGAAACAAACTCTAGCAATGATGGAGCAGTCCCGGAGAGCATCTGAACAAGAACAACTTGCTCGTCGACAAGCCGAAGAAGCTCTGGCTGCTAAGGATGCTGCTATATTGGAAGCGAAAGGAGCTAGTGCCCGGGAAAATAATATGCTCGAGCTGATGTTGGAAGCTAGCACGGATATGCTAGGTATGTATCCCAAGCTTTCTAATGCCTTTTCTTTATTTTGCTGTGCCTTCTTCCAAATTTCTTCCCTTGTTTTCCAATAGGCTCAGTTCTTGATGCTGCTGCCGAAGATCTAAGAGTAAATGAAAGAACAAATCTTCTTGTCAACCTTTCTCTGAACCATGGCTCTTTATTTTGGGCCACTCCTGACCGAACCCAGCAGATTGTCAGGTTCCAAGATCGTGCTTGCCAAGTGCGCGAATTTCTAACTTTTTGCACGACGACGTTGACCCTTGTTTTCAAGACTTTGTTTCCTCGAAATGAGGTTCCTGCGACTCTTCCTGAATTGCTAGAGACCTTCAGAGATGCTCCTCGTATTCATAATTTCGTACGAGCCCAACTGACTGCTGGAGCAAGATTTGCCATGATTATGATAAATATTTGCCATCCAAAGTTGGACTTGTCGACGATTGTAGTTAATTGCATGGCAAAGAAGACTCGTCGCAAGAATAATATTGATGCAATCAACGAGATGGTGACTCCTGTGGCCGAATCGATGATAGACGAGCTTCTTCGGATGGATGCAGAATTCTTCGTCAAAGGGTCTTATGCCGAGCATAGAACGACCAGAGGCTTGTCAATAGATACTATTTTGGGTTCTGATTGATTTGTAAAACTTTGTCGAAAATATTTGTTGTATTCCGCAGAATGCTCTATATTGTCGGAGCCCCCGAGCCTTTTTGTTCGGAGTTTGTACTATTTTTCTCTTCCCAAGGTTCTTTTCTGAGCCGTAATAAAACACTTTGATAGGCTGCATGATCTTGGCGTCGAAGTTCTATATTTTGTTTGTCGGATTTTTTGGACCAGAGTAATGAGATATTCTGACGTGTGCACTATATTTGATCATGACCAACTCCCGATTTATGTATTTGGCGAGGTATTATTGTACCAAGGCGAAATATTTTCAATAAATCGAGTTTGTCTGTTTTGATATTTGAGGGTGCAGAGCCCCCGAGTATGTCGACGAATAAGAAGTATATCTTTACTATCTTTATTATATTGCAGCACCGCGAGCCCGCCTCATTAAAAACCTTCTCCGGCCCCACTCGGTGCCCCGAAAAAGGAAAAGAGTGCGTCTGAAAACTCGCGGGCGTTTCAGTACATTGTATGTTTACAGAGGAGACTATATTTCGGCATCTAAGCGTAAAAACGCCTGAGCTGTGCCACATTCCAGGGATTTGGCTCGGCAATCCCTGTCTTCTTGTCTTTGATTCTGTATGCTCCTCCTTCGATTACCTCTGTGACGATGTAGGGTCCAAGCCATGGTGATTCGAGTTTTTCGTGACTTTTTTGATTGAGTCGCAAAACTAGATCACCGACTTGAAAAGATCTTGGTCGCAATCGTCGACTGTGGTAATTTTTCAGGTCCTGTTGATATTTGGCGACTCGCGACAGAACTTCGTCTCGAGCTTCGTCAAGTGCATCGACGTCATCCTCCAGTGCTTCTCTCGAAATTTCTTCATTATATTCTGCAACTCTTGGGGAATCATGCTCGATTTCTATCGGCAGGACTGCTTCAGCTCCATGGACCAGGAAAAACGGCGTTTCCTGTGTCGCTGTATTTGGTGTTGTTCGAATACTCCACAATACACTTGGCAGCTCTTCCGGCCAAGTATGCCGAGCTTTTTCCAGTGGTCCTAGCAGGCGTTTCTTGATGCCATTGCAGATAATGCCATTGGCTTTCTCGACTTGACCGTTGGTCTGTGGATGCGCAACAGACGCAAAACTCAATTTGATGCCCACTTCTGCGCAGTATGCTTTGAACTCTTTGGACGTGAAGTTACTGCCGTTGTCTGTGACGATGCTGTGAGGGACTCCAAATCTAAAGACGATGCTTTTCACGAACTTAATCGCCGATGCGCCGTCCGGTGAATTTATCGGCTTTGCTTCTATCCACTTTGTAAATTTGTCGACAGCAACCAGCATATACTCGTAACCTCCTGGCGAAGCTTTGTGCAATTTACCCACCATGTCGAGACCCCATTGAGCAAAGGGCCAAGACAGTGGGATTGGCATAAGTTCTGCTGCTGGCGAGTGAGGTCTTGCCGCAAACCTTTGGCACGCATCACAGGTTCGCACTATTTCCTTCGCATCCTCGATTGCTGTTAGCCAATAAAATCCTGCTCTGAAGACTTTGGCCGCAATGGCTCGGCTACTCGCGTGATGCCCGCATATTCCTTCATGCACGTCCTTTAGGATGATCCTTCCTTCTTCGGGTGTAACACACCGTTGTAGCACACCCGAGATACTGCGTTTGTACAGCTCCCCTTTTACCACAGTAAAAGCTTTTGATCGCCTAATTATTCGCCTTGCTTCGACTGGATCGTCGGGTATGGTTTTCCTTAGGATATATGATATGTAAGCCTGCATCCATGGAATTTGCACCATCATGACTAGCTCTTGCTTCTTCTTCTTCTGCTGTGTCTTTGGCGATACTCGAGGGTTTCTCTTTTTTCTCCTTCTTTGTTTTTGCTGGCTTTGTTGATCTCTCGCTAATCTCTTCCCAGAACACACCTGGAGGAATCGCGAGGCATTGTGACCCGATGTTTGCGAGAACGTCGGCTTCATCGTTGCTCATCCTGCTGATGTGGTTTACCTCACAACCATCGAATAACTTCTCCAGCTCATTGTACACCTCTTTGTATGCTATCATACTTTCGTTGACTGCGTCGCATTGATTCATGACTTGCTGTGCCACCAATTGTGAATCGCCGAAAATTTTCAGTCGGGTTGCACCACAAGCTTTCGCCATCTTCATCCCGTGTATGAGAGCTTCATATTCTGCTTCATTGTTAGACGCATTTGGGAACGTCATCCGCAGAACATACTTCAACTTGTCGCCTTCAGGTGATACTAATATCACGCCTGCTCCAGCACCTTCCAATCTTTTGGACCCGTCGAAGTTCATGGTCCAAGTTCTCGATAAATCTGGGGGTCCCGTGTTTTGTAGCTCCATCCATTCTGCAATGAAATCTGGTAAGACCTGCGATTTTATTGCTTTTCTTTTTTCATACGTGATGTCCCGAGGGGAAAGTTCTATTCCCCAAAGGGAGACACGACCCGTAGCTTCTGGGTTGTTCAGTATATTTGATAAGGGAGCCTCGTTGACCACTATTATCGGGTGCGCCGAAAAATAGTGTCGCAATTTTCTTGCTGTCGTGAATACTCCATATGCTAGCTTTTGATATTGCGGGTACCGCTGTTTTGACGGCGACAGTACTTCGCTGATGAAATATACTGGCCTTTGAACTCCATGAAGCTTGCCTTCTTCTTCTCTCTCGACCACTAGGGCCGTGCTGACCACCTGAGGTGTAGCTGCAATATACAAGAGGAGAGGTTCTTTCTCTTTTGGCGCCACCAATATCGGTGGTGTCGAAATTGCTCGCTTGAGGTTCTCGAAGGCTCTATCTGCTTCCTCGTTCCATTGAAATTTTTCCCCTTGTTTGATCAATGCATAGAACGGCAGCGCCTTTTCTCCTAGCCTGGCGACGAATCTGCTTAAAGCTGCGACTCGCCCCGTTAGCTGTTGTATTTCTTTCAACTTTGTTGGCTTTCTCATAGTAACGATGGCCTGTATTTTTTCGGGATTAGCTTCAATCCCCCTTGCTGATACTAAGAACCCGAGAAGTTCTCCAGCGGGAACTCCAAAAGAGCACTTTGTCGGGTTCAGCTTGAGGCAGAACTTGTCGAGGTTGTCGAAGGTTTCCTTCAAATCTTCGATCAAAGTCGACCCTTTCTTTGATGTTATTACGACATCGTCGATGTAGACTTGTACATTTTTTCCGATCTGTGTTGCTAGGCACTTCTGCATCATCCGCTGATATGTTGCTCCCGCGTTTTTCAGACCAAAGGGCATTGTTTTGTAGCAAAACACGCCATAAGGTGTGATGAACGCTGTCTTGGCTTCATCTTCTTCTTTTAATCTTATCTGGTTATAACCATCCAAGAAGGAAAGACGTTCGCATCCTGCCGTGGAGTCGATGATTTGATCGATCCTTGGGAGGGGAAAGTGATCCTTGGGACAATGTTTATTGAGACACGTGAAGTCGACGCACATGCGAAGGACTATTGTGTGTTTCTTCGGCACCATCACTGGGTTAGCTACCCATGTGGCTTCTGTAGATATTTCTCTGATGAAACCGGCGTCTTTGAGTCGATCTATCTCTGATAACATTGCTTTGCGGCTAGGTTCCGAAAAGCGTCGTAAAGGCTGCTTGACTGGTCTTGCGAGAGGATCCAAATTGAGGTGGTGCTCGGCGAGTTCCCTGGGTACTCCTGGCATGTCAGCTGGACACCATGCGAAGATTCTCCAGTGCTCACGGAGGAACTCGACGACGCTTTCCTATGCGACATCCATGTTTGCGGCAATGGACGTCGTTTTCTTTGGATCTGTCGGGTGGATCTGTACCTCTTTTGAATCTTTGGTTGTGTTGAAAGTTGGCTCCTTAGAAGGTCTTCCTACCTCTGGCAGCACGTCATAATCAGTGAACCGTGGCGCCGCATATTCTGCTTGCATCCCGAAGGTTTCTGACAGTCGATGAAAATCCTTGTCGCATTTATCGGATAACGCGAAACTTCCTTTGATTGTGATAGGTCCCTTAGGCCCAGGCAACCTCCACAACAGATATGTATAATGCGGCACTGCCATGAACCTGGCATACGCTGGTCGTCCCAACAAGGCGTGATATTGCGACGGGAAATCCACAACTTCGAACTCCAGATTCTCTATCCTGTAGTTTTCTCGGGTTCCAAACTGAACGTCGAGGTTGATTTTGCCCAATGGGTAACTTGGCTTCTCTGGTGTAATCCCGTGGAAACGTGTATCAGTTGGTTTCAAGTTCGCTAGGGATATGTTCATCTTCCTCAATGTATCTGCATACATGAGGTTTAAGCTGCTGCCGCCATCTATGAAGACTCTCGACACATCAAAACCAGCGATTACTGCGGGTAAGATGAGTGCTGATTGTCCTGGTCGAGGAACTTGCTGCGGATGATCTGCAATTGTGAAGCCGATGTCTTGCCCCGACCAATTTAGGTACTCGACTGTTGGTGGAGGCATCTTCTCTGCCATGAACACTTGTCGCGAGATTACCTTCTGCGCCCTGTTTGATGGCCTGGCTTTCTGAATCATCGAGACCGCACCATTAGAGTTGGGGTCAACATATGGAGGTGGATGTGGTGCTGCCGCAATTCTAAGCTGATGCCGATTTTCGTCCGTAATTGCGGGAGGAGGTGGAAGGTGAATCTCGCTCCTTGGCTCCCGAGGGTTTCTGTTATTTGCTTGGGCATTTGCAATTCCTGCGGCTCGCAACATTGCCTGGAAATTTCTGCAATCTTTTGGAGATGTCCTGACTGCCTCTTTCCATTGTTGTCGAGGTAAAAGTGCATTTGACACGGACCGTTCATCATCTCCTCGGGAGACACATAAGGTCTTTGAATCCTTGGTCCACTATTTTGCCTGTTGCCGCGAAAATCACCTCTATTGTCGCCTTGTTGCTCGTTGCTCCTTTGATAATCATCTCGACTATTTCCTCCAGGATTTCCCCGAAAACCAGCCGATATATGGCCGGGAGCATCGTTGTTGTAGAACTGGCGAGAAAATCGCCTTCTATTTTGATAATTTCGACCACGATCCTCTTCTGGCGACCTGTGTCGCTTGTTGTATATTGCGTCTTCTCCATCTGCCCATTTATTGGCTATCTCCATGAGTGCTGATATGGTTTTAGGGTTAGTTCTCCCTAAGTCCTCGATGAAATCTGCTCGGCGGACTCCTGCCACGAACGCATCTATTGCCCTCTCGTCGGATATATCTTCTGCCGAGTTTTTTATAATGTTCCATCGCTGTATATACTTCCTCATCGACTCGTCGTGTTTTTGTCGGCATGCCCTCAGCTCTTCCAACGATGCAGGTTTCTTGCAGGTGGATCGGAAGTTTTTCACGAAGATGTTCTCAAAGTTATCCCAGCTGTCGATGGAATTTAGGGGGAGTTTCTTTATCCAAGATCTCGCGGCACCACTCAGGTGAACTTGGATACTTTGCATAGCTGTTGCTCTGGTTCCTCCTACCAGCTTTACCATCTCGAGATAATCCACGAGCCAATCCTCGGGATCTTGCAGGCCGTCGAACTTCTTGAAATTCTCGGGTAACTTGAACCCTTTCGGTACTCGAGTTTTTCGAACTCTTCTCGTAAAGCATGGGAGTCCACACATATCTTCATCGGCAAGCTCTGGCGAGTGCTGACGCTCCCTTCTTTCTTGTCGCGCTCTGTCCACCCTTACTTGGACTGCTGTGTCTCTTGCCCCACTTGCTCTTGGTGGGTCTTGAACTGCTGCGGTGTGTCGTGGACTATTTTGCCTAGGATTTTCTTCGGGAGGCGTTGTTGCAAACGCTGTTCCCATAACTCCTACTCCAGCCATTGCCATATTGAACAATGGTTCTCTCGGGTCTCCAGGAGGTGGTCTGGATGCGAGGATGTAAGCTTGTGTTGCCATGTAACCTGCCTCTGGCGTTTTTGGGATGATATTTCCCCGTTCGTCGATCGACATAAAGGACATGTCGAGATTTTGGATTATACTTCCTCTTTCTGCTTCGGGTATGTTTTGCAGCCGAGACATTGCTCTCCTCCGAGCTTCTCTGTGACTATCTCCCGTAGTTCCTGAAAGGCGACTTAACTCGCTCGGCGTCTGCTTGATGCAGAAGCTGCTTCTTTCCTCCTATTCAGGGATGCTGTCTGTTTTTCTAACTCTCTGCTTACTCGAGCAAGTCTATATTGATATGCTTGAAGTTCTTGTACAGTAGCAGTGGTGGTCATAGGTTCTGAACCATCCATGGCTTTCGCAGCCCTATCCCACGCTTCTTGCGGGAGCTGTACTCTTGCGCGAGTTGAGGATCCAGGATATTTAGTGCCTAAGCCATGTCTGAGATCAGCGGGATCGACGTATGGATTTCCCAATTCGTCGAAAGCCTCTGACGTTTGCGGTTCTGATGTGCCTGCCCCTTCTACCACATAGATCTGATGATATTTTGCGCATTGATTTTTATCAGGATTGGTGACACCATCATATAGAGTGGTGAAGACCTTTCCGATGGCAGCAGACTTGTCGATGAAGTTGAAGCTGTCGACGCTGTCGGAGTCGCTGCTTATAAAGGAGTCCGCAGACGACTCGAAGGATGTGTTGCTGAAGATCTTGGCGAGCTTTCCGCTTGCCTTGTTGTCGATGAAGTATGGCGACGAAAACTCCTCGTCACTCGACGAAAAGTTAGAATCGACCGCTGAAAATTCCGACGAGATCGGAACTTCGAGACGGTAGGATCCTTCCTTGTTGACGCCAAATCGGAATTCTCCGAACGTCATGATGATGGGCTCCTCCAGATAGGCACATGCATCCATACGGGAGGGCGGGTGAGGAATAAAATTGAATAGATCAGTTTTTCCCTTGTTACCTCGATCCATCGCGTTGCTTGCTGTTGATGAAGTCGAAGATCTTGAACGTGCCATCGAGATCAGCTCCTTGCAACCTCTAATTCCCACAGACGGCGCCAATTGACAAAGGATTAACTTGTCAATGCCTACAGATTGTAGACTAGGGTTTTGCTAGAAGTAGAGGGCAAGTAGATCTCGAAGGTTTAGGCGGAAAGTACTCGACGATTATGAAAACTAGGGTTATGTTGATAGATTCGATCCTTTCTTTGTCCCTCGACTCCCGATGCGCGTAGATGTACACGTCCGTTGGGAACCCCAAGAGGAAGGTATGATGCGCACAGGCAAGTTTCCCTCAGTATGAAACCAAGGTTTAATCGAACCAGTAGGAGCCAAGAAGCACGTTGAAGGTTGATGGTCGCGAAATGTGATGCGGCGCAACACCAGGGATTCCGGCGCCAACTAGGAACCTGCACAACACAACCAAAGTACTTTGCCCCAACGAAACAGTGAGGTTGTCAATCTCACCGGCTTGCTGTAACAAAGGATTAAACGTATCGAGTGGAAGATGTTTGCAAAGAAAACAGTAAAACAAGTAGAATGTATGCTATGTAAAGAATAGGACCGGGGTCCACAGTTCACTAGAGGTGTCTCTCCCATAAGATAAAAGCATGTTGGGTGAACAAATTACAGTCGGGCAATTGACAAATAGAGAAAGGCATAACAATGCATATACATGACATGGTAAATATAGTGAGATTTAATTGGGCATTACGACAAAGAACATAGACCGCCATCCAACTGCATCTATGCCTAAAAAGTCCACCTTCAGGTTATCGTCCGAACCCCCTCCAGTATTAAGTTGCAAAGCAACAGACAATTGCATTAAGTATGGTGCGTAATGTAATCAATAACTACATCCTTAGACATAGCATCAATGTTTTATCCCTAGTGGCAACAGCACATCACAACCTTAGAACTTTCTGTCACTGTCCCAGGTGTCAATGAAGGCATGAACCCACTATCGAGCATAATTACTCCCTCTTGGAGTTAAGAGTAAAAACTTGGCCAGAGCCTCTACTAATAACGGAGAGCATGCAAGATCATAAACAACACATGAACAATAGATTGATAATCACCATAATCATAGTACTCTCTATCCATCGGATCCCGACAAACACAACATATAGAATTACATATAGATGATCTTGATCATGTTAGGCAGCTCACAAGATCTAACAATGAAGCACAACAAGGAGAAGACGACCATCTAGCTACTGCTATGGACCCATGGTCCAGGGGTGAACTACTCACTCATCACTCCGGAGGCGATCATGGCGATGAAGAGTCCTCCGGGAGATGAATCCCCTCTCCGGCAGGTGCCGGAGGCGATCTCCGAATCCCCGAGATGGGATTCGCGGCGGCGTCTCTGTAAGGTTTTCCGTATCGTGGCTCTCGGTACTGGGGGTTTCGCGACGGAGGCTTTAAGTAGGCGGAAGGTCAACGCGAGGGGCCACACGAGGGGCCCAGGGGGCAGGGCCGCGCGGCCAAGCCCTAGGCCGCGCCGGCCACCCCCCGGCTGCCTCGTGGCCCCACTTCGTTAGGTCTTCGGTCTTCTGGAAGCTTCGTGCAAAAATAGGACCCTGGGCGAAAGTTTCGTCCAATTCCGAGAATATTTCTTTACTAGGATTTCTGAAACCAAAAACAGCAGAAAACAGCAACTGGCTCTTCGGCATCTTGTTAATAGGTTAGTTCCAGAAAATGCATAAATATGACATATAATGTGCATAAAACATGTAGGTATCATCAATAAAGTAGCATGGAACATAAGAAATTATCGATACGTTGGAGACGTATCAGCATAGTTCTGCTCGTCCCGAGCAGGTAAAACGATAACAAAGATAATTTCTGAAGTGACATGCCATCATAATCTTGATCATACTATTTGTAAACATATGTAATGAATGCAGCGATCAAAGCAAAGGTAATGACATGAGTAAACAACTGAATCATATAGCAAAGACTTTTCATGAATAGTACTTCAAGACAAGCATCAATAAGTCTTGCATAAGAGTTAACTCGTAAAGCAATAAATCAAAGTAAAGGTGTTGAAGCAACACATAAGAAGATTAAGTTTCAGCGGTTGCTTTCAACTTATAACATGTATATCTCATGGATATTGTCAACATAAAGTAATATAACAAGTGCAATATGCAAGTATGTAGGAATCAATGCACAGTTCACACAAGTGTTTGCTTCTTAAGGTGGAAGGAGATAGGTAAACTGACTCAACAATAAAAGTAAAAGAATGGTCCTTCGCAGAGGAAAGCATCGATTGCTGTATTTGTGCTAGAGCTTTTATTTTGAAAACATGAAACAATTTTGTCAACGGTAGTAATAAAGCATATGAGTTATGAAAATTATATCTTACAAGTTGCAAGCCTCACGCATAGTATACTAATAGTGCCCGCACCTCGTCCTACTTAACTTGGACTACCGGATCTTTGCATGCCATGTTTCAACCAAGTGTCACAAAGGGGTACCTCCATGCCGCCTGTACAAAGGTCCAAGGAGAATGCTCGCATTTCGGATTTCTCGCTTTTGATTATTCTCAACTTAGACATCCATACCGGGACAACATGGACAACAGATAATGGACTCCTCTTAAATGCATAAGCATGTAGCAAAGTTATTATTCTCATATGAGATTGAGGATATATGTCCAAAACTGAAACTTCCACCATGATTCATGGCTTTAGTTAGCGGCCCAATGTTCTTCTCTAACAATTTTGCATGCTCCAACCACTAAAATGATAGACCTTCAGACAAGACGGACATGCATAGCAACTCACATGATATTCAACAATAGTTGATGGCGTTCCCCAGAAACATGGTTATCGCACAACAAGCAACTTAATAAAATATAAAGTGCATAAGTACATATTCAATACTACGATAGTTTTTAAGGCTATTTTGTCCCATGAGCTATATATTGCAAAGGTGAATGATGGAATTTTAAAGGTAGCACTCAAGCAATTTACTTTGGAATGGCGGGTAAATACCATGTAGTAGGTAGGTATGGTGGACACAAATGGCATAGTAGTTGGCTCAAGGATTTTGGATGCATGAGAAGTATTCCCTCTCGATACAAGGTTTAGGCTAGCAAGGTTATTTGAAGCAAACTCAAGGATGAACAAGTGCAGCAAAACTCACATAAAAGACATATTGTAAACATTATAAGACTCTACACTGTCTTCCTTGTTGTTCAAAACTCAATACTAGATATTATCTAGACCTTAGAGAAACCAAATATGCAAATCAAATTTTAGCAAGCTCTATGTATTTCTTCATTAATGGGTGCAAAGCATATGATGCAAGAGCTTAAACATGAGCACAACAATTGCCAAGTATCACATTATCCAAGACATTTTTAGAATTACTACATGTAGCATTTTCCAATTCCAACCATATAACAAATTAACGAAGAAGAAACTTCGCCTTGAACATTATGAGTAAAGCCTAAGGACACATGTGTCCATATGCAACAGCGGAGCGTGTCTCTCTCCCACAAAGTGAATGCTAGGATCCATCTTATTCAAACAAAAACAAAAACGAAAACAAACCGACGCTCCAAGTAAAGAACACCAGATGTGACTGAATAAAAATATAGTTTCAGGGGAGGAACCTGATGATGTTGTCGATGAAGAAGGGGATGCCTTGGGCATCCCCAAGCTTAGACGCTTGAGTCTTCTTAAAATATGCAGGGATGAACCACGGGGGCATCCCCAAGCTTAGAGCTTTCACTCCTCTTGATCTTAGTATATCATTCTCCTCTCTTGACCCTTGAAAACTTCCTTCACACCAAACTTCAAGCAAACTCATTAGAGGGTTAGTGCATCATTAATAATTCACTCATTCAGAGGTGACACAATCATTCTTTTCACTTCTGGACATTGCATAATGCTACTGGACATTAATGGATCAAAGAAATAAATCCAACATAGCAAAAGAGGCAATGCGAAATAAAAGGCAGAATCTGTCAAAAACAGAACAGTCCGTAAAGACGAATTTATAAATGGCACCAGACTTGCTCAAATGGAAAAACTCAAAACTAATGAAAGTTGCGTACATATCTGAGGATCACGCTCGTAAATTGGCAGATTTTTTCGAATTTTCTACAGAGAATTATGCCCAGATTCGTGACAGACAGCAATGCTGTTTCTGCGCAGCAATCCCAAATATAACATCAACTTTGACATAGAAACTTTACTTGGCACAAAAACTTGATAAGGAGAGGTTGCTACAGTAGTAAACAACTTCCAAGACTCAATAAAACAAAAAATTGCTGTAGGTAAAAACATGGGTTGTCTCCCATAAGCGCTTTTCTTTAACGCCTTTCAGCTAGGCGCAGAAAGTGTAAATCAAGTATTATCGAGAGATGGTGTGTCAACCTTACCTTGGGCTTCATCTTTACCTTTCTTAATGTTTTTCTTTCCTTTTGGTTTAGGAAATATATGATTCCCCCCTGGTATAGAGGTGAATTTCAGAGTGCCTTCTCCCACATCAATGACTGCTCCCAATAATTTCAGCAAGGATCTTCCGAATATGATTTTTCCTGTTTCAATAATAAGATAATCAATGGATACTGTTCTTCCACGAATGGTTGTATGCACACCTGCAGCTATTCCCTTAGGAATTATGATAGAGTTATCAATAAGAGCTATTTCTTCTCCCCCTTTATCGACTCCCCAAAGTTTCAAAGATTTATAAATGTTTTCAGGCATAAGGCAAAATTCATACATAATATCACAATAGGCATGAAGAGTTCGATCACCGATAACAATTTTAACAGAAGGGTCCCATGATGAAGGTTTAGGATTCTCTAAGACTTGTTCAAGACGATTACGAACACAGTGATAATTGTCATTTAAGCGAGATGTACTTATCTCGAGATTGTTCAATCTATTATGAATGCTAATAAGGGCTGAATCAAAGTTATTAGCTGAATCATGTGATGCAACCAATT
Source organism: Lolium multiflorum (assembly GCA_030979885.1). Taxonomy (NCBI): domain Eukaryota; kingdom Viridiplantae; phylum Streptophyta; class Magnoliopsida; order Poales; family Poaceae; genus Lolium; species Lolium multiflorum. The sequence goes on along the minus strand of CM061750.1, from coordinate 230,106,268 downwards.
TCTTTATGGCATTAAAAGCTTGATCCCCATTACAATGAAGGAAATCTCCTCCTACTAAAGTGTCCAAAGCATATCTATAGCGAACCATAAGACCAAAATAAAAATTACTAAGGAGCAAACTTAGAGTCATTTGAGGTTCAGTTTTACGATAAGAAGTAAAAATTCTAGACCAAGCATCCTTAAAACTCTCCTCATCCCCTTGCTTGAAAGTAAAAACTAAGTCCTCAGGTGAAGAAGTAACAGGTTCAGAGCTAGACATGGTAATAAAAGTAAAAAAATTTTTTTGTATTTTAAATATAGAGTGCAGGACAATAAAGCAAACTAGATAGAGTAAATGCAAGTAACTAATTTTTTTGTGTTTTCGATATAGAGAGCAAGACAGTAAATAAAGTAAAACTAGCAACTAATTTTTTTGTATTTTGATTTAGTGCAGCAAACAAAGTAGTAAATAAAATAAAGCAAGACAAAAACAAAGTAAAGAGATTGAGAAGTGGAGACTCCCCTTGCAGCGTGTCTTGATCTCCCCGGCAACGGCGCCAGAAAAAGTGCTTGATGCGCGTAGATGTACACGTCCGTTGGGAACCCCAAGAGGAAGGTATGATGCGCACAGTGGCAAGTTTTCCCTCAGTATGAAACCAAGGTTTAATCGAACCAGTAGGAGCCAAGAAGCACGTTGAAGGTTGATGGTCGCGAAATGTGATGCGGCGCAACACCAGGGATTCCGGCGCCAACTGGAACCTGCACAACACAACCAAAGTACTTTGCCCCAACGAAACAGTGAGGTTGTCAATCTCACCGGCTTGCTGTAACAAAGGATTAAACGTATCGAGTGGAAGATGTTTGCAAAGAAAACAGTAAAACAAGTAGAATGTATGCTATGTAAAGAATAGGACCGGGGTCCACAGTTCACTAGAGGTGTCTCTCCCATAAGATAAAAGCATGTTGGGTGAACAAATTACAGTCGGGCAATTGACAAATAGAGAAAGGCATAACAATGCATATACATGACATGGTAAATATAGTGAGATTTAATTGGGCATTACGACAAAGAACATAGACCGCCATCCAACTGCATCTATGCCTAAAAAGTCCACCTTCAGGTTATCGTCCGAACCCCCTCCAGTATTAAGTTGCAAAGCAACAGACAATTGCATTAAGTATGGTGCGTAATGTAATCAATAACTACATCCTTAGACATAGCATCAATGTTTTATCCCTAGTGGCAACAGCACATCACAACCTTAGAACTTTCTGTCACTGTCCCAGGTGTCAATGAAGGCATGAACCCACTATCGAGCATAATTACTCCCTCTTGGAGTTAAGAGTAAAAACTTGGCCAGAGCCTCTACTAATAACGGAGAGCATGCAAGATCATAAACAACACATGAACAATAGATTGATAATCACCATAATCATAGTACTCTCTATCCATCGGATCCCGACAAACACAACATATAGAATTACATATAGATGATCTTGATCATGTTAGGCAGCTCACAAGATCTAACAATGAAGCACAACAAGGAGAAGACGACCATCTAGCTACTGCTATGGACCCATGGTCCAGGGGTGAACTACTCACTCATCACTCCGGAGGCGATCATGGCGATGAAGAGTCCTCCGGGAGATGAATCCCCTCTCCGGCAGGGTGCCGGAGGCGATCTCTAGAATCCCCCGAGATGGGATTCGCGGCGGCGGCGTCTCTGTAAGGTTTTCCGTATCGTGGCTCTCGGTACTGGGGGTTTCGCGACGGAGGCTTTAAGTAGGCGGAAGGTCAACGCGAGGGGCCACACGAGGGGCCCAGGGGGCAGGGCCGCGCGGCCAAGCCCTAGGCCGCGCCGGCCACCCCCTGGCTGCCTCGTGGCCCCACTTCGTTAGGTCTTCGGTCTTCTGGAAGCTTCGTGCAAAAATAGGACCCTGGGCGAAAGTTTCGTCCAATTCCGAGAATATTTCTTTACTAGGATTTCTGAAACCAAAAACAGCAGAAAACAGCAACTGGCTCTTCGGCATCTTGTTAATAGGTTAGTTCCAGAAAATGCATAAATATGACATATAATGTGCATAAAACATGTAGGTATCATCAATAAAGTAGCATGGAACATAAGAAATTATCGATACGTTGGAGACGTATCACCCCCTTATATAGGAGGTGGAGCCGAGGGTTTCGTTTTGTACAAGTTACAGAGTCCGGGACGGTTTCTAACTCATCCCGCCAGATTACAAATAACACTTCCTATTACAATTCTAGCTTTCTTTAATATATCTTGGACTCCCGAATCTTCTTATTCTTCGGATAGTGGGCCTTCAGTAAACTCCGGGTACTATCTTTGGCAGGCCCATTTGGGATGCCTATGTCACCTGGGACAGTGTGATGTCTACGGGTGCTTCTATTCTTGTAGACAGTGTTGGGCCTCCAAGAGCAGAGGTTTGTAGAACAGCAGCAAGTTTCCCTTAAGTGGATTACCCAAGGTTTATCGAACTCAGGGAGGAAGAGGTCAAAGATATCCCTCTCATGCAACCCTGCAACCACAAAGCAAGAAGTCTCTTGTGTCCCCAACACACCTAATAGGTGCACTAGTTCGGCGAAGAGATAGTGAAATACAAGTGGTATGAATGAATATGAGCAGTAGTACGGCGCCAGAAAATAGCTTGCTGGCGTGCAGTTGATGGTAGTAATATTGCAGGAAGTAAACATGCAGTAAGCAGTAGTAATTCAGTAAAACAGTAACAAGCAGTGATAGCAGTATTTAGGAACAAGGCCTAGGGATTAGACTTTCACTAGTGGACACTCTCAACATTGATCACATAACAGAATAGATAAATGCATACTCTACACTCTCTTGTTGGATGATGAACACATTGCGTAGGATTACACGAACCCTCAATGCCGGAGTTAACAAGCTCCACAATTCAATGTTCATATTTAAGTAACCTTAGAGTGTAAGATAGATCAATACGACTAAACCAAGTACTAACGTAGCATGCACACTGTCACCTTCATGCTTATGTAGGAGGAATAATACACATCAATACTATCATAGCAATAGTTAACTTCGCAATCTACAAGAGATCATGATCATAGCATAAACCAAGTACTAACACGGATGCACACACTGTCACCATTACATCGTGCAGGAGGAATAAAACTACTTTAATAACTTCACTAGAGTAGCACATAGATAAATTGTGATACAAAACACATTGCAATCATAAAGAGATATAAATAAGCACTTCACTATGCCATTCATAACAGTGAATAAGTATTCTGTGAAATATAGCCTAAGAGACCCACACGGTGCACACACTGTCACCTTTACACACGTGGGACAAGGAGTCTCCGGAGATCACATAAGTAAAACTCACTTGACTAGCATAATGACATCTAGATTACAAGCATCATCATATGAATCTCAATCATGTAAGGCAGCTCATGAGATTATTGTATTGAAGCACATAGGAGAGAGATGAACCACATAGCTACCGGTACAGCCCCGAGCCTCGATGGAGAACTACTCCCTCCTCATGGGAGCAGCAGCGGTGATGAAGATGGCGGTGGAGATGGCAGCGGTGTCGATGGAGAAGCCTTCCGGGGGCACTTCCCCGTCCGGCAGGGTGCCGGAACAGAGAATCCTGTCCCCCGATCTTGGCTTCGCGATGGCGGCGGCTCTAGAAGGTTTCGCGTACCGTGGCTTCCTGTCGGGGTTTTTAGGTCAGGACCTTTAAATAGGCGAAAGGGGAGCCTCGGAGGGGCCTGGGGCCACCACACCATAGGGCGTGGCCCCCCTCTCGGCCACGCCTGTGGTGTGGGGCCCCAGGCTTCCCTCTGGCGGCTCTCGGGTGTTCTGGATGGTTCCGGGAAAAATAGGAACCTGGGCGTTGATTTCGTCCAATTCCGAGAATATTTCGTTACTAGGATTTCTGAAACCAAAAACAGCAGAAAACAGGAACTGGCACTTCGGCATCTTGTTAATAGGTTAGTTCCGAAAATGCATAAATACGACATATAATGTGCATAAAACATGTAGGTATCATCAATAAAGTAGCATGGAACATAAGAAATTATCGATACGTTGGAGACGTATCAGCATCCCCAAGCTTAGTTCTGCTCGTCCCGAGCAGGTAAAACGATAACAAAGATAATTTCTGAAGTGACATGCCATCATAATCTTGATCATACTATTTGTAAACATATGAAATGAATGCAGCGATCAAAACAATGGTAATGGCATGAGTAAACAAGTGAATCATATAGCAAAGACTTTTCATGAATAGTACTTCAAGACAAGCATCAATAAGTCTTGCATAAGAGTTAACTCATAAAGCAATAAATCAAAGTAAAGGTATTGAAGCAACACAAAGGAAGATTAAGTTTCAGCGGTTGCTTTCAACTTATAACATGTATATCTCATGGATAGTGTCAATGTAAAGTAATATAACAAGTGCAATATGCAAGTATGTAGGAATCAATGCACAGTTCACACAAGTGTTTGCTTCTTGGGATGGAGAGAAATAGGTGAACTGACTCAACATAAAGGTAAAAGAATGGTCCTTCAAAGAGGAAAGCATCGATTGCTATATTTGTGCTAGAGCTTTTATTTTGAAAACATGAAACAATTTTGTCAACGGTAGTAATAAAGCATATGAGTTATGTAAATTATATCTTACAAGTTGCAAGCCTCATGCATAGTATACTAATAGTGCCCGCACCTTGTCCTACTTAGCTTGGACTACCGGATCTTTGCAATGCCATGTTTCAACCAAGTGTCACAAAGGGGTACCTCCATGCCGCCTGTACAAAGGTCTAAGGAGAAAGCTCGCATTTTGGATTTCTCGCTTTTGATTATTCTCAACTTAGACATCCATACCGGGACAACATGGACAACAGATAATGGACTCCTCTTAAATGCATAAGCATGTAGCAACAATTATTATTCTCATATGAGATTGAGGATATATGTCCAAAACTGAAACTTCAACCATGATTCATGGCTTTAGTTAGCGGCCCAATGTTCTTCTCTAACAATTTGCATGCTCCAACCATTAAGGTGATAGATCCTTCAGACAAGACGGACATGCATAGCAACTCACATGATATTCAACAAAGAATAGTTGATGGCGTCCCCAGAAGCATGGTTATCGCACAACAAGCAACTTAATAAGAGATAAAGTGCATAAGTACATATTCAATACTACGATAGTTTTTAAGGCTATTTTGTCCCATGAGCTATATATTGCAAAGGTGAATGATGGAATTTTAAAGGTAGCACTCAAGCAATTTACTTTGGAATGGCGGAGAAATACCATGTAGTAGGTAGGTATGGTGGACACAAATGGCATAGTAGTTGGCTCAAGGATTTTGGATGCATGAGAAGTATTCCCTCTCGATACAAGGTTTAGGCTAGCAAGGTTATTTGAAGCAAACTCAAGGATGAAACGGTGCAGCAAAACTCACATAAAAGACATATTGTAAACATTATAAGACTTTACACCGTCTTCCTTGTTGTTCAAACTCAATACTAGAAATTATCTAGACCTTAGAGAGACCAAATATGCAAATCAAATTTTAGCAAGCTCTATGTATTTCTTCATTAATGGGTGCAAAGTATATGATGCAAGAGCTTAAACATGAGCACAACAATTGCCAAGTATCACATTATCCAAGACATTTTAGAATTACTACATGTAGCATTTTTCAATTCCAACCATATAACAATTTAACGAAGAGGAAACTTTGCCATGAATATTATGAGCTAAGAACACATGTGTTCATACGAACCAGCGGAGCGTGTCTCTCTCCCACACAAGGATGAACTTATTCAGAGAACTAAGATAACAAAACAAAAATAAAAGCACACACAGACGCTCCAAGTAAAGTACATAAGATGTGACCGAATAAAAATATAGTTTCAAGAGAAGGAACCTGATACTTTGTCGATGAAGAAGGGGATGCCTTGGGCATCCCCAAGCTTAGACGCTTGAGTCTTCTTGAAATATGCAGGGATGAACCACGGGGCATCCCCAAGCTTAGAGCTTTCACTCCTCTTGATCATAGTATATCATACTCCTCTCTTGACCCTTGAAAACTTCCTTCACACCAAACTTCAAGCAAACTCATTAGAGGGTTAGTGCATAATCAAAAATTCACATGTTCAGAGGTGACACAATCATTCTTAACACTTCTGGACATTGCACAAAACTTCTGAAAGTTAATGGAACAAAGAAACTCATTCAACTTAACAAAAGCGGCAATGCGAAATAAAAGGCAGAATCTGTCAAAAACAGAACAGTTCGTAAAGACGAATTTTAAAATGGCACCAGACTTGCTCAAATGGAAAAACTCAAAACTAATGAAAGTTGCGTACATATCTGAGGATCACGCTCGTAAATTGGCAGATTTTTTCGAATTTTCTACAGAGACCTGTGCCCAGATTCGTGACAGACAGCAATGCTGTTTCTGCGCAGCGATCCCAAATATAATATCAACTTTGACATAGAAACTTTACTTGGCACAAAAACATGATAAGGAGAGGTTGCTACAGTAGTAAACAACTTCCAAGACTCAAATATAAAACAAAGTACTGTAGTAAAAAACACATGGGTTATCTCCCAAGAAGTTCTTTCTTTATAGCCATTAAGATGGGCTCAGCAGTTTTAATGATGCACTCGCAAGAAATAGAAGTTGAAGCAAAAGAGAGCATCAAGAGGCAAATTCAAAACACATTTAAGTCTAACATGCTTCCTATGCATAGGAATCTTGTAAATAAACAAGTTCATGAAGAGCAAAGTAACAAGCATAGGAAGATAAAACAAGTGTAGCTTCAAAAATTTCAGCACATAGAGAGGTGTTTTAGTAACATGAAAATTTCTACAACCATATTTTCCTCTCTCATAATAACTTTCAGTAGCATCATGAGCAAACTCAACAATATAACTATCACATAAAGCATTCTTATCATGAGTCTCATGCATAAAATAATTACTACTCCCAACATAAGCATAGTCATTCTTATTAATTGTAGTGGGAGCAAATTCAACAAAGTAGCTATCAAATATAGGAGGTATATTGTAATCATAATCAAATTTATCCTCCATAACAGGTGGTAACAAAAGACTACTATCATTATAATCATCATAAATGGGAGGCAAAGTATCATCAAAGTAAATTTTCTCCTCAATGCTTGGGGGACTAAAAATATCATGCTCATCAAAGCCAGCTTCCCCAAGCTTAGAATTTTCCATAGCATTAGCAACAATAGTGTTCAAAGCATTCATATTAATATGTTCCATGGGTTTTTTAATTTTCGCATCAAACCATCCATGTCTTAAATCAGGAAATAGAATAAAAAGGTCATTGTTGTCCATTATGCCTAACTAGTGTAAACAAGAAACCAAATGTCGTAATTGCAGAGTCTAAAGGAAATAGCTTCGAGCACACACACAATGGCGCCAGAAAAGTACTGTTACCTGGAACCGGAGTATGAGTGCCTTTTACCTTTCCTCCCCGGCAACGGCGCCAGAAAAGTGCTTGATGTCTACGGGGGCTTCTATTCTTGTAGACAGTGTTGGGCCTCCAAGAGCAGAGGTTTGTAGAACAGCAGCAAGTTTCCCTTAAGTGGATTACCCAAGGTTTATCGAACTCAGGGAGGAAGAGGTCAAAGATATCCCTCTCATGCAACCCTGCAACCACAAAGCAAGAAGTCTCTTGTGTCCCCAACACACCTAATAGGTGCACTAGTTCGGCGAAGAGATAGTGAAATACAAGTGGTATGAATGAATATGAGCAGTAGTACGGCGCCAGAAAATAGCTTGCTGGCGTGCAGTTGATGGTAGTAATATTGCAGGAAGTAAACATGCAGTAGTAACGCAGCAGTAGTAATTCAGTAAAACAGTAACAAGCAGTGATAGCAGTATTTAGGAACAAGGCATAGGGATTAGACTTTCACTAGTGGACACTCTCAACATTGATCACATAACAGAATAGATAAATGCATACTCTACACTCTCTTGTTGGATGATGAACACATTGCGTAGGATTACACGAACCCTCAATGCCGGAGTTAACAAGCTCCACAATTCAATGTTCATATTTAAGTAACCTTAGAGTGTAAGATAGATCAATACGACTAAACCAAGTACTAACGTAGCATGCACACTGTCACCTTCATGCTTATGTAGGAGGAATAATACACATCAATACTATCATAGCAATAGTTAACTTCGCAATCTACAAGAGATCATGATCATAGCATAAACCAAGTACTAACACGGATGCACACACTGTCACCATTACATCGTGCAGGAGGAATAAAACTACTTTAATAACTTCACTAGAGTAGCACATAGATAAATTGTGATACAAAACACATTGCAATCATAAAGAGATATAAATAAGCACTTCACTATGCCATTCATAACAGTGAATAAGTATTCTGTGAAATATAGCCTAAGAGACCCACACGGTGCACACACTGTCACCTTTACACACGTGGGACAAGGAGTCTCCGGAGATCACATAAGTAAAACTCACTTGACTAGCATAATGACATCTAGATTACAAGCATCATCATATGAATCTCAATCATGTAAGGCAGCTCATGAGATTATTGTATTGAAGCACATAGGAGAGAGATGAACCACATAGCTACCGGTACAGCCCCGAGCCTCGATGGAGAACTACTCCCTCCTCATGGGAGCAGCAGCGGTGATGAAGATGGCGGTGGAGATGGCAGCGGTGTCGATGGAGAAGCTTTCGGGGGCACTTCGTCCGGGCAGGGTGCCGGAACAGAGAATCCTGTCCCAGATCTTGGCGCGATGGCGGCGGCTCTGGAAGGTTTCGCGTACCGTGGCTTCCTCTGTCGGGGTTTTTAGGTCAGGACCTTTAAATAGGCGAAAGGGGAGCCTCGGAGGGGGCCTGGGGCCACCACACCATAGGGCGGCGTGGCCCCCCTCCTGGCCGCGCCAGGGTGTGGTGTGGGGCCCCCAGGGTCCCCGGCGGCTCTCGGGTGTTGGATGGTTCCGGGAAAATAGGAACCTGGGCGTTGATTTCGTCCAATTCCGAGAATATTTCGTTACTAGGATTTCTGAAACCAAAAACAGCAGAAAACAGGAACTGGCACTTCGGCATCTTGTTAATAGGTTAGTTCCAGAAAATGCATAAATACGACATATAATGTGCATAAAACATGTAGGTATCACCAATAAAGTAGCATGGAACATAAGAAATTATCGATACGTTGGAGACGTATCACAGTGACAGAAAGTTCTAAGGTTGTGATGTGATGTTGCCACTAGGGATAAAACATTGATTCTATGTCTAATGATGTAGTTGTCGATTACATTACGCACCATACTTAATGCAATTGTCTGTTGCTTAGCAACTTAATACTGAATGGGGTTCGGATGATAACCTGAAGGTGGACTTTTTAGGCATAGATGCAGTTGGATGGCGGTCTATGTACTTTGTCGTAATGCCCGGATTAAATCTCACTATATTTATCATATCATGTACATGCATTGTTATGCCCTTTTCTATTTGTCAATTGCCCGACTGTAATTTGTTCACCCAACATGCTTTTATCTTATGGGAGAGACACCTCTAGTGAACTGTGGACCCCGGTCCTATTCTTTACATAGCATACAATCTACTGCAACACTTGTTTTACTGTTTTCTTGCAAACAATCATCTTCCACTCGATACGCTTAATCCTTTGTTACAGCAAGCCGGTGAGATTGACAACCTCACTGTTTCGTTGGGGCAAAGTACTTTGGTTTTGTTGTGCAGATTCCACGTTGGCGCCGGAATCCTGTTGTTGCGCCGCATCACATTCTGCCACCATCAACCTTCAACGTGCTTCTTGGCTCCTCCTGGTTCGATTAAACCTTGGTTTCTTTCTGAGGGAAAACTTGCCACTGTGCGCATCATACCTTCCTCTTGGGGTTCCCAACGGACGTGTACATTTACGCGCATCATTGCCTAACGTCAAGCGTTGGCCTGTGGAACTAGATACTCCACTTCTATTACGCTTCCGCTACTATGTTGTTCGTTGATCAATAGATCAACTATTTGTGTAATATTGGATCATGTGATCCCCTTTTGTAAGACAATGACGGTTTGTAATGAATGATGACTTATGGTATCAACTGTTATGTCTCGCAACAACAATATTCCTGGGATTGCGATGAATGACATAATAGGCATCCGGACTTAAAAATCCGGGTGTTGACACAAACCCTGCAAAAACAAGTTAGACGTCTCTAATTTGGTTTGCATATTTTACGTGGTTTAGGGTTTTCGAGTAAGATCCAATCTACCTACGAACATGAACCACAACGGTGATACTAGTGTTGTCAATAGAAAGAGTAAATTGGATCTTCACTATAGTGGGAGAGACAGACACCCGCAAAGCCACTTATGCAATACAAGTTGCATGTCGAACGTGGAGCAAGTCTCATGAACGCGGTCATGTAAAGTTAGCCCGAGCCGCTTCATCCCACTATGCCGCAAGATGCAAAGTACACGAACTAAAGACAACAAAAGCATCAACGCCCACAAAACAATTGTGTTCTACTCGTGCAACCAATCTATGCATAGACACGGCTCTGATACCACTGATGGGATTTGTAGCATAGAAAACAAAAAATTTCCTACCGCAAGAACGAAAACCAAGCCAAGATCTAATCTAGTAGATGGTAGCAACGAGGAGATGAAGAGACTAACCCTCGAAGATTCGCAAAGCTTAACGAGATTAGATCTCGGGGTGGATGTAGACGATCACTTGCCGCTTGCAAAAGCGCGTAGAAGATCTTGATCTTGACGGTGCCACAATCGGGCAGCACCTCCGTACTCGGTCACACGTTCGGTGTTGATGAAGACGACGTCCTTCTCCATGTTCCAGCGGGCAGCGGAAGTAGTAGATCCTCCTCGGAATCCCGGCAACATGACGGCGTGGTGGCGGTAGTGGTGGAGAACTCCGGCAGGGCTTCGCCTAAGCGTATGCGGGAGTTGTGGTGGAGGAGGAGGCGGCTAGGGTTTGGGGAGGCGGCTAGGGTTTGGGCGCCGGCCAAGGGGGGCGGCCAACTTGTGGTGCTTGGGGTGGCCGGCCCCCTCCCCTTGCCCCTCCTTATATAGGTGGAAGCCCCAATCCTTGTCTCCCAAGTCTTCGAATAAGACCCCAACACCAAACCTACCTTTGGTGGGAAACCTACCTAAGGAGGGAGTCCTACTCAAGGTGGGACTCCCACCTTTCCATGAGGTGGGGTGGCCGGCCACCCTAGGTGGAGCCCACCTGGGACTCCTCCCTAGGGTTTGGCCGGCCAAGTTGTGGAGTCCCTCCGGGACTCCACCTTCCATAGTGCGTTTCTTCCGGACTTTTCTAGAACCTTCTAGAACCTTCCATAAATGCACCGGATCATTTCCAAACTTGGAATATGACTTCCTATATATGAATCTCATTCTCCGGACCATTCCGGAACTCCTCGTGATGTCCTGGATCCCATCCGAGACTCCGAACAAAACTTCGAACTCCATTCCATATTCCATATCTACTCAAACGACATCAAACCTTAAGTGTGTCACCCTACGGTTCGCGAACTATGCAGACATGGTTGAGACTTCTCTCCGACCAATAACCAATAGCGGGATCTGGAGATCCATAATGGCTCCCACATATTCAACGATGACTTAGTGATCGATTGAACCATTTACATACGATACCGATTCCCTTTGTCTCGCGATATATTACTTGTCCGAGGTTTGATCATCGGTATCACGATACCTTGTTCAACCTCGTCTCCTGACAAGTACTCTTTACTCGTACCGTGGTATGTGGTCTCTTATGAACCATTCATATGCTTGCAAGCCAATTAGACGACATTCTGATACGTCCCAAACGTATCTATAATTTCTTATGTTCCATGCTACTTTATTGATGATACCTACATGTTTTATACACATTATATGTCATTATTGTGCGTTTTCCGGAACTAACCTATTGACGAGATGCCGAAAGGCCAGTTGCTGTTTTCTGCTGTTTTTGGTTTCAGAAATCCTAGTAAAGAAATATTTTCGGAATCGGACGAAATCAAGACCGAGGACCTTATAATTCCCGGAAGCTTCCAGAGCACCGGAGAAGGACGAGAGGGGAGCCAGGGGGCCCCACACCACACCCCGGCGCGGCCCAGGGGGGGCGCCCCCCTGTGGTGTGGGCACCCCGTGGCCCCTCCGACTCCATCTCTTCGCCTATTTAATCGTCCCTGACCTAAAAACACCGACGGAGAAGACGAGACCCGAGAAAACCTTCCAGAGCCGCCGCCATCGCGAAATCAAGATTCGGGGGACAGAAGTCTCTGTTCCGGCACCCTGCCGGACGGGGAATTGCCCCCGGAGTCATCTCCACCGCCGTCTCCACCGCCATCTTCACCGCCATCGCTGTCTCCATGATGAGGAGGGAGTAATTCACCCCCGGGGCTGAGGGCTCCGCTGTAGCTATGTGGTTCATCTCTCTCTTTATGTGATCTAGTTGAATATCATCTATGTGCTACTCTAGTGATGTTATTAAAGTAGTTTTATTCCTCCTACACGGTGTAATGGTGACAGTGTGTGCACTCGTGTTAGTACTTGGTTTATGCTATGATCATGATCTCTTGTAGATTGCGAAGTTAACTATTGCTATGATAGTATTGATGTGTATTATTCCTCCTACATAAGCATGAAGGTGATAGTGTGCATGCTATGTTAGTTCTTGGTGTAATTATGTTGATCTATCTTGCACTCTAAGGTTATTTAAATATGAACATTGAATTGTGGAGCTTGTTAACTCCGGCATCGAGGGTTCGTGTAATCCTACGCAATGTGTTCATCATCCAACAAAAGGGTGTAGAGTAGTCCTATTATGTGATCATTGTTGAGAGTGTCCACTAGTGAAAGCAGGATCCCTAGGCCTTGCTTCCAAGCATCGAATCTCCATTTGTTTACTGTTTTGTTGCATGTTTACTCGCTGCCATATTTTATTCAGATTGCTATTGCCACTCATATACATCCATATTACTTGTATTTCACTATCTCTTCGCCGAACTAGTACACCTATACACCTGACAAGTGTATTTGGTGAGTTGGGGACACAAGAGACTTCTTGCTTTGTGATTACAGGGTTGCTTGAGAGGGATATCTTTGACCTCTTCCTCCCTGAGTTCGATAAACCTTGGGTAATCCACTTAAGGGAAACTTGCTACTGTTCTACAAACCTCTGCTCTTGGAGGCCCAACACTGTCTACCAGAATAGAAGCACCCGTAGACATCAAGCACTTTTCTGGCGCCATTGCGGGGAGGAAAGGTAAAAGGCACTAATACTCCGGTTCCAGGTAACAGTACTTTTCTGGCGCCATTGTGTGTGTGCTCGAAGCTATTTCCTTTAGACTCTGCAATTACATCTTTTTGTTTCTTGTTTTTATTTTCACTAGTTAGGCATAATGGAAAACAACAAAAAAATTGGTGAGCTTTTTAATCTTTTTCCTAATTTAGAATTGTTTGATGCGAAAATTAAAAAACCTATGGAACCTTATTTGCATGATAATAGCAATGTTATTGGTATGAATGCAATTACTGCTAATGCTATGAAGAAGTCTAAGCTTGGGGAAGCTAGTTTACATAAAAATAATCTTTTTTGCTCCTCCGCTTTAGAAGAAATATTTTGCTCTGATGATGCTTTATCTCCCATATGCGATAACTCTAATGATGCTTCTGATATTTTAAATCCACCTGCTGAAAGTATTCCGTATAAAATACCTATGGAAATTATTGAACGTGTTATGGATAACCGCTATGAAGGGGATGGAACTGTCCATCCTAGGAATCATTTACTATTTTTGCATGAATTATGCGGGTTATTCAAGTGTGCAGGTATTTCAATGGATGAAGTTAGAAAGAAATTATTTGTTATGTCGCTATCTGGTGAAGCGGCGCATTGGTATAAACTATTGAAGGATGGGCGCTCTCTTGATTGGAAGGATATTGTGCCTCTATTTTATTCCAAGTTCTATCCTCCAAGTGAAATTCACAAAGATCGAAACCATATATATAATTTTTGGCCTCATGATGGAGAGAGTATTGCCCAAGCATGGGAGAGATTGAAGACTTTAATGCTCAAATGCCCCAATCATGAGCTTCCAGGTAATATCATCATTGATAATTTCTATGCAAGACTTTCTTTTCAAGATAAGACCTTGCTGGATACTACTTGTTCTGGATCATTCACGAGCAATAAAGAAGAGTTTAAAAGGGACCTTCTTGATCGGATTAAGGAGAACGCTGAAGATTGGGAGAACGACAAAGGTAAAGAGTCAGGTATAAATTATGATTATGAATGCATTGAAACTTTCATGGATAGTGGTAAATTTCGAAATATGAGTGCTACTTATGGTCTTGACTCTCAAGTTGCTGCAAATCTTTATAAAGCTTTTGCTTCTCACATTGAATTGCCTAGGAAGAATTTTGATAAGTATCATGAACCTTTTAAAGACGCTTGCATGAAGAATGAAATTGTTGTTAATGATTGCAATAAGCGTGCTCAAACTCCTAAGAATGCTATTTCCTATAAGCATGTTAATTTTTGTGGAATACATAGACCTTGTGGAATTAATCAAATAGAAGATGAATATTGTATCCATCACAGAAATGAAAAAACTAGAAAGTGGTCTAGAGCTCTAGATGATCTTGGAGAAAAAGTGTGTGCCCTCTATCCTTTTATTTGTGAACTTTGCCATAGAGTTGGTCATTTTAATTTTCAATGCTCCTCCAATGATAATTCAAACCCCATGAGTGCTGCAAATTTGTATTGTGATGATGAAATCATTCCTAATCAGCATGATGAACTTACCTTATTTTTGAAGTGTGAAGAGTTATCAAGAAAAATTTCTTTGTTAAATATTAACGATCTTGATATTGATGATGTCCTGCATGGGTGTTTTTCTTACTGCATTAATAATTGCCATACAAATACTTACATACATAATATTTTAGAAGATGACACCTTGCTAAAATATGATAGGACCGCTGTGTGTTTTCAATTAATTAATGAAAAGGAGGGATCCTCCCAAGTTTCTTCTATTGTTTCTAAAAGTAAATCAGGTTATGCGGACAAGCCACCCTTCAAGCCTCTTCCTCCTAAAGAAGGAAGCGAGGAGAGGGAAGAAGAGAAGAAGAAGAAGAAGGGAACGAAGAAGAAGAAGAAGAAGAAGAAGAAGAAGGAGAATAAAAAGAAAGAGGTAACGGCGTATCCCCGCGTGAATGAGATAACGCTAGGTAACCGTAAGTATGTTGCTCCTAATGATTATTGTGATAATGAATCTGAATACGATGATCTTCCTATGCCCTTTACATACATTAGCGATCATGATTTGAATGAGCATACTACTTTTGATATTACAAATCTCTGGGAAACTAATTCTGAAAATGATAATAATTGCCATAGTGTCAGTGCTATCCATGCTTCCTCCCATAATGATATAGAAAGCTCTAAGCTTGGGGAAGAGGTGTTTGAAAATCCTTTTGCTACTGGTCATTATGTTCTTGATACATCTCCTTCTAATAACAATGATGGTATGGTCATAGATAAACCGACTGTGAAAGATAACTATTCTATTTCTTATGATGACACTGTGCCTCCGATCTTTGATGATTATTATAAAGAATGCTATGATATAGGTTATAACTATCCTTATGAAACTTGTCATAGTCATGATTGGATCACCAAAAACAATTCTTTTAATATGCAACTTGTTTACCATGTTCAAATTCTTGATAATAATCTTGCTCCAATTACTATTAATGAGAATAACTCTTCTTATGCCAAAATTAATGATATTTCTATGCATATGAACCATGATAAGAATGTTTTAAGTGATGGGTATATTGTGGATTTCATCAATGATGCTACTGAAAGTTATTATGAGAGAGGGAAATATGGTTATATGCATCTTAATAATATTAAGTTTCCCCTCTTTATGTTGAGAATCTTGAAGTTACTCGTGTTTTATCCTCTTATGCTTGTCAATTTGTTCTTCATGAATTCATTTGTGTACAAGATTCCTCTGCATAGGAAGCATGTTAGGCTTAAACGTGTTTTGAATTTGCCTCTTGAAGCTCTCTTTTGCTTCAAATACTATTTCTTGCGAGTGCATCACCAAAACTGCTAAGCCCATCTTAATGGCTATAAAGAAAGAACTTCTTGGGAGATAACCCATGTGTTATTTTGCTACAGTACTTTGTTTTATATTTGTGTCTTGGAAGTTGTTTACTACTGTAGCAACCTCTCCTTATCATGTTTTTGTGCCAAGTAAAGTTTCTATGTTAAAGTTGATGTTATATTTGGGATCGCTGCGCAGAAACAGCATTGCTGTCTGTCACGAATCTGGGCACAAGTCTCTGTAGAAAATTCGAAAAAATCTGCCAATTTACGAGCGTGATCCTCAGATATGTACGCAACTTTCATTAGTTTTGAGTTTTTCCATTTGAGCAAGTCTGGTGCCATCTTAAAATTCGTCTTTACGGACTGTTCTGTTTTTGACAGATTCTGCCTTTTATTTCGCATTGCCTCTTTTGCTATGTTGGATGAATTTCTTTGATCCATTAATGTCCAGTAGATTTATGCAATGTCCAGAAGTGAAAAAAATGTTTGTGTCACCTCTGAACACGTGAATTTTTGATTATGCACTAACCCTCTAATGAGTTTGCTTGAAGTTTGGTGTGAAGGAAGTTTTCAAGGGTCAAGAGAGGAGGATGATATACTACGATCAAGAAGAATGAAAAGTCTAAGCTTGGGGATGCCCCGGTGGTTCATCCCTGCATATTTCAAGAAGACTCAAGCATCTAAGCTTGGGGATGCCCAAGGCATCCCCTTCTTCATCGACAAAGTATCAGGTTCCTTCTCTTGAAACTATATTTTTATTCGGTCACATCTTATGTACTTTACTTGGAGCGTCTGTGTGTTTTTGTTTTTGTTTTTGTTTGAATAAATGATTGTTTGGGAGAGAGACACGCTCCGCTGGTTCGTATGAACACATGTGTTCTTAGCTTTTAATTTTCATGGCGAAGGTTGAAACTGCTTCGTTAATTGTTATATGATTGGAAACGGGAAATGCTACATGTAGTAATTGGTGTAATGTCTTGAATAATGTGATACTTGGCAATTGTTGTGCTCATATAGATCTTGTTTAAGCTCTTGCATCATGTACCTTGTACCCATTAATGAATAATTACATAGAGCTTGTTAAAATTTGGTTTGCATGATTGGTCTCTCTAAGTCTAGATATTTTCTGGTTGAGGTGTTTGAACAACAAGGAGACGATGTAAAGTCTTATAATGCTTACAATATGTTTATATGTGAGTCTTGCTGCACCATTTTATACTTGAGTTTGCTTCAAATAACCTTGCTAGCCTAAACCTTGTATAGAGAGGGAATACTTCTCATGCATCCAAATACTTGAGCCAATATTCATGCCATTTGTGTCCACCATACCTACCTACTACATGGTATTTCTCCGCCATTCCAAAGTAAATTGCTTGAGTGCTACCTTCAAACAAATTCAAAAGTTATTACCTCTTATTTGTGTCAATGTTTTATAGCTCATGAGGAAGTCACTACTAGGAATAAGCTTATAGCCGGATTTATTACCGCCGGCGAACTCGGGCCAAAGTTGCCGGCGGTAAGGTCTTTTAGGCCTTCCTCGCGTTACCGCCGGCGAGTTGAAATGGGGTCGCCGGGGGTACTGCAGTTACCACCGGCGAAATGGAATAGAAAATGCCGGCGGTAAGGTCGGCCGAGACCATCCGAACAGGCCTCCAATTACCGCCGGCGATTGAACTCGAAAACGCCAGGGGTAGTATAATTACCGCCGGCGAAATAGAATTGCAGGTGCCGGGGGTAGTTTGGGCTGTTGTGGGCCATTTTGGGCCAAAATTAACGCCGGCGTCTACCCTTTCTTTTCGCTAGGGATAGATTGCCTATACCAACCCTTCTCCCCGTTCCGGTCAACAGTTCCCCATCTGTCCTCTCCTCTCCTTTCCCTAGCTAGGCAGCTAGCGCGATCCCCTTTCTCCCTCCATCCCCACGCCGGTGCCGCATCCTCCCCGACGAACTCGCCAGCCACGATGTCGTAGTCCTCTACCACACCACCTTCCCTGCTCCCCCAGACCCGCGCCGCCCCATGCCTCCGCGAAACCCTAGCGGAGCTAGCGGCTGCTGGTCCGGCGTCGAATACCACCCGCCGGGTGCTGGCCCTCGCCGGACGCCGCCGTCGGCCGGGGCAATGAGAGGCCTTCGTCCCAATCGGCGGAGGCGCCAGCGCGGCCG
This sequence comes from Lolium multiflorum, assembly GCA_030979885.1. Lineage (NCBI taxonomy): Eukaryota > Viridiplantae > Streptophyta > Magnoliopsida > Poales > Poaceae > Lolium > Lolium multiflorum. The sequence continues at coordinate 230,087,921 of CM061750.1, read as the reverse complement.
CGGCGCAGGAACCCAGTGACAGGAAGTTGGAGTCGGCGGAGCAGCTGGTGCTCGACCTCTGCGACCGCGACCTGCGCGAGAACGCCCTCCTCGAGCGATCTAAGGTCCGCCCTGCTCTTCTAGGGCTCTAGCCCTTCCTCTCGAGGAACGATTGTGTGGGTTTTTTTTCAATCTCTGAGAGGGATCGCAGCTTTGTTTTACATTAGCATGAACAACGCAACTGCAGGACTGCGTGTTCAGTCAACGAGAATCTAACTTAATGTACTGTACTCATTTCAGAAACGGGAGATATTTCAAGACCTGGCCCCTCTTCTATGGCACTCCTTTGGCACAATCGTTGCCCTGCTTCAGGTAAGCGTAATTCATATGTCCCCCATCTTTAGGATGTGCATGCTTGGACATTGAATTAGAAATACTGGGAGCTTTTGGCCCTGATTTCTTACCTTATGCTCTGTTTATGTTGTCAAACTGTTGAGATCAGTCACCGTTTGTTTTCAAGTCGGCACTTGCTGTTCCGAATGCAATTTGTCAAATGTTAAGTCTTGCCTTCCTCACTTGGTGTATTTGGGAATTTGGAAACACTCGCAGGAAATTGTGTCAATCTACCCTGCGCTTTCACCCCCAACTTTGTCGCCAGGTGCATCAAACCGAGTCTGCAACGCACTAGCACTTCTTCAGGTACAGTTTGGGAGGAAACTACATTCACGAAATTGCTTGAAGTTTGCTATGCCAGATCCATTTCATGTTTCTATTCTCTAGTTACTTATCAGTCGTAACAAAGTGACAGTTAGAACTGCTATAGCAGCGCTCTGTTGTTTATGATCATCTTGTTGTATGCTTGTCTAAATAAGAGGTTAGCTTGTTCAATACCAAGTGCAGATCTGTACATAGCAGTCCGAGAGTGAAGTGCAGTAAATAGTTTCATATTTATTTAAACTTCACTGCAAGAGAGCGGACGTCGGAGATGCGGAGCGTATCGGCACACTCGCGTAAGTTACTTTGGTACATGAATCATCATAAGCCACTTTTGTTTATCTGCATTCTGTTAATTTGAATGGACTGGAAATAGTGGCGTAGCCAAATGCTGATAATTTTCAAGTCTCAGTTTCATTTTGTTTAGTAACATTATTAATGTTTGTCATCTTTTCATTATAAGTATGTATCTGCATATTTCAATATAAATATTTGTAACTGATTATGTGTACATTAAAGATCTGTGGAGATTCCTTTGCTAATTATAAGTAGGCCTCCATATTTTCATTCTAAGTTGTGTATTTACAAATCACAACTGGTAGTAGTATTGAAGGCTATCAACTGGTTGTGTATTCCTTTGCAAGTAGTCAGTCTAGCTATTCAGAATTTTGCAATTCATGTAATGAAGGCTATCAATATGGTTCTATTTATATTGTCACAAATTCTCATTTGTCTCTCTAAAATTCCATGGAAAGCTAGGTTCTATTTATATTTTGTGGTTTGATCTAGTGTAAAAAGATGCATTTTGGTCTAGTACATCTCACTAAACGTGTCCAAAGTATGATATCGTTTTCTCTGAATTTAGCCATTATGCCGTAGCAAACTATGTCGATGTTTGAGGTAAAAATAGAAGTGCTACAATCATTTTCAGCAATTTCTACTTTCTGATTTCTTTTTAAGAGTGCAAATAACTGGAACATGACTGCGTTATGTTGATATTTATAGTGCCTTTCAAGTTTGATACCAATCCGGGGTCTCTTTGGGGCGAGATCAATGCTATCATGGCCCTGGACTTTGGGCATGAAGGGCGGGACCAAGGTGAAGGTGGACGTTCTGATGGCGTTATGATGAGTTTTTTTCTCAGGATGTATCTGTAAAACGTGGCTTTAGCTGGCCCCACCTTTGTAATATTGCTTAATTAATGTAGTAGCAACTATATGGCAAATGACAGTTAAAAAAAACTATATGGCAAAGCTGGACGTTCTGGTGGCTACCTTTTTTTTTTAATCCTGTACACACATAGCGCCGGCGTACATGACATTTGCCAGGGGTAAACCTCACTAGTGCTGGCGCCTTTGGCATGTGCCGGGGGTAAGAAATACCGCTGGCAAATATGGGAAGGCGCCGGGGGTAACGGCATGTTACCGCTGGCGAAATGGAAGGTGCCGGCGGTAAGGCATTACCACCGGCGAGGTTACCGCCGGCGAATCCGAAAGTGCCGGCGGTAAGCCTTTTCAGGTTGCCGGTGGTAAGCCTTTTCCTAGTAGTGAGTATGTGGTGTTTATCTTTCAATCTTGTTAGGCAACTTTCACCAATGGACTAGTGGCTTCATCCGCTTATCTAATAATTTTGCAAAAAGAGCTGGCAATGGGATTCCCAATCCCAAATTAATTAACAAAAATAGACACTCCTCCATGGTATGTGATTGTTGGACGGCACCCGAAGGATTCGGTTAGCCATGGCTTGAGAAAGCAAAGGTGGGGAGGAGTGTCATCATAATAAAACTAAAATAAAAGGCACTCCTTCATGGTATGAGATTGTTGGCAGGCACCCGAGGATTCGGTTAGCCATGGTTTGTGAAAGAAAGGTTGGAAGGAGTGCCACACAAAAATAAAAATAAAATGGGAGCCGCTCTTTGAAGGTTTGTCTGGCAAGGGGGTTAGAGTACCCGCTACCATTCGTTGACAACAACAAACACCTCTCAAAACTTTACTTTTATGCTATCTATATGTTTTCAAAATCAAAGCTCTAGCACAAATATAGCAATCGATGCTTTCCTCTTTGAAGGACCATTCTTTTACTTTATTGTTGAGTCAGTTTACCTATTCTTTCTATCTTAGAAGCAAACACTTGTGTGAACTGTGTGCATTGATTCTTACATGTTTACCTATTGCACTTGTTATATTACTTTGTGTTGACAATTATCCACGAGATATACATGTTAAAGTTGAAAGCAACCGCTGAAACTTATATCTTCCTTTGTGTTGTTTCAAAGCTTTCTACTAAGAATTTATTGCTTATGAGTTAACTCTTATGCAAGACTTATTGATGCTTGTCTTGAAAGTATTATTCATGAAAAGTCTTTGTTATATGATTCATTTGTTTACTCATTATCTTCATCATTGCTTCGAATCTCTGCATTCATCTCATGTGCTTTACAATAGTATGATCAAGGTTATGATGGCATGTCACTTAAGAAATTATCATTGTTATCGTTTACCTACTCGAGGCGAGTAGGAACTAAGCTTGGGGATGCTTGATACGTCCCAAACGTATCTATAATTTCTTATGTTCCATGCTACTTTATTGATGATACCTAGATGTTTTATACACATTATATGTCATTATTGTGCGTTTTCCGGAACTAACCTATTGACGAGATGCCGAAAGGCCAGTTGCTGTTTTCTGCTGTTTTTGGTTTCAGAAATCCTAGTAAAGAAATATTTTCGGAATCGGACGAAATCAAGACCGAGGACCTTATAATTCCCGGAAGCTTCCAGAGCACCGGAGAAGGACGAGAGGGGAGCCAGGGGGCCCCACACCACACCCCGGCGCGGGGGGCGCCCCCTGTGGTGTGGGCACCCCGTGGCCCCTCCGACTCCATCTCTTCGCCTATTTAATCGTCCCTGACCTAAAAACACCGACGGAGAAGACGAGACCCGAGAAAACCTTCCAGAGCCGCCGCCATCGCGAAATCAAGATTCGGGGGACAGAAGTCTCTGTTCCGGCACCCTGCCGGACGGGGAATTGCCCCCGGAGTCATCTCCACCGCCGTCTCCACCGCCATCTTCACCGCCATCGCTGTCTCCATGATGAGGAGGGAGTAATTCACCCCCGGGGCTGAGGGCTCCCTGTAGCTATGTGGTTCATCTCTCTCTTTATGTGATCTAGTTGAATATCATCTATGTGCTACTCTAGTGATGTTATTAAAGTAGTTTTATTCCTCCTACACGGTGTAATGGCGACAGTGTGTGCACTCGTGTTAGTACTTGGTTTATGCTATGATCATGATCTCTTGTAGATTGCGAAGTTAACTATTGCTATGATAGTATTGATGTGTATTATTCCTCCTACATAAGCATGAAGGTGATAGTGTGCATGCTATGTTAGTTCTTGGTGTAATTATGTTGATCTATCTTGCACTCTAAGGTTATTTAAATATGAACATTGAATTGTGGAGCTTGTTAACTCCGGCATCGAGGGTTCGTGTAATCCTACGCAATGTGTTCATCATCCAACAAAAGGGTGTAGAGTAGTCCTATTATGTGATCATTGTTGAGAGTGTCCACTAGTGAAAGCAGGATCCCTAGGCCTTGCTTCCAAGCATCGAATCTCCATTTGTTTACTGTTTTGTTGCATGTTTACTCGCTGCCATATTTTATTCAGATTGCTATTGCCACTCATATACATCCATATTACTTGTATTTCACTATCTCTTCGCCGAACTAGTACACCTATACACCTGACAAGTGTATTTGGTGAGTTAGGGACACAAGAGACTTCTTGCTTTGTGATACAGGGTTGCTTGAGAGGGATATCTTTGACCTCTTCCCCCCGAGTTCGATAAACCTTGGGTAATCCACTTAAGGGAAACTTGCTACTGTTCTACAAACCTCTGCTCTTGGAGGCCCAACACTGTCTACCAGAATAGAAGCACCCGTAGACATCACATTCCACCGAGAGGGCCCAGAGTATATCTATCCGTCATCGGGATGGACAAATACCACTGTTGATCCATATGCCTCAAGCTCATACTTTCCGGATACCTAATCCCACCTTTATAACCACCCATTTACGCAGTGGCGTTTGATGTAATCAAAGTACCCTTCCGGTATAAGTGATTTATATGATCTCATGGTCGAAAAGACTAGGTAACTATGTATCGAAAGCTTATAGCAAATGAACTTAATGACGTGATCTTATGATACGCTTAATTGGGTGTGTCCATTACATCATTCACATAATGATATAACCTTGTTATTAATAACATCCAATGTTCATGATCACGAAACGATGATCATCTATTAATTAACAAGCTAGTTATACAAGAGGCTTACTAGGGACTTTCTTGTTGTTTACATAACACACATGTATCAATGTTTCGGTTAATACAATTATAGCATGGTATATAAACATTTATCATAAACACAAATATATATAATAACCAATTTATTATTGCCTCTTGGGCATATCTCCAACAGTTTTTATCAAAAATCATTAACACGTAAACTACAAAATCAATATCATTAGATAGATAATGAAATATATTTTTTATATGGTATCTACAAAATATCATGTTTATTGATAGATTCTTCTAAAAGTTTGGTTAAACTTTATTTGGTTTGACTTTTCAAAAAATATATGCCTTAAGTGTTGAGATGGAGGTATTAGTATTTTAGCATAGGCGGGCAACCTAAACAGCCGACTCCAATAATTTAGCACATGTCGGCTTCTACAAGGAAGCGGCTCTAGTGCTTCATAGGTTTTTTTTGAAGTAAACGATCATTATATTAAGCTAGCAGCAAGGCGCCTCATTAAAAACCTTCCAGTTCACTTAGGTACCCTGGTAAGGAAAAAAGTACGTCTGAAACTTGCTGCTGCGATCACAGAACAGTTACATCGTTTACAAGCGAGTTTAAAAGAAAGCTAGGGGGATCATCGTCCCAGGTACAAGTGATCTTATTTTGAAAGCAAAACCTAGCTATATCATCAGCAACCTTGTTAGCTTCTCTTGGGCAGAACTAATAGGTGACATTCCCTATGAAAGATGCAAAATCCACACAATCAACAAGGATGGCCGAAGATTCACTCCACCATCTATCGCTTCCGTTACATGCTTCAACAGTTTCAAGTGAATCAGACTCGGCTATGACTCTATTGAATCCCAATCTGTTAGCAAGTTCGAGATCCGATCTCATTGCCACTCTTCAACCTTAGCCACCGAAGATACATGTGGTATAAAAATACTTGAGGCTGCAACAAATTTTCCCTCATAATCCCGGATGATTGCTCCTGCCGAGCCGGAGCATGATTCTTCATGAAAAGATGCATCAACATTGACTTTAACATATCTAGGCATTGGTTTTGACCATTTATCTAGTCTCATCGCATCGCATCATACCCGTACTTTTGTTTATCTTTGCAGCATTGGCCGTTATTGCCAGAATTGATACCTTGCATTTAGATAAAGGTGGAAGGTCCTCAATTTGTGTCCCACGTCGTTGGATCCACCACAAATACCAGCAAGCCACGGCGATCGTCTCTAGTGCTTCATAGGTGAATTAAAAAAAAGTACACCCCTGCCCCATAGCAGAGTTCCTCAATCGTACACACACCAATTCCAAATACACATACAAGTGATTCAAACCGATCAAACATTTATAAAAACAGATTATACAATATTTTTGTAGTGCGCAATATTTCCATTATGAGAATACACTAGATCAACTAGAAGATTGTTGGAAGACAATTTCTTTTAGAAGATCAAGATCAATCAATAAATTCTTGTAAGGCAACACAATTCCTGTATATACATATTTCTGAGCGTCTACGTATGTACTGTGTTTCGCAAAAAATTCGGTCTTTCTCTTCCAGGGGCTAAATCCGCCATCATTCTCATTTCTTGGAAAACCTAGAACGAAAGGAACCGTGATGGTCTCCAACAACAAGTCTTCGATGCCGTCCGTGCTCACCTAAAATAAAATATTAAAGCAAGAAGTGGATTTTGGCTGGGGCAAAGAAACCTACGGGGAGATTATGTATTGACTAGCTAAATGCCTGCGCTTTGCTGCCAACTTTTTTCTCTGTAATTTTTCTTTAAATACGCCTTCCCTATGTTTTGTTATGCTATTATGTTTACTGCAACGAATCCTAATAGGTATCAGGTAGGCGCACGCTGGCCGTCGGTCGGCCGATCCGCGCGTGGGGATCGGTCGTACCAGCGCCGTTCGATCGTAATCCGGCGTCCAGAATTAGCAGCATTTCGATTTTTGCATTTTGCCCCCTGGTTTTTGGAAAATCAACCCGCGGTCCTAAGCCTATCAGTTTAAACCGAACACGTGTTTCCCTTTGCCCCCAAACTTTCAGATATTTACAACAAAACCCGCTGTTTAGTATAGCAACAAAAACCCGCCGCTTTGTGTACAAAAAATAAAAAGTATTACAACAAAATTTTCACAGTAAATCTTCACATATATGTACAACAAATTATCAATATATTTACAATAATAATTAACAACAAAAACAATATTTTTTATTTGGGTGTTTACAATAATAGTCAGTTTCCATGCAATAATATCTTTACAACAAATCGGAAACATACTTACAACAATAATTAATAACAAAAACCAACATTATTTTATTTGAATGTTTACAATAAAAGTCTGCTTTCATTCCAGAAATATCTTTAGAACAAACCAGTAAAATATTTACAACAATAATTAGCAACACAGGCCACAAATAATTTGGGTGTTTACAACAAAAGTCGCAAACATCATCCACAAAAACCACAGACTATTTACAACTAAAAAATATATTTTTGCAAATAATTCAAAAGTTGTTAAGAAAATAATTTACAACTAAACATTACAACATCTCTGACATGCTTTCTCTATAACTTTTATACGCATTTGTTACAAAACTAACGAACATATACAACATCTCTACGAAAAAAAGTGTCCATGACTAAAACAATTACACCAAAAATCACAAATAATTACAACAAAAAAGTCATCCGTTTACAACGTATCAAGAAACACACATTTTCGTAACATATCACTTAGAAAAATCTTACAAATTATGTCGTGTGAGTTTACAACAATTTTTTTATCTAATTGTTACAAATCTGGAAACAACACGGTACATTTCTTAAAAAAAAGCAACACTCCAGTTTGGGCCGAAAAACCAGGCCCATATAGGGCCGCGCGGGAGCGAGGGACGACGACCGATCGCTGGCGAGCGATCGGTCGCCGGATGGAAAGCGTTTTCCTATCAGGTATACAAAGACCTTAAATACAACAATTTTTTTTCATCTCCCGTTCACTGGTATTACTCTTCTTCTTAGTCACTATCTTTGTGCCTACTATGTCAACTATATTTATAAAATGGCGTTTTTTCCAGCACAACTCTTTTCATCCAAACTCAAATAAATTTAAACATGAAGATGGCTAAGGTCATTTGACACCTCTTCATAAGTAAGGGTATGATGGTTTTAAAAAAACTAAACGGGTATACGTAGCTTATGCGCGAGCCAGAGAGGAGCAGTGAGATCCGGTGCAGGCGGCAGGTACCTCCGCCGGACCTATGCGACGATCCCGCCTTCGCCGTCGACTCCTACAGCTGGCACAACTAGCGCGAGACCGAGGATGATCCGAGAAGGCAGGCGGGATTCCTCGGCAACCGGGACATCCCGTTTGAGTGGCCGCCGCCTCGTTGTCGAATACGGCAGCCGCAGACGCCTCCATAGGACGATGACGATGAGGATTGCGACGCGCTGGCCTACCACAACGAGGAGGCCAAGGATGACAGTGACGACTTCGTCGCCTGCATTTTCCATGAATGACAGGTGGCCATGGCAGAGGGCCGGAAGTTCGACTTCCCGACGACGAGATCGAGAGGCTCGGTGTCCTCATCTCGGAGGTGGACCGACCGGTGCAGCTGCCGCTGCCCCGATACGCCACTAGCATCATGTTGTCGGACCTCACAGACGAAGAGGCCCTACAATGGGCGCTCGAGAACTCGGCCCCGCAACCGCCGCCTCCGACTGCACGTCCACCACCGGCGTACAATCCGTGGGCGGCTCCACCTCCACCACCGGCGGTGGAGGTGGAGGTGGCGCTCCACCTCCACCACCGGCGTGGGCTGCTCCACCTCCACCGCCGGCGGCACCGGCGTATGTTCCGCCGGTTGCCAACTGGCCGTGGCCGGTACCAGTTTCGTCGTGCTCGACGACGACGACGAGGAGGAGGAGTAGGCACAGGCATTAGTTTTTATATTTTTTATTTTCCTTTCTTCACTATGTCAATTATGTTTTTATGTTGAAAAAAGACAAAACCCAAAAAAATGCGTCGTGCCACTGGGCCCCCCGACGCAAATGGACGTGCGATCGATTTTGACCATTTGGGCCGACGAAAACGGACACACGCGAATATTTTAGACGTTCTAGTTGTGTCGCCTCGTTGAAGATGCATTTAGTTTTGTTTGATCTGTTTGAGAATGATTTAAGTTAGAACAGTTGTGTTTATATGGGTATATATCTCTGACACCATAGATGAGCAGGCGTCTTTGATTTATTACATACGCGTGTGCGTAGGCTGTTGTTTTTTTCCTCAATTCTTTAGCGCGTGATGAGGTGAGCTCGCGAACGGGAAAAGGTAGCCACGTGCGTGTATATTGTGTTGTTTTTCCCTCTGATTCTGTAGCGGCTCACGCGCTCCTCCCTAGTACGATCTTTTTGTTCTTTTTCGAGAGCACGCGAAACACGTGCCTTATTTTTATAGAAGAAGAAGCAACACAATTACAAGAGAGCACACGAGTGCCAAAACACACGCACACCACCTCCCTCCGCCTAGGCCTACTCTCTCGCTATACCTAGCCTCCCTCCACTCTTGGCCCTCTCCCATAGGTGGAACTCATCTCTAATCTGCACTAACATCCGGTCCACCGATTTCTGCTCCCTCACATTCCCAAAAGCCCTCGCGTTCCTTTGCTTCCAAAGCGTCCATAACGCGCTGATTACCATGGAGTCAAAACGCTTCCTATCGATCCTCCACACTCGCTTGCGTGCCTCCGTCCACCAGCGCTGGAGGTTCCCCGTGAACCCAGGCTCTGCAATCCGTAGGTTCGCACTCCTAATGACCTTGCACCACACCTGTCTCGCATATGGGCAAAGGGTAAAGATATCATCAACGTTATCTTCCTCTTGTAGACATGTGTAACATGTGTCCGGATGCTCCTGGAGTCCATGCCTTGCTCGCCTGTCCGAGGTCCACAACCTATATCTGAGGGTCAGCCATGCAAACACCTTGCACTTCATGGGGGAGAAAGATCCCCACACCGGCCTACTCATGCTCCAGCGAATGCCTCCCTTACACAACATCCTATAGGTGCCCTTTGCCGTGTAGCTTCCGATTCCACCCCTTTCCAAGCGATTCTATCAGGTCTCGTGTCGTTTTTCTCCACCTCCTCGACAGCCTCCCACAGGCGCAGGCATTGCATCCAAAGCTCAGCGGTCATCTCTCCTTGAATATCATCCATCCATCCATCCTCATGCAGTGCCTCCGTCACCCTACGAATGTTCCTCCTCCGGGTAGAAACCCTGGCAAACACCTCCGGTGCAAGCTCCTCAGCAGTGTATCCACCGATCCATCTGGCCGTCCAAAAGTAAATCAGACGCCCATCTCCCACAGTAAACTACGCCAAACTCTGAAAAACTCCTGCCGCTTCTGGGTCCTTCAGCCCCGGAAGGCCTTGCCATGGCCTCTCCGGGTCCGTGCGTCTGAGCCAGTGCCATCTCACTCTAAGGGCGAGGCCCTGTAGCCTGAGGTCCTTGACCCCCAGTCCTCCCAGCTCCTTTGGTTTACATATGCTCCTCCATGCCACTAGGCACTGACCTCCTTGAACTGCATCCTTGCCGGCCCAGAAGAAAGCCCTCATCCACTTGTTAATCTCATCAAGCAACCAGACAGGGGCCTCAGCGACCACCATTTGGTAAACAGCTCTCGCCGCCACAACAGAGTTTATCAGAACCAGTCTCCCCTCTCTACTAATAAGGCCCCTCTGCCACCCCGGGACACTTTTGACGACCTGGTCCAGCAGCGGTTGCCACTCTGCCTTAGTGAGGGGGCGGAGTGCCAACTGAAGTCCCAGATATCTGATCGGGAACGCCGCCAACCCACATCCCAAGATCCTAGCCGTCCTCTCCTCATCCTCCTGTGTATCCCTAGTACGATCTAATCGTTAAGAAAATGAGTAACAACATCGGATTGAGAAACGTGTATAATCAAGAAATTTTAGCGCCGGCAGGATCGGCAGGAGATTCGGGAGATGCTTCGCGAATTATTTGTCACATGCTGGCTCGACAAGATTTGTAATTGGAGTACTGCACGGTATCAGCCTTGTAATTGGAGTTCTGTGCACGGATCCATCAGTGCTTCTGGTTAGTAGAGGTTAGATTTTCCCGAGGCAGCAATGGGCTGGCCTGGAATAGACTATCAAGGGACTGGCTTAGGCCCATGTTTGACACCAGCCAGCCACCTATTGTAATTTTAATAGTAAAGAAGAAAGAAGATTGGATTTTTTTGGATCGGCCGTCTCTGTATTTTCTTTTTGATTAACATGAGCGGCACTTATATATACATCAGCAATGTTAGACAAGGTTTTCAGAATCGTGATACCAACTAGTATCATTTTCTTGGCACTAGCATCGAATCCCAGATTCGTACGCTACTGTGAGATTTTCGTTTTAAAGTTTTATCTATTTACATTTAAAAAAATACCTCAAGTCCACTGTAAGTTAGTTAATAATTTGATTTTCCAGAACATTCTATGTGCTTCAGAGATGCTATTCGTATAAATGCTGCACTATATATTGAATATAGATTAGATTTCACACTTGAGTGAATATGCATGGTCGTGGTATTGCCATGGATGAAAGGCCGTCAAATCTAACGAGCCGTATAAGAGATGGGGTTCAGAATGGATCGGGTGGTGGTGCATAAAACTCGTTAGAAATGATCCACGCGTATGTTCCGAGTCTTGAGCACAGCTAGCAAGCGAGGTGTGAATGACATGCCCCGACAATGCACCAACAGGGGCTGATGATCGGGCAAGGAAAGTTACGAGGCAAGGTGGATTAGCGAGTTGTCCACCTTGGCAGGTGGCTCGTGTTTGACTAGAGGGCGGTCCGATGACCTAGCTAGAGTCAAGAAGATCTACGAGGCGTAGTTTTACCAAGCAGAGAGGGTCAAGACAAGTTTGTCAACGTGTTGGCTGTCCGGTTGGAAAATATTTCGAGGTTCCTTGATAAGGGACACTCCCGTCCGGAAAAGCGGTTGTCTACTGAGTATAAAATTAAATAGTACCATATGATGACGTGTGTGCATATGAATCCAAGGATATCTTGTACAACATCCATCTTCATGGTATTATTAGGTTAGGACTCTAAATTAACGTGTATGCAGCACAATGCCTAAACTGAGAGTTAAGCCGACCAAAGCATATATTTCCAATAGTCGGTATGGTCTACGAGCCAGTGGCAGATCGATTTTTGTGTGTGGCGGAAACTATAATGCAGTCATTCGCTGGTAGAAAACGGGCGTTGTCTCGGTTCTGGACCGTTTTTACTCCCGGTTGCCCAAACAAGACTGCCAAAACAGAACTAAAGCCCCCACCTTTAGTCCCGATTGAGTTACAAACTGGGAGTAAAGGTCATTCATGTAGGCATTGCGGAACGCTCGGGCTGGGTAAATTCCCCGCAAGCCCGTGAACTCCTCCATCTTCATTGTTGGTCTATTCCACTATGGAGATAGAGGGGACCATGGCCGGGTAGCAACAAAATGTTGGGATTTGTAGCATAGAAAATAAAAAAATTCCTACCGCAAGAACGAACAACAAGCCAAGATTTAATCTAGTAGATGGTAGCAACGAGGTGAAGATCAATATACCCTCGAAGATCGCTAAGCGTTAACGAGATAAATCTCGTGGTGGATGTAGACGATCACTTGCCGCTTTCAAAAGCGCATAGAAGATCTTGACGGTGCCACAATCGGGAAGCACCTCCGCACTCGGTCACACGTACGGTGTTGATGACGATGTCCTTCTCCCCGTTCCAGCGGGCAGCGGATGTAGTAGATCCTCCTCGGAATCCCGCCAGCACGACAGCTGAATGTACAAGGACGTCGCCTAGAGGGGGGTGAATAGGCGGTGTATAAAAACTTCTACTTGAGAGCTAAACTAGGCGGAATAAAACTACTAAGTGTTTACTAGTTTAGCTCAAAGCCTATCAACTAGGGGTTTGCCTAAGTGCACCAACAACCTATGCTAGCATGATGAGCAACAAGGTGATAACAAGCTAGGTATAGCACATCAAGCAAGATAGATATCACAATGTAAAGCGCATAGGTAAAGGAGCTCGGGTTGAGAAGTAACCGGTGCACGAGGAGACGACGATGTATCCCGAAGTTCACACCCAAGGGTGCTACGTCTCCGTTGGAGCGGTGTGGAGGCACGAGGCACTCCAATGAGCCACTAGGGCCACCGTATTCTCCTCGAGCCCTTCCACCAAGTGGAAAGCCTTGATCCACTAAGGGACCCTTGAGGGTGGTCACCGAACCCGTACAAGCTTGGGCAAACTCCCAAGTATCAAGCTTGAGGCAACTCCACAACACGGAGGCCCTCAAGTACAAGGCCACAAGAGGCTACAACACGCCACACCGGCGACAAGGCCACCAAGACACCAACGCGCCACAACCGGCTCCAAATCCACAAAGGCTACCACACTCCATAAAGGCAACAACGGCACTAAGGCTACCACACCACAAAGGCAACAACGCCACTAAGGCTACCACACCACAAAGGCAACAACGCCTCAAAGGCTACAATGCCACAAAGACGACAAGGCCACAAAGGCTACAAGGCCACAAAGGCTACAACACCACAAAGGTAACAAGGCCACGAAGGCAACAACACCACTAAGGTCAACACGCCCTCTACGAGACCGAAACCCCGGAGAGAACCCAAACCGATGCACCTAATGCAATGGCTAAGAACACCACTAAGATGCCCAAGTTCTTCTCCCCCAAATTCCAACAAAGCTACAAAAGCTATTGGGGGAATAAGGGAGGAAGAACAAAATAGAGGAGGAACACCAAATTACTCCAAGATCTAGATCTAGCAAGATCCCCTCACTTGGAGAGGGATTCAATTGGTGAAGCTCTAGATCTACATCTCCTCTCTCCTTTCCCCAAAAATATGCAACAAATAGTGGGGGGATCAAGAGGATGGTAAAGCTCTTCAAGGTCAACAATGGAGGAGAGAGAATGGAGGGGAAGAAGTAGTTGGGTCGGAGGTGGAAGAGAGGTATAAATAGGGGGCCCAAAATATAGCTGTTGGGGCTGGAAAAACGGTCAGATTCGCGCCCGAGCGGTACTACCGCTTGTCAAAGCGGTACCACCGCTCGCGCGAACGTGCAGAAAACAGGCAAAACGGCCCAAACCGGTACTACCGCTTGTGCTAAATCTGGAGCAAAATCAGATGCAAAGAGAGAGAAAGCAGCAGCGGAGGCTAGGCAGCATGCGGCGCGGTGGGCCAGGCAGCAGCGAGCGGGCGGGACGTGCGCATCGGCAGCAGCAGGTGGGACCGTCAACAGCAGGCCTGGTCGGCCTCTCCCGCGCGTGGGCGTGTGAAAGCCAGGGGCGGCACGGGGATCGAGCAGGAGAGCGGGAGCAGGCAGCGAGTCAACGATGCAGCGCTCGAGCCTCTCCCGCGCGTGGGCGAGCTCGCGAGCGACGCGGTGGCAGCGAGCGGGCGACGCAAGGCGCGGGCGGCCTGGCTCAGTGCGGGAGCGGGGGCATGGTGGTGGGTTGGTGCGGTGGAGGCTGGGCTGGAGAGAGAGAGGAAGAAGCCAGGCTGGGCTGGGCCGGTAGTACCGGCCCGGTACCGGCTGGGTACCGTAATGGTTACGGTACTACCGGCCCGGTACCGCTCTGGGTCCAGTAAGCCTGGGAGGATGATGCGGTAGTTGGGCCGGTACTTTCAGCGGTAGTACCGGCCCGCCCAAAAAGCTTTTTCTTTTTCTTTTTAAATATGCAGCAACTAGAAAAATCATAACTTGAGCTAGGAAACTCGGAATGACATGAAACCAATTTTGTTGGAAAGAGGACGACGAGAGCTACCACTACACAAGGTGAAAACATGGAAAAGAGTGAGTGATGATTTCTCATGGTCATAGAGGTGTAACCTCTCAATATGGTATATCGGGAAAATCATCACCCTCGCATATGCAACATGCGATGCAACCGGAAGCCGTTTCATGGATAAGAACCAAGAAGAACCAGGAAACACAATGCAATGCATGCAAGGTTTAAGCTCTCTCCGATGATGCGACCCACTATCCTATCGAGCACAAACCTTAACCTTGCGCGTTCCTCTCGAGTCGGCAAGCTCCGTCTTCATCAATGTACATGCCACCGTCTTCCTCCAACATACATGCCACCGTCTTCGTCCATCTTGTACGCACGCCACCATCTTCATCTCTTCTACACCGTCTTCGTCTCTCTTCATCTTCTACACCGTCTTCATCTCTCTTCGACACCTTCTTCATCCGTCTTCTTCATTGTCCTCGATCTTCTCCATCTTGCAACCTTGAGACCATCATATGGCTATGGACATGTCCTAAGATTAATTCTCAATGCAACCGTTAGTCCATAGGGATTGTCATCAATTACCAAAACCACACATGGGGCAATGGACATGTTCTTTCAATCTCCCCCATTTTGGTAATTGATGACAATCTCTTTGAGAGGGTTTAAATATGGAATTTAGCGAACAACCCAAGTTGAATATTTAGAACAAACTCCCCCATAATATATGCATGTGTGAATGAACTTGAATTTCATTGCATATACCGGCAATTAAAGCCTAGCGGAGTATCCTCTAAATATTCAACCATGCAAAGCAACAAATGCAAGGCATGAAAGGCAAATGCTTAAGAACCAACAAAAGCAATTCCCTTAAACCCTCCAAACTTCTCCCCCATTGGCATCGATTGCCAAAATGGACGAAAGGTTTAGAAGGCCAATATAGTGAGCGTTCCTCCATAAGTTGTGCATTTCTCATAATTGTGAGTGAAATCAAATGCACATATTCAATGACGAATATTCGGAGGAAATCAAACTATATTGAGGATCAAAGATTGCAAGAGAATAAGAAGGTGAGAAAGCTTCGACAAATGAAGCAAGCAATCCAATGAACCATCAAACCAAAAAAGATATTATGATAAGATCGAGAAGGATGCTCTAAGCAATATGTGGAAACTCCCCAATATTTGTGCACAAGATAAATAATTTTCATTGAAGAATAAGGTGCACAAACATGGCATCATCGCTCCCACAAGATCACTCAAAGCTTGTGCCAAAATTAAATATGAGTGCTTGAAGATGCAAATAGGATAAAATGAGCACTCATATCAAATTCTTTGTGGAGCCACCAAAGAGATAAACAAGAATAAAGGAATGGACCCCAACAAGGATGGATATCAAAATAAAATGTATCATCTCTCATGTATATAAGTTTCTCTAAGTGGACAACATCACAAAGATATTTATCCATCAAGAAACATGCACACACAAGATAGATACAAGGGAATAAGAGCAAGATATCCAAAACAAGCATGCTCAATTATCTCATTTTAGGAAAGTAAAACCAAATATCAAGAATGAGATAACCAACTCCCAAAGAAAGCAAGGTTCCAAATAAACTAAACCTTCAACACTTTTCATGATGGCACATAAGTACCGAAAGGAAAAGGTTTGTCTTCCAAAGTCAAATACTTGAAACAAGAGAGTGTTCTAACAAACATAGGAGAGCTCCCCCAGAATTAGTGCACCATTTAGGATTTTGCATTTGAATACAAAATGCTCAAATGCGGGATCGTCGCTCTACCGATATTTATCAAGACACTCAAAAGGTTCAAGTAAGATAAGGGTGTCCATAAGAAGCAAGGAAGACACATGGGAGTCAAACCCACAAAGACAACTTCTTGGCAAGAAATAAAGCAATTGAGCACATGGGCCAAGTGTGAGGATGATCCGGAACAATACCACACAATTTATTACCCATTGTCCAAGGACAAGAGGTATATAGGAAATACTTCCATATGGTACTTTGTGAGTATGTCCAAGATCATCTTCACAATTAAGAAAGCATATGGTAAAGTGAGATTTGTTTGAGGACACATGTCACATAGGAACAAGATAATCTAAAATATAAATTCTATGTGACACAACCTCAAGTGTTCACATTTTCTAGGCTTGTAGGATGCACGAAGCATAATACTCCCCCATAATGTGATAAAGACATTTTTCATGCAAGAGGTAAATAAGAACCAAGTGAGATGATTAATGGACATTATAGAATTTTAATTCATCATGTCGCACATTTTAAGATTGTGAAATGCACAAAGCATATCACTCCCCCAAAATGGGATAGTCCATTAATTTCTCACACTTGCCAACAACTAAGATATCAACAAGATGCAATAGGCTCAACATAGGGACAATTGTACATGATGTGCCACCCAACATATAAGCATGCAAGCAAGATAAGCAAGTAGGAGGCACAACATACACAACCACATGCAAGGTACAAAACCAACACATGTAAAAGGGGAGCGAGTAACTTTCAATGTAAAGGAGTTGAGGACTCGTTACCGCAAGGAGGAGCATGGGTAAAGGATGAAAGGAATAGTACTTGACTTGAAGAAATGAGAATGATGAAGATCCCCTAAGTCTTCATGAACTAGTCAAGTCTCCATGCCCTCCACATGTACCATTGATCAAAGTTGGGTCCTAAGAAGTTAGTCACAATAGGCTTAGCAACCCAAATGGTTCTTTTTACGAAACCACTTTGAGTGCCAACATATTTGGCAAACACATCGCCAACCTTATCCTTATGTAGAGAATAAGCACCATGGATCAAGATAGGGTTGGATGAGTTACCAATAGTGCAAAAGGAGGAGATGTGGCCCTTCTCATGGCATATGTAGCATGTTCTTCTCTTCTCCTTCTTCTCACTTGATTTCTCCACAACGGGAGCCTTGGCTTGATCCTTCTTGGGTAGCGGCCTTTCTTCAAGTCGAGGTAGACCATGAGCTTGACCTTGAGGTAGACCATGAGCTCCATCTTGAGGCCGCTTCCCTTGTTTCTTCTCGCCAAGTGGCTTCTTCTTCAAGGGGCACGATCTAACATGATGCCCTTCAATCTTGCACTTGAAGCACACAATCTTGGCGGGGTCCTTCACATGCCCTTGGCCCTTCTTCCGCTTGTGCGTGGTGGACTTGTTCTTGTTGTTGGAGTTGAATCCAAGTCCACTCTTGTCATTGGGGGATTGCTTCCCTTCATGACCCTTTACCAAGTCCTTCTTCAAAGAAGAGACTTGGGCCTCGAGCTCTTTGATTTCCTCTACATGGTTAGTAACAACACAAGTGCTAGAGGAAGTGGAAGCTTCATTATTAGAGCAACAAGGCAAGGTATGTAATTCACCACAAGATATAGTAATAGCATGGGTGGGTGAATTACTAGCACTAGCACATGGATTTGTAGAGCAACAAGGCATAGAAGGTAGTTCACCACAAGATAAATCAATAGCATGAGTGGGTGAACTAAAAGCACTAGCACATGGAAAAATAGCATTTTGAGAGGTAGTGCTAGTACTCACATGAGGCTCACAAGATTTTACCTTTGACATGATAGCCTCATGAGCTAACTTTAGCAAATTATGAGAGACTAGAAGATCATCATGGGAGCTAGAAAGCTTTCCACGACTTTCTTCCAATTTCTCATAATTGCTTGTTAGCAAAGCAAGTTGAGCCCTTAGCTCAACATTCTCCTTCAAGATGGATGCTTCACAAGAGGTAGAGTTAGTAGCACAAGCATTATCAATTATAGCACAAGGAGAAGGCAACTTAGCAAGCTCTATTAGGTTGAGAGCCTTAAATTTCTCATGTGACTCGGTGAGTTTGATGAGCTCACTCTCAATAGCCCTAGAGCCATTTTTGAGAAGCTCAAAATCCTCAAGGAGTTTAGCATGAGCACTTACTAGCTCAACATTTTTAATTTGAAAATCATGTGCCACCTCTAAAGCTCTATCACGAGATTCCTTTACTTTAGATAGCTCTAGAGTAAAGGTTTCCTCAAGAGATTCATTGGTGGTTTGTTGTTCTTCAAGAGCTTCACTAAGAGTTGCAATCTCGTTTGCATACTCGCGCTCATGCTCTTCCATTTTCTCAATAGTTTTTGTGCTCTCAATGGCAAAAGCCAAGATTTTCATGAAGTTAGAGCAAGCAAATTTCTTTTTATGAAGAGCATGAAAAACCAACTCACCCATCATGTTTAAGGAAGCAACATTAAGTTCTTCCATATCATCATCCTCATCATCACTAGATAGATAGGGTTCCAAGGAAGGAGATACCTTAGAAGCCTTAGCCATAAGGCAAGTGTAGGATCCGTGAGATGATGAAGAGGATGAAGTAATTGAAGCTCCATCCAAGATCTTGTCTTGGCCCATAGTATCCTTGGTTCCCTCTACATTGTTAGTCACACAACTACTAGAGGAAAGCAAAGTATTTTCATTATGGCAACAAGACAAGGAAAGCATATCATCATGGAATGAAGATATTCAAGGACTACCAACACTAGCATGTAAAGCATTTATAGTGCTATAAGTGTTCAAGTCCAAAGATGAAACATTGCAATGGGATAGGGATGAAGAATCATCAAGAGAAGGCTCACTATCAACAATGCAATGTTCATCACCACTCACCATACCATTACCTTGTGTCTTACCACACATTGGTGAAGTGGAAGGAGTGCGATCATCCTCAATGGTCTTGGATCCACCATATGTATCTCGAAGCTTTGTCCAAAACTCATGAGCACTCCGGAAAGGCGCGATGGAGGAGATCACTACATGACTCACAACATGGCAAAGCACTTTAGTAGCTTGAGCATCTAGATAAGAGTTTTTCTTCTCCTCAAAAGATGGATTTTGTGGATCCTTAGGAGGAGAAAAACCCATATCAAGAATTTGCTCCACATGTGGGTGCATGCCCCTAAAATAATCAAGCATGTAGGATTTCCAAGCATCATAATTAGTGCCATCAAATGTAAAAGTGGAAATGTGCACTAATCCTCTAGCCGACGTCATTACTCTCTAGGCGGTGAAGCCCAACAAGATAAGAGAGCCCTAGCTCTGATACCAATTGAATGTACAAGGACGTCGCCTAGAGGGGGGGTGAATAGGCGGTGTATAAAAACTTCTACTTGAGAGCTAAACTAGGCGGAATAAAACTACTAAGTGTTTACTAGTTTAGCTCAAAGCCTATCAACTAGGGGTTTGCCTAAGTGCACCAACAACCTATGCTAGCATGATGAGCAACAAGGTGATAACAAGCTAGGTATAGCACATCAAGCAAGATAGATATCACAATGTAAAGCGCATAGGTAAAGGAGCTCGGGTTGAGAAGTAACCGGTGCACGAGGAGACGACGATGTATCCCGAAGTTCACACCCAAGGGTGCTACGTCTCCGTTGGAGCGGTGTGGAGGCACGAGGCACTCCAATGAGCCACTAGGGCCACCGTATTCTCCTCGAGCCCTTCCACCAAGTGGAAAGCCTCGATCCACTAAGGGACCCTTGAGGGTGGTCACCGAACCCGTACAAGCTTGGGCAAACTCCCAAGTATCAAGCTTGAGGCAACTCCACAACACGGAGGCTCTCAAGTACAAGGCCACAAGAGGCTACAACACGCCACACCGGCGACAAGGCCACCAAGACACCAACGCGCCACAACCGGCTCCAAAACCACAAAGGCTACCACACTCCACAAAGGCAACAACGCCACTAAGGCTACCACACCACAAAGGCAACAACGCCACTAAGGCTACCACACCACAAAGGTAACAATGCCACAAAGGCTACAACGCCACAAAGACGACAAGGCCTAAAAGGCTACAAGGCCATGATACGTCCAAAACGTATCTACTTTCCCGAACACTTTTGCTATTGTTTTGCCTCTAATTTGTGTATTTTGGATACAACTAACACGGACTAACGCTGTTTTCAGCAGAATTGCACTGGTGTCTCGTTTTTGTGAAACTCGACTTTCAGGAAAAACACCGGAAATAATCGCAATGGGCCTATTTTCACCGTGAAGATGAGAGGCCAAAAGGGCTAACCAGGGGGGCCCATGGCCCCCACACCATGGGCCGGCACGGCCTACAGGGTGGGGGGGGCGCCGCCCTATGGTTAGGGCGCCTCGGCGGCCCCCCGACACTCTCCTTCGGGCTACTAAACCCCTTCGACCTAAAAACGCCAGGGGGTTCGACCATATTTCCAGAAGACGTCCAGAACTCCGCTTCCATCGCGAAACTCCGCCTTGGGACCAAAACTCCGTTCGGCACTCCGGGACGGGGATTTGGAGGGGATCATCGCCGCCATCACCACCGACGCCTCTCCATCGACCAGCCATGTTTCCCCCATCCATGTGTGAGTAATTCCCCCGCTGTAGGCTGAAGGGGATGGTAGGGATTGGATGAGATTGATCATGTAATAGTCACAAGATTGTTAGGGCATGGTGCCTAGTATCCGTAGATGTTACTTTTATGATATTGTTGCAACTTGTTATGCTTAATGCTTGTCACTAGGGCCCGAGTGCCATGATATCAGATCTGAACATGTTATTGTTTCATCATGATATGCATTGTTTTATGATCTTACCTACAAGTTGTATACACATGTTGTTGTCCGGAACCCGAGGCCCCAAAGTGACAGAAATTGGGACAACCGGAGGGGAAGGCGGTGATGTGAGGATCACATGTGTTCACGGAGTGTTAATGCTTTGCTCCGGTACTCTATTAAAAGGAGTACCTTAATTTCCAGTAGTTTCCCTAGAGGCCCGGCTGCCACCGGCTGGTAGGACAAAAGATGTTGTGCAAGTTTCTCATTGCGAGCACGTACGACTATATACGGAACACATGCCTATGGATTGATTAGTACTTGGATACCGCTTTATTATTATCTGCAAATGCCCTACCATGATTGTTATATGAATTCTCTCATCCATGCAACGCCCGTTCATCCATCCCCGTGCCTACAGTATTTTAATCCTGCTGTTTACTATAATCACTGCTGTCTTTATTTCATGTTATTTCACTACTCCTATGCTATAAAACTGTTGCTACTGATAAATTCTTGCGAGCAAGTCTGTTTCCAGTGCAGCTGAATTGACAACTCCGCTGTTAAGGCTTACAAGTATTCTTTGTCTCCCTTGTGTCGAATCAATAAATTGGGTAATACTTCCCTCGAAGACTGTTGCGATCCCCTATACTTGTGGGTCATCAAGACTATTTTCTGGCGCCGTTGCCGGGGAGCATAGCTTTATTTGCAAGTTCACTTGGATTGATATTGTTCGCTGCAAATCCTCCATCATGGGTAAACCTCGCGATACTAAAGTCGCCATATTACCATCCACTACAAGAAAAGGTACAACTCTGAGTACCTCTGCTGCTCTTGATTCACCATCTGTGATAAGTCAACTTGTTTCACCACCACAAGCTTCACGTGTTGGTATTTCTGCTGAATCTGAAAATTCCTCTGATAATTTTGATGATGCTTCTACTGTGCTTGATAATACTGGTTCATTAGGTCCTTTTCTAGATGCTACAATTGCTAGGTCTAGACAAATTGAAAATACTGAAACTCCTAATGAAAATACTGTTACTGTTAATTCACCTGAGTGATGATCTTGATGAAGATTATGTGGAACTTGATGATGATTTTATTGATAAATGCAATGCTACTACTAGTACAAGTAACCTTAAAAAGCTTATTGCACAACATGCTGTTAGATATAAATTGTCTCCTGATCCTAAATTTGCCACATCTCCTATAAACATTAAGGATAAAGATTATGACTTTTCTCTCGATTTATCTCATATATCTATTGTTGAGAAAACACCTTTTTGTTGTACTGAAAAAGAAAGTGGGTGAATTACTCAAAACCACCTGATCAATGTTTAGATGAATTTGATAATTATATTGTTAAGCAAAATAATTTTAATATGAGAGTAGAAAATCATCTAATAGAAAATTCTCAAGCTATTAGTAAATTGCATGATATTGTGGAGAGAACCTCCAATGATGTTAAGATGCTTGTTAAACATTTTAATATGATTCAAACTCAAATTGATCAACTTACTAAAGTGCAAAATGACTTGTTAAAAAATACTCATGAAGAAAAACATGCTTATGAAGTAACAACTAGAGGCGGTGTTTCTACCCAGGATCCTCTATATCCTGAAGGGCACCCCAAAAGAATTGAACAAGATTCTCAACGAACTAAAGAAACTGATAGTCCTTCTAAGAAAAAGAAAAAAGAAACATAAAACTGTTTTAGAATCCTCTGAACCTGTTAATGATCCTAATAGCATTTCTATTTCTGATGCTGAAACTGAAAGTGGTAATGAACATGATGAAGATAATGATAAGAATGATACTCCTGATAAAGAAGAAATTGAAAAAGAACCTGAAAAGCATGCTAAAAATAAAAAGTACACTAAAGAAGATTTAATTACAAAGAAACATGGTAATGAAAGAGAACCTTGGGTTCAAAAGCAAATGCCTTTTCCTGCTAAGAAACTGAAATCAAAGGAGGAGGAACACTATAATAAATTTTGTGATTGGATGAAACCTTTATTTTTGCAAATCCCTTTGACTGATGCTATTAAATTGCCTCCTTATTCAAAATACATGAAAGATATTGTCTCTAACAAAAGGAAAATTCCTAATGAGGAGATTTCCACTATGCTCGCTAATTACTCTTTCAATGGCAAGGTTCCAAAGAAGCTGGGAGACCCAGGTATACCGACTATTCCTTGTTCCATCAAGAATAATTATGTTAGAACTGCTCTATGTGATTTGGGAGCAGGAGTTAGTGTGATGCCTTTTTCTCTTTACAAGAGACTTGATTTAGATAAGTTGATAACAACTGATATATCTTTGCAAATGGCTGATAAATCTACTGCTATTCCTGTTGGTGTATGTGAAAATGTTCCTGTTCAAGTTACTCAAAATTGCTTAATATTAACTGATTTTGTTGTGTTGGAAATGCCTGAAGATGATAATATGTCTATTATTCTTGGAAGACCCTTTCTTAATACTGCAGGGGCTGTTATTGATTGCAATAAAGGAAAAGTTACTTTCAATGTTGATGACAAGGAACATACTGTCTATTTTCCAAAGAGGATTGATAAAGCATATGGAGTTAATACAATTTGTAATTTGAAAACTATCAAGGTGGGATCATTTGATTGTCCTATATATGAGCCTAAAGAAGAATATCAAACTCTTGTGATTGGATCTATATCAATTCAATACTCCCTCCGTTCCTTTCTATAGTGCCTATTGTTTTTTGGCACGAAAATTAGCGCGAGCCGTTTTTTTGACACAAAACCCCCTAGCGATATCACAGACAAAATAGGAAACTGAAAATAGATCTCAGAAATACATGACCAGATCGGTTTCCAGATTTTCTGGACTTGACCTGATCGGTGGAAGGGGTTCTTTGCAAAAAAAAACATAGCTTTACTCTTATATTCTGAAACAAATGCGAAAACACAATAGGCATTATAGAAAGGAACAGAGGGAGTATAAGGTAACATGATTGATTTGAGGTTTATTTCTTCTTATGTCATATAAAATTTATTTGGTAGCAAGACTTGATCAACCTTGTTAACAAGTATATTTTAATGCATAAGAGAGCTAAACAACACTTCTTTCTTCCTCAACTTGTTTTACTTGCTGTAGAACCTTTTGTTTTGCAAGATGCTTTAGTTGTTTAAGATTTTGGAAATCATTTTCCTGCGCTGTAATAATTACTTTAACACCCAGAAATGTGCATTTTTCGAAGTTCTCAAAAATTTACAAAAATTATACCGTTAGTCTTATTTTTCGAAGGGGCACCTGGGAGCACCTGGGGATGACCAGTGGGGCACCCCGGTGGCACCACAGGCCGGCGCGGCCAGCAAGGGGCGCGCCACCGTGTGTGGGCCCCTCCTTGCCCCACTTCTTCATCTCTTTCTCCCATCTCACTCTCTCTCCCGAAAAAACTCGTACTCACTTTCTCTCACTCGCGTTTCTGCTCAAGAGCTCAAGATTTCTCGATCTCTTTGCTCAGCCCAGATTTCTGTCTGAAATTTGGCACATTTGCTCTCCGGTATGTGACTCCTTTGATTATCCAATTAGAATTTCGTTTGGTTGAGTATATATTGAATATTTTGCTGCTGTAGGTAACATGTTTAGTGAGCTTGCATGCTTGTTCTAAGTTGTAAAAATTAGTTTTGATGCATGTTTAGTACTCTAGCAAGTTCCTATAGTAGTTTCCCTCAATTATATACCTTGAAATCAAATTTTATAATGATTGTTGAAAAATTTCAGAAAATGGAGTGGAATAGGCACCAACTAAACCAACAAGAATTGGAGGTGCAAGAAGTCATGAGAGTTCACCGCGAAGAGGGAGTATACCCCTCTTATTACCCATGCACTGATTTTATGCGGAATGCAGGAATCTTGCAAGATGTTCAAAAACTGATTTCCAATGCAGGGTTGGAAAGTTTTGTTGTTGGTGAACCTTACCAATATGCAAAACTAACCATGTCGGTGGTGCAGGATTTCGAATTCAATCGGTCCCAAACTAACCCCATGGTTCGATACAAAATTTATAATAAAACTGTCAACTTGCCCTTTAATGATTTTTGTGCAGCAATTAGAGTGCCACAGTGGGGATCATGCGAGAAGGTTAGGGGAACGCCGCGGGAGCTCTCGAGTCTATATACGATGATTTGTCAAGGGAGAAGCTTCTCCGATGATAGTGGTAAAATCAGTAGTATTCAACTCCCAGCTATTCGCTACTTTGCTTATTTCATCACAAAGTGCGTTCTTGCTAGAAGGAATGCAAATAAGTTGTCTATCCAAGATATGGCTTTCTTAGCTGCTGCATTGCAACATGATAGGACTTATAATTTGGGTGCTTTGATAGCTTGTAGACTTGCTACTAACCGTGAGAAGGGAGGAATTTGTGGAGGTCTCATTGCCTCTCGTTTATTAGCTATGCATGGTGTAGAACCTCACCATCTTGATATTCAGCTCTCCATAGAGAAGCTTGATGTTGTTTCCATGATTAAACATGACTTTGTTTCGGACACATCTAATTTGAGCAACCTGTCTTATAACATAACATTCTATAAGAAAACTTGGAGAACAACTAAGAAAACTGAAAATCTAGTACGATTGCCTGCACCTGTTTTGTTTAACCTTGATTCCAGGAAAAGTTGGGCGGTCACAGAAAATGAGCTAAATGCATACATAGAAGGAGAAGGCCATCATGCAAGGGACGGCACGGAGGAGGCCGAGGAACACCTCGACTCGTCATCCGATGCAGCAAGCTCCTCACATCAACATTATGGTCATGTGGAGCCTCCACGCTATTCTTCTGCACAGGGACCTTATTATGATCACTCCATGTACGATCCACCGGCGTGGAACCCCGACCCTCGCTGGGGTTGAACTCCACTTAGGCCAAAAGCCTAAGCTTGGGGGGAGGTATACCGGAATCACTCATTCTTTGCATATTATGGTTGCTGGATACTTGTACATACTTGTTTAGTTTCTTAAAGTGGTTTTCTAATGAGACGGAGATGATATTTGGGGAAGTGCTGTCTAAAAACAGATTCTGGGCTGTTACCAAAAAAATCGTGCGCACAGCCAGAACTTTATTTTGAGTTGAATTTTTTTTGCATGTTCCCCAGGTTGTTATCTAACTTTCATTAGTTGAACACTTTTCGAAATGAGCAACGCAAGATTTTTTAAAATCGATTTCTGTACTGCTGTCAGGTTTTGGCGATTTCTGCCATCCTGCTCTGTGTTTCTGTTAGTTTGCATTCTCTTGTTTTTGCTTTGTTTCTTTCCTAAAACACAAAAAGACCAAAAATATTTCTGTTGTTTCTCTTCACCATTTGTTTATTTGGTTCTTTGCTCCTATTTTACCTTATTTGCTATTGTCGGTTTGCTATGAGAAAATCCAAAAAGATTTTGCTTTGTTTGCTTGTTTCCTTTTGTTCTTGGTTCTAACCTGAAAACACCAAAAATATTTGTTGTTCTTCTTTGGTTTTGTAAAGTTTATTAGGGAGTTCAGCGGTGTCCGGTGGTTGGAGCTTGGTTTCATTCCATATTATTATTCAAGCTGCACAAGTGAAAGGCAATAATGACGATGTACGACAACTTGACTGTGGTGAGAGGCTGGTATGAACTCTATTTGTTTTCATTTTTGTACATATACTCATCCATGTGAGCATGCTTAGTTGGTTCATGTGAGGTATATGTCATTTAATGAAAGTCTAGTAGTTCATGATCTCTCATGATTAGTTCCAATCTATTAATAATGAGTAGCATGTCATGAATATTTGCTTGCATTGTTTTTTTTCATAGATAGGTATGACATTGTGGTATCCTCCTCTGAATAATTCACTCGAATCAACTTGGCACATGCTCACGCATGCATATGACTAAACAAAAGTCAATTAAGCCTCGATGATTTACTTTGCTTCAGAGTTCTTGTATCACTTTTATGCCTCCGTTAATTTTATTTTGTCGCAAGCATGATTATGACAGTTATTGCTCTCTTGATTGTCGCTTCCTAATCTATTGCTAGCCTTCAATTGTACTGAGCGGGAACGCTGCTCGTGCTTCCAAATACCTGAAAACCAAGTTGTTCCAAAGTGTCCACCATAAATACCTATGCATGGCATTTCAAACCATTCCAAGTAAATTCTCATGTGCTACCTTTAAACCTTCAAACTACTTCTCAATTTGTGTTAATGTTTTATAGCTCATGAGGAAATATGTGGTGTTTTATCTTTCAACCTTGTCATTTACTCTGACAGACTTTCACCAGTGGACTAGTGGCACATCCGCTTATCCAATAACTTTGCAAAAAGAGCTGGCAACGGGGTTCCCAGCCCCAATTAATTAACCTTCATTAATAATTCTCTTCACGTGTTTTGCTCTGATTCATCAGTAAGCAACTTAACCTGCAAATAGACACTCCCCCATGGTATGTGAATGTTGGAAGGCACCCGAGGATTCGGTTAGCCATGGCTTGTGTAAGCAAAGGTTGGGGGAGTGTCATCCATAATGAAACTAAAATACATGTGTAAACAAAAGAGAAGAGGGATGATCTACCTTGCTGGTAGAGATGACGTCCTTCATGGGAGCCGCTCTTGAGAGTCTGGTTGGCGAGGTGGTTAGAGTACCCACTATCATTCGTTGACAACAACAAACACCTCTCAAAATAATTTACTTCTGTCTTTGAAAAAATGAAAAGCTAGCACATGTTAATCCCTGCTTCCCTCTGTGAAGGGTCAATCTTTTACTTTTATGTTGAGTCACCATCCTTTCTTTGAGTACCTTCTTGAGAGCATAACTGTCATTCTTAGTATAATATGCTTGTCCCAAAATATGATCAGCTATGGTATAACTTTGATGCTTTTATCTTTGACAATTTTACTTCTAGTCTTTCTATGAACTTCAGAGGTGCCTGGGCATTTATGTTTTGCTGTACAAATACAGGCAAGCGAGATACCACTTTATCATATCTTTCTATGAACATTGCAATCCTGCTTATAGAAGTGTTTCATGATGCTTGTTATTAGTTTGTTGGTATCTTTTTCATGATTGACACAGCTACTAGATGACTTTATTTGCATGTACCTTATTATGAATTGCTTAAGCACTTGCCATATCATGAGAATATTTACATCATATGAACAAATGTGTCCGTGAAAGTTCTTTTATCGCACTCAGTTGTTAACTGAATTGCTTGAGGACAAGCAATAAGCTAAGCTTGGGGGGAGTTGATACGTCCAAAATGTATCTACTTTCCCAAACACTTTTGCTATTGTTTTGCCTCTAATTTGTGTATTTTGATACAACTAACACGGACTAACGCTGTTTTTCAGAACTGTGGTGTCTCGTTTTTGTGCAGAAACTCGACTTTCAGGAAAACCCCGGAAATAATCGCAATGGGCCTATTTTCACCGTGAAGATGAGAGGCCAAAAGGGCGAACCAGGGGGCCCATGGCCCCCACACCATGGGCCGGCGCGGCCTAGGGGCGCGCCGCCCTATGGTTAGGCGCCTCGGCGGCCCCCCGACGCTCTCCTTCGGGCTACTAAACCCCTTCGACCTAAAAACGCCAGGGGGTTCGACCATATTTCCAGAAGACGTCCAGAACTCCGCCGCCATCGCGAAACTCCGCCTCGAGACCAGAAACTCCGTTCTGGCACTCCACCGGGACGAGGAATTGGAGGGGATCATCGCCGCCATCACCACCGACGCCTCTCCATCGACCAGCCATGTTTCCCCCATCCATTTGTGAGTAATTCCCCCGCTGTAGGCTGAAGGGGATGGTAGGGATTGGATGAGATTGATCATGTAATAGTCACAAGATTGTTAGGGCATGGTGCCTAGTATCCGTAGATGTTACTTTTATGATATTATTGCAACTTGTTATGCTTAATGCTTGTCACTAGGGCCCGAGTGCCATGATCTCAGATCTGAACATGTTATTGTTTCATCATGATATGCATTGTTTTATGATCTTACCGCAAGTTGTATACACATGTTGCTGTCCGGAACCCGAGGCCCCAAAGTGACAGAAATTGGGACAACCGGAGGGGAAGGCGGTGATGTGAGGATCACATGTGTTCACGGAGTGTTAATGCTTTGCTCCGGTACTCTATTAAAAGGAATACCTTAATTTCCAGTAGTTTCCCTAGAGGCTCGGCTGCCACCGGCTGGTAGGACAAAAGATGTTGTGCAAGTTTCTCATTGTGAGCACATACGACTATATACGGAACACATGCCTATGGATTGATTAGTACTTGGATACCGCTTTATTATTATCTGCAAATGCCCTACCATGATTGTAATATTAATTCTCTCATCCATGCAACGCCCGTTAATCCATCCCTGTGCCTAGAGTATTTTAATCCTGCTGTTTACTATAATCACTACTGCTGTCTTTATTTCACTGCCGCTGTTATTTCACTACTCCTACTACTATAAAACTGTTGCTACTGATAAATTTTGCGAGCAAGTCTGTTTCCAGGTGCAGCTGAATTGACAACTCCGCTGTTAAGGCTTACAAGTATTCTTTGTCTCCCTTGTGTCGAATCAATAAATTGGGTAATACTTCCCTCGAAGACTGTTGCGATCCCCTATACTTGTGGGTCATCAGGCCACAAAGGCTACAACACCACAAAGGTAACAAGGCCACGAAGGCAACAACACCACTAAGGTCAACACGCCCTCTACGAGACCGAAACCCCGGAGAGAACCCAAACCGATGCACCTAATGCAATGGCTAAGAACACCACTAAGATGCCCAAGTTCTTCTCCCCCAAATTCCAACAAAGCTACAAAAGCTATTGAGGGAATAAGGGAGGAAGAACAAAATAGAGGAGGAACACCAAATTACTCCAAGATCTAGATCTAGCAAGATCCCCTCACTTGGAGAGGGATTCAATTGGTGAAGCTCTAGATCTACATCTCCTCTCTCCTTTCCCCGAAAAATATGCAACAAATAGTGGGGGGGATCAAGAGGATGGTAAAGCTCTTCAAGGTCAACAATGGAGGAGAGAGAATGGAGGGGAAGTAGTTGGGTCGGAGGTGGAAGATAGGTATAAATAGGGGGCCCGAAATATAGCTGTTGGGGCTGGAAAACGGTCAGATTCGCGCCCGAGCGGTACTAACGCTTGTCAAAACGTTACCACCGCTCACGCGCGAACTGTGCAGAAAACAGGCGAAAAACGGCCCAAAACCGGTAGTACCGCTTGTGCTAAATCTGGAGCAAAATCAGATGCAAAGAGAGAGAAAGCAGCAGCAGTGCGGAGGCTAGGCAGCATGCGGCGCGGTGGGCCAGGCAGCAGCGAGCGGGCGGGACGTGCGCATCGGCAGCAGCAGGTGGGACCGTCAACAGCAGGCCTGGTCGGCCTCTCCCGCGCGTGGGCGTGTGAAAGCCAGGGGCGGCACGGGGATCGAGCAGGAGAGCGGGAGCAGGCAGCGAGCCAACGCTGCAGCGCTCGAGCTTCTCCCGCGCGTGGGCGAGCTGGCGAGTGACGCGGTGGCAGGGAGCGGGCGACGCAAGGCGCGGGCGGCCTGGCCCAGTGCGGGAGCGGGGGCATGGTGGTGGGTTGGTGCGGTGGAGGCTGGGCTGGAGAGGGAGAAAGAAGCCAGGCTGGGCTGGGCCGGTAGTACCGGCCCGGTACCAGCTGGGTACCGTAATGGTTACGGTACTACCGGCCTGGTACCGGCCCGTCCGCTCGGGTCCAGAAGCCTGGGAGGCTGATGCGGTAGTTGGGCCGGTACTTTCAGCGGTAGTACGGCCCGCCCAAAAAGCTTTTTCTTTTTAAATATGCAGCAACTAGAAAAATCATAACTTGAGCTAGGAAACTCAGAATGACATGAAACCAATTTTGTTGGAAAGAGGACGACGAGAGCTACCACTACACAAGGTGAAAACATGGAAAAGAGTGAGTGATGATTTCTCATGGTCATAGAGGTGTAACCTCTCAATATGGTATATCGGGAAAATCATCACCCTCACATATGGATAAGAACCAAGAAGAACCAGGAAACACGATGCAATGCATGCAAGGTTTAAGCTCTCTCCGATGATGCGACCCACTATCCTATCGAGCACAAACCTTAACCTTGCGCGTTCCTCTCGAGTCGGCAAGCTCCGTCTTCATCAATGTACATGCCACCGTCTTCCTCCAACATACATGCCACCGTCTTCATCCATCTTGTACGCACGCCACCATCTTCATCTCTTCTACACCGTCTTCATCTCTCTTCATCTTCTACACCGTCTTCATCTCTCTTCAACACCTTCTTCATCCGTCTTCTTCATTGTCCTCGATCTTCTCCATCTTGCAACCTTGAGACCATCATATGGCTATGGACATGTCCTAAGATTAATTCTCAATGCAACTGTTAGTCCATAGGGATTGTCATCAATTACCAAAACCACACATGGGGCAATGGACATGTTCTTTCAATCTCCCCCATTTTGGTAATTGATGACAATCTCTTTGAGAGGGTTTAAATATGGAATTTAGCGAACAACCCAAGTTGAATATTTAGAACAAACTCCCCCATAATATATGCATGTGTGAATGAACTTGAATTTCATTGCATATACCGGCAATTAAAGCCTAGCGGAGTATCCTCTAAATATTCAACCATGCAAGGCAACAAATGCAAGGAATGAAAGGCAAAATCTTAAGAACCAACAAAAGCAATTCCCTTAAACCCTCCAAACTTCTCCCCCATTGGCATCGATTGCCAAAATGGACGAAAGGTTTAGAAGGCCAATATAGTGAGCGTTCCTCCATAAGTTGTGCATTTCTCATAATTGTGAGTGAAATCAAATGCACATATTCAATGACGAATATTCGGAGGAAATCAAACTATATTGAGGATCAAAGATTGCAAGAGAATAAGAAGGTGAGAAAGCTTCGACAAATGAAGCAAGCAATCCAATGAACCATCAAACCAAAAAAGATATTATGATAAGATCGAGAAGGATGCTCTAAGCAATATGTGGAAACTCCCCAATATTTGTGCACAAGATAAATAATTTTCATTGAAGAATAAGGTGCACAAACATGGCATCATCGCTCCCACAAGATCACTCAAAGCTTGTGCCAAAATTAAATATGAGTGCTTGAAGATGCAAATAGGATAAAATGAGCACTCATATCAAATTCTTTGTGGAGCCACCAAAGAGATAAACAAGAATAAAGGAATGGACCCCAACAAGGATGGATATCAAAATAAAATGTATCATCTCTCATGTATATAAGTTTCTCTAAGTGGACAACATCACAAAGATATTTATCCATCAAGAAACATGCACACACAAGATAGATACAAGAGAATAAGAGCAAGATATCCAAAACAAGTGTGCTCAAGGATTTATCTCATTTTAGGAAAGTAAAACCAAATATCAAGAATGAGATAACCAACTCCCAAAGAAAGCAAGGTTCCAAATAAACTAAACCATCAACACTTTTCATGATGGCACATAAGTACCGAAAAGAAAAGGTTTGTCTTCCAAAGTCAAATTCTTGAAACAAGAGAGTGTTCTAACAAACATAGGAGAGCTCCCCCAGAATCAGTGCACCATTTAGGATTTTGCATTTGAATACAAAATGCACAAATGCGGGATCATCACTCTACCGATATTTATCAAGACACTCAAAAGGTTCAAGTAAGATAAGGGTGTCCATAAGAAGCAAGGAAGACACATGGGAGTCAAACCCACAAAGACAACTTCTTGGCAAGAAATAAAGCAATTGAGCACATGGGCCAAGTGTGAGGATGATCCGGAACAATACCACACAATTTATTACCCATTGTCCAAGGACAAGAGGTATATAGGAAATACTTCCATATGGTACTTTGTGAGTATGTCCAAGATCATCTTCACAATTAAGAAAGCATATGGTAAAGTGGGATTTGTTTGAGCACACATGTCACATAGGAACAAGATAATCTAAAATATCAATTCTATGTGACACAACCTCAAGTGTTCACATTTTCTAGGCTTGTAGGATGCACGAAGCATAATACTCCCCCATAATGTGATAAAGACATTTTTCATGCAAGAGGTAAATAAGAACCAAGTGAGATGATTAATGGACATTATAGAATTTTAATTCATCATGTCGCACATTTTAAGATTGTGAAATGCACAAAGCATATCACTCCCCCAAAATGGGATAGTCCATTAATTTCTCACACTTGCCAACAACTAAGATATCAACAAGATGCAATAGGCTCAACATAGGGACAATTGTACATGATGTGCCACCCAACATATAAGCATGCAAGCAAGATAAGCAAGTAGGAGGCACAACATACACAACCACATGCAAGGTACAAAACCAACACATGTAAAAGGGGAGCGAGTAACTTTCAATGTAAAGGAGTTGAGGACTCGTTACCGCAAGGAGGAGCATGGGTAAAGGATGAAAGGAATAGTACTTGACTTGAAGAAATGAGAATGATGAAGATCCCCTAAGTCTTCATGAACTAGTCAAGTCTCCATGCCCTCCACAATACCTATTGATCAAAATTTGGCTTGTTGGTCCCCAACCAAGTTGGGTCCTAAGAAGTTAGTCACAATAGGCTTAGCAACCCAAATGGTTCTTTTTACGAAACCACTTTGAGTGCCAACATATTTGGCAAACACATCGCCAACCTTATCCTTATGTAGAGAATAAGCACCATGGATCAAGATAGGGTTGGATGAGTTACCAATAGTGCAAAAGGAGGAGATGTGGCCCTTCTCATGGCATATGTAGCATGTTCTTCTCTTCTCCTTCTTCTCACTTGATTTCTCCACAACGGGAGCCTTGGCTTGATCCTTCTTGGGTAGCGGCCTTTCTTCAAGTCGAGGTAGACCATGAGCTTGACCTTGAGGTAGACCATGAGCTCCATCTTGAGGCCGCTTCCCTTGTTTCTTCTCACCAAGTGGCTTCTTCTTCAAGGGGCACGATCTAACATGATGCCCTTCAATCTTGCACTTGAAGCACACAATCTTGGCGGGGTCCTTCACATGCCCTTGGCCCTTCTTCCGCTTGTGCGTGGTGGACTTGTTCTTGTTGTTGGAGTTGAATCCAAGTCCACTCTTGTCATTGGGGGATTGCTTCCCTTCATGACCCTTTACCAAGTCCTTCTTCAAAGAAGAGACTTGGGCCTCGAGCTCTTTGATTTCCTCTACATGGTTAGTAACAACACAAGTGCTAGAGGAAGTGGAAGCTTCATTATTAGAGCAACAAGTCAAGGTATGTAATTCACCACAAGATATAGTAATAGCATGGGTGGGTGAATTACTAGCACTAGCACATGGATTTGTAGAGCAACAAGGCATAGAAGGTAGTTCACCACAAGATAAATCAATAGCATGAGTGGGTGAACTAAAAGCACTAGCACATGGAAAAATAGCATTTTGAGAGGTAGTGCTAGTACTCACATGAGGCTCACAAGATTTTACCTTTGACATGATAGCCTCATGAGCTAACTTTAGCAAATTATGAGAGACTAGAAGATCATCATGGGAGCTAGAAAGCTTTCCACGACTTTCTTCCAATTTCTCATAATTGCTTGTTAGCAAAGCAAGTTGAGCCCTTAGCTCAACATTCTCCTTCAAGATGGATGCTTCACAAGAGGTAGAGTTAGTAGCACAAGCATTATCAATTATAGCACAAGGAGAAGGCAACTTAGCAAGCTCTATTAGGTTGAGAGCCTTAAATTGCTCATGTGACTCGGTGAGTTTGATGAGCTCACTCTCAATAGCCCTAGAGCCATTTTTGAGAAGCTCAAAATCCTCAAGGAGTTTAGCATGAGCACTTACTAGCTCAACATTTTTAATTTGAAAATCATGTGCCACCTCTAAAGCTCTATCACGAGATTCCTTTACTTTAGATAGCTCTAGAGTAAAGGTTTCCTCAAGAGATTCATTGGTGGTTTGTTGTTCTTCAAGAGCTTCACTAAGAGTTGCAATCTCGTTTGCATACTCGCTCTCATGCTCTTCCATTTTCTGAATAATTTTTGAGCTCTCAATGGCAAAAGCCAAGATTTTCATGAAGTTAGAGCAAGCAAATTTCTTTTTATGAAGAGCATGAAAAACCAACTCACCCATCATGTTTAAGGAAGCAACATTAAGTTCTTCCATATCATCATCCTCATCATCACTAGATAGATAGGGTTCCAAGGAAGGAGATACCTTAGATGCCTTAGCCATAAGGCAAGTGTAGGATCCGTGAGATGATGAAGAGGATGAAGTAATTGAAGCTCCATCCAAGATCTTGTCTTGGCCCATAGTATCCTTGGTTCCCTCTACATTGTTAGTCACACAACTACTAGAGGAAAGCAAAGTATTTTCATTATGGCAACAAGACAAGGCAAGCATATCA
Source organism: Lolium multiflorum (assembly GCA_030979885.1). NCBI lineage: Eukaryota > Viridiplantae > Streptophyta > Magnoliopsida > Poales > Poaceae > Lolium > Lolium multiflorum. The sequence goes on along the minus strand of CM061750.1, from coordinate 230,052,138 downwards.
TCATGGAATGAAGATATGCAAGGACTACCAACACTAGCATGTAAAGCATTTATAGTGTTATAAGTGTTTGATACGTCCAAAACGTATCTACTTTCCCAAACACTTTTGCTATTGTTTTGCCTCTAATTTGTGTATTTTGGATACAACTAACGCGGACTAACGCTGTTTTCAGCAGAATTGCTCTGGTGTCTCGTTTTTGTGCAGAAATCCAACTTTCGGGAAAAACCTCGGAATTTATACAAGGCCCTATTTTTCCAGAAGACTCACGGAGCCAGAAGGGCAAGCAGGTGGGGGCACGAGGGCCCCACACACTAGGCCGGCGCGGCCCAGGTGGGGCCGTGCGGCCCTAGTGTGTGGCCCCCTCGGCTGGCCCCCGACGCCCTCCTTCGGACTACTTATCGGCCTCGACCTAAAAACGCACGAGGGAAGTCGAAGTCGCCAGAAACCCTCCAGAGAGCCGCCACATCGCGAAACTCCGTCTCGGGAGCCAGAAGTCTCCGTTCGGCACTCCGCCGGACGGGGAATTGGAGGAGATCTTCACCGCCATCACCGCCAACGCCTCTCCATCGACCAGCCATGTTTCCCCCATCCATGTGTGAGTAATTCCCCCGCTGTAGGCTGAAGGGGATGGTAGGGATTGGATGAGATTGGTCATGTAATAGTCATAAGATTGTTAGGGCATAGTGCCTAGTATCCGTAGATGTCACTTTTATGATATTGTTGCAACTTGTTATGCTTAATGCTTGTCACTAGGGCCCGAGTGCCATGATCTCAGATCTGAACATGTTATTGATTCATGAAGATATTCGTTGTTTATGATCTTACCTGCAAGTTTTATACACATGTCGCTGTCCGGAACCAATGGCCCCGAAGTGACAGAAATCGGGACAACCGGAGGGAATGGTAGCGATGTGAGGATCACATGTGTTCACGGAGTGTTAATGCTTTGCTCCGGTACTCTATTAAAAGGAGTACCTTAATATCCAGTAGTTTCCCTAGAGGCCCGGCTGCCACCGGCTGGTAGGACAAAAGATGTTGTGCAAGTTTCTCATTGCGAGCACGTACGACTAAATATGGAACACATGCCTATTGATTGATTAGTACTTGGATACCGTTTTATTATTATCTGCAAATGCCCCTGCTTTGATTATTACATGAGTTTCTCTCATCCATGCAACGCCCGTTAATCCGTCCCTGTGCCTACAGTATTTTAATCCTGTTGTTTACTATAATCACTTGCTGTCTTTATTTCACCGCTGCTGTTATTTCACTATTCCTACTGCTATAAAACTTACTACTGATAAACTCTTGCGAGCAAGTCTGTTTCGGTGCAGCTGAATTGACAACGCCGCTGTTAAGGCTTACAAGTATTCTTTGTCTCCCCTTGTGTCGAATCAATAAATTGGGTAATACTTCCCTCGAAGACTGTTGCGATCCCCTATACTTGTGGGTCATCAAGACTATTTTCTGGCGCCGTTGGGGAGCATAGCTTTATTTGGAAGTTCACTTGGATTGATATTGTTCGCTGCAAAGTCTCCATCATGGGTAAACCTCGCGATACTAAGATTGCCATATTACCATCCACTACAAGAAAAGGTACAACTCTTAGACTTGTTTCACCACCACAAGCTTCAAATGCTGGTACTTCTGCTGAATCTGAAAATTCCTCTCATAATTGTGATGATGCTTCTGCTGTGCTTGATAATGATGGTTCGTTAGGATCTTTTCTAGATGCTACAATTGCTAGGTCTAGGCAAATTGAAAATACTGAAACTCCTAATGAAAATGCTGCTACACCTGTTAATTCACCTGAGTCTGTTGAATATTCTAGTGATGATCTTGATGAAGATTATGTAGAGCTTGATGATGATTTTATTGAAAAATGCAATGCTACTACTGATGCAAGAAAAATTAAAAAGTTGCTTGCGGAACATGCTGTTAGATATAAATTATCTCCTGATCCTAAATTTGCCACATCTCCTATAAACATTAGGGATAAAGATTATGATTTTTCTCTTGATTTATCTCATATAGCTATTGTTGAGAAAACTCCCTTTTGTGGTACTGAAAAAGAAAGTGCTGTTGAACACATGACTGAGTTATCTACTCTTAGTGGCTTGTTTTCTGATGATGTCAAGATGCGTACTTATTTTGTCGCTAAAATTTTTCCTTTCTCATTAAAGGATGATGCTAAAACTTGGTATAATAATTTTCCTCCTGGTTCTATTAAAAGTCCAAAAGAATTGCTTGATGTTTTCTTCCGGAAATACTTTCCTGCTAGTGCTCAACATGCTGCTTTGCAGAGAATTTATAATTTTGACCAGGAAGATGGAGAGAAATTGCCTGAGGCTTGGGCGAGATTTTGCTCTCTTATTAGAGCTCAGCCTGACCATGATTTGGAAAAGCATGATTTACTTGATATATTTTATAGTGGACTAACCATTGAGTCTAGGGCATACCTGGATAGTTGTGCTGGTTGTGTTTTCAGGAAAAGAACTCCAGACGACGCTGAAGAATTATTGGCTAAAATAGGCCGGAATCATGATGATTGGTCTACACCTGAACCAACCCCGACACCGATATTGAAGAAGAGGGGTATGATTAAATTAAATGATGAAGATATGAGGGAAGCCAAGAAGTCTCTTAAAGAGAAGGGTATTAAACCTGAAGATGTGAAGAATTTACCTCCTATAGAAGATTTATGTGAGATAACTCCCCTTCATCCATGATTGAGGTACACTCTCTTCAACGCTTTACTAGGGAAGATATTCCGTATTCAAAACCTCCTGCTCAATGCTTAGATGAGTTTGATAATTATATTGTTAAGCAAGAAACCTTTAATATGAGAGTAGAGAATCATTTAATGGAAAATTCTCGAGCTATTAGTGAATTGCATGATATTGTGGAGAGAACCTCCAATGATGTTAAGATACTTGTTAAACATTTTCATATGGTTCAAACTCAAATTGATCAACTTACTAAAGTGCAAAATGACTTGTTGGGAAATAATTCTAAAGAAAAACATGCTTATGAAGTAACAACTAGAGGTGGTGTTTCTACCCAGGATCCTCTATATCCTGAAGGGCATCCCAAAAGAGTTGAACAAGATTCTCAACTAACTAAAACTAGTGCTCCATCTAAGAAAAAGAAAAAGAAACATAAGAATGTTGTAGAATCCTCTGAACCTGTTAATGATCCTAATAGTATTTCTATTTCTGATGCTGAAACTGAAAGTGGTAATGAACATGATAAAGATGATGATAAGGATGATACTCCTGATAAAGAAGAGGTTGAAGAAGAACCTAAAAAGCATGCTAAAAATAAAAAGTACACTAAAGAAGATTTTATTGCTGAGAAACATGGTAATGAAAGAGAACCTTGGGTTCAAAAGCAAATGCCTTTTCTGCTAAGAAACTAAAATCAAAGGAGGAGGAACATTATAATAAATTTTGTGATTGGATGAAACCTTTATTTTTGCAAATCCCTTTGACTGATGCTATTAAATTGCCTCCTTATTCAAAGTATATGAAAGATATTGTTTCTAACAAAAGGAAAATTCCCAATGAGGAGATTTCCACTATGCTCGCTAATTACTCCTTCAGTGGTAAGATTCCAAAGAACTTGGAGACCCAGGTATACCGACTATTCCTTGTTCCATCAAGAATAATTATGTTAGAACTGCTCTATGTGATTTGGGAGCAGGAGTTAGTGTAATGCCTTTTTCTCTTTACAAGAGACTTGATTTAGATAAGTTGATACCAACTGATATATCTTTGCAAATGGCTGATAAATCTACTGCTATTCCTGTTGGTGTATGTGAAAATGTTCCTGTTCAAGTTACTCAACTGCTTGATATTAACTGATTTTGTTGTGTTGGAAATGCCTGAAGATGATAATATGTCTATTATTCTTGGAAGACCCTTTCTTAATACTGCAGGGGCTATTATTGATTGCAATAAAGGCATGGTTACTTTCAATGTTGATGATAAGGAACATACTGTCTATTTTCCCAAGAGGATTGATAAAGTATATGGAGTTAATACCATTTTTAATGTGAAAACTATCAAAGTGGGATCCATTGATTGTCCTATATATGAGCCTAAAGAAGAATATCAAACTCTTGTGATTGGATCCATATCAATTCAATATAAGGTAACATGATTGATTTGAGGTTTATTTCTTCTTATGTCATATAAAATTTATTTGGTAGCAAGACTTGATCAACCTTGTTAACAAGTATATTTTAATGCATAAGAGAGCTAAACAACATTTCTTTCTTTCTTTCTCCCTCCACTTATCTTACTTGCTGTAGCACTTTTTGTTTTGCAATATGCTTTAGTTGTTTAAGATTTTGGAAATCATTTTCCTGCGCAGTAATAATTAATTTAACACCCAGAAATGTGCATTTTTTCGAAATTCTCTAAAAATTACAAAAAATATACTGGTAGTCCTATTTTTCAAAGAGGCACCTGGGAGCACTGGGGCTGACAGTGGGGCACCCCGGTGGCACACACCAGGCGCGGCCAGCAAGGGGCGCGCCACCCTTGTGTGGCCCCCCTTTGCCCCACTTCAGCATCTCTTCCTCCCATGCTCTTCTCTCTCCCGAAAAAACTCGCACCAAGTTCCTCTCACTCGCGTTTCTGCTCAAGAACTCGCGATTTCTCGATCTCTTTGCTCAGCCCAGATTTCTGTCTGAAATTTGGCACATTTGCTCCTTGGTATGTGACTCCTTTGATTGTCCAATTAGAATTTCGTTTGGTTGAGTATATCTTGAATATTTTGCTGCTGTAGATAACATGTTTAGTGAGCTTGCATGCTTGTTCTAAGTGGTAGAAACTAGTTTTGATGCATGTTTAGTACTCTAGCAAGTTCCTATAGTAGTTCCCCTCAATTATATACCTTGAAATCAAATTTTATAATGGTTGTTGAAAATTTCAGAAGAGGAAGATGAAGAAATTCAAATTTGGAGAATTGTTCAAGAAAGGAACAACCAGCACCGGGAGGCCCTCGAGGGCGTCCACTCAGATTAGGCGATCCTACAATGAGGATATCATCGCGCCTAGCTTCGCGCCCGAGGAGGACAATGGGGCTCCTAATGCTTCATCCTTCCCATGTTATGATTTTCTGACAAATGCAGGGATATTGGATGACTTCTTCACCCTTGTCAACAGGGCAGGCTTAGCCACCTACGTGGGAGATGAAAGGGAGCAATACCACATGCTCACCAAAATTTTCGTTGAGAGCTTCAAGTTCCACAACACGCAATATGAGCCGACAGTTGCATTCAAGATCTATGGTAATCCTGTTACTATGGAACTGGAAGAATTTTGTCGTGCATTGGATATTGCCCCTGTAGGTACAGCAAGGAGGATTGATGACAACCCCCGGGACCTGTTGGAGCTCTATCGAGGGATCACCGAAGATGATTGCCGCACCATTCAGCGCGGGAAGATAAGAAATATTCAACTTCCCGCCATTAAATATTTTGCATATTACATTGCTACTAGTATTCTTGGTAGGGAAAATACTAGTAATATCTCTAGCTATCATCTTGCTTTCTTGAATGCTGCACTTACTGGACAGACACCTGCACTACGCATTTTAACACATTTAAGACTCCCTCTTGATTCTAATGATGTGCCATTAACCCCTAGGAGACTAGATATTGCTGCTATGAAGAGTCATCATTTTGTTACTACTGATTCCACTATAGATAATATGGTCTATAGAATGTTGTTTGCTGACGGGAATGAGAAGGAAATCCCTCTTCCCCAGCCAGGTTTGTTCAATATTGACAGGCAATCATGGTCGCTCACTAAGGAGGAGGTGGAGGAACATATGAAGATACAAGAATTCCACCAGCAGCATGACTCCGAGAACGCCGAGCCCTCCTACGACTGCACCGTCACATACCCCGATGTTTCCTCCAGCACATACCTGGAACCGGGTCGTTCTTCGTCGTACTACGGAGACACCACTTCATGGGGACCGTGGGAATGAACTCCACTTAGGCCAAAAGCCTAAGCTTGGGGGGAGGTATACCGGCATCACTCATTCTTTGCATATTAGGATTGCTGGATACTTGTACATATTTGTTTAGTCTCTTAGAGTGGTTTTCTAATGAGAGGGAGATGATATTTGGGGAAGTGCTGTCCAAAAACAGATTCTGGGCTGTTACTAAAAAAATTCGTACGCACAGCCAGAACGTTATTTTGAGTTGCCAATTTTTGAGCATGTGCCCCAGGTTGTTATCTAACTTTCATTAGTTGAACACTTTTTGATCTGAGCAATGGAAGATTTTTGTTAATTTCGATTTCTGTACTGCTGTCAGGATTTGGCAGATTTCTGTCATCCTGCTTTTCTGTGTTTCTGTTAGTTTGCATTCTTTTGTTTTCGCTTTGTTTCTTTCCTAAAACACAAAAAGACCAAAAATATTTCTGTTGTTTCTCTTCACCATTTGTTTATTTGGTTCTTTGCTCTTAGTTTACTTTATTTGCTATCGTTGGTTTGCTATGAGAAAACCCAAAAAGATTTTGCTTTGTTTTCTTGTTTCTTTTGTTCTTGTTTCCAATTCGAAAACACCAAAAATATTTGCTGTTCTTCTTTGGTTTGTAAAGTTCATCATGAGTTCAATGGTCTTTGGTGGCTGGAGCGTGGTTTTCATTTCATATTATCCAAGCTACACAAGTGAAAGGCAATAATGACGATCTACAACAATTGGATTGTGGTGAGAGGCTGGTATGAACTCTATTTGTTTTCATTTTTGTACATATACTCATCCATGTGAGCATGCTTAGTTGGTTCATGTGAGGTATATGTTATTTGAGAAAGTCTAGTAGTTCATGATCTCTCATGTTTAGCTCCAATTTATTAATATAAGTAGCATGTCATGGATGTTCGCTTGCATTGTTTTATTCATAAGTAAGTATGGCATTGTGGTATCCCCCTCTGAATAATTCATTTATATCGACTTGGCACATGCTCACGCATGCATATGACTGAACAAAAAGCCAATCAAGCCTCGATGATCTATATTGCTCTTGTTGGGGGGATGACCCCCGGTATGCCAAAGATATGCCATACCGGATGGTCTCACCCTTCAAGATACCGGTTTAATGTTCATGCCGGAATAAGAAAATAGAGTTTGGCTAAGTAAAGCTAAGCCGGTATCCCCAGGAGGGGTATACCGGAACCAGGAAGGAAAGGTACCGGAGCACCGGAAGGAAGAACATGCCGGCTGACTGGTCAAAGATTCCGTCAGGAGCTAAAGGACAAGGATGAGCTAAGCAAAGTGGCTTTAATCGAAGACTAGAAGACAAAGAGGAGGATGACGGTCAAAGAAGCCGGAAGACGTCAGCCTCCATGTTTAAAGAAGACCCCGGCGTCATCTATGATTAAAGTAGCTTTATAAAGTATCTTTGTAAAGTAGTTTGTCTAGTCAAAGATCCCATTAGGGTTTCTTGTTCTGTAAGCCACCCTCTCCCCTATATAAGGAGAGGGGGCAGCCTCTTTCAGGCGCGCGATCCACAGTAGAGAGAACAACCTGTAAACTATCTTGAGATCAATGAGCATGGTGATCTAGAGCGAGTTCGTCCTTGTGTCTTTCTTCTTCTACCTCTGGCCTTGGCCAAGTTCTTGAGGAAAGCATCCGGAAGTTCGTCCATCTAGTCACAAACCCTCCCCCGCGTCCATTCGGCCCCAAGATAAGCCATCCCATGGCATCTGCTCGTTCACCACGACGACAGCTCTAGAGTTCTTGTATCACTTTTATGCCTCCGTTAATTTATTTTGCCGCAAGCATGATTATGACAGTTACTGCTCTCTTGATTTGTCGCTCCCTAGTATTTTGCTAGCCTTCACTTGTACTGAGCGGGAACGCCGCTCGTGCTTCCAAACACCTGAAAACCAAGTTGTTCCAAAGTGTCCACCATAAATACCTATGCATGGCATTTCAAACCATTCCAGGTAAATTCTCATGCGCTACCTTTAAAACTCTCAAAATGCTTCTTAGTTTGTGTTAATGTTTCATAGCTCATGAGGAAGTATGTGGTGTTTAGTGATACGTCTCCAACGTATCGATAATTTCTTATGTTCCATGCTACTTTATTGATGATACCTACATGTTTTATGCACATTATATGTCGTATTTACGTATTTTCTGGAACTAACCTATTAACAAGATGCCGAAGAGCCAGTTGATGTTTTCTGCTGTTTTTGGTTTCAGAAATCCTAGTAACGAAATATTCTCGGAATTGGACGAAATCAACGCCCAGGGTCCTATTTTTGCACGAAGCTTCCAGAAGACCGAAGGAGAGTCGAAGTGGGGCCACGAGGTGGCGACACCACAGGCGGCGCGGCCCGGCCCTGGCCGCGCCGACCTATGGTGTGGGCCCGTGCCACCTCTTGACCTGCCCTTCCGCCTACAAATAGCCTCCGTCGCGAAACCCCCAGTACGAGAGCCACGATACGGAAAACCTTCCAGAGACGCAGCCGCCGCGAATCCCATCTCGGGGATTCAGGAGATCGCCTCCGGCACCCTGCCGGAGGGGATTCATCTCCGGAGGACTCTTCATCGCCATGATCGCCTCCGGAGTGATGAGTGAGTAGTTCACCCCTGGACTATGGGTCAATAGCAGTAGCTAGATGGTCGTCTTCTCCTAATTGTGCTTTATTGTCGGATCTTGTGAGCTGCCTAACATGATCAAGATCATCTATCTGTAATACTATATGTTGTGTTTGTCGGGATCCGATGGATAGAGAATACTATGTTATGGTGATTATCAATCTATTGTTTATGTGTTGTTTATGATCTTGCATGCTCTCCGTTATTAGTAGAGGCTCTGGCCAAGTTTGTACTCTTAACTCCAAGAGGGAGTATTTATGCTCGATAGTGGGTTCATGCCTTCATTGACACCTGGGACAGTGACAGAAAGTTCTAAGGTTGTGATGTGCTGTTGCCACTAGGGATAAAACATTGATTCTATGTCTAAGGATGTAGTTGTCGATTACATTACGCACCATACTTAATGCAATTGTCTATTGCTTAGCAACTTAATACTGAATGGGGTTCGGATGATAACCTGAAGGTGGACTTTTTAGGCATAGATGCAGTTGGATGGCGGTCTATGTACTTTGTCGTAATGCCCAATTAAATCTCACTATATTTATCATATCATGTATATGCATTGTTATGCCCTTCTCTATTTGTCAATTGCCCGACTGTAATTTGTTCACCCAACATGCTTTTATCTTATGGGAGAGACACCTCTAGTGAACTGTGGACCACGGTCCTATTCTTTACATCGCATACAATCTACTGCAATACTTGTTTTACTGTTTTCTTGCAAACAATCATCTTCCACACAATACGGTTAATCCTTTGTTACAGCAAGCCGGTGAGATTGACAACCTCACTGTTTCGTTGGGGCAAAGTACTTTGGTTGTGTTGTGCAGGTTCCATGTTGGCGCCGGAATCCCTGTTGTTGCGCCGCATCACATTTCGCCACCATCAACCTTCAACGTGCTTCTTGACTCCTACTGGTCCGATTAAACCTTGGTTTCTTACTGAGGGAAACTTGCCACTGTGCGCATCATACCTTCCTCTTGGGGTTCCCAACGGACGTGTACATCTACGCGCATCAAGCAAATTTCTGGCGCCGTTGCCGGGAGATCAAGACACGCTGCAAGGGGAGTCTCCACTTCTCAATCTCTTTACTTTGTTTTTGTCTTGCTTTATTTTATTTACTACTTTGTTTGCTGCACCTAAACAAAACACACAAAAAATTAGTTGCTAGTTTTACTTTATTTACTGTCTTGCTCTCTATATCAAAAACACAAAAAAATTAGTTACTTGTATTTGCTTAGTTTACTTTATTACTATTAAAATGAGTAATCCTGAAGTTGAAGTTCGTTCTTTTAAGCAACAAGGTGGAGAAAGTTTTAAAGATGCTTGGTATAGAATTAGTAATGCTCATCATAGGTGCATTAAGAAACACTCCACCACTATCCTTCTTAGAAACTTTTATGTTGGTTTATCTAGTTGGAATAGGTATGTTCTTGATACTCTTTCGGGAGGTAATTTCCTAGGTACTCCCGCTTTAGAAGCTAGTTGCATCATTGAGAGTCTTGTCGGAATACCACCTGTTAATGAAGTTAAAATTGAAATCTCTCTTGAGGATGTTATGAAAAAATTGGAAACCATAGAGAAAAATTTTCCAAGTATTGAAACTAAATTGGAAATGTTATTGGATAAAACTGATGAACTTGATAAATCCCTAGGAGGAATTGATGAAAGAATTAGTGTCCTGGGAACTTGTGTTGTTCATAATAATCAAACCAATAGGATTGATGAACTTGAAAAAGCTATGGGAACCTTGGGTTCAACCTTTTCTTCTCTCAAGTATAATGAGAAAGCTTATGTGGGTAAAGAGCAAAAATTCATGTATGCCTCTAAAGTGCCTAAACAAAAGAATTATTATAGGCCTAAAATTGCTAAAACTCCTAGCACCACCATAGAAAATTTAGATAATGGAGCACCTAAAGTACCCTCTGCAACAAGTTGTGTTTGCATGAAGAATAATAATGTTGATGCTTCATCTCTTGATAATACTTGATTTGCACACCTAGCTGAAAGGCGTTAAAGAAAAGCGCTTATGGGAGACAACCCATGTTTTTACTACAGTACTTTGTTTTATATTTGAGTCTTGGAAGTTGTTTACTACTGTAGCAACCTCTCCTTATCATGTTTTTGTGCCAAGTAAAGTTTCTATGTTAAAGTTGATGTTATATTTGGGATCGCTGCGCAGAAACAGCATTGCTGTCTGTCACGAATCTGGGCACAAGTCTCTGTAGAAAATTCGAAAAAATCTGCCAATTTACGAGCGTGATCCTCAGATATGTACGCAACTTTCATTAGTTTTGAGTTTTTTCCATTTGAGCAATTCTGGTGCCATTTTAAAATTCGTCTTTACTGTTCTGTTTTGACAGATTCTGCCTTTTATTTCACATTGCCTCTTTTGCTATGTTGGATGAATTTCTTTGATCCATTAATGTCCAGTAGCTTTATGCAATGTCCAGAAGTGTAAAAAATGATTGTGTCACCTCTGAATGTGTGAATTATTAATTGTGCACTAACCCTCTAATGAGTTTGCTTGAAGTTTGGTGTGAAGGAAGTTTTCAAGGGTCAAGAGAGGAGTATGATATACTATGATCAAGAGCAGTGAAAGCTCTAAGCTTGGGGATGCCCCGTGGTTCATCCCTGCATATTTTAAGAAGACTCAAGCGTCTAAGCTTGGGGATGCCCAAGGCATCCCCTTCTTCATCGACAACATCATCAGGTTCCTCCCCTGGAACTATATTTTTATTCATCACATCTTGTGTTCTTTACTTGGAGCGTCGGTTTGTTTTTGTTTTTGTTTTTGTTTGAATAAAATGGATCCTAGCATTCACTTTGTGGGAGAGAGACACGCTCCGCTGTTGCATATGGACAAATATGTCCTTAGGCTTTACTCATAATGTTCAAGGCGAAGTTTCTTCTTCGTTAAATTGTTATATGGTTGGAATTGGAAAATGCTACATGTAGTAATTCTAAAATGTCTTGGATAATGTGATACTTGGCAATTGTTGTGCTCATGTTTAAGCTCTTGCATCATATACTTTGCACCCATTAATGAAGAAATACATAGAGCTTGATAAAATTTGATTTGCATATTTGGTCTCTCTAAGGTCTAGATTATATCTAGTATTGAGTTTTGAACAACAAGGAAGACGGTGTAGAGTATTATAATGTTTACAATATGTCTTTTATGTGAGTTTTGCTGCACCGGTTCAACCTTGAGTTTGCTTCAAATAACCTTGCTAGCCTAAACCTTGTATCGAGAGGGAATACTTCTCATACATCCAAAATCATTGAGCCAACCACTATGCCATTTGTGTCCACCATACCTACCTACTACATGGTATTTCTCCACCATTCCAAAGTAAATTGCTTGAGTGCTACCTTTAAAATTCCATCATTTACCTTTGCAATATATAGCTCATGGGACAAAATAGCCTTAAAAACTATCGTAGTATTGAATATGTACTTATGCACTTTATCTCTTATTAAGTTGCTTGTTGTGCGATAACCATGCTTCTGGGGACGCCATCAATTACTCTTTATTGAATATCATGTGAGTTGCTATGCATGTCCGTCTTGTCTGAAGTAAGAGGGATCTACCACCTTAATGGTTGGAGCATGCATATTGTTAGAGAAGAACATTGGGCCGCTAACTAAAGCCATGAATCATGGTTGAAGTTTCAGTTTTGGACATATATCCTCAATCTCATATGAGAATAATAATTGTTGCTACATGCTTATGCATTAAAGAGGAGTCCATTATCTGTTGTCCATGTTGTCCCGGTATGGATGTCTAAGTTGAGAATAATCAAAAGCGAGAAATCCAAAATGCGAGCTTTCTCCTTAGACCTTTGTACAGGCGGCATGGAGGTACCCCTTTGTGACACTTGGTTGAAACATGGCATTGCGAAGATCCGGTAGTCCAAGCTAAGTAGGACAAGGTGCGGGCACTATTAGTATACTATGCATGAGGCTTGCAACTTGTAAGATATAATTTACATAACTCATATGCTTTATTACTACCGTTGACAAAATTGTTTCATGTTTTCAAAATAAAAGCTCTAGCACAAATATAGCAATCGATGCTTTCCTCTTTAAAGGACCATTCTTTTACTTTTATTGTTGAGTCAGTTTACCTATCTCTCTCCACCTTAAGAAGCAAACACTTGTGTGAACTGTGCATTGATTCCTACATACTTGCATATTGCACTTGTTATATTACTTTATGTTTACAATATCCATGAGATATACATGTTATAAGTTGAAAGCAACCGCTGAAACTTAATCTTCCTTTGTGTTGCTTCAATACCTTTACTTTGATTTATTGCTTTATGAGTTAACTCTTATGCAAGACTTATTTATGCTTGTCTTGAAGTACTATTCATGAAAAGTCTTTGCTTTATGATTCAGTTGTTTACTCATGTCATTACCATTGTTTTGATCGCTGCATTCATTACATATGTTTACAAATAGTATGATCAAGATTATGATGGCATGTCACTTCAGAAATTATCTTTGTTATCGTTTTACCTGCTCGGGACGAGGAACTAAGCTTGGGGATGCTGATACGTCTCCAACGTATCGATAATTTCTTATGTTCGTGCTACTTTATTGATGATACCTACATGTTTTATGCACATTATATGTCGTATTTACGCATTTTTGGAACTAACCTATTAACAAGATGCCGAAGAGCCAGTTGTTTTTCTGCTGTTTTTGGTTCAGAAATCCTAGTAACGAAATATTCTCGGAATTGGACGAAATCAACGCCCGGTCCTATTTTTGCACGAAGCTTCCAGAAGACCGGAGAGTCGAAGTGGGCCACAGGTGGCGACACCAGGGCGGCGCGGCCCAGGCCCTGGCCGCGCCGACCTATGGTGTGGGCCTCGTGCCGCCTCTTGACCTGCCCTTCCGCCTACAAATAGCCTCCGTCGCGAAACCCCCGGTCCGAGAGCCACGATACGGAAAACCTTCCGGAGACGCCGCCGCCGCGAATCCCATCTCGGGGGATTCGGAGATCGCCTCCACCCTGCCGGAGAGGGGATTCATCTCGGAGGACTCTTCATCGCCATGATCGCCTCGGAGTGATGAGTGAGTAGTTCACCCCTGGACTATGGGTCCATAGCAGTAGCTAGATGGTCGTCTTCTCCTAATTGTGCTTCATTGTCAGATCTTGTGAGCTGCCTAACATGATCAAGATCATCTATCTGTAATACTATATGTTGTGTTTGTCGGGATTCGATGGATAGAGAATACTATGTTATGGTGATTATCAATCTATTGTTTATGTGTTGTTTATTATCTTGCATGCTCTCCGTTATTAGTAGAGGCTCTGGCCAAGTTTTTGCTCTTAACTCCAAGAGGGAGTATTTATGCTCGATAGTGGGTTCATGCCTTCATTGACACCTGGGATCGTGACAGAAGGTTCTAAGGTTGTGTTGTGCTGTTGCCACTAGGGATAAAACATTGATGCTATGTCTAAGGATGTAGTTGTTGATTACATTACGCACCATACTTAATGCAATTGTCTGTTGCTTTGCAACTTAATACTGAAAGGGGTTCGGATGATAACCTGAAGGTGGACTTTTTAGGCATAGATGCAGTTGGATGGCGGTCTATGTACTTTGTCGTAATGCCCAATTAAATCTCACTATATTTATCATATCATGTATATGCATTGTTATGCCCTTCTCTATTTGTCAATTGCCCGACTGTAATTTGTTCACCCAACATGCTTTTATCTTATGGGAGAGACACCTCTAGTGAACTGTGGACCCCGGTCCTATTCTTTACATCGCATACAATCTCTGCAATACTTGTTTTACTGTTTTCTTGCAAACAATCATCTTCCACACAATACGATTAATCCTTTGTTACAGCAAGCCGGTGAGATTGACAACCTCACTGTTTCGTTGGGGCAAAGTACTTTGGTTGTGTTGTGCAGGTTCCACGTTGGCCGGAATCCCTGTTGTTGCGCCGCATCACATTTCGCCACCATCAACCTTCAACGTGCTTCTTGACTCCTACTGGTCCGATTAAACCTTGGTTTCTTACTGAGGGAAACTTGCCACTGTGCGCATCATACCTTCCTCTTGGGGTTCCCAACGGACGTGTACATCTACGTGCATCATTTAGCTTTCAACCTTGTCATTTACTTTTGACGGACTCTCATATGGACTAGTGGCACATCCGCTTATCCAATAATTTTGCAAAAAGAGTTGGCAATGGGATTCCCAGTCCCAAATTAATTAACTTAAATAGACACTCCTCCATGGTTTGTGATTGTTGGACGGCACCCGAAGGATTCGGTTAGCCATGGCTTGTGTAAGCAAAGGTTGGGGGAGTGTCATCATCATAATAAAACTTAAATAAAAAGGCACTCCTTCATGGTATGTGATTGTTGGCAGGCACCCAAGGATTCGGTTAGCCATGGTTTGTGTAAGAAAGGTTGGAAGGAGTGCCACATAAACATGCAAATAATTCATGGGAGCCGCTCTTGGGAGTCCGGTTGATGAGGTAGTTAGTGTACCCACTACCATTCGTTGACAACAACAAGCACTTCTCAAAATAATTTTACTCCTGTTTTAAAAATGAAAAGCTCTAGCGCATGTTAATCCCTGCTTCCCTCTGCGAAGGGTCAATCTTTTACTTTTATGTTGTGTCTCCATTCTTTCTTTGAGCACTATCTTGAGAGCACAACTGTCATTCTTAGTATAATATGCTTGTCTCAAAATATGATTGATTGTGGTATAACTTTGATGCTTTTATCTTTGACAATCACTACTTCTAGTCTTTCTATGAACACCAGAGGTGCCTGGGCATTTATGTTTTGCCGATCAAATACGGGCAAGCGAGATACCACTTTATCATATTCTCTTATGAACATTGCAATCCTGCTTATATACATGATTCATGATGCTTATTATTAATTCTTGGTACCTCTCCATGATTGACATAGCTGTTGGATGATCTTATTTGCATGTATTTCATTATGAACTACTTAAGTATTAGCCATAGCATGAGAATATATACATCATATGAGCAAATGTGTTCGTGAAAGTTCTTTTATCGCTCAGTTGTTAACTGAATTGCTTGAGGACAAGCAATAGTGTTCAAGTCCAAAGATGAAACATTGCAATGGGATAGGGATGAAGAATCATCAAGAGAAGGCTCACTATCAACAATGCAATGTTCATCACCACTCACCATACCATTACCTTGTGTCTTACCACACATTGGTGAAGTGGAAGGAGTGCGATCATCCTCAATGGTCTTGGATCCACCATATGTATCTCGAAGCTTTGTCCAAAACTCATGAGCACTCCGGAAAGGCGCGATGGAGGAGATCACTACATGACTCACAACATGGCAAAACACTTTAGTAGCTTGAGCATCTAGATAAGAGTTTTTCTTCTCCTCAAAAGATGG
Organism: Lolium multiflorum; assembly: GCA_030979885.1. NCBI lineage: Eukaryota > Viridiplantae > Streptophyta > Magnoliopsida > Poales > Poaceae > Lolium > Lolium multiflorum. The sequence continues at coordinate 230,036,093 of CM061750.1, read as the reverse complement.
ATTTTGTGGATCCTTAGGAGGAGAAAAACCCATATCAAGAATTTGCTCCACATGTGGGTGCATGCCCCTAAAATAATCAAGCATGTAGGATTTCCAAGCATCATAATTAGTGCCATCAAATGTAAAAGTGGAAATGTGCACTAATCCTCTAGCCGACGTCATTACTCTCTAGGCGGTGAAGCCCAACAAGATAAGAGAGCCCTAGCTCTGATACCAATTGAATGTACAAGGACGTCGCCTAGAGGGGGGTGAATAGGCGGTGTATAAAAACTTCTACTTGAGAGCTAAACTAGGCGGAATAAAACTACTAAGTGTTTACTAGTTTAGCTCAAAGCCTATCAACTAGGGGTTTGCCTAAGTGCACCAACAACCTATGCTAGCATGATGAGCAACAAGGTGATAACAAGCTAGGTATAACACATCAAGCAAGATAGATATCACAATGTAAAGCGCATAGGTAAAGGAGCTCGGGTTGAGAATTAACCGATGCACGAGGAGACGACGATGTATCCCGACGTTCACACCCAAGGGTGCTACGTATCCGTTGGAGCAGTGTGGAGGCACGAGGCACTCCAATGAGCCACTAGGGCCACCGTATTCTCCTCGAGCCCTTCCACCAAGTGGAAAGCCTCGATCCACTAAGGGACCCTTGAGGGTGGTCACCGAACCCGTACAAGCTTGGGAAAACTCCCAAGTATCAAGCTTGAGGCAAGTCCACAACACGGAGGCTCTCAAGTACAAGGCCACAAGAGGCTACAACACGCCACACTGGCGACAAGGCCACCAAGACACCAACGCGCCACAACCGGCTCCAAAACCACAAAGGCTACCACACTCCAGAAAGGCAACAATGCCACTAAGGCTACCACACCACAAAGGCAACAACGCCACTAAGGCTACCACACCACAAAGGCAACAACGCCACAAAGGCTACAACGCCACAAAGACGACAAGGCCACAAAGGCTACAAGGCTACAAAGGCTACAACACCACAAAGGTAACAAGGCCACGAAGGCAACAACACCACTAAGGTCAACACGCCCTCTACGAGACCGAAACCCCGGAGAGAACCCAAACCGATGCACCTAATGCAATGGCTAAGAACACCACTAAGATGCCCAAGTTCTTCTCCCCCAAATTCCAACAAAGCTACAAAAGCTATTGGGGGAATAAGGGAGGAAGAACAAAATAGAGGAGGAACACCAAATTACTCCAAGATCTAGATCTAGCAAGATCCCCTCACTTGGAGAGGGATTCAATTGGTGAAGCTCTAGATCTAGATCTCCTCTCTCCTTTCCCCCAAAAATATGCAACAAATAGTGGGGGGATCAAGAGGATGGTAAAGCTCTTCAAGGTCAACAATGGAGGAGAGAGAATGGAGGGGAAGAAGTAGTTGGGTCGGAGGTGGAAGAGAGGTATAAATAGGGGCCCGAAATATAGCTGTTGGGGCTGGAAAAACGGTCAGATTCACGCCCGAGCGGTACTACCGCTTGTCAAAGCGGTACCACCGCTCGCGCGTGAACTGTGTAGAAAACAGGCGGAAAACGGCCCAAAACCGGTAGTACCGCTTGTGCTAAATCTGGAGCAAAATCAGATGCAAAGAGAGAGAAAGAAGCAGCAGTGCGGAGGCTAGGCAGCATGCGGCGCGGTGGGCCAGGCAGCAGCGAGCGGGCGGGACGTGCGCATCGGCAGCAGCAGGTGGGACCGTCAACAGCAGGCCTGGTCGGCCTCTCCCGCGCGTGGGCGTGTGAAAGCCAGGGGCGGCGCGGGGATTGAGCAGGAGAGCGGGAGCAGGCAGCGAGTCAACGCTGCAGCGCTCGAGCCTCTCCCGCGCGTGGGCGAGCTGGCGAATGACGCGGTGGCAGCGAGCGGGCGACGCAAGGCGCGGGCAGCCTGGCCCAGTGCGGGAGCGGGGTCATGGTGGTGGGTTGGTGCGGTGGAGGCTGGGCTGGAGAGAGAGGAAGAAGCCAGGCTGGGCTGGGCCGGTAGTACTGGCCCGGTACCGGTTGGGTACCGTAATGGTTACGGTACTACCGGCCTGGTACCGGCCCGGTACCGCTCCGGGTCCAGTAAGCCTGGGAGGCTGATGCGGTAGTTGGGCCAGTACTTTCAGCGGTAGTACCGGCCCGCCCAAAAAGCTTTTTCTTTTTCTTTTTAAATATGCAGCAACTAGAAAAATCATAACTTGAGCTAGGAAACTCGGAATGACATGAAACCAATTTTGTTGGAAAGAGGACGACGAGAGCTACCACTACACAAGGTGAAAACATGGAAAAGAGTGAGTGATGATTTCTCATGGTCATAGAGGTGTAACCTCTCAATATGGTATATCGGGAAAATCATCACCCTCGCATATGCAACATGCGATGCAACCGGAATCCGTTTCATGGATAAGAACCAAGAAGAACCAGGAAACACGATGCAATGCATGCAAGGTTTGAGCTCTTTCCGTTGATGCGACCCACTATCCTATCGAGCATAAACCTTAACCTTGCGCGTTCCTCTCGATTCGGCAAGCTCCGTATTCATCCTCTTCATCAATGTACATGCCACCGTCTTCCTCCAAGATACATGCCACCGTCTTCATCCATCTTGTACGCACGCCACCATCTTCATCTCTTCTACACCGTCTTCGTCTCTCTTCATCTTCTACACCGTCTTCATCTCGCTTCAACACCTTCTTCATCCGTCTTCTTCATTGTGCTCGATCTTCTCCATCTTGCAACCTTGAGACCATCATATGGCTATGGATATGTCCTAAGATTAATTCTCAATGCAACCATTAGTCCATAGGGATTGTCATCAATTACCAAAACCACACATGGGGCAATGGACATGTTCTTTCAACGGCATGGTGACGGTGGTGGTGGAGATCTCCGGCAGGGCTTCGCCGCAAGCGCTGCGGGAGAAGAAGGAGGAGTAGGGAGTAGCTAGGGTTTGGGCGCAGGGTGGTGCTGCGACTTGGGGAGCTAGGGCTGCGACTTGAGGTGCCCTTGGGGTGCCCCTTGGTCCCTTTAAATAGGTGGCCAAGCCCCTTGGGTCATCCATAAACCTGCCCCCAAGTTTGACTGAGTTCCGATAGGTTTCCGGTTCCGAAAACCTAGTCCTACTCGGACTCTTTTGCCAATTCCGAAATTGCATTAAGGAAAGACTCCTTTTCCCTTAAGGCAACGTGGTTGCACCTATTATGGAACCCTCCGGACTTCCTTAGACATCCCGGGTCGTCCCGGACACTTCCGGAACCTTCCATAATATTCCGGACTATTCCGGTCCTTCCAAAACCTTCTAGAAGCTCCGGACAAAACACCGAACTTTTTCCGAACCGTGGGAAATGACTTCCCATATATGAATCTTATTCTCCGGACCATTCCGAACCTCCTCGTGATGTCTTGGATCCCATCCGAGACTCTGAACAACATTCGGGCTCCATTCCATATTCCATATCTACTTAAAACGACATCAAACCTTAAGTGTGTCACCCTACGATTCGTGAACTATGTGGACATGATCGAGACTCCTCTCCGATCAATAAATAATAGAGGGACCTGGAGATCCATAATATCTCCCACACATTCAACGGTGACTTCGTGATCGAAAGAACCATTCACATACGATACCGATTCCCTTTGTCACGCGATATTTTACTTATCCGAAGTTTGATCGTCGGTATCTCCATACCTAGTTCAACCTTGTTACCGGTAAGTACTCTTTACTCGTACCGTGATATGGTATCCCTTGTGATCAGTCACATGCTTGCAAGCTAATTAGATATCTTTCCACCGAGAGGGCCCAGAGTATATCTATCCATCATCGGGATGGACAAATCCCACTCTTGATCCATATGCCTCAACTCATACTTTCCGAATACTTAATCCCATCTTTATAACCACCCATTTACGCAGTGGCGTTTGATGTAATCAAAGTACCCTTCCGGTATAAGTGATTTACATGATCTCATGGTCAAAGGACTAGGTAACTATGTATTGAAAGCTTATAGCAATTTGAACTTAATGACTTGATCTTATGCTACGCTTATTTGGGTGTATGTCCATTATATCATTCACCTAATGACATAACCTTGTTATTAACAACATCCAATGTTCATGATCACGAAACAATGATCATCTATTAATCAACAAGCTAGTTATACAAGAGGCTTACTAGGGACTCCTTGTTGTTTACACAACACACATGTATCAATGTAATACAATTATAGCATGGGATGTAAACATTTATCATCAACACTAAGATATAACAATAACTAATTTATTATTGCCTCTTGGGCATATCTCCAATAGTCTCCCACTTGCACTAGAGTCAATAATCTAGTTTACTTTTGTAAAGATATAACACCTTGGCCTTCTGGTGCTTATCTTGTTTTGCTCACGGGAGAGGTTTGAGTCAACGGACCTGACACGCTCAGAAACGTATGTATTTTGCAATTCATTTGCGTCTCAATGCATCACCCATTTTCCAAATGAGTCGGCATTAATCATATATGTTCAGTTTTCTGGTGGAACCTTAATTCCATGGTCTGAAATATGTCACTAATATTGTCACACACAATATAGCTTCAAAGTTCTGACACTATCGGAACTACACCAAATTCTCAAAGAACTCCTTGACTTAAACATCCTCAGTTATTGTCAAAACAATGACATATTCTGCCTTCGTTTGTAGAATCCGTCACAATATTTAGAACTCATCTAAATCTAGCATAGACATCTTCTAGCTCATTGTGCTACCTTTTAAATAACACTTAGCCTAATTGAGATTGAAATTTTATTTTTATATGTGACCAAACTAATATCGGTGCAACACCTTACAGCGATTTGTTTGTCATTACCCATACAAAATATATATATATATCCTTGGTTCTTCTAAAGCACTCAGGGATATTCTTACTGTTGTCCAATGATCATCACATGAATCATTCTGGTATATGCTCATAACACTTTAGCACAGAACATCTGATTTTGTACATAGTATTCGTGATCTAAAATCACTCATGTGTTTTTACTCATCGAGTGTCAAATACACTCAAGTCTTGTTAAACCTTCACATGAAAAGAACATCTTTCTTAATATTTTTATATTGAACTACTTCAATATTCATTCTATGTACTTAAACTTAAACTTATTATGTGTTTCAATCTATCTTCATAGATCTTGACACTAAATATGTTTCAATTCATATCCTTTCATTGATGTTAATTCTCAATGAAACCTTTTTAATCAATTATATAATTACACTATTCATAATCAACGATATGTCATCTACATAAAGTATTACAAATATGTCTCAGCGCTCCCACTTAATTTCTTGCAAATGCAAGCATCTTCATCGTTTCTGATGAAATCATAACTCTTTGATCATTTCATCCGGTGAAGATTCCAACTCCACGATACTCACTTCATCCAATTGAAGTTTGTATACCTATCTAGTATTCCAGGGACCAACAAAACTCTTGGTTGTATCTAGTATACATCCTTCATACACACTTCTGGTAAGGAATGTATTTCTGCCATCCTACTATCATATCTCATAAAAGAAATATGCAGCGGTTACTAGAATAATCCACATAGACTATAAGCATTGCTATGAAATATCTAATCTTTATCGTAGTCAACTCTTTGAACTTTGTCGTAAACAAATTTTCGATAAGTCAAGCTTCTTTAAGGATATTCCATCCAAGTCCATCTATTTTATAGATCCATTTACTTTCAAAAAGTATTCACCTATTTTGGATTCAATGGCGCATAGCCAATTTAACGGAGTCAGGGCCCATCATAACTTCTTTGTATGTAGTTGGTTTATCATTGTTCAAAAACAATCCTTTGTCCACAAATCATTTATTTGATCATAAAATAAACCACATCTACAAGGTTCAATAAGTACTTTGATCTCCATGACTATAACACTTTGTAGACATGGGAGCTATGATCTTTGTGGCCGCTTCTAGAACCATTTATGATGCTGCGCTACTCTGATCATCATCTCAGGTTCATGAACCTTATCAAGTTCCATTGTCCTCCCACTCAAATACTTCGCTAGAAACAATTTCTTGGAAATAAGTAAGAAACATCGACAAACACTTTTGTCTTTGACTCCATAGTGGAAAGAATTCCCAATCAATTCTCTGGGATAACCAACAAAGACATTCATCCGATTTTGGTTGTAAACTCATTTACTTATGCTATTCATACCAAAATTTAAGAAAGGACTATTTAGGGTTTATACCCATGCCATAACTCGTATGGTGTCATTTCAACGGATCATGATGATGCTCTATTCAGTGTAAAAGCGGTAGTCTCTAAAGCATAATCCACAAAAAATATAATGGCGTTATTTTATCTCATCTTTAACCCAACAAGGTTTGGATACGTCTCTCGGATACTCCATCATCATTATGATACTCCAAGAAACATGAGTTGTAGAACAATTACATAACTCTTTTAGATGTTCGCTAAAACTTGTAATTCAAATATTTCCACCATGATCCAATCATAGATATTTGACTTTTCTATTACGATGATTTTCACTTCATGTTGAAATTTATTTGAATCCATTTAAATATTTCAAACTTCTTCCTTATAGAATATATCCACATATATATACTCAATTCATTGCTGGAAGTTTTCATAAAATAGAAGAATGTCCCGCACACAACTATGCCCAGTGAACCACATACATCATCATGTATGTGTCCACTAAGTTAGTTGCCCGTTCAACTCTTGGCCTATGAACGGTATTTAAGTCATTCTCTTTAGAAGAGATTTGCAAGCGCCAAATGATTCAAAAATCATATGACTCCAAAAATCCATTTTCATGGAGTTCCTTCATGCGTTCCTTTCTAACATGACCTAAATGGCGGTTCCACTAATGAGTGGAATTCAAATCATTTGCCTTATGGAATTTTAGCGTCAGTGTTATGTATGTGTGTTTCACCATTAAGATTTATAATAACTTATCCATCGTACATGGAGTAATGTCATAATTTGAACAACTCATTGTTTTCATTTGACCAGAACAAAAAAACAATTATGAAGTTCTTTATTATAAATCTGAAGGGCTAGATAGAATGCCAACGACGAACATAATAACACTTTATTTTTGTTCCAGACGTGCATTCCTACCATATTCCTTGTCAGTCACTTAGGCCATTTTATTCTTGTATTGTGTTGTTTTGTATGACACCTCATACCAACCAATATGGTACAAATACCCAAGAATTTTATTGTGTGACCAAACAAAGAATACATTCATAACATTTATATCATCTATATACACCTGAGCTAGACTTTCTAGTCTTTTCTTTCTTTCTGCCAAAAATGTTTTGTAGTTTCTCTTTTAGCTTTCCTCATTCTCATAAAACACTTCACCTTCAATAACTTCTAAGTCCATTGGTCAATTACCAATAACCTTGAGGTTCTTACTTTGAAGTTGATCATCACATGACAAGTGTTCCAGATTTCACTATTAGTAACTTTTAATGTGATGAACAATTTCACTCATAATTTTATCCATCAAATCATGACGACTTTCCGAGACCATGTCTGTACATGCTAGACTCGTAAAGTTTAACCTTAGTATTCACACGTGCAAATCTGGCTTGCACCCGTTGTACCGTTTTATGCACACGTATAATCTATAACACCCGATCATCACATGATGCTTCGAAACGACGAGTCTTAGCAACGGTGCATACTAAGGACGATCACTTCATGGATATGCGAATATCGTTAGTGCCCAACTATTTGGAGGATCGGGACGTCTAGCGTCTTCAATCTTGGTACATTCCCATAAAACTTATGAGTTTATGTAGTCTCACTAGATTATATTCTATCATCTTGCAATAAGGTCTTAGATATCACATATATCTCATACCTTGCTTATTTCTGAAAACAAAATTTCCAGCTCCTTACTTTTCAAACGGATTTGAACTTCAAGTTTCACGGAGACAAAATGTTTTTATGTACTAATTGAAACCATTTCTCTTTGAATCATCAATGTGAGGTTTACTAAAATTTTGCAATAGGACTTAATCATTTCTTGATTCTTTAACAATACGGTACGAGTCCGTAAAGTTTCTTTATCAGACTTAACAATATTTCTATCCCAATTACAAGACTAGCGCATGGTAGAAAACGGATGTCAATTCTACAAATTTAATTTAAAATACTATTCAGACTAAGTTCATGATAATTAGTTTAAGTTTTAATCTAATTACTAATGAACTCTCACTTAATACAACATCCCTCATAGTTATTAAGTGGCACACGATCCACATCCACTACACCAAAACCGATCATCACGTGAGATGATTTAGCTTCAGTGGTGAACATCAACATGTTGATCATATCATCCATATGACTCGTGTTCAACCTTTCGGTTTCCGTTGTCCCGAGACCATGTCTGTACATGATAGGCTCGTCAAGCAAACCCAAGTATTTCCGCGTGTGCAACATGGCTTAGGAGCTGCCTTCTTCCATCATGCAGCTGAAGAAGTGTTTCGATGCTTCATAGCATTCCACGGCCGCATGAGTCTCAAAGATAGTTTTCAACTCATTGACTAACTCATGTGGATCGTGGTGCTCAAAACGTTTTTGAAGATCGGCTTCTAGACTGCACAGGATGGCACACTGAACTTGAGAGTACCAAGTTTTCCGAGTCGCGTAAACATTCTTTACTTCATCGGTTTCAGTTTCTGCAGGAGGGTCACCTAGCGGTGCATCAAGCACATATTGCAGGTTTCCGCCATTGAGGAAGATCCTCACATGACGGAACCAGTCGGTGAAGTTGCTACCGTTCCTCTTAAGCTTTTCTTTCTCTAGGAACTGGTTAAAATTGATTGGGGACGCCATATCTACAACATATATTTGCAATAATTTAGACTAAGTTTATGACAAATTGAGTTCAAATTTTAATTTAACAAAATTAAAAACTAGGTGAACTCCCACTCAAAACAATATCCCTCGCATTGTCTTAGTGATCACACGAACCAAATCCATCACACCTACGCCCGATCATCACGAGACAAGATGTAATTTCAATGGCGAACACTCAAAGTGTTCATCATATCAATCATATGATTCATGCTCTACCTTTCGGTATCACGTGTTCCGAGACCATGTCTGTACATGCTAGGCTCATCAAGGCCACCTTAGTATCCGCATGTGCAAAACTGACTTGCACCCGTTGTATGCACTTGTTGATTCTATCACACCCGATCATCACGAGATGCTTCGAAACGACAAGTCTTGGCAACGGTGCTACTAAGGATGAACACTTTATTATCTTGAAATTTTAGTGAGAGGGATCATCTTATAATGCCGTCGCGATCTAAGCAAAATAAGATGCATAAAAGGATTAACATCACATGCAGTTCATATGTGATATGATATGGCCCTTTGTCTTTGCGCCTTTGATCTTCATCTCCAAAGCACGGACATGATCTCCATCATCAACGGGCATGATCTCCATCATCGTCGGCGTAGTGTCAAGGTCAATGGCGCCGTCTTCATGATTGTTCTCCCATGTAGCAACTATTACAACTTCTTTGAAATACTACTCAACATGAAATTTAAAGACAACCATAAGGCTCCTGCCGGTTGCCACAATACAATAATGATCATCTCATACATAGTCATCATCACATTATGGCCATATCACATCACCAAACCCTGCAAAAACAAGTTAGACGTTCTCTAATTTGGTTTGCATATTTTACGTGGTTTAGGGTTTTCGAGTGAGATCTAATCTACCTACGAACATGAACCACAACGGTGATACTAGTGTTGTCAATAGAAGAGTAAATTGAATCTTCACTATAGTAGGAGAGACAGACACCCGCAAAGCCACTTATGCAATACAAGTTGCATGTCAAGCGTGGAACAAATCTCATGAACGCGGTCATGTAAAGTTAGCCCGAGCCGCTTCATCCCACTATGCCACAAAGATGTAAAGTACTCAAGCTAAAGACAACATAAGCATCAACGCCCACAAAACCATTGTGTTCTACTCGTGCAACCATCTATGCATAGACACGGCTCTGATACCACTGTAGGATAACGTAGCATAGAAAACAAAAATTTCCTACCGCGAACACGCAATCCAAGCCAAGATGCAATCTAGAAGACGGTAGCAACGAGGGGATTATCGAGTCTCACCCTTGAAGAGATTCCAAAGCCTACAAGATGAGGCTCTTGTTGCTGCGGTAGACGATCACTTGCCGCTTGCAAAAGCGCGTAGAAGATCTTGATCACGGCGCCACGAACGGGCAGCACCTCCGTACTCGGTCACACGTTCGGTTGTTGATGAAGACGACGTCCACCTCCCGTTCCAGCGGGCAGCGGAAGTAGTAGCTCCTCTTGAATCCGACAGCACGACGGCGTGGTGTCGGTGGCGGTGGAGAACTCCGGCGGAGCTTCGCTAAAGCACGCGGGAGCTATGGAGGAGAAGGGGCGGCTAGGGTTTGGAGAGGGGTGGCCGGCCACTCAAGGGGGCGGCCAGGTTGTGGTCTTGTGGTGGCCGGCCCCCTCCCCTTGGCCCCTCATTATATAGGTGGAAGCCCCAAGTGTTGGACTACAAGTCTCCGAATAAGACCCGAAACCAAAACCTTCCATGTGATAGGAAACCTACCTAAGGTGGGAATCCCACTTGAGGTGGGATTCCCCCTTTCCATGTGGGGGGTGGCCCCCGGGGGAGTCCACTTGGGACTCCTCCCCCTCTAGGGTTGGCCGGCCATGGAGGTGGAGTCCCTCCGGGACTCCACCTTCCTTGGTGGTTTCTTCCGGACTTTTCTAGAACCTTCTAGAACCTTCCATAGAACCTTCCGAATCATTTTCAAACACATAAAATGACATCCTATATATGAATCTTATTCTCCGGACCATTCCGGAACTCCTCGTGATGTCCGGGATCTCATCCGGGACTCCGAACAAATATTCGAACTCCATTCCATATTCAAGTTCTACCATTTCAACATCCAACTTTAAGTGTGTCACCTTACGGTTCGCGAACTATGCGGACATGGTTGAGTACTCACTCCGACCAATAACCAATAGCGGGATCGGAGATCCATAATGGCTCCCACATATTCAACGATGACTTTAGTGATCGAATGAACCATTCACATACGATACCAATTCCCTTTGTCACGCGATATTTTACTTGTCCGAGGTTTGATCATCGGTATCACACTATACCTTGTTCAACCTCGTCTCCTGACAAGTACTCTTTACTCGTACCGTGGTATGTGGTCTCTTATGAACTTATTCATATGCTTGCAAGACATTAGACGACATTCCACCGAGAGGGTCCAGAGTATATCTATCCGTCATCGGGATGGACAAATCCCACTGTTGATCCATATGCCTCAACTCATACTTTCCGGATACTTAATCCCACCTTTATAACAACCCATTTACGCAGTGGCGTTTGATGTAATCAAAGTACCTTTCCGATATAAGTGATTTACATGATCTCATGGTCATAAGGACTAGGTAACTATGTAACGAAAGCTTATAGCAAATAACTTAATGACGTGATCTTATGCTACGCTTAATTGGGTGTGTCCATTACATCATTCATATAATGATATAATCTTGTTATTAATAACATCCAATGTTCATGATTATGAAACTAATCATCTATTAATCAACAAGCTAGTTAAGAGGCTTACTAGGGACTCTTTGTTGTTTACATATCACACATGTATCAATGTTTCGGTTAATACAATTATAGCATGGTATATAAACATTTATCATAAACATAAAGATATATAATAACCACTTTTATTATTGCCTCTTGGGCATATCTCCAACAGTGATCCTTTGTTGTAAGACGATTATGTGTTGTAATAAATGATGTGTTGTGATATCAATCTATTATGTCTCGCAAAAACAATATTCCTGGGATTGCGATGTACGGCATAATAGGCATCTGGACTTAAAAATCCGGGTGTTGACAAGTTGGTATCAGAGCCATTGTTTGACCTTAGGAGACCCTAGTTAGAATGGACGTCCTGAAAAATTTAGTTTCAAAAACAAATGAAGTGAATATTTCTGAAAAATTATTCACTCTCTTATCCTTGAGATCTTTTCCAAAATAAGAGATCCATACTCTACTTTTCCTTGTAATCCTACATAAAATTTTGCACACTTGATCACTTCTCTAACTTACTCATCTTAAATTGCTCACAAATGGAATACCAATGTGAATCCTATCAGCTTGGCCACGGAGGAAACCTAATGTTCGAGAAGGATTTGAAGCAACTAGTGGAATATTTAGGACGCCCGTATCCCGAATTCTTCGGAATACCCCTCAACCATCCATCGGGAGGACCACCTCGGTGGGAAGTTACTGCAGATCTAAGAGGAAAGCTTGGAGCCCCAATATGGGAAACCATATGGTTTTCTGTAACGGGAAACACTTGGAAGGATGGAATAGCCAAAGCCATGCAAGAAGCAATTGCCCGTCTGTGCGGACAAAATAAGAACAAGATCAAGAACACTCGCTTTGTCTACTACCCAAGACATGATCCCATGGGAAGACCACTAACCATGCCACCGCACCCGGAGATGAACTACTATGTTGCATGCCTGGACTTCCTGCTACACAAGACGCGCAAGGAGTTAGACAACGCCCGCACTGGTCGCTAAGCACACCACCCATGAAGATGAAGAGTAGTATCACAAAAGCACTATCGTAGGTGTGAGTTGTATCTGTCCCTTTGTATCGTAGAGCGATGAATGGTTCTTAAAACCAACGGTGTGTTAGCTTTGTAATGTGTGATGATTGGTATGAATGAAAAAAGTGTTGTTGGTTTTACCCCCGCAACACTACTCAAATTTTCAAGTTATGAACTTTTTAAACTTTAACAAAACAAACCATAGAAATTTCCCTCTTATCTTAGCATCTACCTCAATGTTCAGATGGCCCCACCAACCCGCAACACCACCCGGAAGCCATGATGCTGCAGACGATGATGGCACCGAGAAGTCGAAAGAGCTGAACGCCAAGCCAACATTGCTGCACTGCAATAGCTCAGAACAATCAAGGCCATGGAAACCACGATCACCCTGGATCGAAGCGAAGAACTTTCAGAACACCAACCCTCCGATGTTTAGCAAGACCGAAGAGCCACTTGACGCAGTGACTGGCTCCAAACCATGGAGAACAACCTAGAAGTTGTGGGAGTTGAAACCGCAGAGAAAGTACTATTCGCCACCCACTACCTGTCAGGACCTGCCAGAGCCTGGTGGACAAGTGCCCGTGCAATGAATGCGGGACAGATAATGACATGGGAAGACTTCAAGCTGAAGTTCAGCAAGTACCATGTGCCCCAAGGACTGATCAAGAAGATGAGAGACGAGTTCCGTGAACTCAAGCAAGGAAGGATGTCCGTGGTGGAATACCGCGACAGGTTTCTCACTCTGTCAAGTACCCCGGATGAGACCGACACCAATGAGAAAAGGAAGGAGAGATTTCTGAACGGACTGCACGACGAGATGCAAACTGTGTTAGTGAACATTCCGTTCGCGACTTGGAAGCCCTCGTGGACTCAGCCATACAGATGGAAGGAAAGCTGCATCAGGCCAATGAGAACCGCAAGCGCAGGATGATGAACCAAAATGGACCCCATCATACCCAGAACTACCGCAACAACTCCTCTGGAGGATTCACCCCAAGACACAACAAGCCCCCTGCTCAGAATTATCGCCCCAACTACACCAACAACAACGGAGGACCCCGAGCCCGGAGGCAACAACAACAACAGCCACCACAACAACAACAACCCCAACAGCAACAGCAACAATGGGAACAACAACAACACAACCACTGGCCCGAGGACTGGAAGCAATGCCATCCCCGTCACCCCGAAGGACAAGTCAACTGTAAACTGCTATGAATGTGGAGTTGTGGGTCACTACTCAAACGAGTGCCCCAAGAAGCTTGCCAAGATTGCCGCCAATACTGCTGCACCGCCCAGGCGCCGCTTCAGGTAGAAGGAACCAGAACAACAACAACGGCCGTCTCTACCACATGAGCTGAAGCTCAGGAAGTACCTCAGACCATGCCACGTATGTTTTCCTGTTAATCCAATTTCTCAATCTCTCTTAGTAACCTAACTTTTCTTAAAATCTCGGGACGAGATTTGTTTAAGGGGAAGGGTTTGTAACACCCCAAAATTTTAAAACTAAGAGAAAATGAATTTCCTTTTTCCAAAAATGAGAACCAACAAAAACTTTTATTAAATTAAGTTTGGTACATAGTGAGCATGCTTATATGTTGTGATATTGCCATGATTGTTTATTTATTGCATTGAACCTAATTCCAAAACCCTAAAACCTAATCTTCTCAAAACTAAATAGTATCAAATAAGAAGGAACTAAAATAAAGTAAAAAGACATATGTGGGCATATAGCCCTAGTATGCAAATATTGACTAATACCATTCTTACCTTTCTAAATAGTGGTGAACCATTGAGATACTCCACTAAACCCTAAACCTCACCCCTCTTCTCACCATCATTATAAACAAAATAAAAAGAAATTAAATTAAATAAGAAAAAGGCCTATGTGCCTATGACTATTTTTGTGAAACTTCTAATTAGACCTTTCTACCTTTGTTAGATGTTTTGAGAACATCAAAAAACTTCATCTAGTACTTCCCCAATCAAAACCAAGGTGAAACAAAAAGAAATAAAAGAAAATTAAACATATGCATAGAAGCATATGTGGCACTTAGCCATTTTATCACATCTTGTCCTATGCACTCCTACTTTGCCCCAAATGGTGTGAAACCATCTCTAGACCTAATCTAATACTAAATAAACCCTAAACCATGCCTAAGTGAAGCAAAGAAAAATAAAATAAGAAACTAAGAAAAATGCACTTCATCACATATGTGGCTATGGCCAATTTTGCAAATCTTTAACCTAGACCCTTTTGGCTTGCCCCATTGGTTGGAAATGGTTAATAAACACTTATTAACACATTTGGAACCAAAGAAACTCAACTCAAATCAAATATGAAATCAAAATGAGCTTACATACACTAATGGTCAAAATTGACAATTTTAATATCATACCCACTTTGAGCCCTTCTATTAGGAGATTCTCAAACCAAACCCTCTCAACTTTTTGCACCTCATCCAAGAACTCATCAAGATGAACACTTTTGATGTTGACCACTTTGACCAGATCTTTGACCATTGCTCACAATAGTCAAGCCAGGATGCTATGTTGAAACAGATTCTAGATTCCAACAAATTTTCGAATCTTCACAAATCAACCTCAAATTTCGAACCAATGCCTTGAGTGGCTGCCCAACATCATTTAGAACATATCCATGCAGAAATTTGAGCAAAAGAAAATACAAGGGAGATCATTACTTTAGAAATGGGAGGTACACATAAAGGGGAATCAAGGTACAATGCACTTTACCCTCACTTTATGCTTTTCCCTCTCTCTCCCTTGTACCCCTTGATAGTACACCATGTACTCTGAAAGCACATCCAAGAAGTGACACCACCTTAGCCATGATCACCATGCTCATGATTGCCACTCATCACATGTACCACATACACTTTTGGGATTATTTCTTTGTGCACACATTTAGCCTCTCCAACCTGGTACACCATGTCACACACACTCATCTCACCCCTCTCAAGTTTGCAGCACCTTGGTTACACCAAATTCATGCACAACAAGATCATGCCAAGCCCATGCCATTGATTTGGACACCACCATGCCAACCCTAGCTATCCTACCTCTCTGGTCACCCTCACCATATCACATAGACCCACCTTAGTCTACTGATCATCACCAAACCAGATTTGACCCTAGGAGAGCCCTGCACACTCCAATGCCAACCCATGTCAGCCATGTGAGCACCATCATGTCACCCCTGCCCCTGGACCTCTCCTCCCCCTATGACCATGTCACATAGCTTCCCTTTTACCTGCTGATCGTGCTAGACACGACCCTTGGTGGAGGAGAGCAAGACTTGACCCAAAACAAGCATTCCATTGCACATGATCACCACCCGTGGCCACCATCGTCTCCCCCGCGTGCACACCGCAAACCAGCACCTGCCCCTGCGCCACCAGTACCTCCTCACACCCACACACACGCCAGACATGGCCGTAGGCCGCACGCGTGCCAGGATGGCGACACGACGCGACGCCCACAAGGACGCTGACGCCGGCATCATCCCCGTACGCCCTACACACAACGCCTGCGAGCCAGCCACTGCACACGCTTCCTCCCCTACCCCTTACCTCCCCTTTTCGACGCAGTAGCCATGATGGAGATGCTTGCACGCGACGCGCCCACGACGTCGCCATCATGCCGGCCATGGCACGCCTCTCTCCCCTGGACACTATATAAACCCCGCCCCTCGCCCTGGATAGCACCACACCATCTCACAGCCTCCCTCTCTCCCTCCTAGAGCCTCTCCTCCTCCCTCTTTACCTCTCCACGGTGCCAAAGCTCGCCGGCGTGCACCCGGCGGCCACACTCAAAGCCGCCCAGATTTTTGCCACCATAGCCTCCAACACCTATACAAAGTTGTAGCCCTTGGAAAGACCTTTCCAACGCACCCAACCCCGCCTTAATCCGAGCTCCGAGGCGAAAGTTACGGCCCCCGCAAGGTTGCAGAATCGCGAGGTACACGCCGAACCAGCACCGTCTGATCCCGATCCGACGCCCTGTGTGCTCTGCTCGCACCCGACGTGCATGCGCCATGCATGCGTGGCCCGGGCAGCAGCTGGGCCGGCCCAACTTCTTCCCGCCCTCGTTTAAATTTTGAATTCCGTTTTATTCTTTTTCTTTAATTTACAGACTGATGCATTGCTAGAATCTAAATAGTTTCAAATGTACAAATCCAATTTTGGTGATCCAAAATGTTTTAGAAAGCTTATGAAATTCTCTAACTAATCCCACTGGTTTCAACCTCATATCTCTTGTAGAATTTGAATAGTAAAAATAACAAGGCAGTAACTTTTCAAACTTCAAACAATTATTAAAAATCAACCATAAATGCTTTTGAGTTGATTCCAACTCTCATAATTCACTTTTCAAATACTCTAATTGTTTATGTAAAAATATGATATGGGTACTGTATATGATCATGGTTTAGAATCAAATAATGGATATGTAGCCATTACTAGCCCATTTAAATTATTTCCAAATTTAGGATTTCAAATCTATGAGGTGTAGCACCTCATTTAAATCATCTTCCCAAGTGGTATGAAGTAATGTGATGACCCTTGTGGCTTGGTCTCATATTGCTCACTTGAGGATATTAAATCAAATAGCATTCAAATTGCATGAGGCATAGAACCTCATTTAAATTATGTTTCTCAAATAATAAATGGGAAGTGTTGACCTTGGTCAACATGTGACCATACATGGTTATATGAGATGTATCCCTATCATTTAAACCTTTGTCTCAAGTAATTCTACATGAGGTAGAGACCATGGTCTATTAACTCTCATATTAAATTATTTGATGATATTAAATCCTTACTATGTTGGTATTAAATAGCATGAGGTGCATCACCTCATTTAAATCATTTTCCCAAATGATGAGTATGAAGTGTTGACCTTGGTAAAAATGAGTTCATATATTATCATATGACGAAATTAAATCTTAAACAAGATTCAATGAGAGGAAAGTATTTCTCCAAAGAAATAAATAGAGACCCCAATCCATATTTGTAGTGTACATCAAAGCACAAATTCTTTGCTTGGCTCATTGTGCATGATCGTATCAATACAAAGGATATGCTTAGAAGAAGACACTGGAATGTCACATCAGATCACAGTTGTGTGTTATGCAGTACCCATGCATTGGAGGATTGGTCACATTTATTTTTTGAGTGTATGTTCAGTGTGAGAATTTGGATATATCTGCAAGTTAATTGGGTACATGGTTCTGGGCCAGAGATGTTAAAGGAGACTAAGAGAAGATTCAAAGGCCCCTGTTTTACGGAAATTATAATTCTTGCATGTTGGAATATTTGGAAACAAAGGAATAATAAGATCTTTAGAGGCATGCAACCAACGTTCAGGAGTTGGAAAACTGGCTTCATTACAGATGTTACCCTTCTTAAGCATAGGGTAAAGGAGAGCTCTGTAGGTCTTTTGTCATCATGGATTGACAACTTGTTGTAATCAGTAGGTAGGTAGTAGTTGTTGTACATATTTTCTTAGACTTTTGTACATAATTTTCTTTGATATTGAGCAATAAAAGGCTGTGGGGGGCTCCCCTGCAGTAGTTAAGTTCAAAAAAAATCCATATTTGTAATAAAAGGAAATTATTTTGCTTTAAAAGAAAACAAAGTCAACCAACATGTTAATAATATGGTGATGTTAGAATAGTTTGTGTGAACCATTTGTGTGATTAGTCTAGACCTTAAGTATTGTTTGGTGATTGTATCCTCGTATTCGTTTATAGACGCTAGTACCAGAGACTATCAAGAGGAGGAGGTTTTCTACCAAGAGGAATAAGAAGAGAACTTTGATCACCACACCAACCAAGGCAAGCTAATATTCTTGCAAAGTGCTAAGCTCTACTAGAGCAAGGCACACTCACCAATTTACTTTATGCTTCATGATCCCATCCCAAGTTTTATTCTTACAAGCTTTTACTTGGATTATTATAACTTTCTTTTATAGTTAACTTTGGTCCAGAGGTAGAGTACTACAAGAGTATCAAAGTTAGCCTAGAACAATCAAAGCTAGTTAGCACCCCTCATGACTAGTTGCTAGTGCTAACAAATAAAATTGGCTACTCTAGATGGGAACTTGTGAAATGAAATGACTTTGGAAAACCTTGGAATGATGAGTCATTCTATTGAAAGATTTTGAAGGTGAATGTGACTTGTGAATGACATGTTGAACTTTACAAAAACTGATGGTTGGGTTCGGATGCGATACCATTCCAATTTTGCAAGTACCCCACAATACCTGATTATGGGTAAGGGCTTAACTGGAAGTTTATGTATCTTAGTATGGGTTCTCTCTAAACAAGCGTCATCGGGGTTATGCCAAGGGCTGCCTCCAAAGAAATATGAAATGATGTGAAATGACGTGAAATGAGGTGAATGTCCGGCCCAAGCCCTGTGCAGTTCCAGTTGGTTTTCACCGGGAGGCCAAGCTCATGGGGAGAGGTGCCTATACTAGGGTATGTAAGTGAAAGGTTATGGTTGGTAGTCCGCACATGGAGTGTGATAAATCAGGGCCAGTTAACCCTGACGGATTATTGCAAATATTGTGGCACAAGTGTACGACCTCTGCAGAGTGTAGAACTATTCGAATAGCCGTGTCCACGGTTACAGACGATTAGAAAGGCCATACTGTTCCGTCATCAAGAAACATCAATCCTACAAGATCATAACTCCTACAATTAAGTAAGTAAGCCTAGCTATATGTCTATAAAGAAAGCGCTTTACGGGAGGCAACACGAGATGTTTTTATATTTGGTTTTTATTTTGCATTACTGCTCTAGCATGTTAGTTTTATTTTATTTTACTCTCTGATTTTAAAATAAAGTATCAAAATTTTACCCATTTGGATGTTTAAAGTTGCAAACATAATATGGAGTTGCTGATTTCTGTGCTGTACTTTTTAGTGCACGATTTTTATATTTGTTTTCGTAACACCTAAAATCTTGGTAAAATCACAGTAGCAGTAAATTTTCATCTTGTATATGCACTTAAATTGGATAAATTTTCTGAGGTGTCTAAGTCGTGCCAAAAATTCAGTTTTGCTACAGCAAAAATTCTGGACAGATTCTGCCTTACTTTGTTAGATCCATTTTTTTGAGTATCAAAATGATTTTTTACTTGAAACTTCTGATATATTAGAATGATTAGAACATTATGCGCTCTCTGGTTCATGAATATATAATTTTATTACTGGATAAAATAGCAGAAAGCATGATTTCTTTGTACCTCTAACATCACCCCATAGAAAAGAATGGGCAGAAAAGTTTGTGTTGATGTTTTTTCATAGGGAATAGAGGAATATCACACTAAGATGATTCAAGTATGAATATAATAAGCTTGGGGATGCCATGACACCAAACTGGACCCATTCAAAAACTCTCGGTTTGAGCTCCTCTAAACTCTCTTTTTTAGCAACATAGAATTTTCGCAAAAACTTAAAGCATCCTTGTTTTATTTGTGTCTAGTTTTGTTTTGTTTTGTGAGAGGACCATCATATTGAGTGTTTATAATTGATATGCATGAGCTACTCGACCAAACTATTTATCTCTGAATGTTCGAAGTTAAATAAGTTGCATGCTCATAAAAGAAAAGGAGGAATGCCTAAAAGATGAAATTATTTTGTGTATGGTATTTCTAGTTTCACATGCTTTATTGAGTGATGATTTATTATGTGCCTTATTCAGTGCTACTTCTTGTTAGTATACATAGATTCTTAATTTTAAGTATCATTGTTTGGTGATGAATGAATAGTCTATGGATACTATTGCATGCTTTTAGACCTCTTGCTAGCCAAAAGATTTGAATTCTTACATAAGCATAGACTTGTTTCCAACCTCAACTCAAATCCAATGTCTATTATACCTACCTATATAGCACTTGATATTCCAAATATAATGTGTGTGTTTTCCTCCAACATTTTCAAAATTTCCTTTTTGTGTAATTTCAAGCTCATAAGAAAGTAAGGTTCGGTAGGAAAATACCACTATGCATATTGTTGGTTTGACTGATTATAAGTAATGATCTAGACCGTAACTATGCTTACTGGGTAAGTCTTTCAACATTGCACTTTTGGGGTATTACACCCTTCGTTGATCATCATTTATTTTGTTTTGTTGATGGCTATCTTTTGTGGAATGAATGGATGTTATTTTAATTAAGTAGGCAAGCATTGTTAGAGAAGAGCAATGGGCCGCAAACCGAAGCCATTCTTAATCAAGGTGAAAGTTTCAATAACGAGCATCCTCAATAGGAATAGTGACAAAAGTAAGAGAAAAAGAGTTGTGAAAAAAGAGTGGAAAAAGAAAAGAAAAGATGAAAAAAGAGTATGAGAAAAAAGTGAGTGAGAGAGAGAGAGAGTTAGAGAGGATGCTCAACGTATGTTATTCATGTTGTCCTAGTATGGATGGCCTATAGTTGAGATACACATCTCCTTTGGTGCTTTGTACATGCGGCATGAAGTTACGATACTTGGTTGAAACATGTATGTTGAAAGGTCTTAGTAACCCGAAGTTGAGTAACAAGGGGTATAGTCCTTAGCATTCAATGAAATGAGGCAATACTTACTCATAAGTTGTCAAACTCATGACACATAGCTATCTTCATACATGATATACTTGGTACCCCATCCTTATTATTATTGTTGACATGAATTGCATAGCTCAAAACCATATTTTATGCTCTCTACTTTTTTATTTTGTTGGAGGTTTAGCACATACATTCCCTGCTTACTTTCGTGTGTTCAAGAGTCAAAAGAAATAATCCTGAAATGAGAGAACAAAGAGTCTTCCAACAGTTCTATAGGATTCTATAAGCTTGCTTTATGATTCATACTACTTATCATTCATGTTTCTTACAATGCTATTTACTATTATGCATGCTTTGTAGAATGTAAGAGTTGTCACTTGATGAGTTCATATTAATTATTGTCATTTTTATTGATTGAACCTTGTGATACTTTGCATGATTATTTAGAAGCTATATATTATAAACTCCAAAGTTCATGTTAGTTTTATCACCTTCATGCTTGGGACAAGCATAGGTTAAGCTTTGGGGATGTTGATGCATGTAAAATGCATACATGAACTTTGTCCTTTATCATATTATAAATTCCCACATATTTGCAACATATATGATGATAATACCATGTTTAACATTGATTTATGGGGATTTACCAATGATTCCCTTTATTTGGTTTATAACCCTGTAGAACATGAAAACCCCTCTTTTGCGTATTTTTCACTTTCAGAGACCTATACGGAATCAAATTGACCTGAGATTTTTGGAGCGTCACTTTTTCATCGGGGCAACCACCCTGAGCCCTGGAACCACACCTAGAGAGGCCTGAAGCCCGAAAGAGCATAGGTGGACCGCCTTACCTTGCTGGGCGCGCCACCCAGCCTCTTTCGGCCGTCGATCTTCCAATCGCCCTGATTCTTTCGCCCACCAACGTGTTTTGACCTAAATATCTCTATATATAGGGCCCTGAAGAGTTCTCAGGAGGAGATCGCCGCACAAACATAGAAACATGAAAACGGAGACTGCTGCAGAGAAGATTGGAGGGGGAAACTTCGCCGGAGGGATCTCCACATTCTCCAACGTCTTCATCATGATCAAGGGAGAGTAGTCCACCTCTGGACTACGAGTTTGTGGTAGTAGCTTGATCTATTTCTCTCATGTTCTTCATAGTTCTTAGTGCCATATGAGCTACCTCACATGATTATGGCCATATTTGTAATACCTATGTGGTGGATCCTTATTATATGATATTATTCTATGAGATCTAATCATATTATGTGTAAGATGTGTTGATAGATGCATATTATATACCATGTTCTTAAGTACTTGTTCTGATCAAACATGTATGCAAGAGCGTGTGTGAGGTGATGTGTGTATTCGATGGAGTAGCGTGATTTTAGTGATTGGATAATGACAACATTTTCAAGATCTATTATTGCCTTGGCCTTTTCTTTTGCTACCTCACTAGGGATAAAGTGAATGCATGTGCTATGTTCGTCACGTGAAAGTAGTGATGATCTTGTTTGTTCAAGGTAGCATATTTAATATTCAAACATCATCTCAAAGTACTTATGGCTATGCTCTGTTGATTCTTAATACAAGATTGCATGGAGTTTTTCCTTTCTTGTGGAGTATAAGAGAGATGTGTTGCATCATCTCTATGTTAGGACGTGATGCCCATATTAATTCTGATTTTATGTGTACTATTATTTGCACACTCGTATCTCATTGATGAATTACTATTTGTCCACTAAAACTTAAAAGAGAGAATAGTCAAGTGAACCCATGAACCCCGGTCCACTTTTTATCATAAGAAACACCTTTATATTGTTTTCATCTTATTTTCTATTTGCTGCACTATTTTAATCCAAAAAGTACAAAAATATTTAATTTTCTTATTTGCATCCAAAACACCAAAAACAATCGACCCCTTTTACAGTTTTTACTTAGTTATTTTATCTAGTCTAGTTTTACTTGTTTTATTTCTACTTGTGTTTATTTACTTACACGAAACCTTGTGCTTCACAACCACACCGTGGAGTTGGGGACACAAGGCTTTTATTTTACTTGCAGGATTGCTAGAAGAAGGAAGAAGAGAATACTCTTTGTCAAGTTCCTCGAGAGTTCGATATAAACCCTCGAGTCACCCTTGTGGGGAAAATACTCTGCTGAGCACTTGAAGTCCCTACGTCATCAGCTGGCCCTCGAGATGGTACCGAATTGGCATGTCCTTGTGGTCGAGCTACCTAGATAATAAGCTCAGAATACAAATCAACAATTAACGTGTCAAAGTACTCGCAATTTTCCTCTTATACCTTACATCTACCTGGTGGAATCTGGTGGAATCCACTTCCATATTCTTACTACGATACCAGATAAAAATCCATCTGGCAAATCAACGAGGATGATTTTTCAGGTTTAAAGAATGGGCCTAGTCAGGCCCTATTGTCAGCGAACAAAAGTTGTCTCCCTCTATATCATTCTACAATCTTCCTGCATTGCTTTGTTTTTCTCCAATCTTCATGCATCCCGCTGCCCTCCCGGGCATAATAGATCAGACGTCCCTGCAAATTCGGTGCTAGGAAACTCGTTACTTGTTAGGGACTATGTCTATCCTTGCTGGCGCCAAGGTCGTCTTTGTGGTTCATCAAATAAGGAGAAAACTACACAGCATGCATTAGCATGTTTCAAAACATTTGGTCAATTTTTTCCGATAAATAACGCTTTATTACTTAAAATATTTAAGCATTACACCCGAAATCTACATAACTAAGGTGCACACAGTCGCTCAACATCCAACGCAGTAAAACAATACAAAAAATTAATAGGTGCAATACAAATGAAGACTGTAAAGGCTCCTATGGAGATGGAGGACCAATCCTTAGATTACGTTGCTAACCATGTTTAATAAAAATATACCACGCCAAATCCTCCAACCGTGTAGATACATCTGTAAACATGTTGCGGTTCTCCATGTGCTATAGAGACAGCCATGAACGAAGATAAGTTGTGAATCAGTAGATAACCTGCATACCTTCTCGTCGATCATGTGTTGACATCACATTGGTTGATGTCGGTGTTGGTTGTTGTGCACCTTAGATCTTTTTTTTAACAATTTGGTTGTGTGCATACTCGATGTCTCAGATTGCCCGTGATATTGGGGTTGTAGAGGTCCGATGTACTTGATATCTTAACATTATTAATATATTACACTTCATTAAAAATAACAATGTGTGGGGAAACTAGAATTTTCTGAAACCAGTATAAGTTGCGGGAAGGGAGAATATTCACATTTTCTAAAAAAATAATCAAAGGTTAAATTTCAGTGATATACATGTATGGTCTTATATCTAACAACATTTCCTTCACTTATATCTATCTTGGTGCCTGAATGTGACATCGGAATATACAAAATTCAAAGCTATCCCATCCAATCATGGGCGAAGCTAGTATATAACATTTTTTAATTCTTTTGTTGTGGTATTGAAAATTTTAGTTCCTGTATAGTTTTTCATTTCTGTTAACTAGCAACGCGAGTGGCAATAATCATGCGTTATTCCTATGTTTGAGCCGTTCTTCCTATTCAACGTGAAGAATTAAGGATAGTCATGTTCTATTGCAGAAAAAAGGAGGCACATGTCGAAAGGTGCTTTCGGCTCCCGAGCTCCAGTGCTCTCGCCATTTTTTTAAAAATGGTTATAAGTTTCTAAAAATCTGAAAAATAATTCTGAATATTGTGAGTGATACATCTCACAATCATGCAAAATCACAACCTAAATTTCTATTTTTACTTTGTGCTAGAAAAAAATATCAAATCTGAGTTGTTTTTGGAGTTTTGAAAATGACTACTCATATCTGCACTTTTGTCATTTTTGCGTAGCTTAAAATATAAAATATTTGAAATTGATATTTTGCACGCTTGTGGCATACATTATTGGCTATATGTAGATTTGTTTTCAGAATTTGTTGAAACTCAAAATATAATTTTTAATTTATTTAAAAAACAGATCACTAGTTCCCATGTGCACTAAATCTCTGTTCGGCTCATGTTCTATAGTAACTCCTTTCTGGAAAGCGGAGAGAGTTTCAGATAGAATTGACACGAAGGATGGGGGACCAACGAGTAAAGGTATACAATTCATTAATAAACATATATAGGTACTGAGACATGTTAGTGAAATAATTAATATGCCGGCCGAGGGAGGGAGGGAGGAAGGCAATCCTCTAAGAGCTCTAAGCTCCCAGGGTTGGCAACGTTTGTGGTTGATCTGCATGTCACTTTCGTGGGCCCCACATCCTTTTTATTGTTGCCCAGCGTGGCTTTTTTTTCATCGTGTGCGTGTAGGCGGTGCTCGCTTGGTCGGCTTCCTTTCTTCTTTTTCTTTGACCCGTAAGACCCTTCTGTCGCCGTGCCTCTTCGCTGCCGCCGCCTCTTTCTCTCCTCCACACGCCGCCACTAGACATCGCCGCACCTCCTAGCGCTCTCGCCTCGACCTCCGCCTCCATCCGGAACACCGGCAACGGATGAGGCCACCCCGCCATGGCCATCTCTCTCCCACTCTCCCTCGCCAAAGTAGGCGGCGGCGGCAAACCCTATCCCGGTCGGCGTTCATGGAGCGAGATTTAGGTCGACGATGGTGGGCGCAACTGGTGAACGACGACGGCCGCTGCCATGCCCCTGCCGAGTTCCATCCCTTCTCTGATTTGGTTTAATTTCGTTTTTGTTTTTTGAAGGTTTGGGCCCCTTCCTTTGTAGCCAATGGATTTTAGAGGAGGAAGCATTTGGATTGAGGTCCATTTCACTGAATCCAATGGCTTCCGGCTTCTAGAGGTGGATGATTTTGGATCAGAGGCTAGGTATGTCACACGGAAGTTGTGTTACAGATTGACCAGATGTTTACATCTAAGTACGGTGTGGTGTGGTCGACGGGGTCGTGCTTCTCGCCGCCTATGAACAGGTGGAAGATGTGGATGTCGGGCTGTAACCAGGAGCTCGATAGGTCCTGGCATGCATTTACTCTTATCTTTGCTGAACACGGTTGTTGAGCATGTGCAACCTGTTTTCCTCACTTAACAACTGCACGACATGGTGCCTAGGCCTTCTTCTCCTTAGAGAACACAACTTGGATGCTGTAAGTTAATGCAGGTAATTCCAAAACCAAGAATCTGCAATCCAATAACAAGCATGTTATAGAAAATAATCTCCTTTATATTATTATTATTATTATTATTATTATTATTATTTCCTGGAATTTGCACTTACATAGCACAACAAAACAAGGCAGGAGATTGCGATATTATTTTTCATGTTTGCAACTCTAGCAACATAATTTCTTGCAGAAGGAGTATTTGATTTGTACATTGCCAACACAGACTGGAGCAGGAGGTTGCAATGGACTTTTAACTATTGTGAGTGTTTGCTTCAATCAAACAGGAGTATTTACCAAAAAAAAATTGTGCTTATTGGTTTGACCTAGATTTCAATCTCAATAAATGTTAGAGAAAGTAGTGCTCGGATCTGTAGGCCTATATGTCATAGTTCTGCATTCCCTTTGTCTGAGAAAAAATCTAGATAGTGTAACATGTTTTAAGCAATTTCTCATGGTATCTCAATACAAAACTAGCTTTATGATGAATCTTATGCACTTCAGTTTGGTGCTCCAGCTGATTCGGTGCTTGTGGGGCCTGCTGTGGATAATTAGACCTAGAATTAACAGCCAGGAAGTACAATGGCGAAACGGGGATGGATCGTTGGCCATGAGCTGGGAGGATAGGACGTACTCTTTGTCTAAGTGTCTACTGATCGACCTCATCTCCCGTTAGTCTCTTATAGTGACTTCAGTTAGGAATGAACATATGTATCTGAGATAATCGTTTCAGCAATCTTATTACATGACATCTCTAAATAGAGATGATCCTTAGCTCTTCATACCTCGTGATCTAAAGTTCCACATTCAAATTGAACGTGTACTAGAGAAATTAGGAAGAGAATTTTGCTGTTGAATAATATCATCCTTTTACATTTAATTTGTTTATTACTTAGGATACTTTCCATATGGTTTCTTGACAAAAAGGGATTATCCATATCTCACTCAGTCCCACATTGAATTTTAACATTAAGGAATTTTCTTGATTTTTTATAGCAATAATGTCCGCAGTGTTAGGGTTTGAGGTATATCCTCCACTATCCTATTTACCTTATGAATGATGTTATTTATGCTTATCGGATATTTGATAAGCATAGTTGTAAAATTCTAGATTTTAAGTTTGGAGTGGCTGCAAACATTTAAAGCATCTTCCCCAGTGTTTCATTCTATATATCCATTTACTCTCTGTTATTGGCATAGTTTACTAGAGATACTGGCAAATGTATTATATGTTGTACAACAAATATCATTTGCTGAATTTTCTCCCGTAAATGAGTACAGGGACCCTTGTTAACCTCAAGGTCTCCATGTTTACAGCATGCTATTCATTAGTTCTTATTTATGATTCGTAGTTTCAAATGTTATCTCTCTTCAGTTCAACAATTATAGGATCGGAAACGTGTTCTCATTTTTTATGCATGCACTGTTAGACATATGGAGTTACTTCTTACTGCTGTAACTTGTTCCCGCCTTATTCCATGTACTGAAATTTGGTCTCACTTTCGTGGAGAACCTTTGCAGCCATATACTCTTGAAGTCTATTCAATTGGCTCTCAAACAGGTTTTCCTTTGTGTAAACAAGGTTTTCATTACATAGGAACGACTTATGGTTCCACTTATATTCTTTGGAACCGAAATTTCTTGTTTTGACCTCTCTATGTATAATGTACATTCATATTTTTTTCCCACAGATATCCAGAATATGGTGGTAAGTATCGAGAAAATGCTAACTAATCATTTTAATTCTTGCACCCAACTTTTTTTTATTTGAACCATACTACGTTTTGGTTAGTCAAATTGAAAGTTTCAGTTATAGCACACAACTTTTGTCTTTGAGTCATACTATTTTCAGTTAGTAATAGGGTAATATTATTCTCGCAACCATACTGGTTTTGACCTAGCTATCATTGAAAATATCATTCATAGTACTAATTTGCTAGATCCAGAGTACAGTTCATGCTCATTTGGCTTCCATTAGTTCCATATTTATGCATATGTGAGATTCCATTAGTTCAGTATTTATGACCATTTGAGCTTCCATTTTGGTCTTGCTACATCTTGGCTGTTAACTACCATTGACATACACAATACAACGTGTGTGTTTGAGCTTCCATTAGAGCTTGGAAACTGCCCAAGTAAATCTTCCATGTTCTTACAAAAATGCTTTGATTTGCATGCATTTTTTTTCTCACCACAGCATAATCATGTACAACTTTCCTGGATTTGCTTCGACACAATTACCGCATAAGTTTTGTTTTCTTTGGCTGACCATATACAATTTACCTTGAAATGTATGCATGAGAGTGTGAGGAAGATTTAAGTTTTGATTGGGTGGGTCTTATTTTAATCCGATTTACTGGTATGGTGCTGTTTCATGGATTTTGGTGTCGTGCTTCTTTTCTTTAGGAACATATGGTCAAGGAAAGATATATATGTTGTATTGGTGCCTCGCAAAAGATGCATGTTGCTCTCTGGCAACTACAGCAAGATTTACAGCCATTTGTGAAACTTATAGATATTGCAATATTGGTATGTATTCTGAATCATGCTAGGCAGTGCCATCTTTCATAAATAGTAACATGTTTCCATGAGGATGAGTTTTCAGTAAAGGAAAAAAGTTTTCTTAATAGCTAATCACCAGTACAATACTAATTGTTGATTGTTCTAGAATATATGATCTACTGTGATAACAAATAGTAACATGTTTCCATGAGGATGAGTTTTCAGTAAAGGAAATTTTTTTTCTTAATAGCTAATCACCAGTACAATACTAATTGTTGATTGTTCTAGAATATATGATCTACTGTGATAAGGACAGATAAAACGCATACAATTGCTTTTATGAGGGAAGGAGCATGTATTGTCACACTTTGGAAGTCCATCCTCACTTGGTTAGTGCTAGAAACTACAGTCCAACTATTCAACTCATAAGTGCCTAGTTTGAATCATACTTCCTTTGTTATGAAAATATTAAGACGTTTTAGTGAGCTAAAATAGCCTACTAAAACATCTTATATTTTGGTAAGGATGTAGTACCTGAGAAGACTCATACTTGGTTATATGATTGATAAAAATACTTTTCCCTATGAATTACTCGTGCTCATATATGATAAAAAGCCTAAGTATCTGGCTGAGGGAGGCCAACACCTATTTGGGCATATATTGAAAAAAATTCAGAGGTATATCCCGTCTTCCGTTCCTGCAATCTTTTCGGGAATTGCGAAAGCAAATATTGTTGCTGGCATAGCTCCCGCTGAGGCTGAGCTGAGTTTAGGTTTTCCTTTTGTATTATTTTGTAATATGGTGCCTTAAGGTCTATTTGTTCTTTTGTGGCCAAACTTTATTTCTGATACTTCTATGACAATGTTGCTGTTACTGTTGTTGCGGTCTTGGATGGAGTCGCCTCGACAAAGGAGGTGGTTCCTCGAAGGCCTTTAATCCAAAATCAGCATGCTGATTTGCTGGCCATGCCTTCTGAAGATGTGCTGGTGAGTTTTGTGGAAGTTGTGCGCCATGAAATTCTAATCTATATTATCCGTTTAATTCACATTTGTGTGTGTAGCTGAAAAAGCTGACCGTGCTGCATTTTTTGAGAACTACATGCTGAAAAAGCCGCTCGAGAACTACATGCCACCAAAGAAATCTCACTATCACCAGTGCTCCATAGTAAGGAGCTTGCAGTTAAACGCCTCATCCCTGCTAAAGAAAAGTTAACTAGCATCACTGCTTTGACTGCTTAGACTCTGCTGCCGCAAGTCGGTTTGTAGTACCCTTTTGTACTTGTTGTACGCATGTGTAATAAAATCAATCTCCTAGATGTTTATGCGCTGGTTATTCGAGTTCAAATGCATTGCGCCTAAAGATAAACTTCAGTAAGATAGAAATGAACATGTCTACGTCCTTAAGAAAGAAACACTCGCGTAGCAGCAGCAACACGCTACTACTGGAGGCCGGCGCAGCAGAGCGCGCTAGGTCCATCTAGTATATATATGCCAGCAGTTTTCAAAAGGAAGACTGGGCCTCTGGCCATTTACATTCTCGAGCACATCTGTCCATAGTTTTATTCATATATACATATATACCAGTTGTTAGAAGTTTGTTCACGTTTTCACTCATATTATTTTTTCATATGACTTGCTGTTTAGATGTACGTATGGTAGTTTTGGGATGCATGGGGAAATATGGGTAAACCAGGGCACGCGCTAGGAGCAAACGATCCTACAAACAGTGTACTAGGTAGGTTGGACCCACCAGGGCATGCGCTAGGAGCAAGCGATCCTGCCTGGACCAAGCAAAGCTACGTATGCAAGTACACACATCCATGTCGTGTCTAATGACAGCTAGCTAGCGAATGACAAGCTTGTCCAGGCACAACCGTGATCTCCCTAGAGCTAGAAGAAGATCACCAGTGGGCGGTGGCGATGGAGACGCACCGGGACGATGCTGCAGTCTTTACCCCGTCCCCGTGCATAAGAAGAAATCTACGGGGTGGTTATGAAGCTAGCCAACGTACGGTTATTGAACCGCCTCAGACAACCTGTTTTTCAAGCCCTAATTTTCCTTTTTCTTTATCATTCATGTTTTCAGATCGTAGGTTTGAAATGAGTCTGGCTTTAAATTAACCAAGCCAACCTACGGTAGCTACAAGATGCTGAAAGTTGAGCATACGGACAACAAGCACCAAGCAAACAAAGAAATTACAGAGCTTGATCATCGAGGTCTTCATCTGTCCGAACAACCAGAACAAAGGTAAGGAAAACATCGTGAATCATGCCACCGGAGACAGATCCTTCCTTCGTCAAGTCCAAACTTATCGAGACCATCGTGCCATTCGCCTGCACCTCCAAAGAAGGCCCTGGTTCAAAGGGCACAAGACAATCGGAACGCAAAGCATCTCCCGTAGGAGAGTCATAAACACATGAGATGACTTGCCAAGGAACATAACCAGGCACGAACAACTCTATAGATGATACCCACGAGCATTGTCGCCAACCACCGCACCGACCACTCGGCAAGATTTTGGCTTTAGGATGAGTATCTCCACGAGAAGAAGCGACCAGAAGAAGGCAACAATATTGTTGTGAAAGGCCAGAGCTCAAGTTGCTGCCGAAGAGGGGAACCCTCCCCTCTCGCCAGGCCGAGGGAGCCAACCCGCCAACAACTAGAGCATCATTGACCGAACACAATAACACATGGCAAAGCCGCTACTCATAAACAAGAGCCACACGTAGCACGGCTACTCTCTCGCAGTCCCAAGATGGCCCCTCCAAGGGAACATGATGCCCAAACACCGTTTCCGCCCAATTCAGAGATTTAGGGTTCTTACCCGGGCAGAGGGGGAAGAGAGAGGCAAGGGGTTTGTACCTTGATGTCGCCTCCAAGGAGGAAGACGATGTCTGAACATCATCGATGTTGTGACCTCCACCGAAGGCCGGCCAAAGTCCCCAACCCAGCCACCCCAAACTAGGGACTATATTCGGCGAGGGAACACCAAGATCCTAGGCCAGCGGGGTGGGAACCGTGCGGGACGAGGCCAGCTTCTTTAGATATGCCCAAAGGTCGACAGGGCGACCACCAAGACGCGAGCACCATTCCCGGCTTGCATCACCGATGAAATTGCCCTCGCCTCCAGGGTCGACGTCGCGCTATCACCTCGCGAGGTCGCCACACAATGTGCCAAGGCTCTTTGTGGAGGAGGGGAAGCATCGAGGTCCTCGCCTCCCCCCGTCCTTAGGAGCCGTACGGCGGTTTCCGACGGGTGCCTCCGGCGGCAACGAGAGGGAGAGGAGGGTGGGGGAGGGGCTGTGCAACTAGGGTTTCTTCGCCTCCTGAGTCACCATAGAGCGAAGCGAAGCGGGTGCACGAGAGGACCGCACCTGCAAAACTAGCTAATTAGAGGGCCCATCAAACAAATTTCAGAAAAGCACAGCTAGTGGATTCTAGTTTTATTTTATTACAGGTTGCCAAGCCACGGAGATCGCCATCAAGCTATGATAGATCTCATCTATCTACAGCTCTATTGCTGATTCCTTGAGATAATAAAGAGAGGCAAGACGTGGTTATCACCCAAGCACAATTATGTTTCATCAAAATCTTTTTTTGACATGGTTAGCGTTTCATAACGAAAATTAAACATGTCCTTACGATCGCGGGATCAGGGACTAACTGATGGTCAACTGAAACATTGTCAAACCATAAGTTCATTCATTCTGTAAGACGAAATCAGGAAGTTCCATGATAAAACAAAATACAACTTAAAATACTGAAAAGCGACAGACCTAATGAAGTTCAGATGGAC
Source organism: Lolium multiflorum (assembly GCA_030979885.1). Lineage (NCBI taxonomy): Eukaryota > Viridiplantae > Streptophyta > Magnoliopsida > Poales > Poaceae > Lolium > Lolium multiflorum. Next base: position 230,003,396 of record CM061750.1, on the reverse strand, counting down.
TATTGCATGAGATTCTAACACCTACATGCAAAGGGATCAGCTGCGGACAAATCATGGACGCTCTCAACATGTGTAAGGTTGCACCGGCAATCATATTTCCTGAATTCGATTTGAGCACATATGGATTTTCTCTTCTCCACCAGAAGCTGCGTATGCTGAGTTTTAATCCAGCTTCCATCCATGCATATTCGACTTTCAACCTTGAACCTCATAGACTCGAGTAATTTAGCATTCATGATGAAGAAAGTCACGAAGTCTATTTCTGACTTGGTTCCTCGGTAATTTTCCAATACTAGATTCTTCAGGCGGAAGTCATGGTGTTTGTTTAGACCTCTGTACTTCTTGCGCCACGCATTTTTCCCCCCTGAGCATGACTGCAAATGCAAGAGGAAAATATTAGTTCAGCCTAGATTCAGAGCATGAACTAAATAACACAGTCGTTTGGCGTTAACAATACCAAGGAAGAAATGTTACCTTGATGTATAACCTCTCCAAGCACGGAAAGCATTCCATGAAGTTGATAACCACATCAAGGCTAAGACTATCATTATAGAAAGCTAATATCTTGACTGAGCACACAGCCTCTTTGAACTTGACATCATTTAATCGCTGATTTCAGATTTGAACAAAACATTAATAATTAGTCAATTTCGATATAATATCTACCTGTAAGTAAGTAACGGGGCCTCTTTGTTTTTATATCTGTAAGTTGGCATTCCTTCTGACCTGTAATCTCCGAGGCTAGAGATCAGGAAGAATGCCCGGTCTGTACTTAGTGAATGTGGCTTTGGTAGGAAAATGGCGTTGGAAATTATAAATGTGGATCAGGGGGCAGCCTTTATCAGAAGAACTCTATCTACTACGTATTATACTATCAAGGATCATGCATAATGTCTGATACGTTTAAATAAAATAACAATTTTCAATTAGAAACTCCTGATTGTAGTTGAATTAATTGGCTGCTAAGTTGAAGGCCTACTATTCAACAAAGGGAAATCACTAAAGTTTGCTGAATTAAGTTGGAGTGGCGCCGTGAGCAGGGCACCGAGTCACCGATAAAACAGAAGCCGAGTGATACTGGGGTGCGCAGAGGGCACGTGCTCTCTCACACTTTTCCCCTCGAAGAAAGGAGTCAAAGTAAGACCGAAGAATACGTACCAAAATAGCCGCTGAGCCAAGCTTGAGTTTGGTGACGCCAAACACATCGCTAAGGCAACCCAAGGTCTCCAGCCTGGGCGCGTTCGTCACCGTTACGCCCAGGTCGCCGTCCGGCAGGGTCCGGAGCAGCCTCTCCAGGCAGGGGGCGTCCTCCACGACGAGTTCCTGCAAGTGTGCCCCTCCCCGGAAAGAAGAGACATGGACGGCAATACTCCTGATCCTCGGCGAGACGACCCGGACGCAAGAGGAGCCCACGTTGCCTCTAAGCAGCAGGTTCTCCAGGACGGGGCAGCGGGCGAGAATGGACTGCACCGTTGTCTCCGGTAAGAGTGCCTCTTCAAGAGCGAGCATCTTGAGGTTCGGGAAGTGAAGCGACCGGGCAGTGCCGTCGGAGATGGTGCAGTGGCTGAAGGTGGCGACGTGGAGGGTGGGCGTCAATTGGAATACGGAGGCAGGCGGCGGAGGCCATGACGATACTGCTAACAAATTGGCGTAGTCGCACCGGTGGTAGAACTCGAGCACCTGTAGGTTGTTGAGCGCCGGGGACACGAGCCAGTCGTTCAGGGCGTTGGCATGGCGTGGCTGCATGTGGTGCGCCGGGACGCGGAGGCGGCGGACGGGGCCCGGGTGGGTGGAGAGAATGCGGGTGATGGCGGCTTTGTCGAGGTGCTCGCCGGGGTCGCCCCGAAAGTCAATGGTGCCGTCGTCGCGGAGGAGACCGTGGCATTCGATGTTGAGAGGCGCGGACCGCCAGAGTGGGCGCCAACGTCTCGCCAGGATCTGGGTGCACGCGGCCTTCTTGGTGGGGAGGAGGGACACGATGTCGCCGAGGATGGCGTCGGGGAGGTTGCTTATGTAGTCCACCATTGCCGGCGGGGGCGGCGGCGCCGGTTGCCGCCTCTTCGCCGCGGGAACGCCGTCCTCGTCGTCACCCATGGCTATGAGGCTATGGACGCCGATGGCGTGGGAGTTGTGATCGTGGGGCGTGGTTCGCGAGGGATGGTTATGGAATGGAACCACCACGGAGGGAATGGTTTGGTTATTTATCTTCTGCAGTGCTCAACTGCTGTGATCTGATATGATGCGTTGATCTTGCCAGCAACTGCCAAGGTCGAGAGCAGTCATGCGCGTAGTCCTGCGGTTATCTTGGGATTTCCATCCTGCAGGCTGCAGTTTCGCTTAATGGAAAACGAATAAAAATCCAAAGAAATCGTGGATCCGGTGATCGTTCCTGCCTGCCTTAGGGCATGTACGGAGTACAACGCTGGGCTCTTGCCTGGGCGCTTGAGCAGACAAAAGTAAAAATAAATATCCTAACAGAGAAGGCTATAAGAGCATCTCTAATAGAGCCCGTAAATCCCGTCGGAACTGAACTTTTCCGGCGGATTTACAGTTTCGGGCCGAAACGCGCGCAGATCAGAGACAGAACTCGCTGCTCGACCCGAAAAACTTTTTCAGGTGCCCAAAAGTTTTACACTCGACCCCTATTAATACAGACCGACGGACGTTTACAGGTCCAAAACTGAACGGATTTCTCTAGCTCCGCCGTCCATACAATCATCTCCAGCCGCTGATTTCTGGCTGCTCCGATGAAATTGTGCATCGCCGATCAAACATCTTGTTAGCCCGCTCTAATTCCAATCATGTCTATATCGATTTTCGCGAATCTTCTTAATATAGACAAATTTCGATTGATTCACAAATATCAATCAAATCCAAGCTAGCTAACTAGCTAGTTGGTGCTGCTATTCCGATTAACTACAAGGTCAATCAATTCACTAGGTACGGGATTGCAGGTTTCGCGTAATCGCGTGAGGCCGAGCTCCCGACAGCAGCGGAGGTCGCGCGGGCGCGCATGGCGGGTGACCTAAGGGCATGTACAGTGGTGATGACTCAGCTGTCTGTAAGGGGTAGTTATAGGTGGTTTTGGTGATGTGGAGGAAAGAGAATGATGAGAGAGAGGGAGGCTGTCTGTAAAGTTACAGACAGTCTGTAGGCTTCTTACAGACGCCTTACAGACAGCATTTTTGTTGTTGTATGAAGGGTGTCTATAACTTATACTCACACATGGTTATGGCTAAAAATAGATAGCTTACAGACAGACCATTGTAGACGCTGTCTATACTATTGTCTATATGTGACATGGAGTGATATTACAGACACCATGTGTCTAGACTATTGTACATGCCCTAAGCAGCTGCGCGTGTGCTTAATTAGCTCCTTAGGTGCTTTAGCTGTGCTTTGCTGCTTGGGCGGCGGCCGGGCCGGAAGATCTAGCCAGCGGCGTGGATAGTTCCAGCGAAGAAGGCTTTTCGAATATTCTGTTTTTCAGTTTCAGTTTACAGGGTCTGTTCCGCGCCAGCCGTTTTGCAACCCGTAAACACGTTTTCGGAGACTGAACTCAAATTTTTTGGTTTACATTTTTACGAGTTCTGCTAGAGATGCTCTAAGCGCTTGGATCTCCAACGCAAAACGCTACCTGCAGGCGCTTAAACAGTGGAATGGGAGAACGTTTTGTACGCAAAAGAAGTGGAGCGCCTGACGTCTACTTTGGCAGCGACGCAAGCCAAATTCCCGGGATCGACATGGAATAGAGCATAAGGGCATGTACAATGGAGCCGCTTCTCAGCAAGCGCTAGGAATTTTTTCCGAGCAAATCAGCGGTTACGTTATGGGGACTGCTGAGCGTCCCCCGGGGGATTAGATTTCTAATTCTCCGGGTGGACAGCCGTTGGATTAGCTTGATTGGACCGTTCAGATCGTGACACGTGTTACAGTGTACCTCAGTCACACTTTTGCTACTATAATGTACTAAAGTAGCAAAAAGGGTTCGTTTGTAGTAAAATCAACCCAATTGTAGCAAAAAACAGTTCACCCAAAATACACACAGATCTCGTCGGAGACTCGCCGGAGACCTCGTCGGAGACTCGCCGGAGACGATGTAGCAAACATGTTGTACTATTGTAGCAAAACAATTCTGATATTGTAGCAAAACCGACCTCATCGAAGACCTTGCAAAGAAAACTTGCCGTAGATGTCACTCGGGAACTCGCTGGAAGCGTCGCCGGAAACCTCACCAGAGACATGGTAGCAAAAAATATATGCTAAAGTAGCAAAAAAACACAAAAATTGTAGCAGTTTTTTTTTTGCTATTGTAGCAAAACCGACCTCGTCGACGACTCACCGGAGACCTCGCCGAAGAACTTGTAGCAAAAAACGTATGCTATTATAGGAAAAATCAAGAACAAAAGTAGCAAAAGTGACTTTGTCGGAGACTCTCGCCAAAACCCTAGGACCATGAATTTTATGCGAATATAGCAAAAACACATAATCAAAATAGCAAGAAAAATATAGGTATGTAGCAAATAACTTAATTCATCGAAGACATGGAAGCAAACAATTTATACTATATTAGCTCAACCAGAAAAAGAATGTAGCACAAAAATATGTTATTGTAGCTATCATCAAACTAGGGTAGAATCCTGGCCTGTGTATGCAGCTATCACATACAAAGAGAGAAAAAAAGATGGCCAGGGGACGGAGCGGCCGCAGCGCGCCGGCAAGGAATACGGTGGAGTCGCCGCCGGCTCACAGTGGGTGCTAGAGAGAGGTGCGCAGCGGGATCCTCCTGGAGCGCGATAGCGGCGGGTGCTAGGGCGTTGTTGAGCGTGACAGTGGGTCGGTGGAGAGCAGCGGCGGCGCGGTCGAGTTCGCCCATGGCTGCACAGCGAGCGGCAGCGGCCGCGCCTCCATGAGTGCGCGGGCAAAAGCGGCGGCGTGCGGGTACCGGCAGCGATTGCGCGTGGGATCGACATGGGGCGCAGAGGATTCTGGAGAAATTGATATGTTAGCGGAGATTATTTTTCTCGGAGAAGAAAGAGATGGGAAGAGATAACGTGGGCCCGCAAGGATACGCTTCGCGCACTGCATCGGGAGGAACGAGGACGCGATTGTCCGGGGGAACCTCAGTTTTTTCCTTACGTTATCGATCCTGGTCACTAGGCGCTTACTTAGGAGCGCAAAAACCTGCGTCAGGCGGTTCCTTCCAATCCGCCTTGCGCCTGAAAAATAGGATCTAGTCGTTGGAGTAAGGGCATGTACAATGGGGTGACGTCAGCCTTTCCTTACGGATGCCACGTCAAATTTTTGCCTAGTTGTAGGAGAGAGATTGAAGAAAGAGAAGGCTGCCTTCCCTTAGCTAAGGGATGATCCCTTATAAAATAAGAGAAGGCTATTTTCTCCATTGTACCATTTGTTTTCCCTTAGCAACCCAATTTCCTTCTTAAATTTTATTGATTCTCAATTATTGCTAGAGATGACAATAAGAGATAATACATTGTACCACTTATATTTAGTGTTTTCTCTAGATGACGTGGACCGCTAAGAGAAAGCATGCCTTCCCTACCATTGTACATGCCCTAACAAGCGCCCCAAATTTGGAGGCCCTGCGTTGGAAACACGGACTGCTATGTGCGAAGCTAGGATTAATTCCCGTTCTTATCTTTCCTTAAGCGTCTAAGCAAGCGCTTTGCATTGAATATGCCCTAAGGAGACAGGTTTAAGATCCTAGTGCCTCCTTTAAGCGTTCGCGTTGTACATGCCCTGCCGGTATTACATTTGGGCGAGCGAGGAACCTGGGTGACAATTGGTTCGATATCCGTATCATCAAAATTTAAAAAGAAATACTCCATCCAATTCATATTAATTGACTCTAAAATCATCATACTAGAGTCAATTAATATGAGTCGGAGGGAATAGAAAACGGGTCAGCTAATTCTAGATAGCTTAGGGCTCACTAGACTTAGAATTAGCTTAGGGCTCACTAGACTTCTTAACCGTCCGATTTTCGGTTGCTCTAAGATTCGTGTTTGTGTGGTTTTATTTTTTTCGTCCTGATTATGGTTTGTCGTGTCGGCCTTTTACTCGGCCAGATTCTTTATCCGTCGTTTGTTTTCGCGTGGATCTTTTTTTGCTCGCTAAATGGTGCACGAATGTGGGTCAGCCTATTTGTGAAACATAGTAGAAATGAGTTAATTAAATGGCATGTTTTTCGTGTCTTTCATTTTCAACTCATTTCTAGATTTCTTAAATTCTCTTATTTTTGTTGATTTTCCGTTTTAATTTGTTTTCCTTTGTATTTTTTTTTATTTTGCCATTTAATCAACCAAATTGATGCGGTATCTTTTCGGTTTTCTGAAATACTTCATCAGATTCATAACAAGTGTCGTGTTTTTATTTTAAATTTAATTTTGAAGTATCCCATGTGTAATTGGTCAAATTTATCTGACGCGGGTGGTACAGAGTTGTGCATAGGTTGCAACTGTGATTTTTCCAGTTGCACGTAGGTTGAAACCGAGAACTTTTAGTATCGGTTGCCACCGAGATTCTCCCGGTTGCCCATGGTTTTGCAACTGAGATAATTGCATGTGTGTTGCAATCGATTTTATATCTAAGTTGCAACTAAGTTTTTCAGTTGCACTTGGGTTGCAACTAAGTCTTTTCAGTTGCACGTTTGGTTATAACTGAGGTTGATTGTAGCTATGCACGAGATTGGTTAAATTTGTCTGACGCCGGGTGATATAAGAGTTTCACATTGGTTGCAACTGAGATATTTTCAGTTACACATGGGGCCCAACTAAGAATTTTTCAGTTGCATATGGATTGCAAGTTTGCAACTAAGATTCTTATGGTTGCACATGATTTGCAACTAAGTTTATTCATGTTGCACATGGATTGCAATTGAATTTTTTTCAATCGTATCTGGGTTGCGACTAAAAAATTCATTCGCATGTTGGTTACAATTAAGTATTTCGAGTTGCACATGGGATACATCTAAGATTGTTCTAGTTGCACATACACTGCAACCGATTTTTTTAGTTGCACATGTGTTCCAACTGCCTTTTATTATATTTACAACTAGGTTTTCTAGTTGTATATGGATTGCAACTGAGGTTGTTCTAGTTGCACATGAGCTGCAACAATTTTTTCTAGTTACGCATATATTGCAATTAAGATTTTTTTTATTACACATAGGATTTTCAGTTGCGCATGGGTCAAAATTATAGTTGTTCTAGTTGCACAAATGTTGCAATTGAGGTTTTCCGACTTACACAATGGTTGCAACCAAGAAAAGAAGTGTTCACATAGTAGTAAATAATTGTTTCGTCGAGTTAAAATTTCTTCACCTAATGTACACTAGTAGTGCTGATGCACGAGTGTCCTTCGCTTTCGTCGACGTGAGCAAGAGAATGAATGGGAAAAAAATCTCCATTGTATCCTTCCCCATACGATAGAAGGAAAACTAATACAGCCCATAAGCTCTAAAATAGTCTAGCAAATGGAAGGGACAGTGGCCCGAACTGAGACAGCCCAGCGGCAGCCCAGCTCCCTCGTCAAAGTAAGCGCAGACCACGATCAGTTTATCAGATCCATCAGTTTAGAACCAACCGGATTAAATCAGAAATGCTATACGTACGGAATTTTCGATACGGACTGAGCCTACGGACACACGTGGAAACAGTTGGTTGGCCTAAGAGCATCTCCACTCGTCTCCCCGAACAGGCCCCGGCGTGCCATTTTTTCATCCGGACGGCGAAAAATGGTCCAGCCGGTTCCTCGTTTTTCGTCGGATTTGGGCTTTCATCCATCCGGCGAGCCCACGCCCGGCCTACCGGGGAGCGCTCGGGTACTCCGGACGAACGCCAGAAATCTCTCCCGCGCTTTCGTTTCGTCTTCGCCGCGGAGGTGGCCCCGACCGGTCAGCGACACGCGCATCGTCTTCCTCGCGCAGTAAAGGCTGCCGCCGGTCAGCTCGCCGCGGACGCGTCGCATTCCACGCGGCATTAATCGCCCGCGCCAGCCGCGCCTATATACGCCGCTCCGCTCGCCGCGCGTATCCACTGCTCCACTCTCCTCACTCTCCCGATGGCGTTCAACGACGAAGACGGCGCAGCCAACAACGGCTTCCCCGGTCGCTCCACGCGTGGGAGCACCTCCTCCACCAGGCAGGTACCCCTGCCCGCCGGACACCAGGCCTCCCGGCGGCGGGTGGCGGCTAAGTGCTGGCGGCGTGCCAATCCCGCCGCCGCCCCAGGGCCACGCCATCGACGCCGCCATCGAGGAGGCTCGGATGGCGATGACGGAGGAAGAATGCGCCGACCCGCGCCACCACCCCGAGAACTACACGAGGTGGAATTCCTTCTTCCTCCGGCGGTGGGAGCGGGAGCTGGCGTCCTACGACGGCCCGCCGCCTCCGCCTCCGCGCAACAACACCGCGGGTCGCCGGCTTTGGTGTAGCTCGCCGAATTGGACGCTACACAACGTCCTCGAGCACATCGAGGGCGGCAACACCCCAGTGCTCACGATGCCCCCTCCATCGAGGGCATCGGCCAGCCGCCGCCGGGGAAACAGCTGGCAGCCACGGCGCATGGCTGCCAGCTCGTCGTCTTCCGACACGGCGTCGAGGTCGCTCTCCAGGTCGGCACCATCCTTGGCGTCGGTGAAAAACGAGTCGGCTTCCCCGCCGACCAACCGCACGCGCGGCGGCGGCATCGTCATCCGCGAGCCCTCGACGGCACAAGGATGGCTCCGCCCGAAGCGCGAACAGGACACCTCCGGCGAGCGGAAGCGCAAGCCGGCGAAGGTGAAGGTGGAGGAGGCCGAAAGCGCCGAGGACGCCGCCATCCTCGAGGCCGTCATCGCGAGGTCCCTCCAGGACCTCGTCCCCGCTGAGAACGCCATGCCGCTCGACCATGCTTGTGCCTAGTCGAGGGAGCAGTGGGAGAAGGAGGAGGCGGAGCGGCAGGCGAGGCTCCTCTAGGACGTCGCTCGCTACCGCCGGCCTGCGACTCCTCCTTCCGGCGCCGCCGTCCCCGTCGTCGACCTCGAAGCCTCCGACGACGACCTGTACAAGCCTACGCCGTCCCCGCCTCGCACCAGTGGCCGGTGGGGAGACGCCGGCCAAGGCAGCAGCCAGGCGGCTTCCTCGCCGCCGCAGTTCGACGATGATGGCGGCGACGGCGATATGGACTACACTGTGTTCTACCGCCATTTCGGCATGTAGAGCGCCGTGTTTTAATATTTACAGTTGTATTCCCCTAGCCGAATTCGAAATATAGTCGAATTCGGTCTATATGTATGAACTTCGCCCTCTATACAGTAAATATCATTAAATTTAGTCTAAATTCGACCGTTTTATGCCGTAGTTTGTCAAGTTTCCGTTTTTCAAATTTAGATCGCCGTCTGCGCCTGAGTTCGCGGCTGAGAAACTACTCCTCCCCACGCCAAATTTACGTCCAATCCGAACGTAAATTTCCCCGAATTTCGGCGTGGGGAGGGCAAACGAGTGGAGATGCTCTAAATCGTTTCCTCCTCTGTGAATGTAGGGCTGTAAACGCGAGGCGTGATTCCACGTATGCCCGTAAGTTGTTTTTTGTAAAAATGAGTCCGTATGTATAGTGTTACTAGGATTAAATTACACATCAACACAAATGACGTTAGTCGACTGAGCTCTAGGTGCCCCTATATCTATTCAGGTGCGAGATCGGACAACATCTCTAAAGAGCTCTAAGCTCCCAGGCTTGGCAGCCCTCCTGGTTGATCGGAGGGTCGTTTTCGCGGGGCCCGCACATAGAGAGATTGCGTCGCCTTCTGCATGTTTTGACTGGTCATGTGGAAGACGGTCGCTCGGTGAGGCGGTTCGCTGGGATTCTCGGTGCCTGCCCCATCCCCTCCCCTCTCCACCGCATCATTCTCAGCCCCGACTGGCCGCCTCCCTCTATTCGCGGCCGTTCTCTCCCCGTCGAACTTGCGTGCCTCATCTGATGCCTCCATCGCTTGCGTTGTGCTGTCACCGTCAACTCCCTCCGTTCCCTACCACATCTCCGGCGATCCTACCGACCAGTTGTGAAACAAGGTTGCTCTCGCCTCCCTCCGTTCCCCTCGCCGACCATGCCGGCCGCATCCACCGTCTTCGTCGCGTCAGCCGTCCTCTGGGTATATGAGGATGAAGGGATGATGAAGCTCCTCTCCGTGGATGGTGCTGCACCCATGTCCCCCCTTCATCACCGAAAACAAAGCCGCCCCAACCTCCAACCTCCATCCTTGATCCCCTACCCTGACTATCACTTCAACCTGGTATGGAAAAATCAGGAGTTCGTGTGTTTCGGTTCTACAAAATCTTCTTGCCTCCAGATCCAGTTCTTGTTCAACCATGTCTTTCTCTGTACATGTTAGTAGTTTAACTTTCTATTCTTTTTTTTCTAATGTATATAGTGATATATTATACACTGAACAGCGGAATTTTTGGTTCTGATTTTAGTAATACATGATGCGATTTGGTGCTCTGTATGGTAATATTTATGTGTCCAGCTAGAATCTTGCTCTATGCGGACATTTCTTCTTGGTATTGTCTATGACATGTGTAGTCCATAACGTCTTACGTTTTTGTTTTAAATTCTAATCTACATCTTAGCAATCTGCATGTGTTTTCCAGAGCGTCATTGTTTATTTTATCGGTAACTCTGAATGCAAAGAAAAATAAGAATCATCCAATGACTGAGTTATACCCTGGCCATATATCTTAGAAAAGCTGGACCAATGTGTTGCATTCCACTCATGGCGGCCTGTTCAAAGGAGATCTGGGTTAACCGTGTGGCTGGAACTGGAGGAGGGATGAGGGAGATGAGACAACGGTGCAGCCGAGGACAGAACTTCAGAGTTGTCGTGTGTGACCGCTTGATTAGATGGCATCGATGGGGGGGTGTGTGTGACCTCTCAAACGGGACGGCGGTGGTGGCATGCTGGTATCTATGAACGACGTGCAGTTCTGTTGCGAGACCGGTGCACAATTTGATGAGCAATCAGATTAGACCATGAGGCAGAGACCAAACTATCCCTTTACATGGAGGGTCAGATTTAATCAGTGCTCCCACCTGCTAATGGAGTACCAAGGCTCTAGGTATTAGCCTATGAGGAAAGGATCTTCACTTTGATTTGATAGGACTGACAGAAGGTAGAGCAGAACGTTGGATTAATAGGATTCTTGGGCAGTAATAAGAGTTGGCTGAGAATTTTTGTTCTCTTCTCTCGAAGGCCTGTTTCTAGGGGCATGACATAAAAGAATGATTTTACAAAACATTTTACCACTGACATCTGGTTGTTCTTGCTCTTATGTACCCGTTTTTTTCCTGCATAAATATTTGTCTTTCCTGCATAATGGAGGACGTCATGCAGTATTTGTCATTACTGCTCCAGTATACCAATTTGTTATTTCTTACATTTGCTAATTCTACAACCGTATCAGCCACAATACAGGTTAGGTTCTGTGTTTTTTTCTTGACAATGAGATTTCTCTGCTTATTATGCCTTCGTATTACTGAAGCTGCTCCATGCCTCAATCAGAGTGTATAGTATCCAGTGTGAGCAGGTGTTAGTTGTCGCCATCAGTATAGCCTCTAATGTAAATAATTTTTGCAAACTATCGACAAGAGTGCATCTTTAATGTTCAGCAAACAATGATTCTGAACAGATGGATAGATTTAGCAGAAAAAACTTCACTTTGTCTTGTTGTGTTTGCGATTTGTTTTCAGACAATGGTTGTGGCCGGCCATGGACATATGTAGTTCAAATATTCCACTTCACATTGAAATTCAGCTTTAGCCATTAAAAGGATGTGTACTAAAGCCTGCAATGCTTCAAACATTCAGTTTTTCTTTATGGAATAGATTTGAAGGTCCATGTTTCCCAACTGATATTTAATGTTCTCCGACCTTCACTGCAGGAGATCAATTGGCATATTCACTCATGGTGTACATATTTTATGGGAGGAATAAAGAGGAAGCTTACATGTTTCTCAAGAGAACCCTGGTATTTATTCCAACGTTTCTTTCCAGAAAAATTTACACTGTTTGTCCATTCAAAAACTACACTTACTGTTCCTGCGCAAACAGCCTTATTTGATCAATCCAAATCAAGAAATGGTAGTCTTTAATTCACTGAAAGTTATAATTAAGTGTTTGACTTATACCTGCTGAGGTACATGTGAAGTCAAATAACCATGATACTACAGTTGTCCACATTTTGGTGTTGTTTGCCGTATCATTGCTTTTACCATTTCTCTACTTGTGTCATGTATTCTGTCAGCAAAGCATATTGCCATCTTTATTATTTAATTTTTTGCTTTGTTACCTCAGGTCAAAGATAGTGCTGAAGTCATCGATGTTAGGTGTATATACAACTAATGGTGATATATCATTCTTTTATTATCTCCAGAGAAGTAAGGTTTATTCCTTGATATCACTTGAATTATAGTTTGTGATGTCAGTTCTATATTTTTTTGTCTCACTATCTTTTTGAGATGTTTTAAAGATTATACTCCCTCCGTCTTAAATACGCATCTTAGATTTGTCAAAACTTGGATGTATGTAGACACTATTTAGTATATAGATACATCAAAATTTGGAAAAATACAAGATGCCTATTTATAGACGGATGGAGTAATAAACAATTGGAACCATTCAATTTTATCTTTATTAGAAGTTCATGTACTAGCCACAGAGATAAAATTCTTGGTGCCACGTTAAAACCTTCACTTAAATAATATCAACAGTAGACAGTTCTTTAAAGATACATGGATTTCGAGTAATATTTTTCCTTGAGAAAATGGTAAGATATAAAATATGTACAAAAAACACTACTCGAGGAGCAAACATCGGTTTTACTCAGTTTCTAAAATCACTTGACTTTGATTTCTAACCTGTGGTAATGTGCCATCTAGCTCTTATATCTGTGTAGCACTCCTCCCTTTTCTACCGTGTTAGTCAACAAGTGTTGACAAATAGGTCGTTTCTCTTCCTGTTTGGATAGGACTTTTGGGTTCCACGTTGGTGGACCTTGTACATAGGCTCTTTTTTTGTAAAAATACCTTGATAATAAAATACACAGTAGGAGACTCTCCTGCTGTAAATTCTCAAAAAAAAGTGCCATCTAGCTGAACCAATAAGCTAAGATCACGGTTGTTTTAGTCACTCTATGTACCTTCTGTTCCATCATTTGAGTGTTGATTGATGCGGGTGAACCTCATCCTACAGTATCTATATCCTTGTTATGCCATATGTTTTACATTTGGTCCGGTTTAGATTATGTCTGAATAATTTTGTTCTCCCAGGACTACGCACCATGATTTGTGCATAAAGTCTCAGTACTAATCTGTTTCCATTAGTTTCCTTCCACATGCATGGAAAATCCACCTGAGCGAGCGAATGTGGATTTCAGAGGCAGAGCAGTTTGCTGGAAGAAAGATTGGCAAAATTGATTCTATTCCAGGCTCATACTATCAGCCTGGTTTAATTGTTCGTTTCTCCTCAGATTTTCTGATCAAATTGATTATGTTTAACAAAAGTATTGTGAGTATTTGACATCTTCATTTTATTGCCTCTAGATAGCATTGACTAAAGATGGATGTTGGTTATTTCTTCCTTCAATTTTCAATATCAGAATCGTTCAGACCATTTGTTGCTACTACAGAAGCGAACATATGAAAGACTGGTATATACACAGGGAAAGTAATCCAGAGAATGCAACTCATACGAATTGGCTGACAACGGATGGGTCGTTACTACCGAGAAGTCATTGGAAGTTTAAATATTGGTCCCAATTTATTCGCAATATTTCAAGAGAAGTTGGATACAACTTTTTTGTTTCGTACATTCCTGTTCCATGATAAGTTATTACATTTGGTGTGTGTTACAGAATCAAAGAATTGAAACAAAATTTATATTTTTATCTACATTGTGCTACTGAATAAATGAGTGAGGCATCAACAATGGCAATTGTTTTCTTTAATAACGATCCATGCATTGTCCATGGGGTTGTATGCTGCAACATGACTCGCTTCTGCGACCATAAGACAACATGGTATATCTAACAAAGCAATGTTGTTTTTAGAACATTAATAGTTATGAAAGTTAAGGCAAGATTGATCCATAACATAGCTGATCTTTTTGATGATACAAGAGCCGAGGATTTCGCTGCAGAAGCACCACCAAGCAGAGAAACATAAAATAGAAGAACGCGCCGAGCAATACCGCCTGCTCTTTGTGATACTATGTTATCCCCGCCCCATCAGAAGGCAGCCCCTACACGAAATGGGGAGGCAGTGATCATACCCGCCATTCCACTTTACCGCTCGATAACATGTACTGCAATATCGTCACACACAAGCGATGGAGAAAACATAAAACGATAACACCAAAAAACGAGCGCAGCAGAGCGCGCAGGGTCCTTCTAGTAGAGGGAGCATTCGCCTTTCTTCGTTGAGCGTAGGCATGCGTTGCTTCTAACCTTAGATAGGATTTAACCTCGCGCTTTTCCGTTTCTCTTTTTGCTTTCCTATCATATTTGTTTCTTTCACTCTTTTTTCTATTTTCCTTCTCTAACATTTTACGCAATTTTTTATTTATTTATTTAAGTCACTTTTCTTTAAATTGGGATACATTATTTTTGTTACTTGAATAGATGATGTTTGTTTCCTATACGCAAATATTCTTTGTTCCCTACTTACACGAGATGTGTTATTCATACGCAATATCTTGTTCTCCGGAGTAGACGAGATGCATTTCTCGGACACAATATTTTTGTCCCCCGATAAATGAGATTAGTTCTTCGCCAACAATACTCTTGTTCCTTGTAGCCGGCATCTATTTCATCCAGTTCTAAGTGGAGTTGCAACTAACAGAGAAATGATCCCAAATCCGTACTAACCTAGAATTTCTCTTTGTCCCACTTACAAATGGGGCTGCATCTGACCTTTGTTACCCAGTTGCAAGTAGAGTTGCAACTGAGAGAGAAATGCTCTAGAATCCGCGCTAACCCTGAATCTCTATAGAAGATCATGCATTGTGTGAGATGAAATCAGGAAATTTCATGATGAAACAAAATTCAAACTTTAAATACTGAAAACCAATTTTTGTGACCAGAGTGAGGCCTCAGTTTTCACCGGCAGTCATTGCGTACCATTTCAAAAATGCCTCATCCAAAAAAGATCATAATCAGAAGCCCGAAGGCACCATGCAATACTACACACCAGAAAATAAGTGAAAATCATGCCAACATGGTCTTGTGTCATGAAAACGCGAAAACCCCTCATCAACTAGGAATCGGGAACATCGCATACCTTAAGACACCCTCTAAGCGAAATGGCAGCACTCATCTGGTCTACTAGACTCTTAGCAAGTAATGCACACGCTACAGAAGCCGTCACCTCCATCGTCCCTACCACCGACGGCACAACGACGCCAGAAAGCTCCACCTCCCTGTCCACGTCGATCATGGCACACCGGCCGCTAAGACCCCACTGTACCATGCCGTCGAGACTCGTCATTTTAGATGTTAGATAACATGCCGCTTGATACGTCTCAAACGTATCTATAATTTCTTATGTTCCATGCTACTTTTATGATGATACTCACATGTTTTATACACATTATATGTCATTATTATGCATTTTCCGGCACTAACCTATTGACAAGATGCCAAAGAGCCGGTTGTTGTTTTCTGCTGTTTTTGGTTTCAGAAATCCTACAAAGGAAATATTCTCGGAATTGGACGAAATCAATGTCCAGGGGCTTATTTTTCCACGAAGCTTCCAGAAGACCGAGGGAGATACAAGTTGCCTAACTAGTAGTTAGGCAAGCTCGAGGAACTCGGAGGCGGCGAGCAAGCTGAAGTGGAATCCGCCCAGCCGATGCAGGTTCTTGCAACCGTGGCACCGCTGGATCAGCCAGAAACGGAAGACGAAGCCTCCAACTCCGACCCAGGACCATCCCACGTAAGGTCTCCGTTAGATCGGGCACGACCGCGAAACGACGTCCTGTCTCCAGAAGAGATGGTCGAGCAAGCACGCATGGATTTAGTCGCAAAGTCCGATATCCTCAACAAACCAATAACTCCCGAGGAAGCTGCAGATCCGGAGGCCTTAGAAGCCAAGAGACAGGAGATGCTAGCTACAGCTCAGAAGTTTGCCACGACCGCAGCCGCGATGCTAGAAGAAAGAACCATAGCGGCAAACTTCGTGGACCACTTTCAGAAGAAGGACCGCGAGGTTGATGAATCTCTCGAAAAAGTCAGGCAACTCGAGAAGCACTGGGAGGCCAAGGTAAAATTTGTGCAGGAGGAAGAAGCTAGAATCAGGCGAGAGGCCATCCTTCCCCGCAAGATTACCTTCGCAACGCCCACAGCAGCCGCTCGCAACTCCAAAGGATAACATGAAGAAGGCTGCAGAGCTCCTAAAAAGAAGGACGAGGAGATTGACATCAACTACGTCCGGAAGCTCGTTGCCAGCAATGCAACAGAGCAAGGCGGACACTTGCGCAGGTTAGCATCCAATCCGGAACAATGCATATCTACCGCGCAGAAGGACGCCATACCAAGTCAACATCGTGACGACGAATCGCGCACCGGATCTACGGAGCGCAGGCGGAAAGTCAGGGGATCATCCAATCCCGATACCATCGGATTCAACTCCAAAAGATCAGGAAAAGGGAAAGGGTGCGATGTACACTGGCAGAGACAAATATCGTGTTCCGTCACCACCACCCCGAGCTTCGCGTCCTCCGCTACCCCTCGCCGTCGCAGTCCTGCCGGAAACCCCAGGCCCCATGGGCCAGGCGGAATTAACATCCGCGACGCGATGCCAGCTCCTAGAGACAGGAACGGGAGCGTACGCTGGAGCAACTCAGGCCGGAACCAAAACCGCGAGCTGAGCCTCGTCGGAGTCAAGAACGCGATCCTGAGCCTCGAGAAGCCAAGGACGCGACCCGGAACCCAGGAGTCGGAACGAGGAATACGCACCTGAGCCACGAAGGCCGGAACGACGGAGGCGACCACCACCAAGAGGAAAGGAGCCACCGAAGCCGGAGCCAGCCGCGGGAACCACGCCGAGAATCGAAGGCGGAAGAACGTCTTACGGGCCCCTCGCAGATCTCCCTCACCGCCGCCCGGAGGTGGAGGCGGAGGCGGAGGCGAGGCCGGAGATCCCGTTCCCGCTCGAAGTCACCCGGTGGTGCCCCCGTGATGCTCGTGATCGCCTCAACGAGTACAGATCCGACTACATCGGTCCAAGGTGCTTTGGCCGGATGATCCGAGAGGAACCAAAGCCAGAACTGAACCTTAAGCTACCGGAAACCTGAAGCATTATGATGGCAGCGAGAGGCCGGATACCGGATTGAGGATTACTACAATGCGGTAACCTTCGCCGGAGGAACCCCGAATATAGCCTGCCGCATGCTACAGTTGTACCTTATTGGTCCAGCTCGTGTTTGGCTCAGCGACCTCGAGGAGAACACTATCTTTTGCTGGTTGGACTTGAAGAAGGCTTTCGAGAACCACTTCAGGGGTACCTACAAGAGACCGGCCACCACCAGCGATCTTCAAGCTTGCATCCAGAAGAAGGGCGAGACATCCAGGAGTTTCCTCACCCGATGGTTGGCAACCAGGAATGAGTGCGAGAACGTAGATAACCGCACAGCAATGCACGCCTTCATCGGTGGTTTGCAGCGTGGGGGGCTGCTGCGCCATAAGCTTACCTGCCTGGTGAATGCAAACAAACTCACTCTTGATGAGATGATAAACATCGCCAGCGATCATACCGCCGCCGATGATGACGCAGGCGGAGATCTCGCGTACCATACCTGCACCAACAAGAAAAACCGTGATAACGGCGGCAGCAACAACAAGCGGAAGAACCCCCGAAGACCAGAAGGCGGAGGATCCGACATGGTAGCCATGACGTTCCACGCGGAGGTCCAGGAGGCGGAAGAGGCCGCGGACGTGGAGGCGGAGCAGGCAGGGGCCCGGCCGACGAAGTCACCGCAGCCGGATCCCGCGCCCCCAAACGTACGAAGAATACAGGGATATGCCGTGCCTGGCCCATCTGGATCCGGCTACGGGCAAATCCACCCACACAAATCGCTGCAAGTGGGTCAATGATCTGAAGAATGACCCGGAGGCAGGATACAAGCGAGCCCGGAAGCACCGCCCACGCGGCAAAGGAGGCAAGGGCAAGAACAAGGACAAAGAGGAGGACAGTTCCGAGGCCATGGACGAGGCGACGCTTCGCCGGAACCCAAGGAGGGTACCGCAGCAAACAAATCCAACCCCTTTGGCAGAAAGAGTGTCGGAACTTACCATACCTTCCTCGGAACCCCCACTGTCCGCGCGAAAAAATCGGCGCTCCGGATCTTGAACGCCACGTTCCGGCTGTGCCGCATATGTCAAGTGGTCGGAGAAAGCCTGTACCTTTGACAGGTCGGATCATCCGGCCGTCATCCCCAAAGAGTGCTACGCTCTGGTTGTGAGTCCCCGCATAGACGGGTATGATTTCTCCAAGTGCCTTATGGACGGGGAGCCAGCCTGAACATCATGTACCTGGAGACCCTGGAGAAGATGAACCTCACCAAGGACCAGCTCAAGCACAGCCACTGAATTTCATGGTGTGGTTCCGGGTAAAAAGGCAAACTCTCTGGGCAGCATCAAACTTCCCGTGGCCTTCGGCGATGTGAACAATTACCGCGAAGAGATGATCACATTCGAAGTGGTGCCCTTCAAAAGCTCCTACCATGTAATCTTCGGCAGGCCCACCTACCACAAGTTCCACGCCAGGGCATGCTACATCTACAACAAGCTCAAGATTCGGGTCCTAACGGTTGGATCACCGTATCCGGAGATTACAAGAAAGCTAGGGAGCGAGGAGGGCGAAGCCGCCTTTGCAGAATCCGTCATATCGGAGAGGAGCTGCAAGGCTACGAGCCGCGGTGGATCCGGCGAGATGAGACCACCAAGAAGCAGATCTCCGAACAGAAGACCTCGTTCAAGGCCGCGATAGAAACCAAGAAGCATGACCTCGTCGAAGGTGACAACTCCAAGCAGGTTTCAGTCGGAGCCAACATGGACCCCAAATAGGAAAGCGCGCTCGTCGAGTTCCTCAGAGCTAACATGGATATCTTCGCATGGCAACCTTCTGACATGTCCGGAGTACCAAGGGAACTCGCCGAGCACTACCTAAACATAAATCCGGGAGCAAAACCGGTGAAGCAAGCTATGCGACGCTTTGGAGATAAGAAGCGCCGCGCCATAGGAATGGAATTAGCGAAGTTACTAGAGGCAGGTTTTGTAGTAGAAGTTATCCATACTGATTGGGTCGCAAACCCCGTCCTTGTACCAAAAAGAATTCTGAAATACTAAGAATGTGCATCGATTACTCCGGCGTGAATAAGCATTGTCCGAAAGATCCGTTCCCCTTGCCGCGCATTGACCAAGTCATTGATTCGACGGCGGCGGAGCTTTTATGTTTTCTTGACGCATATTCCGGGTACCATCAGATCTTGATGAAGGAGTCTGACCAAAAGGCAACTTCTTTCATCACACCCTTTGGCACATATTGCTATGTCACCATGCCTTTTGGCTTGAAAACGCAGGTGCCACATACCAACGGACGATGCAGCGGTGCCTGAAGGACCAAATTGGTCGGAACGTGCACGCCTACGTCGACGACATCGCGGTCATGACCCGGAAGGGATCCGATCTGCTGAGCGACCTCAAGGAAACCTTTGATAATCTCCGACGGTACAAGATGATGTTGAATCCGCTAAAGTGCGTCTTTGGCGTACCAGCAGGAAAACTCCTTGGCTTCATTGTTTCTCACAGGGGCATTGAAGTTAACCCGGAAAAAATCAAGGCTATCCTGAACATCAAAAGGCCAACTTGTCTCAAAGATGTGCAGCGATTAACTGGTTGCGTTGCGGCAATCAGTAGATTTGTTAGCCGTCTTGGCGAGAAAGCCTTACCTCTATACAAGCTGCTGAAGAAAACCGACAAGTTTGTCTGGGATGAAGCAGCAGATAAAGCACTTCAGGAGTTGAAGGACATACTCTCCTCCCCACCTATATTGGCAGCTCCAGCTGAGTCAGAGCCTATGCTCCTCTACATAGCGGCTACCAACAAAGTTATCAGCCTCGTAATCGTAGTGGTGCGAAAGGAAGAAGGATTTGAGCACGGAGTCCAAAGGCCTGTCTATTACATTAGCGAAGTCTTGACGGAATCCAAGCAGAGATACCCTCACTTTCAAGGGCTTACGGAGTTTTCTAGGAAGCCGGAGCCGAGACACTACTTCCAGGAGCACCCAATGACAGTGGTGAGCAAGGCTCCCCTGGCAACGATCATCAACAACTCCGACGCAACAGGACGCGTAGCAAAATGGGGCATCGAGTTATCTGCCTTCGACATCAACTACGAAGCCCGAACTGCAATTAAGTCTCAAATTCTAGCGGATTTCATCGCGGATTGGACTGAAGCGCCGGAGGGCACGCCTGTGCCGGAACCTGAAGCTTGGGTCATGCACTTTGACGGCTCCAAGCAACATCAAGGCTCGGGGCTGGAGTTACCCTGAAGTCACCTACCGGAGAAGAACTGACGTTCGCAGATTCACTTCGAAGCAACCAACAACATGGCGGAATACGAGGCTCTACTACACGGTCTGCGCATCGCTAAGGAAATCGGGATCAAGCACATCATATGCTGCGGAGATTCCGACCTGGTGGCACAACAAGTAGCCGGAACCTGGAACGCCAGAAACTCCGTCATGGCGGCTTACAGAGACGAAGTGGACGAGATCGCCAAGTGCTTCCTCGGATACGAAGTCAAGTACGTCGGGAGAGACGATAACACAGCGGCGGACATGCTGTCCAAGCTCGGATCGGTAGGAAGCCAATTCCGCCGGAATTTTCCTCGAGCATCTGCGAGTACCTCTGTGAAGGGTGCAAACCCGGAAAATCCGGATCTGGCAGTTTCTCCGGCTAAGGAAGTGATGGCAGTCATTCCGGCCTGGACTCAGCCGTTCCTGGATTACCTCATTGATCAAAAGTTGCCGGAGGACGAGGTCCACGCTCGACAGATCATCAGGCGAGCAAGATCCTACACAATTATTGATGGACAGCTCTACAAACGAAGCGCAAATGGGGTATTTCTCAAATGCGTCTCCAGTCAAGACGGCATTGAAATCCTCAGAGAGATCCATGCAGGGGATTGCGGGCATCATGCCGCCCCAGTCCCTCGTTGCAAAAGCTTTCCGGTTAGGATTTTACTGGCTAACAGCTAAAGAGGATGCTGACAAGCTGGTGAAAACTTGCCGCGGTTGTCGGTACTACGCTACTCAACCTAACGCTCCAGCCCAAGAGACCATACCTATCACCTGGCCATTTGCGGTCTGGGGCTCGATATGGTTGGTAAATTAAAGAAATCATCTCCTGGCGGTCATGAATACCTCCTGGTCGCTATTGATAAGTTCAGTAAGTGGATCGAGGCAAAGCCAGTGAGAAAAGCCGATGGTGCCACGGCACTAAAATTTGTCTGCAGCCTCGTAACGAGATTCGGCATCCCACACAGCATAATCACAGACAATGGCACAAACTTTGCGCAGGGAGAACTCAAGGATTACTGCGATGAAGTTGGGATCCGGCTTGACCTTGCATCGTGGCTCACCCACAATCCAACGGTCAGGTTGAACGAGCCAACGGCCTTATACTAGCCGGAATCAAACCTCGCCTTGAAGAACCGCTGCGCCGCGCAGCCGGAGCTTGGGCTGATGAGCTGGACTCTGTTCGTGGAGTTTACGAACTACCCTAACAGGTCAACAGGATTTACTCCTTTCTTCCTGGTATACGGATCCGAAGCAGTGCTCCCCACTGACATCATCCATGATTCACCGCGAGTTTCCGCCTACAATGAAGAAGCTGCTGACGAGGCTCGACAGCTATCTGTGGACCTGATCGAAGAGGCTCGGAATCTGACCAACGCTCCACCATTTACCAGCAGAAGCTCGGCGCTATCATAGCCGTCGAGTTCGGAACCGCTCGTTCATGGTCGGAGACTTAGTCCTCCGCCTTCGTCAGGTGAAAGATCACAAGTTGCAGACTCCATGGGAAGGACCTTTTGTCATCAGCAAAGTACTACACAACGGATCCTACTATCTCGTTGATTTCCGGGAACTAAAGGATAGACCTGCCAACTGGCATCGGAAACGAAAACGAGAAGATCCGGGTGACATATATGATGAAACAGATCGTCCCTGGAACATAGCACAGCTACGTCCCTTCCACACTTAGCGCCTTACGCATTACATACCTTGTAATATCTATGATACATGATCAATGAAATAAAGCTTTTGGTTCACTCTTAGAGTCTTTTACCTCCTTTAATTTTTCATTTATGGATCGTGTACGTTTTTCCGACTAAAACCGCAGAGCTGGATCTTTCCGCCTAGGCGTGTATGAAAGTTGTGATTTTCAAAATCGTCCCTTAGGACGTAAGTTTAAGTTTTCTGGCGGAAATTTTTTCTGTTGCGAACCCATGGATTCCTGGTAGCGACTTCCGGCACTTGCGCTGGGGGCTTGTTTCCGCGGTTATTGACGGATTTGCCATTGGGCTTCGTCGCCCGGCGAGCGTTTCCGGCACGGGTTTTCCGGCTCGTGGAAGGTCAAGTGGGCAAGCCGGAAATCATCAAACCAGCACTTGCTTTCAAGAAACAACACATGCAAATAATATATAAACGGGTAGCAGGATAAGTTTTTTCCGCCCATGCATGCATGCCTGTTTCGTCCCTAACTACTTAAGAATTTAAGTTATATTACAAACCCTCGCTGGGGCCAAAATGATGCATTGTTTTATCCCGCAGGACATAAACGTTTTCACTCCGCCTTGGACGGAGAAGCAGTGGCTTCTGGATCTTTTCCTTTGGCGCCTTCAGCCGGAGACGAGACATCTTCATCACTCTCTTCATCCTCGTCGGAGGTTGCAGCGCTGGTCTTGGGCTCTTCCTCTTCAGGAGCATCCTTGGAGCTGGTCCATGTATACTGGGATCCGGATTCCGCAGGACGGGCCTCCGCGTCGCGCTCTTTTTGAAGTTCATCTTCAAGGGGCTCGTCTGCTGGGAGAACCACCTTGTCGTAGAATTCTTCATGACGGATCTTCCGCGCGATGCGGGTGTCATAGCCACTCACTGCATCGAGAAGCTTTTCGACATCTGCGGTCGGAGGAACTCCAGAAGACACCCGATCCAGATCCATCTTTGGGTGATGCGCCAAGCACATGGTTAGAGTCATAGCAGCTGCACCTCGGGCAGATGACGCTTGTAGATCGGTCACCAGCTCCGGAAGAATATCCATACGCTTGATCAGCTTGCGCAGACTGCATGTGCGGCTCCTTTTCAGCGACAAGTTATGGCATATTTTCCGAGAAGCGGATATAAGATCCTTGCAGTCATCACCAGCGAGAGAAAGAACATCGTCCCGGGGGAATTTGTTCCGGCGCTTTTCAGGATATCCAAGTGGCTCTGCACAAAAATACAATAAGTAAACATTCAAGTTGAGCACGAGAAAACAAAAAGCATCAAGACAAGAAATTCCGAGTATAAGTACCCAGAATATTTTCGGCCAGCAGGTCCCAATGGTGCTCTGCGGTCTCCATATACTTCCGGAGCCCATTGAGCTCCTTTTGCTGCCTCTTGATGGTCTCGCTATCAGCATTTCGCTTCAGCAAGAATTCGCCTTTCTCCCTGATAAGCTCGGAGTTTTTCTCCGCCAGCTGCTTCTCGGCATGCTCCTTCTGCTGCTCCGCCTCCTTCAGCTTTAGCTCTAGTTCTTGGTAGGAGGAGCGCAGCAGCTCGGAGGAGGTCGTAGCCAGGGAGGAAGATGCGCCTACAAGGATTCAAGTTAGATACAGTTCAAAGTCGGAACGTGAACTGATAGCAAGAAAGGTCGGAAACCAAACCTTGGGCGTCCGCCAGCTGCTTGTTCAGTTCCGCATTTTTCTCTTTAAGGGTCTGGATGTTTTCCGCTTGACCCAAGGTAACGCGGCGTTGCAGAGCAATGTTTTTATGCAGCTCATAGTGCAGTGCCTGCTGTTCCTGTAAAAAGAAGACAGAGCAGGAGTCAAAATTCCGCTTACAACATAGTGGTGTCCTTTGAAGCATTTTAGCCGGAATCTTTCCGACATCATGCTTGGGGGCTACTGTAACATTTTTAACAAATCTTCCCAAAAGTGGCGGTACTCTAAAGCATCTAAGTGCTAACTAGTACTTGTTTCCGCTTACATGCTTGGGGGCTACTGGGGAGTACCTTTTGTTTGCAGACGAGCTTGTCGAGGAACTCGCCGACGCTCTTCTTGAAGTCCTGGATTTCCGATGTACCGGCATCCGGCTTCCCCCAAGCATTGTTCAGCATAGCATTGAGCAAGTCTTGCTCAAGCTCCCATTTCTCCGGCTCCGTGAGCTGCTTGAAGAATTTGGTAGCATATGCCTTGGGGGTGGAAGTGAGGTCAGCCGGATCTCCGAAGTTCTTCGGAAAAACGACGACGTCGCCAGCACCGGCTCCGGCCTTCTCGGAGGAAGTGACTTCCGCCTCTCCTTGATCTTGAGCTTCTTCTTGAGCAGGGTCTTTGGCCTTGGGATCTTCTCCGCCCACCTTCTCGCTGCTAACCGGAATTATCTCCGGTGGAGTGTTTGCGGCAGGAGGGGGAGATTGATCCGCCTGAGGAGGGGACGATGGGGGAGCAGTGTGGGAAGCGCTTGGTGGAGCAGGGGTCGGAGGACCGACAGCCGGAGATTTCTTCAGGAACTTTGTGATGGGCTCTTGGCTGGCGGTCCGAGTGGCAGTCGGAGTACTGCGAACAGATAAAAGAAGATCGCATAAGTAACAGATGCATCAAAGTAAATATGTACGATACCCGGAAACTTACGGGGCGCCGGGGATGTTGGGGCGTGAGCGTTTGCCTGCTGTTGAAAGCATTTTCAAACGCTCCCGCTCCGCCTTCCTTGAATCGAGCGGAGGGGGCTTGGTGACCTTGGGCTTCTTGGCGGAGGCCTCGCCGCTGGCTGCCGGAAGCTTTGGCGCGGGGACGCTTCGCAGGTCGAGGAGCTACCTTGCGGGGCTCCTCTTCCTCCTCTTCGTCCTCCGGAACCTCCTCCGCCGTGTCGCCGCTGACAGGGACGCGGAGTATGGTGCGCAGGTTTTCCTCCGCCAATGTAGCGAGCTGGAGGAAAAGCTATCAAGTGTTAGTCAATGTCCAAAAACTTGTGAAATCTGAAGTGATGAAAGAGTCAAGGCTTACCGGAGGACATTGGTCGTTCGTGTAGATGTCCTTTATTAGTTCCGGGATCGGTTGACCCCGGCCCACCTTCACCAGCGTCTTGAATCTCCTTTTGAGAGAATCAGCCGGAAGATCGTGGCGGGTAGCTCGGAGCTGGTCATCCGCCCCGGTGTATGCGCAGATTAATCGCGCGTTGTATCGGAGAGGCTGGATCCGCCTGGTGAACCAGCTCAACGTAAGCTGGGTTCCGGTTAGCCCGTCGTGGACTAACCAGGAGATTCTCCGCGCTGCCTTCTCCAGAATGGGAGTTAGGGAAAGCGGCGGGATGAAGCTCCAGCTTGCGAGCTCTTCCGGAGGCTCGTTGTTGAACTTGGGGAGACCATCGTGGATCTCCGGAACTGACACGTTCTTCTCATAGAACCATCCGGCGTTCCAGTACCGGACGGATTCGTGCGAGTCGTGTGGAGGGTACATACGACCAGGTCGGAGCATGAAGGTCATGCTCCCGCAGTTCAGCATGGCTTTGTCCTTTGTTTCTTTCTTCACTCGGAAGAAAAATTGCCATAATTTGATGTCTGGCCGGATTCCGAGATGCCCTTCGCAGAGAGTGACGAAGTTGGACAGCAGCAGGTAGGAGTTGGGGCAGATGTTGTGGGGCTGAAGCCCATATGTGTTGAGGACGGAGAGGAAAAATTCCGAACAAGGAAGCGACAATCCGCGTTCCACCCAAGCCTTGGTCATGACCACTTCTCCGACTCCAGGCTTAGGGACGATTGTGTCGCGTATGAAACTCCAATGAGCGGAGATCATACCTTCGTTCTGGAGCTCTCTGAGCTCCGTATCAGTGGTTTCGCAGGGCCACCATTGACCCCGCTCTCCTTCGCGGTTCCGGGCCTTGGAAGCCTTCTTATTTTCCGTCTCTTGCACCTTAGCAGCCATTCTAGCTTGCCCTTGAAGTTCTTCTTCAATCTCTTGCGCGGTTGGGATCCGGCTTAGCTTGGTGCTGGAAGATGCGGAAAAAGGTTGAGCTAGCCGGATGTCGGAAACATATGGTGGTAGATAAGCTATGGGATCCGGACAGATAGGCTCTAATGAACTGGGATCCGGGCTGTTCGGAGAACTACCAGTACACTGTGAGTCGATCGGCATGCTTCCGGCTGCACCCATGCAAAGTGTTTGAGTAACCGGAATCTATCCTACACTACTTCTTCTTCTACGAGTCCGGCGCACGTACCGTTAATGGCGCGGCGGTCCGACGATGTTCCGGCGAGATTGAAGGTCGCCGAACTTGCTGCAAAGCGGCCCGCGTGACCACGAATCGGCGGCGGGGAGGATTTCCCGATCAACCGCGACGATCTTGGAGCGAAGGGAAGCTTGGAGCGATTGGGCGCGAAGGTCACCGTGGCGGAGCTCGTCGGAGTTGAGATTTGGCCGGCGGCGCGTCGGGAGGAAGAAGATGAAGTGGTAGAAGGGTGAAACGAATGGGAAGTCACCGCGCGATGGGGTATTTATAGACCGCGCGCGGAGATTCGCGTTCCGGATCCAACGGCGGAAACTGAACGGTCTCACCGTTGGATGCATGACACGTGTCTTAGGTTAAAAACGGTAAAATGACGTGGAGGTGATTTGACCGTGCTCTCCCGAAATTTCCGGCTAAAGATTCGCATCTCCGAAAAATTAGCGCGGGAAGATAGGAAGTTGTGCGCGGGAAAAGTGCAAACTCCGTTACATTATCGAAACTGAAAGACGTGAAGATTTCCGATTGAATGATATCGGAAGCAGGAAAGTTTTGAAGCTCTTCAAGATTCTCTTCGGTTCCGAGTTATATGAAGGCGGAAGAATGATGAATCTCGGAGAACTTCGGGGGCTACTGTTGTGGGTATACTTTATGGGTATATCAACGACATGGCCTAGATCCGGTAAGCCCGGGTGGCCCACAGACGGTGATGGTGGCATGGGGCCCATCGGGCGGCCCAGTTGTTGTTGATCAAGAAGGATGAAGTCCAGTCCAGGAACTTGGAGCCGGATCCTAACCGACCTACGAAGGAGGCCGGATCCGTGGAAGCCCATAAAGTATCCGGATCCAGTACGGCCATAAGGAAGGCGGATCCTTGACGTACACGGCAAGATATTGTACCGTAGTTAGGCAACTTGTATTCCGGCTAGGACTCTCCATGTAAACCCTAGATCCGTGCGCCTTTATAAGCCGGATCCTGGGAGCCCTAGAGGCACAACCACAACCATTGTAACAACGCGCAAGCGCCCAGATAATTCCAGACAAGCAGTAGGCCCTGTCATCGTGCGGGTGTTCCAGGCTGGGTAACTCGCGTACCACCGTCCCGTGTGCACTCCGCCCTATGGCCCCTACTTCTTCTCCCCCTCGTGAGGATCCCCCCTCCGAGGTATTGTCGATTAGGCAACGACACTGGGGCCACGGGGCGCCGCCACACTAGGGCGGCGCGGCCTAGGGGGCCGCGCGGCCCTAGCGTGTGGGGCCCCGTGACTCCTCCGACTCCGCCCTTCCGCCTACTTAAAGCCTTCTTCGCGAAACCCTCTGTAGAGAGCCACGATACGGAAAACCTTCTGTGGCGCGCCGCCGCCAATCCCATCTCGGGGATTCAGGAGATCGCCTCCGGCACCGGGAGGGGAATCATCTCCCGGAGGGCTCTTCATCGCCATGATCGCCTCCGGATCGATGTGTGAGTAGTTCACCCCTGGACTATGGGTCCATAGCAGTAGCTAGATGGTTGTCTTCTCCTCATTGTGCCATCATGTTAGATCTTGTGAGCTGCCTATCATGATCAAGATCGTCTATTTGTAATGCTAGATGTTGTGTTTGTTGGGATCCGATGAATATTGAATACTATGTCAAGTTGATTATCAATCTATCATATATGTGTTGTTTATGTTCTTGCATGCTCTCCGTTTCTAGTAGAGGCTCTGGCCAAGTTGATACTTGTGACTCCAAGAGGGAGTATTTATGCTCGATAGTGGGTTCATGCTGATGGCGTGTAACTCACACGTTCGTTGGGAACCCCAAGAGGAAGGTATGATGCGCACGGTAGCAAGTTTTCCCTCAGAAAGAAACCAAGGTTTAATCGAACCAGGAGGAGCCAAGAAGCACGTTGAAGGTTGATGGTGGCGAAATGTGATGCGGCGCAACAACAGGGATTCCGGCGCCAACGTGGAATCTGCACAACAAAACCAAAGTACTTTGCCCCAACGAAACAGTGAGGTTGTCAATCTCACCGGCTTGCTGTAACAAAGGATTAAACGTATCGAGTGGAAGATGTTTGCAAAGAAAACAGTAAAACACAATTGCAGATTGTATGCTATGTAAAGAATAGGACCGGGGTCCACGGTTCACTAGAGGTGTCTCTCCCATAAGATAAAAGCATGTTGGGTGAACAAATTACAGTCGGGCAATTGACAAATAGAGAAAGGCATAACAATGCATATACATGATATGATAAATATAGTGAGATTTAATTGGGCATTACGACAAAGTACATAGACCGCCATCCAACTGCATCTATGCCTAAAAAGTCCACCTTCAGGTTATCATCCGAACCCCATTCAGTATTAATTTGCTAAGCAACAGACAATTGCATTAAGTATGGTGCGTAATGTAATCGAAAACTACATCCTTAGACATAGAATCAATGTTTTATCCCTAGTGGCAACAGCACATCACAACCTTAGAACTTTCTGTCACTGTCCCAGGTGTCAATGAAGGCATGAACCCACTATCGAGCATAAATACTCCCTCTTGGAGTTAAGAGTACAAACTTGGCCAGAGCCTCTACTAATAACGGAGAGCATGCAAGATCATAAACAACACATAAACAATAGATTGTTAATCACCATAACATAGTATTCTCTATCCATCGGATCCCGACAAACACAACATATAGTATTACAGATAGATGATCTTGATCATGTTAGGCAGCTCACAAGATCCAACAATGAAGCACAACAAGGAGAAGACGACCATCTAGCTACTGCTATGGACCCATGGTCCAGGGGTGAACTACTCACTCATCACTCCGGAGGCGATCATGGCGATGAAGAGTCCTCCGGAGATGAATCCCCTCTCCGGCGGGTGCCGGGCGATCTCCTGAATCCCCGAGATGGGATTCGGCGGCGCGTCTCGGAAGGTTTTCGTATCGTGGCTCTCGTGCGGGGTTTCGCGACGGAGGCTTTAAGTAGGCGGAAGGGTAGGTCGGGGGGCTGACGAGGGGCCCACACCATAGGGCGGCGCGGGCCTCCGGCCGCGCGGCCCTATGGTGGCGGCCTCGTCGCCCCACTTCGTTATCTCTTCGGTCTTGGAAGCTCCATGCAAAAATAGGACCCTGGCGAAGATTTCGTCCAATTCCGAGAATATTTCCTTACTAGGATTTCTGAAACCAAGAAAACAGCAACTGGCTCTTCGGCATCTTGTTAATAGGTTAGTTCGAAAATGCATAAATATGACATATAATGCGCATAAAACATGTAGGTATCATCAATAAAGTAGCATGGAACATAAGAAATTATCGATACGTTGGAGACGTATCAGCATCCCCAAGCTTAGTTCTGCTCGTCCCGAGCAGGTAAAACGATAACAAAGATAATTTCTGAAGTGACATGCCATTATAATCTTGATCATACTATTTGTAAACATATGTAATGAATGCAGCGATCAAAACAAAAGTAATGACATGAGTAAACAAGTGAATCATATAGCAAAGACTTTTCATGAATAGTACTTCAAGTCAAGCATCAATAAGTCTTGCATAAGAGTTAACTCATAAAGCAATAAATCAAAGTAAAGGTGTTGAAGCAACACAAAGGAAGATTAAGTTTCAGCGGTTGCTTTCAACTTATAACATGTATATCTCATGGATATTGTCAACATAAAGTAATATAACAAGTGCAATATGCAAGTATGTAGGAATCAATGCACAGTTCACACAAGTGTTTGCTTCTTAAGGTGGAGGAGATAGGTAAACTGACTCAACAATAAAAGTAAAAGAATGGTCCTTCAAAGAGGAAAGCATCGATTGCTGTATTTGTGCTAGAGCTTTTATTTTGAAAACATGAAACAATTTTGTCAACGGTAGTAATAAAGCATATGAGTTATGAAAATTATATCTTACAAGTTGCAAGCCTCATGCATAGTATACTAATAGTGCCCGCACCTCGTCCTACTTAGCTTGGACTACCGGATCTTTGCATGCCATGTTTCAACCAAGTGTCACAAAGGGGTACCTCCATGCCGCATGTACAAAGGTCTAAGGAGAATGCTCGCATTTTGGATTTCTCGCTTTTGATTATTCTCAACTTAGACATCCATACCGGGACAACATGGACAACAGATAATGGACTCCTCTTAAATGCATAAGCATGTAGCAATGATTATTATTCTCATATGAGATTGAGGATATATGTCCAAACTGAAACTTCCACCATGGTTCATGGCTTTAGTTAGCGGCCCAATGTTCTTCTCTAACAATTTTGCATGCTCCAACCACTAAAATGATAGATCCTTCAGACAAGACGGACATGCATAGCAACTCACATGATATTCAACAATAGTTGATGGCGTTCCCCAGAAGCATGGTTATCGCACAACAAGCAACTTAATAAAAGATAAAGTGCATAAGTACATATTCAATACTACGATAGTTTTTAAGGCTATTTTGTCCCATGAGCTATATATTGCAAAGGTGAATGATGGAATTTTAAAGGTAGCACTCAAGCAATTTACTTTGGAATGGCGGAGAAATACCATGTAGTAGGTAGGTATGGTGGACACAAATGGCATAGTAGTTGGCTCAAGGATTTTGGATGCATGAGAAGTATTCCCTCTCGATACAAGGTTTTAGGCTAGCAAGGTTATTTGAAGCAAACTCAAGGATGAACAGGTGCAGCAAAACTTACATAAAAGACATATTGTAAACATTATAAGACTCTACACCGTCTTCCTTGTTGTTCAAAACTCAATACTAGATATTATCTAGACCTTAGAGAGACCAAATATGCAAATCAAATTTTAGCAAGCTCTATGTATTTCTTCATTAATGGGTGCAAAGCATATGATGCAAGAGCTTAAACATGAGCACAACAATTGCCAAGTATCACATTATCCAAGACATTTTAGAATTACTACATGTAGCATTTTCCAATTCCAACCATATAACAATTTAACGAAGAAGAAACTTCGCCTTGAACATTATGAGTAAAGCCTAAGGACATATTTGTCCATATGCAACAGCGGAGCGTGTCTCTCTCCCACAAAGTGAATGCTAGGATCCATTTTATTCAAACAAAAACAAAAACAAAAACAAACCAACGCTCCAAGTAAAGAACACAAGATGTGACTGAATAAAAATATAGTTTCAGGGGAGGAACCTGATGATGTTGTCGATGAAGAAGGGGATGCCTTGGGCATCCCCAAGCTTAGACGCTTGAGTCTTCTTAAAATATGCAGGGGTGAACCACGGGGGCATCCCCAAGCTTAGAGCTTTCACTCCTCTTGATCATAGTA
This sequence comes from Lolium multiflorum, assembly GCA_030979885.1. Lineage (NCBI taxonomy): Eukaryota > Viridiplantae > Streptophyta > Magnoliopsida > Poales > Poaceae > Lolium > Lolium multiflorum. The sequence continues at coordinate 229,971,571 of CM061750.1, read as the reverse complement.
TATCATTCTCCTCTCTTGACCCTTGAAAACTTTCTTCACACCAAACTTCAAGCAAACTCATTAGAGGGTTAGTGCACAATTAATAATTCACACATTCAGAGGTGGCACAATCATTCTTTACACTTCTGGACATTGCATAAAGCTACTGGACATTAATGGATCAAAGAAATCAATCCAACATAGCAAAAGAGGCAATGCGAAATAAAAGGCAGAATCTGTCAAAAACAGAACAGTCCGTAAAGACGAATTTAAAGCTGGCACCAGACTTGCTCAAATGGAAAAACTCAAAACTAATGAAAGTTGCGTACATATCTGAGGATCACGCTCGTAAATTGGCAGATTTTTTCGAATTTTCTACAGAAGCCTGTGCCCAGATTCGTGACAGACAGCAATGCTGTTTCTGCGCAGCGATCCCAAATATAACATCAACTTTGACATAGAAACTTTACTTGGCACAAAAACATGATAAGGAGAGGTTGCTACAGTAGTAAACAACTTCCAAGACTCAAATAAAACAAAAATTGCTGTAGTAAAATAAACACATGGGTTATCTCCCAAGAAGTTCTTTCTTTATAGCCATTAAGATGGGCTCAGTGATTTTAATGATACTCTCGCAATAAATGATAGTTGAAGCAAAAGAGAGCATCAAGAAGCAAATTCAAAACACATTTAAACCTAACCCACTTCCTATGAAAAGGAATCTTGTACACAAATAAATTCATGAAGAGCAAAGTGACAAGCATAGAAAAGCAACACAAGTGCAATTTCAAGATTCTCAACATAAAGAGGGGAAACTTAATATCATTAAGATGCATATAACCATGTTTCCCTCTCTCATAATAATTTTCAGTAGCATCATGAACAAACTCAACAATATAACTATCACATAAAACATTCTTGTCATGAGCCACATGCATAAAATTATTACTCTCCACATAAGCATAATCAATTTTATTAGTTGTAGTGGGAGCAAATTCAACAAAATAGCTATCACTATCATTCTCATCACCATAATCATCATATATAGGAGGCATATTGTAATCATAATTAATTTTCTCCTCAATAGTAGGTGGACTGAAAATATCATATTCATTATTGCAAGCATCATATATAGGAGGTAAAGTATCATCAAAGTAAATTTTCTCCTCCATGCTTGGGGGACTAAAAATATCACAACCAGCTTCCCCAAGCTTAAATTCTTCCATAGCTTTAGCAATAATAGTGTTCAAAGAGTTCATGCTAATAACCTTGCTACAACTATTTTGCAAACAAAGTTTCATGGGTTTTTTAATTTTCTCTTCAAACACATCATGTCCTAATTCAAGATAAATTTCATAAAGATCTCTAATTTTTTTGTTGTTTTCCATTAAGCCTAACTAGTGAAAATAAAAACAAGTACAGGACTAGACATGATAACAAAATAAATTAAATGCAAGTAACTAATTTTTTTGTGTTTTCGATATAGAGAACAAGACAGTAAATAAAGTAAAACTAGCAACTAATTTTTTGTGTGTTTTGTTTAGGTGCAGCAAACAAAGTAGTAAATAAAATAAAGCAAGACAAAAACAAAGTAAAGAGATTGAGAAGTGGAGACTCCCCTTGCAGCGTGTCTTGATCTCCCCGGCAACGGCAGAAAAAGAGCTTGATGGCGTGTAACTCACACGTTCGTTGGGAACCCCAAGAGGAAGGTATGATGCGAACAGTAGCAAGTTTTCCCTCAGAAAGAAACCAAGGTTTAATCGAACCAGGAGGAGACAAGAAGCACGTTGAAGGTTGATGGTGGCGAAATGTGATGCGGCGCAACAACAGGGATTCCGGCGCCAAATCTGCACAACAAAACCAAAGTACTTTGCCCCAACGAAACAGTGAGGTTGTCAATCTCACCGGCTTAACAAAGGATTAAACGTATCGAGTGGAAGATGTTTGCAAAGAAAACAGTAAAACACAATTGCAGTAGATTGTATGCTATGTAAAGAATAGGACCGGGGTCCACAGTTCACTAGAGGTGTCTCTCCCATAAGATAAAAGCATGTTGGGTGAACAAATTACAGTCGGGCAATTGACAAATAGAGAAAGGCATAACAATGCATATACATGATATGATAAATATAGTGAGATTTAATTGGGCATTACGACAAAGTACATAGACCGCCATCCAACTGCATCTATGCCTAAAAAGTCCACCTTCAGTTATCATCCGAACCCCATTCAGTATTAAGTTGCTAAGCAACAGACAATTGCATTAAGTATGGTGCGTAATGTAATCGACAACTACATCCTTAGACATAGAATCAATGTTTTATCCCTAGTGGCAACAGCACATCACAACCTTAGAACTTTGTGTCACTGTCCCAGGTGTCAATGAAGGCATGAACCCACTATCGAGCATAAATACTCCCTCTTGGAGTTAAGAGTACAAACTTGGCCAGAGCCTCTACTAATAACGGAGAGCATGCAAGATCATAAACAACACATAAACAATAGATTGTTAATCACCATAACATAGTATTCTCTATCCATCGGATCCCGACAAACACAACATATAGTATTACAGATAGATGATCTTGATCATGTTAGGCAGCTCACAAGATCCAACAATGAAGCACAACAAGGAGAAGACGACCATCTAGCTACTGCTATGGACCCATGGTCCAGGGTGAACTACTCACTCATCACTCCGGAGGCGATCATGGCGATGAAGAGTCCTCCGGGAGATGAATCCCCTCTCCGGCAGGGTGCCGGAGGCGATCTCCTGAATCCCCGAGATGGGATTCGCGGCGGCGTCTCCGGAAGGTTTTCCGTATCGTGGCTCTCGGTACTGGGGTTTTCGCGACGGAGGCTTTAAGTAGGCGGGAGGGTAGGTCGGGGGCTGAGGGGCCCACACCATAGGGCGGCGCGGGCCCCCTCGGCCGCGCGGCCCTATGGTGGCGGCGCCTCGTCGCCCACTTCGTTATCTCTTCGGTCTTGGAAGCTCCGTGCAAAAATAGGACCCTGGGCGAAGATTTCGTCCAATTCCGAGAATATTTCCTTACTAGGATTTCTGAAACCAAAAACAGCAGAAAACAGCAACTGGCTCTTCGGCATCTTATTAATAGTTTAGTTCCAGAAAATGCATAAATATGACATATAATGTGCATAAAACATGTAGGTATCATCAATAAAGTAGCATGGAACATAAGAAATCATCGATACGTTGGAGACGTATCACATGCCTCCATTAAATCTGGGACAGTGACAGAAAGTTCTAAGGTTGTGGATGTGATGTTGCCACTAGGGATAAAACATCGATGCTTTGTCTAAGGATATTTGTGTTGATTACATTACGCACCATACTTAATGCAATTGTCTGTTGTTTGCAACTTAATACTGGAAGGGGTTCGAATGATAACCTGAAAGTGGACTATTTAGGCATAGATGCATGCTGGATAGCGATCTATGTACTTTGTCGTAATGCCCTGATTAAATCTCATAGTACTCATCATGATATATGTATGTGCATTGGTATGCCTTCTTTATTTGTCAATTGCCCAACTGTAATTGTTCACCCAACATGCTAGTTATCTTATCGGAGAGACACCACTAGTGAACTGTGGACCCCGGTCCATTCTTTACATCTGAAATACAATCTACTGCAATACTTGTTCTTTACTGTTCTTCGCAAACAAACATCATCTTCCACACTATACGGTTAATCCTTTGTTTACAAGCCGGTGAGATTGACAACCTCAACGTTACGTTGGGGCAAAGTACTTTGATTGTGTTGTGCGGGTTCCACGTTGGCGCCGGTTTCACGGTGTTGCCGCACTACACTCCTCCACCAACAACCTTCACGTGCTCCTTGACTCCTACTGGTTCGATAACCTTGGTTTCTTGCGAGGAAAACTTGCTACGCATCACACCTTCCTCTTGGGGTTCCCAACGGACGTGTGTTAACACGCATCAAGCTCTTTTTGGCGCCGTTGCCGGGGAGATCAAGACACGCTGGGGAGTCTCTCACATCCAATCTCTTTACTTTGTTTTTGTCTTGCTTTACTTTACTTTATTTACTGCTTTGTTTGCTTCCTACATCAAAAATACAAAAAAAATTAGTTGCTAGTTTTACTTTATTTACTATCTTGTTTGCGTTCTCTATATTAAAAACACAAAAAAATTAGTTACTTGCATTTAGTTTACTTTTGTTATCATGTCTAGCTCTGTACCTGTTACTTCTTCACCTGAGGAATTAGTTTTTACTTTTAAACAAGGGGATGAGGAGAGTTTTAAAGATGCTTGGTCTAGAATTTTTGATTCTTATCGTAAAGTTGAACCTCAAATGACTCTAAGTCTGCTCCTTAGTAATTTTTATTTTGGGCTTATGATTCGCTATAGATATGCCTTAGATGCTGTAGTGGGAGGAGATTTCCTTCATTGCAATGGTGATCAAGCTTTTAATGCCATAAAAAATTGGTTGCATCACATAGTTCAGCTAATAACTTTGATTCAGCTCTTATTAGCATTTATAATAGATTAAACACTCTTGAGACAAGTGCATCTTGCTTGAAAGAAAATTATAGTTATGTTCGTAACCGTCTTGATCAAGTTTTAGTGAACTCTGAACCTTCAATGTGGGACCCTACTATTAAAGTTATTATTGGTGGTGAAACTTTTCATGCCCATTGTGATATTATGTCTGAATTTTGCCTTATGCCTAAGAGTATTTATGAATCTTTGACACTTTGGGGACTCGTTGAAGGGGGAGAAGGAATAACTCTTATTGATAACTCTGTTATAATTCCTAAGGGAATAGCCGAGGGTGTGCACACAACCATTCTTGGAAGAACGGTATCCACTGATTATCTTGTTATTGAATGTGTAGGAACAGGACAAATCACACTTGGAAGATCCCTGCTGAAACTATTGGGAGCAATCATAGATGTGGGAGAAGGCACCCTAAAATTCACCTCTACACCGGGAGGCAGACATGTATTCCCTAAACCAAAGAGTAAGAAAAAGAGTAAGAAGGGTAGGCGTAAAGCCAAAGGTAATGTTGATGCTTCCTCTCTCGATAATACTTGATTCACACTTTCTGCGCCTAGCAGAAAGGCGTTAAAGAAATGCGCTTATGGGAGACAACCCATCATTTTACTACAGCACTTTTGTTTTATATTTGAGTCTTGGAAGTTGTTACTACTGTAGCAACCTCTCCTTATAATGTTTTTGTGCCAAGTAAAGTCTCTATGGTAAAGTTGATGCTAGATTTGGATTACTGCGCAGAAACAGATTTGCTGTCTGTCACGAATTTGCGCAGAACTCTCTGTAAAAAAATCAAAAAATCTGCCAATTTACGTGCGTGATCCTCAGATATGTACGCAACTTTCATTAGTTTTGAGCTTTTTCATCTGAGCAAGTTAAGTGCCTCTGGAAAATTCGTCTTTACGGACTGTTCTGTTTTGACAGATTCTGCCTTTTGTTTTGCATTGCCTGTTTTGCTATGTTTGATGGATTTCTTTGTTCCATTAACTTTTAGTAGCCTTGTGCAATGTCCAGAAGTGTTAAGAATGATTATGTCACCTCTGAATATGTGAATTTTTGATTATGCACTAACCCTCTAATGAGTTTGTTTTGAGTTTGGTGTGGAGGAAGTTTTCAAGGGTCAAGAGAGGAGGATGATACAATATGATCGAGAAGAGTGAAAAGTCTAATCTTGGGGATGCCCCCGTGGTTCATCCCTGCATATTTCAAGAAGACTCAAGCATCTAAGCTTGGGGATGCCCAAGGCATCCCCTTCTTCATCGACAACTTATCAAGTCACCTCTAGTGAAACTATATTTTTATTTAGTCACATCATATGCACTTTACTTGGAGCGTCTGTTTGCTTTTGTTTTTGTTTTTGTTTGAATAAAGTTGGATCCCACAATCCTTATATTGGAGATATTACGCTCCGCTTTTTCATATGGAACACTTGTGTTCTTAGTTATGCTTTAATGTTCATGGCGAAGGTTGAAATTGCTTCGTTCATTGTTATATGGTTGGAAACGGAAAATGCTTCATGTGGTAATTGGTATAATGTCTTGAATAATTTTATACTTGGTAATTGTTGTGCTCATATATATCATGTTTAAGCTCTTGCATCATGTACTTTGCACCTATTAATGAAGAACTACATAGAGCTTGTTGAAATTTGGTTTGCATGATTGGTCTCTCTAAGGTCTAGATATTTTCTGGTAAAGGTGTTTGAACAACAAGGAAGATAGTGTAGAGTCTTATAATGCTTGCAATATGTTCTTATGTAAGTTTTGCTGTACCGGTTCATACTTGTGTTTGCTTCAAACAACCTTGCTAGCCAAAGCCTTGTACTGAGAGGGAATACTTCTCGTGCATCCAAAACCTTGAGCCAACACCTATGCCATTTGTGTCCACCATACCTACCTACTACATGGTATTTTTCTGCCATTCCAAGTAAATACTTCATGTGCTACCTTTAAACAATTCAAAAGTTATTATCTCTTATTTGTGTCAATGTTTTATAGCTCATGAGGAAGTATGTGGTGTTTTATCTTTCGATCTTGTCATTTACTTTTGACAGACTTTCACCAATGGACTAGTGGCTCATCCGCTTATCCAATAATTTTGCAAAAAGAGCTGGCAATGGGGTTCCCAGCCCCGATTAATTAACTTGCATTAATAATTCTCTTCACATGCTTTGCCCTGATCAATCAGTGAGCAACTTAATTTTGCAAAGAAAAAAATAAAAATAAAAAATAGACATTCCTCCATGGTATGAGATTGTTGGAAGGCACCCGAGGATTCGGTTAGCCATGGCTTGAGAAAGGAAAGGTGGGGAGGAGTGTCATCCATAAATAATAAATGCATGTGTAAACAAAAGAGAAGAGGGATGATCTACCATGGTGGTAGAAATAACGTCCTTCATGGGAGCCGCTCTTGAAAGTCTGGTTGATAAGGTAGTTAGAGTACCCATTACCATTCGTTGACAACAACAAACATCTCTCAAAACTTTACTTTTATGCTCTCTATATGATTTCAAAACTTGAAAAGCTCTAGCACATGATTTAATCCCTGCTTCCCTCTGCGAAGGGCCATTCTTTTACTTTATGTTGAGTCAGTTTACCTACTTCCTTCTATCTTAGAAGCAAACACTGATGGGATTCGTAGCATAGAAAACAAAAAAATTCCTACCGCAAGAACGAAAACCAAGCCAAGATCTAATCTAGTAGACGGTAGCAACGAGGAGATGATGAGACTAACCCTCGAAGATTTGCAAAGCTTAACGAGATTAGATCTCGGGGTGGATGTAGACGATCACTTGCCGCTTGCAAAAGCGCGTAGAAGATCTTGATCTTGACGGTGCCACAATCGGGCAGCACCTCCGTACTCGGTCACACGTTCGGTGTTGATGAAGACGACGTCCTTCCAGCGGGCAGCGGAAGTAGTAGATCCTCCTCGGAATCCGGCAGCATGACGGCGTGGTGGCGGTGGTGGTGGATAACTCCGGCAGGGCTTCGCCTAAGCGTATGCGGAGTTGCGGTGGAGGAGGAGGCGGTTAGGGTTTGGGGAGAGAGGGGTCTCTAGGGCGCCGGCCACTTGGGGGCTTTGGCCTAGATGGCTTGGGTGTGGCCGGCCCCCTCCCCTTGGCCCTCATTATATAGGTGGAAGCCCCAAAGAGTTGGATCCCAAGTCTTCGAATAAGACCCCAAAAGCAAACCTACCTTTGGTGGGAAACCTACCCAAGGAGGGAGTCCCACTTGAGGTGGGATTCCCACCTTTCCTTGGTGGGGGGTGGCCGGCCACCATAGGTGGAGTCCACCTGGGACTCCCCCTCTAGGGTTTGGCCGGCCATGGATGTGGAGTCCCTCCGGGACTCCACCTTCCATAGTGCCTTTCTTCCGGACTTTTCTAGAACCTTCTAGAACCTTCCATAAATGCACCGGATCATTTCCAAACTTGGAATATGACTTCCTATATATGAATCTTATTCTCCGGACCATTCCGGAACTCCTCGTGATGTCCTGGATCCCATCCGAGACTCCGAACAAAACTTCGAACTCCATTTCCAAATTCCATATCTACTCAAACGACATCAAACCTTAAGTGTGTCACCCTACGGTTCGCGAACTATGCAGACATGGTTGAGACTTCTCTCCGACCAATAACCAATAGCAGGATTTGGAGATCCATAATGGCTCCCACATATTCAACGATGACTTAGTGATCGAATGAACCATTTACATACGATACCGATTCCCTTTGTCTCGCGATATATTACTTGTCCGAGGTTTGATCATCGGTATCACAATACCTTGTTCAACCTCGTCTCTGACAAGTACTCTTTACTCGTACCGTGGTATGTGGTCTCTTATGAACCATTCATATGCTTGCAAGCCATTTAGACGACATTCCACCGAGAGGGCCCAGAGTATATCTATCCGTCATCGGGATGGACAAATCCCACTGTTGATCCATATGCCTCAAGCTCATACTTTCCGGATACCTAATCCCACCTTTATAACCACCCATTTACGCAGTGGCGTTTGATGTAATAAAAGTACCCTTCCGGCATAACTGATTTATATGATCTCATGGTCGAAAGGACTTGGTAACTATGTATCGAAAGCTTATAGCAAATGAACTTAATGACGTGATCTTATGCTACGCTTAATTGGGTGTGTCCATTACATCATTCACATAATGATATAACCTTGTCATTAATAACATCCAATGTTCATGATCACGAAACGATGATCATCTATTAATCAACAAGCTAGTTATACAAGAGGCTTACTAGGGACTTCTTGTTGTTTACATAACACACATGTATCAATGTTTCGGTTAATACAATTATAGCATGGTATATAAACATTTATCATAAACACAAAGATATATAATAACCAATTTATTATTGCCTCTTGGGCATATCTCCAACAAACACTTGTGTCAACTGTGTGCATTGATTCCTACATATTTGTTTATTTGCATTCATCATACTACTTTGTGTTGACAATTATCCATGAGATATACATGTTGAAGTTGAAAGCAACTGCTGAAACTTATATCTTCCTTTGTGTTGTTTCAAAACTCTCTACTAAGAATTTATTGCCTTATGAGTTAACTCCTATGCAAGTCTTATCGATGCTTGTCTTGAAAGTACTATTCATGAAAAGTCTTTGCTACATGATTCAGTTGTTTAATCATTGTCTTTACCATTGCTTCGAATCACTTTATTCACTTCATATGCTTTACAATAGTATTGATCAAGATTATGATAGCATGTCACTTCAGAAATTATACTCGAGGGAGAGTAGGAACTAAGCTTGGGGATGCTTGATACGTCTCAAACTTATCTATAATTTCTTATGTTCCATGCTACTTTTATGATGATACTCACATGTTTTATACACATTATATGTCATTATTATGCATTTTCCGGCACTAACCTATTGACAAGATGCCGAAGAGCCAGTTGCTTTTCTGCTGTTTTGGTTTCAGAAATCCTACAAAGGAAATATTCTCGGAATTGGACGAAATCAACGCCCAGGGGCTTATTTTTCCACGAAGCTTCCAGAAGACCGAGGGATATACGAAGTGGGGCCACGGGGCGCCACCACACTAGGGTGGTGCGGCCCTAGCGTGTGGGGCCCCCGTGACTCCTCCGACTCCGCCCTTCCACCTACTTAAAGCCTTCGTCGCGAAACCCTCTGTACCGAGAGCCACGATACGGAAAACCTTACTGTGACGCCGCCGCCGCCAATCCCATCTCGGGGGATTCAGGAGATCGCCTCCGGCACCCTGCCGGAGAGGGGAATCATCTCCCGGAGGGCTTTTTATCGCCATGATCGCCTCCGGATCGATGTGTGAGTAGTTCACCCCTGGACTATGGGTCCATAGCAATAGCTAGATGGTTGTCTTCTCCTCATTGTGCCATCATGTTAGATCTTGTGAGCTGCCTATCATGATCAAGATCGTCTATTTGTAATGCTACATGTTGTGTTTGTTGGGATCCGATGAATATTGAATACTATGTCAAGTTGATTATCAATCTATCATATATGTGTTGTTTATGTTCTTGCATGCTCTCCGTTGCTAGTAGAGGCTCTGGCCAAGTTGATACTTGTGACTCCAAGAGGGAGTATTTATGCTCGATAGTGGGTTCATGCCTCCATTAAATCTGGGACAGTGAAAGAAAGTTCTAAGGTTGTGGATGTGCTGTTGCCACTAGGGATAAAACATCGATGCTTTGTCTAAGGATATTTGTGTTGATTACATTACTGATACGTCCAATTTGCATCACTATTTTGTATCATAATTTGCTGTTATTCATTGATATATTTCATATTGGGACACAATACTTATGTTATTTCATCTATTTTGCATGTTTCATCATTATTGGAGGATCAAGCACCGGAGCCAGGATTCTGCTGGAAAAAGCATCGTCGAACGCAATATTTCGGAAGATCAACTGTGGAAGGAAATTACACGTAAATTCCTATTTTTCCAGATGACGGATGGAGCCAGAAGGGGGAGAAGAGGGGACCCAAGGTGGGCCCAGACCACAGGGCGCGGCCCATGGCCTGGCCGCGCCACCTGTGGTGTGGGGGCCCCACAGCCCCTTTCGCCTCCTTTTCTTCGCGTACTCCTTCGTCCGAAAACCTAAGCCACAGAGGGTACCTCACGAAGAGTTACAGCCGCCTCTGCGGGGCGGAGAACACCAGAGAGAAAAGAGCTCTCCGGCGGGCAGGAATCCGACGCCATCGCCATCGTCATCGAGCTGGACATCATCTCCATCATCATCATCATCATCTCCACCATCTACACCGCCATCACCACCGCTGCACCTCGTCACCGCTGTAACAATTTGGGTTTGATCTTGATTGTTTGATAGGGGAAACTCTCCCGGTGTTGATTTCTACTTGTTGTAGATGCTATTGAGTGAAACCATTGAACCAAGATTTATGTTCAGATTGTTATTCATCATCATATCACCTCTGATTGTATTCCATATGATGTCTTGTGAGTAGTTCGTTTAGTTCTTGAGGACATGGGTGAAGTCTAAATGTTAGTAGTGAACTATGGTTGAGTAATATTCAATGTTATGATATTTAAGTTGTGGTGTCATTCTTCTAGTGGTGTCGTGTGAACGTCGACTACACGATACTTCACCATTTATGGGCCTAGGGGAGTGCATCTTGTATTTGGTTGCTAATTGCGGGGTTGCCGGAGTGACAGAAACCTGAGCCCCCGTTAGTATATCGATGCAAGAGGGATTGCAGGATCTCAGAGTTTAAGGTTGTGGTTAGATTTATCTTAATTACTTTCTTGTAGTTGCGGATGCTTGCAAGGGGTATAATCACAAGTATGTATTAGTCCTAGGAAGGGCGGTGCATTAGCATAGGTTCACCCACACAACACTTATCAAAACAATGAAGATTAATCAGCTACATGAAGCGAAAGCACTAGACTAAAATCCCCGTGTGTCCTCAAGAACGTTTGGTCATTATAAGTAAACAAACCGGCTTGTCCTTTGTGCTAAAAAGGATTGGGCCACTCGCAGCAATTATTTCTCTCGCATTTTATTTACTTGTACTTTATTTATCTGCTACATCAAAACCCCCTGAAAACTTGTCTGTGAGCATTTACAGTGAATCCTTCATCGAAACTGCTTGTCAACACCTTCTGCTCCTCGTTGGGATCGACATTCTTACTTATCGAAGATACTACGATACACCCCCTATACTTGTGGGTCATCAAGACTATTTTCTGTTGCCGGGGAGTGAAGCGCTATTGGTAAGTGGAATTGGTAAGGAAAACCTTTACTGTTTGTGCTGATTTTATTTCTGCCTGCTGCTATAAGTCATTATGGAGAGATTTCTCTTCAATTTCTATTTGGGAAATCTACTACTACTGCAACGGTAGTGGATGAGGCGCCAGGTGAGGAAGTGATACCATATAAAATACCTATGAAAATTATTGAACGTGTTATGGATAACCGCTATGAAGGGGATGGAACTGTTCATCCTGGTGATCATTTACTGTTTTTGCATGAATTATGCGGGTTATTCAAATGTGCAGGTATTGCTATGAATGAAGTTAGAAAGAAACTATTCACTATATTGCCTGGTAAAGCGGCGCACTGGTATAAATTGCTGAAGAATGGTGATTCTATTGATTGGGAGGACATTGTGCCTTTATTTTATTCTAAATTCTATCCTCCAAGTGAAATTCACAAGGATCGGAACCGCATATATAATTTCTGGCCTCATGATGGAGAAAGTATTGCCCAAGCTTGGGGAGATTGAAGTCTTTAATGCTCAAATGCCCCATTCATGAGCTTCCTGGTAATGTTATTATTGATAATTTCTATGCAAGACTTTCTTTTCAAGACAAGACCTTGCTGGATACTTCTTGTTCTGGATCATTTACACGCAAGAATGAAGAGTTTAAAAGGGACCTTCTTGATCGGATCCAAGAAAATACTGAAGGATGGGAGAACGACAAAGATAGAGAATCAGGTATAATTTATGATTATAAATGCATTGAAGCTTTTATGGATACTGATAAATTTCGTAATATGAGTGCTACATATGGTCTTGATTCCCAAGTTGTTGCAAATCTTTATAAAGCTTTTGCCTCTCATTATGAATTGCCTAAGAAGAATTTTGATAAGTATCATGAACCATATAAAGATGGCGTAGATTCATCTGTAAACAAATGTGTAGTGATTGAAACTGTTGATAATGTTATTCCTGAAGCTTATATTGAAAAAACTCCTTTCCCTGCTAAAATGAAGGAGTATTCTGTTATATCTAGTGCGGTTAGTAAAAGTGAAAAGAAACCTATAGAACCTGAAGAACAAATAAAAATTGAACCTGCTGTTGCAATAGTTAAAGATCTTGTGACTGAAAATGTGGAGGATGGTCATATTATTTTCTGTGAAGATGCTTCTAATATTGTTTCACATCCTAATAAACCCAAACAAGTTAGTGTTCCTATGCTATCTGTTAGAATTGGTGATCATTGCTATTATGGTTTATGTGATATTGGTGCAAGCGTTAGTGCTATTCCTTATGAACTTTACACGGAGATTATGCACGAAATTGGTTCTTGTGAACTTGAAGATATCGATGTGGTTATTCAGCTGGCTAATAGAGAAACTATTTCTCCAATTGGTATTGTTCGAGATGTGGAAGTTCTATGTGGTAAGATTAAATATCCTGCTGACTTTTTGGTACTTGGTTCTGCTGCTAGTGATTATTGTCCTATCATTTTTGGTAGACCTTTTCTAAATACTTGTGGAGCTATTATAGATTGTAAGAAAGAGAAAATTTTGACTAAATTTGCTGGTGAACCTTATGAATTTAACTTTTCTAAATTTACTAAAACTCCTTATAAAGCTGACTTGCCTAGTAATGATTTTAAAATGGAGCAGTGTGCATCTATTGTTCTTGTTCCTAATAATCCTTTGCAGCAACATTTGGAGAATAGCGAGAAGCTTTTAGGAAAGAAAGAGATGAGCTTGAGGAAATTTTTCTTCGCCAACCTATTCTCAAGCATGATTTACCGGTGGAAGATTTGGGTACAACACCGCCACCAAAGGAAGATCCTGTTTTTGATCTAAAGCCTTTACCTGATGATCTTAAATATGCTCATATTGATGATAAGAAAATATATCCTGTTATTATTAGTTCTAAGCTTTCAGAGATTGAGGAAGAAAGGTTATTGGAAATATTGAAGAAACACCGAGGAGCTATTGGCTATACACTTGATGATTTGAAAGGGATTTCTCCTTCTATTTGCCAACATGCTATTAATATGGAAGATGATGCAAAGCCTGTTGTTGAACATCAACGTCGTCTAATTCCGAAGATGAAAGAGGTGGTAAGGAATGAGGTATTAAAACTTCTTGAAGCTGGTATTATATATCCTATTGCTGATAGTAGATGGGTTAGTCCTGTGCATTGTGTTCCTAAGAAAGGAGGAATGACTGTTGTGCCTAATGATAATGATGAGCTTATTCCTCAAAGAGTAGTTGTAGGGTATAGAATGTGCATTGATTTTCGAAAAGTTAATAAAGTTACTAAGAAAGATCATTACCCTTTACCCTTTATTGATCAAATGCTAGAAAGGTTATCTAAAAATACTCATTTTTGTTTTCTTGATGGTTATTCTGGGTTTTCACAAATTGCTGTTAAAGCTAAAGATCAAGAGAAAACCACTTTCACTTGTCCCTATGGAACTTATGCTTATAGGCGTATGCCTTTTGGTTTATGTAATGCTCATGCTACTTTTCAAAGATGCATGTCTGCTATTTTTCATGGTTTTTGCGAAAGTATTGTAGAGGTGTTCATGGATGATTTTTCTGTCTATGGGAATTCTTTTGATAATTGCTTGCGAAACCTCGATAAAGTTTTGCAGAGATGTGAAGAAACTAACCTTGTTCTTAATTGGGAGAAATGCCACTTTATGGTTAATGAAGGAATTGTATTGGGACATAAAATTTCTGAGAGAGGTATTGAAGTTGATAGAGCTAAAGTTGAAGCAATTGAGAAGATGCCCTATCCGAGGGATGTTAAAGGTATTCGTAGTGTTCTTGGTCATGCTGGGTTTTATAGGAGATTTATTAAAGATTTCTCTAAAATTTCAAAGCCTCTTACTAATCTTCTTCAAAAAGATGTACCTTTTGTTTTTGATGATGATTGTAAGGAAGCTTTTGAAACTCTAAAGAAAGCCTTAACAACTGCTCCTGTAGTTGAACCTCCTGATTGGAATTTGCCTTTTGAAATTATGTGTGATGCTAGTGATTTTGCTGTAGGTGCTGTTCTTGGACAGCGAGTAGATAAAAAATTAAATGTTATTCATTATGCTAGTAAGACTCTTGATGCTGCTCAAAGAAATTATGCTACAACTGAAAAAGAATTGTTAGCTGTAGTCTTTGCTTGTGACAAGTTTAGACCCTATATTGTTGATTCAAAAGTTACGATTCATACTGATCATGCTGCAATTAGATACCTTATGACAAAGAAAGATGCTAAGCCAAGGCTTATTAGATGGGTACTTCTTTTGCAAGAATTTGATTTACATATTATAGATAGGAAAGGTGCTGATAATCCTGTTGCTGATAATTTGTCTAGATTGGAAAATATTTCTTATGATCCTGTTCCTGTTAATGATAGTTTTCCAAATGAACAATTGGCTGTAATAAAGGTGAGCTCGCGAGAGAGCCCTTGGTATGCAGATTATGCTAACTTTATTGTTTCGAAGTATTTGCCTCCAACCTTTTCAGCTCAGCAAAGGAGGAAATTCTTTTATGACTTGAGGCATTATTTTTGGGATGACCCACACTTATATAAAGAAGGAGTGGATGGTATTATGCGAAGATGTGTTCCTAAATATGAACAACAGGAGATATTGAGTAAATGTCATGGTAGTGTTTATGGAGGACATCACGCTGGAGATAGAACCGCGCAAAAGGTTCTACAATCAGGTTTTTATTGGCCAACACTTTTCAAAGATGCAAGGAAATTTATTTTATCTTGTGATGAATGTCAAAGAGTTGGTAATATCTCTAGACGCAATGAAATGCCTATGAATTATACTCTTGTTATTGAACCATTCGATTGTTGGGGATTCGACTTCATGGGTCCTTTCCCTTCTTCAGAAGGTAACACTCATATACTTGTCGCTGTTGATTATGTTACTAAATGGGTAGAAGCTATACCTACAAAGAGTGCTGATGGTGAGACCTCTATAAAAATGCTTGTAGATGTTATATTTCCTAGATTTGGAGTACCTAGATATATTATGACTGATGGAGGTTCTCATTTTATTCATGGAGGTTTTAGAAAAACTCTTGCTAAGTATGGTATTAATCATAGAATTGCTTCCGCTTATCACCCTCAAACTAGTGGTCAAGTAGAATTATCAAATAGAGAGATTAAATCCATTTTGGGAAAGACCGTTAATAAATCTAGAAAGAATTGGGCTAGCAAATTGAAGGAAGCACTATGGGCTTATAGAACTGCTTATAAAAATCCGATGGGAATGTCACCTTATAAAATGGTTTATGGAAAAGCTTGTCATTTACCTCTAGAACTAGAGCACAAAGCTTATTGGGCTGTTAGAGAATTAAATAAAGATCCTAAATTAGCCGGTAATAAGAGGTTGCTGCAATTAAGTTCTCTAGATGAATGGAGAAGTGAAGCTTATGAAAATGCTAAACTCTTTAAAGAGAAAGTTAAGAAATGGCATGATAGAAGGATCATCAAAAGAGAGTTTAATGTTGGGGATAAAGTCCTATTGTATCGGTCTCGTCTCAGATTCTTTGCAGGGAAATTACTCTCAAAATGGGAAGGACCATATGTTATTGAGGAGGTGTATCGTTCAGGAGCAATTAAAATTAGCTCTCTCCAAGGCAATGCTACGCAAGTGGTGAATGGACAAAGACTCAAGCATTATATCTCGGGTGATTCTTATAATGTTGATGTTGATATTATTCAAGTGGAAACACCGGAGGCTTTCATCAAAGGACAAATTGACAGTCCGCCAGAACTCGACTTTGAATAGGTAACAGTACAGGTAATAAAAAGTCCGCGTTTACCTTTCCGAACAATATTTTTGCTGTTTTTGGAAAATATGAAAAATTACGGAATCGAAACGGAGTGGAAAAGACGCGCGAGGGCCCGTCACCATAGGCCGGCGTGGGCCCCACCCTGGCCGCGCCGACCTATGGGGACAGCCCCTCGTCGTCCCTTTTCCACTCGTTTTCGGCCTGGAGCCTTCCTTTTGTCGTAAAAATATCTGCTATATAATCCCCCGGACCCCTGGAGGTCCGTATATCGTTTTCTCGTCGTGTTTTGTTTCGAGCTGTTTTCTGCCAGGATTTGCTTCGGATCTAGATCCACCATGTCTTCGTCGGGAACTCAGAAGGACAGCTTCTTTGAGGACGTCGTCAACCCGTACATGAACGAGCTGAAGATGCACCCCAAAGAATTGCTGCTCGTGGATGGAGAGTTGCAGATCAAAGATGTCCAGGGTCCTAAGGGAGAAGGGAGTTTGGAAGACAGGATGGAGAAACTGGAACAAGAGGTCTTCAACTACAAGAAGATGGCTGAGCGTGAAGTGGACATCTTTCACAAGATTGTGTCTGAACTCATTGATGGACACAAGAAGGAGACTGCAAGTTGTGGGACGATATCTTCTCACTTCACGACACCACCAACAAACTCCAAGCTCAACTCTATGATGTTCATAATCAAAACTGTGAGTATGAAAACAGGTTTAAGCGCATAAGTCATGCTGCTAGTTTCAGGTTTCCGGAGACCAAGATGTCTTTTGTTGATGGAGAGCCTCTTCCATGGAAGTCTGATGATGGCAAGGATTCGCCATCATCACCGAAGGAGTAATTCATCATCGGTATTGGCATCCCCTTGGTTTGTTCCAAGCTTGGGGGAGTGTCGCGGTATCACATCATCACTACCTTTATCTTTTATTATAGAGTAGTGTAATATCATGAGTAGGGAAGTTATCGTATGGAATAGTATGCAATGTGGAAGTATCTCTCTTAGTTGGTTATCTATGTATCCGTTGGTGTGAGTTATCGTTATGGAATATTAATGAGAAGTCTTATCATTTACTTTTTGCACACCTTATTTTAGTTTGCAATCTCCATTATATGATTACTCTTGACATTAGTATTGATATCACTTTGGGAGCATCAAGTAAATCTATTTGGTTTTGGCAAACTTAGCATTGGTCAATAGCAACAACACCTTGATGTTTAAATAGAAGAGAGAAATACACTTAGATATATTACTCTATTATCTCTATGCTAATGAGTTTAGTATTCTGAAGTTAAAATTGCTTGTGCTTATGAGAAAGATGCATGATTGTTCTATCATATGTATATTTGTTTGTTTCCCTCAACCTTTATGCTTGCTATTAAACCTTGCTAGCCAAAGACCTGTATCGAGAGGGAATGCTTCTCATACATCCATAACCTTAGACTAAACCTATGCCATTTGTGTCCACCATACCTACCTACTACATGGTATTTTCTGCCATTCCAAGTAAATACTTCATGTGCTACCTTTAAATAATTCAAACTATACTACTCCTTATTTGTGTCAATGTTTTATAGTTCATGAGGAAGTATGTGGTGTTTTATCTTTCAATCTTGTTGGGCGGACTTTCACCAATGGACTAGTGGCACATCCGCTTATTCAATAATTTTGCAATAAGAGCTGGCAACGGGGTTCCCAGCCCCAATTAATAACTTTCATTAATAATTCTCTTCACATGTTTTGCCCTGATTTATCAGTAAGCAACTTAATTTTGCAATAGACACTCCTCCATGGTATGTGAATGTTGGAAGGCACCCGAGGATTCGGTTAGCCATGGATTGAGAAAGCCAAGGTTGGGGGAGTGTCATCCATAATAAAACTAAAATACATGTGTAAACAAAAGAGAAGGGGGATGATCTACCTTGCTGGTAGAGATGCCGTCCCTCATGGGAGCCGCTCTTGGAAGGTTCGTTTGGCAAGGGGGTTAGAGTGCCCGCTACCATTCGTTGACAACAACAAACACCGCTCAAAATCTTACTTTTATGCTCTTTATATGATTTCAAAACTTGAAAAGCTCTAGCACATGATTTAATCCCTGCTTCCCTCTGCGAAGGGCCTATCTTTTACTTTTATGTTGAGTCAGTAAACCTATTTCCCTCTATCTCAAGCAAGCAATTGAGTTGTTGTGAACCAATCATTTATGCTATGATTCAGTTAATCATGTCTTTTATACTTTCTTGTTTAGTACAAATTTTATCTGAATGAATATGACTTTGAAGTTATCAATGATTATGAAGAGATTGTTATGATTGAATATGGAAGCCCAGCTATATAAATTCTAATATGAAAGCTTTGCTTAGAAGAGCAATCCGTTAGTAGTTCTCTGACCAAGAACAAAGTTTGCCATAACCATTTATGATTTCCTATGCACCTTTATTTGTGATCTCTCTTTACTTATTTCAAGTTGAGTTATATGAAGAGAATGTTTACTAGAATGTCTTGTGTGAATGAATATGATGCTTCTTGTCCGTATTTTATTTATCGACTCTTCACTCCATAAACATGTGGTCTTGTTTATCGAGCTCAGTTTCGCTTGGGGACAAGCGAGGTCTAAGCTTGGGGGAGTTGATACGTCCAATTTGCATCACTATTTTGTATCATAATTTGCTGTTATTCATTGATATATTTCATATTGGGACACAATACTTATGTTATTTCATCTATTTTGCATGTTTCATCATTATTGGAGGATCAAGCACCGGAGCCAGGATTCTGCTGGAAAAAGCATCGTCAGAACGCAATATTTCGGAAGATCAACTGTGGAAGGAAATTACACGTAAATTCCTATTTTTCCAGATGACGGAGGGAGCCAGAAGGGGGAGAAGAGGGGACCCAAGGTGGGCCCAGACCACAGGCCGGCGCGGCCCATGGCCCGGCCGCCCCCCTGTGGTGTGGGGGCCCCACAGCCTTTCGCCTCCTTTTCTTCGTGTACTCCTTCGTCCCGAAAACCTAAGCCACGAGGGTACCTCACGAAGAGTTACAGCCGCCTCTGCGGGGCGGAGAACACCAGAGAGAAAAGAGCTCTCCGGCGGGCAGGAATCCGCCGGGGAAATTCCCTCCCGGAGGGGGAAATCGACGCCATCGCCATCGTCATCGAGCTGGACATCATCTCCATCATCATCATCATCATCTCCACCATCTACACCGCCATCACCACCGCTGCACCTCGTCACCGCTGTAACAATTTGGGTTTGATCTTGATTGTTTGATAGGGGAAACTCTCCCGGTGTTGATTTCTACTTGTTGTAGATGCTATTGAGTGAAACCATTGAACCAAGATTTATGTTCAGATTGTTATTCATCATCATATCACCTCTGATTGTATTCCATATGATGTCTTGTGAGTAGTTCGTTTAGTTCTTGAGGACATGAGTGAAGTATAAATGTTAGTAGTGAACTATGGTTGAGTAATATTCAATGTTATGATATTTAAGTTGTGGTGTCATTCTTCTAGTGGTGTCGTGTGAACGTCGACTACACGATACTTCACCATTTATGGGCCTAGGGGAGTGCATCTTGTATTTGGTTGCTAATTGCGGGGTTGCCGGAGTGACAGAAACCTGAGCCGCCGTTAGTATATCGATGCAAGAGGGATCGCAGGATCTCAGAGTTTAAGGCTGTGGTTAGATTTATCTTAATTACTTTCTTGTAGTTGCGGATGCTTGCAAGGGGTATAATCACAAGTATGTATTAGTCCTAGGAAGGGCGGTGCATTAGCATAGGTTCACCCACACAACACTTATCAAAACAATGAAGATTAATCAGCTACATGAAGCGAAAGCACTAGACTAAAATCCCGTGTGTCCTCAAGAACGTTTGGTCATTATAAGTAAACAAACCGGCTTGTCCTTTGTGCTAAAAAGGATTGGGCCACTCGCAGCAATTATTTCTCTCGCATTTTATTTACTTGTACTTTATTTATCTGCTACATCAAAACCCCCTGAAAACTTGTCTGTGAGCATTTACAGTGAATCCTTCATCGAAACTGCTTGTCAACACCTTCTTCTCCTCGTTGGGATCGACATTCTTACTTATCGAAGATACTACGATACACCCCATATACTTGTGGGTCATCAATTACGCACCATAATTAATGCAATTGTCTGTTGTTTGCAACTTAATACTGGAAGGGGTTCGGATGATAACCTGAAAGTGGACTATTTAGGCATAGATGCATGCTGGATAGCGATCTATGTACTTTGTCGTAATGCCCTGATTAAATCTCATAGTACTCATCATGATATATGTATGTGCATTGTTATGCCTTCTTTATTTGTCAATTGCCCAACTGTAATTCGTTCACCCAACATGCTAGTTATCTTATCGGAGAGACACCACTAGTGAACTGTGGACCCCGGTCCATTCTTTACATCTGAAATACAATCTACTGCAATACTTGTTCTTTACTGTTCTTCGCAAACAAACATCATCTTCCACACTATACGGTTAATCCTTTGTTTACAGCAAGCCGGTTAGATTGACAACATCACTGTTACGCTGGGGCAAAGTACTTTGATTGTGTTGTGCAGGTCCCACGTTGGCGCCGGTTTCACTGGTGTTGCGCCGCACTACACTCCTCCACCAACAACCTTCACGTGCTCCTTGACTCCTACTGGTTCGATAACCTTGGTTTCTTACTGAGGGAAAACTTGCTACTGTACGCATCACACCTTCCTCTTGGGGTTCCCAACGGACGTGTGTTAACTGCACGCATCACCGCTCCACCTTGTACCCATGCGAGAAACACACGGAGATGTACGCCCAGAAACCAAGCCGTTCACGCATCCGTCCAACTGATGGATGTCTCCAAAAAATGATGCCCCCACGGGGGTGACGACACAGACGTCGTCTTCATCCGATCCAGAAGGCCCCATATAATGCCTCCAACTAGGGCTACGACACCCATGACCACCACCGTCAATTGTGGCCTCCCCCAAATATGTGGTTTCTCCCAAAAGCAATGGAGCGAGAGACGCCCCCACCATCGCCTCCAACGAGAAAAATGCCACCCACTAGTGCCATTATCGATGGTGGCATACGCACCTGCTTCAATAGCTCGACCATCGTCTTCTCCGGCTCCGGGAAGCTACCACGAGGCAGCACCACCACATGCCATATCCCTTTGCACCGAAGATGAAGACATCCAAAGGTGGAGGACGCCATACCGCTGCATGACTGGCGCCGCGTCCATGCACACGTCGTCCCGAGGCGCCCGTTCAAGTTCCACCGCCACAACCACGCCCCCGAGCCGCATCGGAGGGACTCCCCGCCGCCACCATCATCTTCCCACACGGGATTTTCCCGGCTGGGACTTGGGGTGACAGGAGGGGAAATCGGGAGGGCGGCGGCTCGGGTTAGGGGAGGGGGTCCTGGTGTGCCGCTGTTTCGAGTTCTTTTAACTTTACTAGTGTTATACCTGTAAAAAGAAACTTTACCAGTGTCACCATTTCTTATCTACAATAGCTCTTTTTTTTATCGGTATGTTCTTCGATGTAATGTACTTGATACGTCTCCGAGGGCATATCCATGAAAAAATGAAACCTTAGCCGTCAAGACAGGACACATATTTGATGAATCCGAAGGCATAGGACCAAGCTAACTTATTGCCACAGATATCGGCGACGAACTGATTGCCAACACAAACATTTTCAAACCATAGAAGATCATGCATTGTGTGAGATGAAATCACGAAGTTTCATAATTAAACAAAATTCAAACTTTAAATACTGAAAAGCAACGGACCTAATGAAGCTCAGTCAAATCATTGCATGAGATTCAACGTCTACATGCAAACGGATCATCTACCGATAAATCATGGACGTTTCTGACATGTGTAAAGTTGCGCCGGCAAGCATGTTCCCTGAAATTGAATTGAGCATGTCTAGAGGCTCTCTTCTGCACCAGGATCTGCCCACGCTGACCTTTAATCCAGCTTCCATTAAAGCAGATTTCACTTCCAACCTCAAACCTCATAGATTCCAGTAATCTAGCATTCAAGATGAAGAACGTTGCAAATCTTACTTCTGACTGGGTTCCTCTGTAGTTTTCCAGCACTAGCTTCTTCAGGCGGATGGTATGGCGTTGGATTGGATCTCCATGTTTCCCCGACGCCACCAATTATTCTCCCCTGACTTAGAGCAAGTCTAACAGGTCCCGTATTTTTTTGCCCCGTAAAACGCGAGTAGAGGGTCCTGTATCGGGTTTTCGCGAAAACTCGGACCCCGTAAAACAGAATATTCTGTTTTACGGGGTGGGGATACGGGGTCTGCTAGCTCATCCGAGTTTCCGGCCCCTCAAAACAGGATTTTAGACAGCAATTTGCACAACAATTTCACATCAAACATAGCACATCCAAAATATGTGATGCATAATTCATAGTTTTAACATCACAGCCCGATCATAAGCAATGTTTAAGCCACGGAAGTTCCCAAATGTGATCAACCATCATATGATCCATCGCCACCGGCGCCACCGCTCGCCGGAGACTCACCTTGAGCACGAGCTTGACGCGCAGCCTTCTTCCTCGCAATGATATCCGCCTTGGTCTCGTTCCACCACGCCAGCTGATCCTCGTCCATGCCGTCGGTGCGCATCATCATGATTTCCCTCTCCTCGGCCAAGAGCTCCTTCATGGCCTTGGCTTCTTTGGCTGCGATCATCTTCATGTCAAGCTCCTTCCTTGCTTGCACCTTGGCAAGCTTCACCTCCCTCTTCTTGTCGGTGATGAGGAGCTTGGTCTCCAACGTCTTCATCGTCAATGCCTCCTTGGACTTCATGAGTTGATCCAACTTCTCCCGGAAGCTAGCTGCTTCTTGTTCTACCTTGACCCTCTCCTTGGCCTTCTTGTTGCCCTCGGGCTTGCCGGTGTTTCTCCCACTCATGTCCTCCGCTTCATCATCCATGTTGAGAAGTGCCTCCTTCTTGCACTTTGGCTCGTTGTCCCGCAACTTCCACTTAGGAAGATGTTGAAGGATGGCAAAGCAATGTTGAAATTGAAATTCCTTGTTCTTCGAGCCGGCCATGTCCTTGTACCGTTGTTTAGCATACTTGGGCTGCACAACAATAGTAAGAGGAGATGTTTCCACATCATCAACACATAATATGGATAGCTTGTGATGTTTCACATCATCAACACAAGGAAAACTTACATAGTCCTCCGGCACGCATCCACTAGGGGGGTTGTCGGCCACTTGATCCATGGCAGCACTCCAACGAGAACAAGCCGGCTTGATGATGTTCCATCGGCCTTCAAGGGAGCGGTAGGATCTGTCGGAGATATGCCCAAGAGGCAATAATAAATGGTTATTATATATCTTTGTGTTTATGATAATGTTTACATACCATGCTATAATTGTATTAACCGAAACATTGGTACATGTGTGATATGTAGACAAACAAGAAGTCCCTAGTATGCCTCTTAAACTAGCTTGTTGATTAATGGATGATTAGTTTCATAATCATGAACATTGGATGTTATTAATAACGAGGTTATGTCATTGTATGAATGATGTAATGGACACACCCAATTAAGCGTAGCATAAGATCTCGTCATTAAGTTATTTGCTATAAGCTTTCGATACATAGTTACCTAGTCCTTATGACCATGAGATCATGTAAATCACTTATACCGGAAAGGTACTTTGATTACACCAAACGCCACTGCGTAAATGGGTGGTTATAAAGGTGGGATTAAGTATCCGGAAAGTATGAGTTGAGGCATATGGATCAACAGTGGGATTTGTCCATCCCGATGACGGATAGATATACTCTGGGCCCTCTCGGTGGAATGTCGTCTAATGTCTTGCAAGCATATGAATAAGTTCATAAGAGACCACATACCACGGTACGAGTAAAGAGTACTTGTCAGGAGACGAGGTTGAACAAGGTATAGAGTGATACCGAAGATCAAACCTCGGACAAGTAAAATATCGCGAGACAAAGGGAATTGGTATTGTATGTGAATGGTTCATTCGATCACTAAAGTCATCGTTGAATATGTGGGAGCCATTATGGATCTCCAGATCCCGCTATTGGTTATTGGTCGGAGTGAGTACTCAACCATGTCCGCATAGTTCACGAACCGTAGGGTGACACACTTAAAGTTGGATGTTGAAATGGTAGTACTTGAATATGGAATGGAGTTCGAATATTTGTTCGGAGTCCCGGATGAGATCCCGGACATCACGAGGAGTTCCGGAATGGTCCGGAGAATAAGATTCATATATAGGAAGTCATATTCCAAGTTTGGAAATGATCCGGTGCATTTATGGCAGGTTCTAGAAGGTTCTAGAAAAGTCCGGAAGAAATCACCATGGAAAGTAGAGTCCCGGAGGGACTCCACCTTGCATGACCAGCCAACCCTAAAGGGGAGGAGTCCATGGTGGACTCCCCTAGGGTGGCCGGCCAAACCCCCTCATGGAAAGGGGGAATCCCACCCCAAGTGGGATTCCCACCTTGGGTAGGTTTTCCCACATATGGGAGGTTTTAGTGTTGGGGTCTTATTCGAAGACTTGGACTAGAACTCTTGGTGCTTCCACCTATATAATGAGGAGGAGAGGGAGGGGGCAGCCACTCTTTGGCTCAGCCTTGGCCGCACCCCTTAGAGGGCCGGCGCCCAACCCCCTCTCTCCCCAAACCCTAGCGGTCTCTCTCCTCCACCACATCCCGCACGCTTAAGCGAAGCTCCGCCGGATTTCTCCACCGCCACCGACACCACGCCGTCGTGCTGTCGGATTCAAGAGGAGCTACTACTTCCGCTGCCCGCTGGAACGGGGAGGTGGACGTCGTCTTCATCAACAACCGAACGTGTGACCGAGTACGGAGGTGCTGCCCGTTCGTGGCGCCGGAACCGATCGTGATCAAAATCTTCTACGCGCTTTTGCAAGCGGCAAGTGATCGTCTACCGCAGCAATAAGAGCCTACTCTTATAGGCTTTGGAATCTCTTCAAGGGTTAGTCTTGATCATCCCCTCGTTGCTACCGTCTTCTAGATTGCATCTTGGCTTGGATTGCGTGTTCGCGATAGGAAAATTTTTGTTTTCTATGCTACGTTATCCTACAGTGGTATCAGAGCCGTGTCTATGCATAGATGGTTGCACGAGTAGAACACAATGGTTTTGTGGGCGTTGATGCTTATGTTATCTTTAGCTTGAGTACTTTGCATCTTTGTGGCATAGTGGGATGAAGCGGCTCGGGCTAACTTTACATGACCGCGTTCATGAGATTTGCTCCACGCTCGACATGCAACTTGTATTGCATAAGTGGCTTTGCGGGTGTCTGTCTCTCCTACTATAGTGAAGATTCAATTTACTCTTCTATTGACAACACTAGTATCACCGTTGTGGTTCATGTTCGTAGGTAGATTAGATCTTACTCGAAAACCCTAAACCACGTAAAATATGCAAACCAAATTAGAGACGTCTAACTTGTTTTTGCAGGGTTTGGTGATGTGATATGGCCATAATGTGATGATGAATATGTATGAGATGATCATTATTGTATTGTGGCAACCGGCAGGAGCCTTATGGTTGTCTTTAATTTTCATGTTGAGTAGTATTTCAAAGTAGTTGTAATAGTTGCTACATGAGGTGAACAACCATGAAGCCGGCGCCATGAACCTTGACGCTACGCCGACGATGATGGAGATCATGCCCGAAGATGATGGAGATCATGTCCGTGCTTTGGAGATGAAGATCAAAGGCGCAAAGACAAAAGGGCCATATCATATCACATATGAATTGCATGTGATGTTAATCCTTTATGCATCTTATTTTGCTTAGATCGCGACGGTAGCATTATAAGATGATCCCTCACATTAATATCAAGATAATAAAGTGTTCTTCCCTCGTATGCACCGTTGCATTGTTCGACGTTTTGAAGCATCTCGTGATGATCGGGTGTGATAAACTCGACATACAACGGGTGTAAGCCATGTTGCACACGCGGAATACTTGGGTTTGCTTGACGAGCCTAGCATGTACAGACATGGCCTCGGGACAACGGAAACCGAAAGGTTGAACACGAGTCATATGGATGATATGATCAACATGTTGATGTTCACCATTAAAGCTACATCATCTCACGTGATGATCGGTTTTGATGTAGTGGATTTGGATCGTGTACCACTTAACAACTATGAGGGATGTTGTATTAAGTGGGAGTTCATTAGTAATTAGATTAAAACATGAACTAATTATCATAAACATAGTCTGAGTAGTATTTTGAATTAATTTTGTAGTATTGGCATCCGTTTACTACTATGCGCTAGTCTTGTTATTGAGATAGAAATACTGTTAAAATCTGATAAGAAACTTTACGGATTAGTACCGTATTGTTAAAGAATCAAGAATTGATTAAGTCCTATTGCAAACTTTTAGTGAAACTCACTTTGTTGATTCAGAGAGCTATGGTTTCAATTAGTACCTAAAGTTATCTTGTCTCCGTGAAACTTGAAGTTCAAATCTGTTTGAAAAGTAAGGAGCTGAAAATTTAGTTTTCAGAAATAATCAAGGTATGAGATATATGTGATATCTAAGACCTTATTGCAAGATGATAGAATATAATTTGGTGAGACTACATAAACTCATAAGTTTTATGGGAATGTATGAAGGTTGAAGACGCCAGGCGTCACAATCCTCCAACTATTGGAGCACTAACGATATTCGCATATCCATGAAGTTATCATCCTTAGTATGCACCGTTGCTAAGACTCGTCGTATCGAAGCATCACGTGATGATCGGGTGTTATAGATTCTACGTGTGCTTACAATGGGTGCAAGCCAGATTTGCACATACAAATACTAAGGTTAAACTTTATGAGCCTAGCATGTACAGACATGGTCTCAAAAAGTTGTCATGAATTGATGGATAAAATTATGAGTGAAATTGTTCATCATATTACATAGTTACTAATAGTGAAATCTGCAACACTTGTCATATGATGATCAACTTCAGAACCTCAAGGTTATTGGTATTTGACCAACAAACCTAGAAGTCAATGATGTTGAAGTGTTTTTCTGAATAATGAGGAAAGCTAAAAGAGAAACTATAAAAGATATTTTGGCAGAAAGAAAAGAAAAGACTAGAAAGTCTAGCTCAGGTGTATATAAATGATATACATGTTATGGATGTATTCCTCGTTTGGTCACACAAGAAAATTCTTGGGTATTTGTACCACATTGGTTGGTATGAAGTGTCATACAAAACAACGCAATACAAGAATACAATGGCCTAAGTGACTGACAAGGAATATGATAGGTATGCACGTCTGGAACAAAAATAAAGTGTTATTATGTTCATCGTTGGCATTCTATCTAGCCCTTAGAATTTATAATAAAGAACTTAATAATTGTTATTTTGCTCTGGTCAAATGAAAACAATGAGTTGTTCAAATTATGACATTACTCCATGTATGATGGATAAGTTATTATAAATCTTAATGGTGAAACACACATACATAACACTGACGCTAAAATGCCATAAGGCAAATGATTTGAATTCCACTTATTTGTGGAACCGCCATTTAGGTCATGTTAGAAAGGAACGCATGAAGGAAATCCATGCAAATGGATTTTTGGAGTCACTTGATTTTTGAATCATTTGACGCTTGCAAAATCTTTTCTAAAGAGAATGATTAAAATACCGTTCATAGGCCAAAAGTTGAACGGGCAACTAACTTAGTGGAAAAATACATGATGATGTATGTGGTTCACTGGGCATAGTTGTGTGCGGGAGATTCTTCTACTTCATGAAAACTTTCAACAATGAATTGAGTATATATATGTGGATATATTCAATAAGGAAGAAGTTTGAAACATTTGAATGGATTCAAATAAATTTCAGCATGAAGTGGAAATCATCGTAATAGAAAAGTCAAATATCTATGATTGGATCATGGTAGAAATATTTGAATTACGAGTTTTAGCGAACATCTAAGAGAGTTATGAAATTGTTCTACAACTCACATTTCTTGGAGTATCATAATGATGATATAGTATCCGAGATATGTATCCAAACCTTGTTGGATTAATGATGAGATAAAATATTATGACGCCATTATATTTTTGTAGATTATGCTTTAGTGACTACCGCTTTTACACTGAATAGAGCATCATCATGATCCGTTGAAATGACACCATACGAGTTATGGTATGGGTATAAACCCTAATAGTCTTTCTTTAAATTTTGGTCTAAGAGTTTACAACCAAAATCGGATGAATGTCTTTGTTGGTTATCCCAGAGATTTAATTGGGAATTCTTCCCACGAGACAAAGACAAAAGTGTTTGTCAATGTTTCTTATTTCCGAGAAATTGTTTCTAGTGAAGTATTTGAGTGGGAGGACAATATAATTTGATAAGGTTTATGAACCTGAGCATAATGATCAGAGTAGCGCAGCATCGGAATTTGTTTCGGAAGCGGCCACGACGATCATGGCTCACATGACTACAAAGTGTTTTAGCCATGGAGATCGAAGTACATATTGAACTTTGTAGGTATGGTTTACTTTGTGATCAAATAAATGATTTGTGAACAAAGGATTAATTTTGAATAATGATAAACCAACTACAAACAAAGAAGTTATGATGGGCCCTGACTCCGTTAAAATGGCTATATGCCATGAAATCCAAGATAGATAAATACTTTTTGAAAGTAAATGGATCTATAAAATTGATGGACTTGGATGGAATATCCTTAAAGAAGCTCGACTTGTCGAAAAATTGTTTACGACAAAGTTCAAAGAGTTGACTACGATAAGATTAGATCTTCCGTAGCAATGCTTATAGTCTATGTGGATTATTCTAGTAATCACTACATATTTCTTTTGTGAGATATGCTATTAGGATGGCAAAATACACTACTTAACAGAAGTGTGTATTAAAGGTGTATACAAGATACAACCAAGAGTTTTGCTGGTCCGTGGAATACTAGATAGGTATACGAACTTCAATTGGATGAAGTAAGTATCACGGAGTTAGAATCTTCACCAGATGAAATAGTCAAAGAGTTTTTGATTTCATCAGAGACGATGAAGAGGCTTGCATTTGCAAGAAATTAAGTGGGAGCGCTAAGACACATTTATAATACTTTATGTAAGTGACATATAGTTGGTTATAAATGATGTAATTATATACTTGATTAAAAGGTTTCATTGAGAATTAACTTCAATGAAAGGATATGGACTGAAACAAATTTAGTGTCAAGATCTATGAAGATAGATTGAAACACATAAATAAGTTTAAGTCAAAGTACATATGATGGATATTGAAGTAGTTCAATATAGAAATATTAAGAAAATGTTCTTGTCATGTGAAGGTTTAACAAGACTTGAGTGTATCTGACACTCAATGAGTAAAAACACATGAGTGATTATAGATCACGAATAACATGTACACAATCAGATATCATGTGCTATAAAGTGTTATGAGCATATACCAGAATGATTCATATGATGATCATTGAACGACAGTAAGAATATCCTTAAGTACTTTAGAAGAACTAAGGATATATATATATATTTTTGTATGAAGAAATGACAAACAAATCGCTGTAAGGTGTTACACCGATATTGGTTTTGTCACATATAAAATATAATTTCAAATCTCAAATTAGACTAAGTGTTGTTTAAAAGGTAGCACAATGAGCTAGAAGTTGTCTATGCTAGATTTAGAAGAGTTCTAAATATTGTGATGGATTCTACAAAAGAAGGCAGAATATGTCATTGTTTTGACAATGACAAAGGATGTTAAGTCAGGAGGTTCTTTGAGAATTTGGTGTAGTTCCGACAAAGTCAGAACTTTGAAGCTATATTGTGTGTGACAATATTAGTGACATATTTCAGACCGCGGAATTAAGGTTCCACCAGAGGACTAAGCATATATGCCGACTCATTTGGAAAATGAGTGATGCGTTGAGACGCATATGAATTGCAAAATACATACGTTTCTGAGCATGTCAGAACCGTTGACTAAAACCTCTCCCGTGAGCAAAACATGATAAAGCACCGAAGGCCAAGGTGTTATATCTTTACATATGTAAACTAGATTATTGACTCTAGTGCAAGTGGGAGACTGTTGGAGATATGCCCAAGAGGCAATAATAAATGGTTATTATATATCTTTGTGTTTATGATAATGTTTACATACCATGCTATAATTGTATTAACCGAAACATTGGTACATGTGTGATATGTAGACAAACAAGAAGTCCCTAGTATGCCTCTTAAACTAGCTTGTTGATTAATGGATGATTAGTTTCATAATCATGAACATTGGATGTTATTAATAACGAGGTTATGTCATTGTATGAATGATGTAATGGACACACCCAATTAAGCGTAGCATAAGATCTCGTCATTAAGTTATTTGCTATAAGCTTTCGATACATAGTTACCTAGTCCTTATGACCATGAGATCATGTAAATCACTTATACCGGAAAGGTACTTTGATTACACCAAACGCCACTGCGTAAATGGGTGGTTATAAAGGTGGGATTAAGTATCCGGAAAGTATGAGTTGAGGCATATGGATCAACAGTGGGATTTGTCCATCCCGATGACGGATAGATATACTCTGGGCCCT
This sequence comes from Lolium multiflorum, assembly GCA_030979885.1. NCBI lineage: Eukaryota > Viridiplantae > Streptophyta > Magnoliopsida > Poales > Poaceae > Lolium > Lolium multiflorum. Next base: position 229,940,384 of record CM061750.1, on the reverse strand, counting down.
CTCGGTGGAATGTCGTCTAATGTCTTGCAAGCATATGAATAAGTTCATAAGAGACCACATACCACGGTACGAGTAAAGAGTACTTGTCAGGAGACGAGGTTGAACAAGGTATAGAGTGATACCGAAGATCAAACCTCGGACAAGTAAAATATCGCGAGACAAAGGGAATTGGTATTGTATGTGAATGGTTCATTCGATCACTAAAGTCATCGTTGAATATGTGGGAGCCATTATGGATCTCCAGATCCCGCTATTGGTTATTGGTCGGAGTGAGTACTCAACCATGTCCGCATAGTTCACGAACCGTAGGGTGACACACTTAAAGTTGGATGTTGAAATGGTAGTACTTGAATATGGAATGGAGTTCGAATATTTGTTCGGAGTCCCGGATGAGATCCCGGACATCACGAGGAGTTCCGGAATGGTCCGGAGAATAAGATTCATATATAGGAAGTCATATTCCAAGTTTGGAAATGATCCGGTGCATTTATGGCAGGTTCTAGAAGGTTCTAGAAAAGTCCGGAAGAAATCACCATGGAAAGTAGAGTCCCGGAGGGACTCCACCTTGCATGACCAGCCAACCCTAAAGGGAGGAGTCCATGGTGGACTCCCCTAGGGTGGCCGGCCAAACCCCCTCATGGAAAGGGGAATCCCACCCCAAGTGGGATTCCCACCTTGGGTAGGTTTTCCCACATATGGGAGGTTTTAGTGTTGGGGTCTTATTCGAAGACTTGGACTAGAACTCTTGGTGCTTCCACCTATATAATGAGGAGGAGAGGGAGGGGGCAGCCACTCTTTGGCTCAGCCTTGGCCGCACCCCTTAGAGGGCCGGCGCCCAACCCCCTCTCTCCCCAAACCCTAGCGGTCTCTCTCCTCCACCACATCCCGCACGCTTAAGCGAAGGCCGGATTTCTCCACCGCCACCGACACCACGCCGTCGTGCTGTCGGATTCAAGAGGAGCTACTACTTCGCTGCCCGCTGGAACGGGGAGGTGGACGTCGTCTTCATCAACAACCGAACGTGTGACCGAGTACGGAGGTGCTGCCCGTTCGTGGCGCCGGAACCGATCGTGATCAAAATCTTCTACGCTTTTGCAAGCGGCAAGTGATCGTCTACCGCAGCAATAAGAGCCTACTCTTATAGGCTTTGGAATCTCTTCAAGGGTTAGTCTTGATCATCCCCTCGTTGCTACCGTCTTCTAGATTGCATCTTGGCTTGGATTGCGTGTTCGCGATAGGAAAATTTTTGTTTTCTATGCTACGTTATCCTACAGTCTGTCCGCCATGCTCTTCGTGCGAGGCTTCAGCTGGTGGTACAGATCCTCAATGCGCTGCCAATAGCGCTTGCCGCCTTGGTCCACTCCGGTGCACGCATCCATCCCCACCTTGCTCCAAGCACGGACCAAGATGGTGTCTTCGATCTCGCTGTAGTTCGCCGTGCGTGGCTTCGGCGTCGACGAAGAACCGGCGGCAGCCGGATCAACCTCAACCACCTCCTCCTCGTCACCCTCATCCTCCTCCTCCTCATCAATCTCTTCGACGTTGCACTCGGCATCGAATGATTCGATACCGGCGTCCAAATTCACCGCGGAACCGTTGAGCATGTCCATGTAGGATGTTGTGGACTCAACATCGAACACCTTGTCTACGTCCATGGTGGATGGCGGCGGCGCGGGCGGTGCATCGGACGGAACGGAGGGAGGAGAGGGCGTGGCCTTGGAGGGCGGTGGAGGCGCGAGGCCGATGCGGTTGATTGCCTTTGTCCGCACCTTGGCCGGCGCGACGCCCCTCGGCCCGGCCGCCTTGGTCTTCATCCTGCCCCCTTCTTGGCAGCCGGCGGGGCTTCGGCCGGCGAAGCTGCGGCCGCCGCCGCAGGTGCTTCGAAGAATATCTTCGGGATCCTCTTCCTCTTCGACGGGATGGTGGCGGAGATCATGGCCGACACCACCCCGGCGTTCGGCGCAGCTCCGACGGCGACATCGACCACCGTGGCCGGAGGAGATGCATCGCCGGCGGCAGGTGGCTCTTGCGGACGATCCATGACAGCGGGATCCGGCCGGGAAGGGCGCGGGGGAGGAGATCGGGCGGCGGCGGTTGGCTTCAGCGAAATGCTTCGCGCGCAGTGGAGTGGGCGATACTGGTTTCGCCCACTATCCCCGCTCCCACCCCGCACAAGTAGGGGCGACGACCCGCCCCGTACTCGAAAACAGCAAAAAACGATGCGGGGGCCATTTTTACGGGGCGTGCTAGACGGCGGGTAGAGCCGAAACCCTCAAATCGGTGGTTATTATACGGGTTTGCCCCTTTTACGGGGTCTGTTAGACCTGCTCTTACATGATGCAAATACAAGACTGAGATATTATTTCCAGCTTAGATTTAGAGCATGAGCTAACACAAATTAGTAACTAGTCGATTGGCGTTAACAATACGTAGTAAGAAATGTCACCTTGATGTATAACCTCTCCAAGCACGGAAAGCATTCCATGAACTTAATGACCATATCAAGGCTAAGACTATCAGTAGAGAGAGCTAAGATCTTGACTGAGCACACCGGCTCTGTGAACTTGACATCATTTACTCGCTGATTTCAGAAGGGCTGTGCTCCGGTGTCCCCCCTAGCGAACGACGTTCAGGTGGTAAACATGTGTTTGGTTCGTGACCAAAAAATATGGATGATCCCATCCCAAAAGCCGAATATTTCTGAGAAAGGCTGGACCATATGATCCGTGAATTTCATGACTAATCTCACTAGCCGCCTGAGAATCCATGGCTATCGACGCGACTCCGACACCTGCCACCGTCGTATGTGTGGCTCCCCAGCTCAGCGGCGGCCACCATGTCACGGCGAGCGGTGGGCTTGCTTTTCCACGTGGCTCCCCAGCTCGACATCGGCGGCCTCCAGGGCGCGGTAAGCGGCGGGCTTGATTTTCAACGTGGCTCCCTAGCTCGGCGGCAGCCTCCATGGCGTGGCGAGCAACGAGCTTGCTACGTCTGCGCCACACCCAGTCGACAGAAACGGCCTCGCTGAATATGTGCGGGTAGTGACCTTGCTAGGCACGGGTATGCGGCCGCCCGCTAGGTCCGGCCTCCACCACAAAGGGAAAAGGACCAGTTAATTACATATTAACCGGTGTGTTAATGGCATATTTATCCTTTTCTATTAATCATTAATTAAACATAGTTTATCCCATCCTGTACATGTTTGCCCATAAACCAAACACACATATTAAGTCAACCCACGAAAGGGTATCAGCAGATCCTAGCCGTCTAAATAGAACAAAGTTTAGGAGGGGACGACACCGGAGCAATAGCCATTTCAGAAATGAACGAGAGATTAATTATGTTGAAAATTTAGATAAAATATGTAAGTGTAAATTTCTGGGGCTTTCTTTTTGTATCTTTGAGTGGGCATTCCCTACGTCCTGTAATGCTAAAGATGAAGGTGAAATACTAGCTTTAGACAAATATAAATGTGGCTTTGCTAGGAAAATGACGTTGCAAACTAGAAGTGTAAAATGGGTTAACGTACTGTGGCTGACCACAGAGATAACCTTCCGTCCAGTAGGAAGAATCCAAGATAAACGGCTAAACTCTGTTACGTTAAGGAGTGATACCATAAAAAAAAAGGAGGAGAGAGTGGCCAAAGGGACATAATTAGCAATGTATATATAAAATATGGGACAAAATTAACAATGTATAGGGAACACAGAGGGCTAGCTAAATAATCAACCTTAATATGTCAGAGTACAACTATATATATTCCATGAAGAATCAATAAGGGTTCATTGTCTGACGCATTTAGAACATCAACTTTTAATTGGATTATATAGATTTCGGTTGAATTAATAAAATGGTTGCTTAGCTGAAGGTTCACCATTCAAACAGGAAAATCATCAGTGAATATTCTTGCTGAATTTAGTAGCATTGTAGCACACGAATATAACAGCAGATGAAGAGACGAATCAAAGTGAGATCGAAGAGGCGGCAAAAGGCTGCGTACCGAAATACTACGGCTGAGCCAAGCTGAGTCTGGTGACGCCACACGCGTCGGTAAGGCAACCCAAGGTCTGCAGCCTGGGGGCATTCAACACCGTTACGTTCATGCCCCTGTCCGGCAGCTTGGCCCGGAGCAGCCTCTCCAGACAGGCAGACAGGGTGCGTCGTCGACGATGAGTTCACCCAACTCTGGCCCCTCCAGCTGTCCTCAGTAAGAAGAGACATAGATACCAATACTCGTGATGATCGGGGACACGATCCGGATGCGGTAAGCGCCCAAGTTGCCTCTAAGCAGCAGGCTCTCCAGGACGGGGCAGCCATCGAGCAAGGCCTGCATGGAGGTCTCCGAGTAGACCGACTGCTCAACAGCGAGCATCTTGAGGCTCGGGAAGTCAGGCAACGCACGGGCCTGTTCGGCCCGGGACTCTGCAGTGGCTGAACGTGGCGTCGTGGCCACGCGGAGGGTGTTCGCGGAGCTGGTGGCGCAGGGAAGCGGCGGATACCATTCCGATCGATTCCACTAGTTTGGCACCCATACAGTGGTACGTAGGCGGACCTGTGGTAGAACTCGAGCTCCTCTAGGATACTGAACACCGGGGACAGACACGATCCAGGCGTCCAGGGCGTCGCGACGGTGTGTGTGCATCTGGTGCGCGGGGAGGCGGAGGCGACGGACGGGGCCCGGGTGGATGGAGAGGATGTGGGAGGTGGTGGCGTTGTCAAGGCCGGTGCTCGCCGCGGTCGCCCCGGAATCGGACGGTGTTGTCGTCGCGGAGGACGCCGTGGTGCGGACCGCCAGATGTGGCGCCAGCATGTTGCCAGGATCTGGGTGCGCGCGGCCTGCTTGGTGGTGAGGAGGGACACGATGTCGCCGAGGATCGATGGCGTCGGGGAGCTTGCTTATACGGTCCAGACCTCCTTCTCCGTCTTCGGCGTCCACTCTTCGCCGAGGATGGCGTCGGAGAGGTTGCCTACTCTTCGCCGCGCGAGCGTCGCCCATGGACGGCGTCGTCGTGGGGCGTGTATCGTCACGCGCGGATGGTTAAGCAATAGAGCCACCACGGAGGGAATGGTTTCGTTACTTATGCTGGATGACCCCGAAAATGCGTTGACACTTATGAAATGGGGCGCTTGTGATATCGTGGCCGTCCGCCGTCCGGCGCCGATACAAGATTCGCGCGCAGGCCCCACGAGCCGGAAGAGTTGACCGCTGTTTCAGACAATACGGACTTAGATTCCGTATACGCACCCTGTACTGATTCGTATATACGGTGGTGGCCCGCATCGTGGGGTCGATTAGGACGAGCAGGCCAGAGCGACCAGTGCGCCATTCGGTGCAAGTGGCTGAATCAGGCCAGAATTTAGCCCATAAGTTTTGTCTTATTTTAGTGCCGACACATGTCACTACATGGTTGTACCGTGAGTTGGACCAAAATTTATTTGATTAATCCTGTTCATTTGAGCTTAAGGCAGTACCGTGAGTTGGTGTAAATAAGAAATACGGTTCCAGTTCTGGTTATACAAATATAAGAAAATACTGTTTAGACTACCTACATGAGAAGTTCAGAACTATCAAATGAGCAATGAGAAGTCCAGAACTGTAAAATGAGCAGTAAATGCCACAAATGTATTTTTAGATAACCATAAAAAAATGAACATGCCATCAAAATTGTTTCGCCTTAAAGCTAAGCCAAATATTTCTGAAGTGTGTTAACAGAAGACAAATGCTTGCATTTTTACTCTCTATCAAATCCTTGGACATGAAAGCTTTATGAAACTTTGGTACTATTCATAGCACTGAACACTGTCTACTCGACAATCTTCAGATCATTAAGGTGAGCAAACATTTCCTATCCTTGCAGCAATTCCCAGGAGTGAACACAGAGTACTACAATCGATTCAGCAAAACTACATCGGGCTGCACAACCTAAAGCAACTGAATTGGCATGTTGGCTCTTCGATCATGTAGAAAAATAGGGAAAAGAATCTTGTTCAACCATCACCAAACGACCCAAGAGTCTGGGCACACTAACTCCCCCTAAAATCCGACATTGTTTAGAAAATATTAGACATATAAAGATGTGCATGCTTTATAATTGTTTCTTGACGAAAAGACATCCAAAACTGTTTTTCATTTATATAGGATCATAAAAAGAAGTTACAGAATTACATGAAGCTCAAAGAGCATTCGGGAACGGCAGCAACTCTAAAGAGAAAACTGCAAATGTTGTTCAGCTAACACAAGTTAGTGTGTCTCTCTAGGTCTAATGATCGGGTCAGCAGCCTTAACTCTCCCCACCGATGCCAAGCAGCAGGCATCTTCGATGATCTTGTTATAAACTTGTTGGATCGAAGCTACCTGGCATTGGAAAATCCTTGCATTACTTAAAAATTGTTGAGGACATGATATGCAATGACAAAAAAACTTCAGAGTGACACCAAGTGTTCAGTAGGTTACCTGTAAGAGAAACAATCTTTGCCGAAGACGTGATTATATCACAAAAAGAATGGGGGCATGCATCTTTCTTTTAGACGCTGTAGTGAGGAAGGGATCCATCTTCCATTGGAAAGTGGAAACAGCCTGCATGCAAGCGCCATGTTGGTAGTCAAATACATGAAAGATATGTGTCAACCATTCCATTTAACTCGATTTTGGAAAATTGAGTGAAGCGACAATCAACAACCGCTTAGTGCTTAAAGTATATGTAGTACACGTTCAGCCTCAGCGTACTAAACCTAACGGAAGTATTTGTGAGATAATCTTGTGAGTGTTGCCGGAATGATCTAACCCAAAAGGCACGTTCAGTATCACTTCTGCATCTTTTCCACAAACGAGATTTGGTGCTGCAACTTGCTTTAAAGTAGGCACGACGAACAAATCAACATCACACATCCTGGCCAGCATCGCAAAATAATAAGGTCGGGTGAAGTCAAACATAAACACTGAGCGAGGTATGCATCCGAAATAGAGCCAAAAACATAGTAAAACAGCTCCAGGTGAAAGGATTCAACTCCAGAATCATCCCCTTTCATAGCTAAACAAATAAATATTATGAGCACAGAAAGAAACTGAAGTCAGTGGTGCATCTAAGAGTAGATAAGTTGATTGAAACCATGAAACCAATCCTCTGTACTAGCTATTCTCAATCTAAAAACAAATTAAAGGTGACAACTAATTATTCAAGTCCACCAGACCAAAATAACTGATGTGATTATTTATGAAGCCAAACTGGCAGTGGAAATCTTGTCCCGAACCGGTATGCCACGAGAGAGGTCATCAGGAGGCAATTAGGGTCCCCAGCCACCTCCCGTCGCCGTCACCAATCTGTCCCAATTATGTGGCCTTCGGGCCATGGTGGAGGGGTGGATCTCGTGCCCCGTAGGCGGGGGAGCTTCGTTTTTTCGGTTTTAGGGTTAAGATTTGGTGTGGCAGCGCTCAGGCGGTGGTAGCGGCGTCTTCTCCAATAAAGTCTCCCTGGCTTCAGCCCCATCTCGATGGCGACATCGAGAAGCTTGTGGGAGTGGTGTGGTTCTCGAGAACTTCTTATGGCTGGGGGGATCTCCAGATCTCCATGGAGCTCATCGGTGGTTATTCCTTCTTCTTCGTCTCCAGGAGGGATGTGGTCTTCTTGACCCATTTGGCGACTTCCCGTCCGCAACCAACAACGTCAGGCCTACTCAGGGAGGAGCGGAAGTGGCTTGCGCCGTCAACATGGTCTATAGGTTGAAGATGAAGGACATCTTAAGGATTTCATTGTAATTTTCGTTTTGGTTGGGGTGCTTTGTACTGTTCGATGTTTCTCTTCATGCCAGGGTTCTATTCGAAAAGAAAAACCAAATTGGCACTAATATTGTATAAAAATAAGTAACTAACATGGAAGGGGAAAAGAAATAAATATATCAACTAAATAGTATGAATGCACATATGAGAGGCAAATATAGTAAGACATGTCAAGGAAATCAACAACTGTGTGATTTGAAGAAAAAGTAGGGAACCACCTTATAAGTGGATCTCCAGAGGCTAAGCAAGAAGCCATATAGGCACGTTAAGAACTAAGACACGGAACACATTATCCAGGAGGAGAAATTAAATGGTTGAATGAATATTTCACTGTCAAATGTTCATTTTAGTGATTAATATGCTAGGTTTTCATGGAAAATAATCTAACAGTAGCATGACACATGTTTGCAATCATACCCATGCTTATCTACCCAATCAAAAATATTGTGCTCCCTCCGATCCATAATAGTTGCTGCTGCGACTACTATGGATCGGAGGGAGTACAACAATATAAGATTGCCTTAGTGGACTATCCATTATGAAATGCACAAAGACCCCAAAACGACTTTTTGCATCACTTATTCGAACCAATAACTGTATGCAATTAATAAAAGGGGATAACAATCTACACGCATAAAAAGGTACAAAATAAACTCAAAATGCACCTCTATTTCTTGAATCCAGCTATCTACAATCTGACTGGATGAATTTGCCCCCGCAAGTAACTCGTATGGCCGGGTAGCCTAGCGGCCTTTAGAAGTAGAATGACAGCTATACGGGACTCTTTTTCACCAGCCTGTAAGTAACCAAAATGATTGCGACTGATCTGATAACATACCGAACTAATCAAATAAATGAGGAGGGATCAGAGACGGAGAGACATACACGGTCTAGAGGAAAGAAAGATGAATTGCTACTCTGCACTCAACATCACCAGCCCAGCTGATCAATTCCAATTGTAAAACAATAGAACCAGCCTTATTGGCATCTGTAACCATGTCTAGTTAAACATGAACATTTTTGTACCTTGTAGAAGACCCATCAGAATTAGTTTGACATTCAGTTCTGAAGCTAAAACTAAGCATTCGCCATTGAGCGTTAGGTATAAAAACAGCCACCATATTTCTAATAAGATCATAAATCCACTGAGTTTCCAAATAACCAAAAACTCATAATAAAACAGCCACCATGTAATCTCTTCTATATGAAGAAAAACGAGTAAACCTGCAAAGCAATGAATAACACAAGATGCAATTCATAAAGCAAATCCAGAGAGAGAGAGAGAGAGAGAGGTCAAGAGTGAGGGCATATCATCACCTAGTCTATTGAGTGGAGAAAAAAATCATACACCTCATTCTTCACCAGGTCGATTCTCATAAGAAGTGTCTACTGTAATTGGAGCTCTTTTATCTGAACCAAAAACCAACTGGAAAAAGTGAACAAACACAAGATGAATTTCGTAAGGAAAAATCTGGGGATGTGGAGGGAGAGGGGTTCCAGAGGACGGTGGTGTCGAGGTTGCACTGGGGAAGCGCAACACTCTGCAAGGATTGCTTAACGGTGGCCCCGGAAACTTAACTTGGTGCGCTAGGTCGCCATACGAATCAGCCAAGGCTTAATTAAATCAAGACTCTATTTAAGAATAATTGTCCTTGATTATATAGGACTATTTATGAATAATTGTTAAAAGTTCAAAACTGATCTATAAGCCAAGACTTGATATCATATTCATAAACACCTGTAGAAAGCAAGGTTTAACAAAAGATTTTAGACTTGCATTAAGTCATATACATCTTCCAATAACTATATTTTGACCATCAATGCTCTCTCAAGGGAGGACAGAAGACACTTACTTCTGGTTATTTTCCTCTTACGTGAGTTGTCTTAACTTGTCTTGCATTTGACTGGAATAAACATTGGCAGGCACGTTTATTAGTCAAAGAATAAGAACAACAAACTTAAGTAACTGGTCATTACCGTATTTATTCGTGTAAGCTGCACTCCTACAGCTTCAGGGCTTCAATATCTCCCTGCAGAGAATTTCAAGAGGATGATTTACGCCATATTTTTCAGGCACAAATGTAAAAAAAAATCGACTGACTATGCATATGGATTGCAGCAGACTGAAAAATAGCAGTACGGCAATCATTGAAATGACAAAAGAAATTGTTTAATTGAACTATTGAAGTGATTTATACATGATGAACTGTATCCGCAGATGAAACGATGACCTTCTATGAACACTGAATATTCAGCTAACAATCATATATCACTTCACAAATAATAGAAAACATAGCCTGTCAGTAAACCAATATTCTATCCATCTATAAGCACTGAAACTTCTCTAACCCATTATATAATTATAAAGAACTCTCTTGAGCAATAGAAAGTACACATAGGAAAATCAAAGCAAGAAACTGAAAATTGGAATATCTGTGTTATTATCAGTAACCAGTGCTTTAAAATATTGCCATTATCTTCTTGCCAAAAAGATATCAGTCCAGTATTTAGCAATATAGGAGTAAATATACACTATCAATTATTTATAGCAAGAAAAAAGGTTGACACCAATGATTGTTATACCAAAAAGATGTGCATCATATTAATGTCCACAGTGGCTGGAATGAATTGATCTACCATGCTATGGCGACTCAGAGAAAGCAAGCTTGCATCATATAAAGAGAAATGAATCAGCAAGCAACAAATAGAAGCTTGCATCATATAAAGAGAAAAAAAAAAGCAAGCTTGCATCATACTAGAAGGACCCTGCGCGCTTTGCTGCGCCCGTTTTTTAGTGTTGTCGTCTTATTTTTTTCCATCGCTTGTGCGTGACGATCAATGGCGGGTACCTAACCTGCCTCTTGGTGGGTTGGGGATAACATAGTGTCACAATGAGAAGGCGGCACTACTCAGTGTGTGTCTGGGCTTGGAAACATACTTTAGCGGATGGGCTGCAGTGATGGCTAGTGCAAGGGACGGTGTGTTCTTCTTTTTTATGTTTCTCTGCTCGGTGATGCTTCTGCATCAAAATCCTTGGTTCTTGTATCATCAAAAAGTTCAGCTATGTTGTGGATCAATCTTGCCTTACCTTTCTTAATTATTTGTGTTCAAAAACCAACATTATGCCGACAGATATCCCACCTTGTCTTAAGGTTGTGGAAGCATCATGTTGCGGCATACAACCCCATGGACAGTGCGTGAGTCATTAATGAAAACAATGGGACCATTGTGGACATGTCACTCATTTATTGAGTAGCACAATATAGAAAAAGGTATAAACTTTGTTCCAAGTGTTCGATTCTGTAACACATACCAAATATAAGAACTTATCATGGTAGGCACATATAAAACAAACAAAAGTTGTGTCCAACTTTTCTTGAAAAATTGCGAATAAATTGGGCGTTGACACAAATCCAATATTTAAACTTCCAATGACTTCTTTGCACTAACAAACCATCCGTTGTCAACCAATTCGTATGAGTAAGACCTCCATTCATTACTTTCTTGTGTATATACTGTCTTTCATATTCGCTTCTGTAGTAGCAACAAATGGTCTGAACGATTCTGATATTGAAAACTGAAGGAAGATATAACCAACATGCATCTTTAGTCAATGCCATCTAGAGGCAATAACATGGACATAGATGCTGATAAAATTAAGGGGATGTCAAATACTCACAGTACTTACGTTGAACATAATCAATTTAACCAGAAAATCTGAGGAGAAATGACCAATTAAATCAGGCTGATAGTGTGAGCCTTGAATAGAATCAATTTGCCAATCTTTCTTCTAGCAAGCTGCTCTACCTCCAAAATCCACATTCGCTCGCTCAAGTAGAAGGAAACAGATTTGTACTCAGACTTTATACACAATCATGATGCATATTCCTAGGAGAACAAAATTATCTAGACATAATTTAAATCGGACAAAATGTAAAAAATAGGCTTAATAAGGATATAGATACTGTAGGATGAGGTTCACCCAAATCGATCAACACTCAAATGATGGAACAGAAGATGCAAACAATGACTAAAACAACCGTGATCTTAGCTTACAGGTTTAGCTAGATGGCAGATTACCACAGGTTAGATATCAAAGTCAAGTGATTCTAGAAACTGAGTAAAACCGATCTGTGCTCCTCATGGAGTTTTTTTGTACATATTTTATACCTTCTTTTATCATTTTCTTAAATGAAAATTTTACTCAAAATCATGTATCTTTAAAGAACTGTCTACTATTGATATTATTTAAGTGAAGGTTTTAAAGTGGCACCAATACTTTTATATCTGTGGCTAGTACATGACTTGTAATAAAGATAGAGATGATTGGTTCGGATTATTTATTATAATCTTTAATAAATATTAGAAAGAGTGTGAGATAAAAAAAACTATAAAACCAACATCACAAACTATAATCCAAGTGATATCAAGGAATAAACTTTTACTTCTCTGGAGATAATAAAAAATGATATATCACCATTATTTGTATATACACATAACATCGATGACTTCAGCACTATGTTTGACCCGAGGTAACAAAGCACAAAATTAAATAATAAAGAGGGCAATATGATTTGCTGCAAGAATTCATGACACAAGTAAAGGAATGGTAAAAGCAATAAAATGGCAAACGGAACCAATATGTGGAGAACTGTAGTATCATGGTTATTTTACTTCACATGTATCTCAGCAGGTATACGTCAAACACTAAATTATAACTTTCAGTGAATTGAAGAACATTTCTTTATCTGGATTGATCAAATAAGGTTGTTTGCGCTGGAACAGTAAGTGTAGTTTTGTCTGGACAAACAGTGTAAATTTTTCTGGAAAGAAATGTTGGATGAATACCAGAGGTCTCTTTGAGAAACGTGTAAGCTTCCTCTTTCTTCCTCCATAAAATATGTACACCAGTGAATATGCCATTTATTCTCCTGCACTGAAGATTGGAGAATATTAAATATCAGTTGGGAAACATTGAGCTTCAAATCAGGTGCATAAAGAAAAACTGAATGTTTGAAGCATTGCAGGCTTTAGTGCATATTCTTTTAATGCCTCAAGATGAATATTAATGTGAAAGGGAATATTTGACCTACATATGTCCACGGCCGGCCACAACCACTGTCTGAACAAAATCCCAAAAACAACAAGCCACAGTTATCTTTTTTCTACTAAATCTATCAATCTGTTTAGAATCATTGTTTGTTGAACATTAAAGATTGCACTCTTATCGATAGTTTGCAATAAGTATTTACATTAGAGGCTATACGGATGGCGACAATGACACCTATTCACACTGGGTACTATACACTCTGATTGAGGCATGTAGCTGCTTCAGTAATACGAAGGCATAATAAGCAAAGATATCTAATTGTCAAGCAAAAAACACAAAACCTAACATTTATTGTGGCTGATACGGTTGTAGAATCTAGCCAATGTTAGAAATAACAAATTGGTATACTGGAGCAGCAATGACAAATACGGCATGACATCCTCCATTCAAGAAAGACAAATATCTATGCAAGAAAAAAACGGGTACATAAGAGCAGGAACAACCAGATGTCAGTGATAAATATTTTGTAAAACCATTCTTAGATGCCATGCCCCTAGAAACAGGCCTTTGAGAGAAGAAAACAAAAATTCTCAGCCTACTCTTATTACTGCCCAAGAATCCTATTAATTCAACGTTGTACTCTCCTTCCTTCAATCCTATCTAATTAAAGTGAAGATCCTTTCCTAACAGGCTAATACCCCTGTTACTCCATCAATTAGTAGGCGGGAGCACTAATTAAATCTGCCTCTTGGTCTAATGTGATTGCTCATCAAATCGTGCATTGGTCTCGCAACAGAACTGCATATCGTTCATAGCTATCAGCATGCCACCATATCCATCCCATCTGAGAGGTCACGCACAGCCCCCGTCAAGGTCATCCAGTCGAGCGATCACACATGACAACTCAGACATTTTGTCCTTGGCTGCACCGTTGTCTCATCTGCCTCATCCCTCCTCCAGTTCCAGCCACACGGTTGACCCCAGATCTCCTTTGAACAGGCTGCCGTGAGTGGAATGGAACACATTGGTCCAGCTTTTCTAAAATATATATGGTCATGGTATAAATCAGTCAATGGATGAGTCTTATTTTTCTTTGAATTCAGATTGCTAAGATGTAGATTGCCAATAATAAGAAGAAATGTCCGCGTGTAGCATGATTCTAGCTGGACACATAAATATTGCCATACAGAACACCAAATTCGCATCATGTATTACTAAAATCAGCACCAAAATCTCGTTGTTCAATGTATAATATTTCACTATATACCCTACAATAAAAGTATAGCCAGTTAAACTACTAACATGTACAGAGAAACACACGGTTGAAGAAGAACCGGATGCAGAGGCGAGAAGATCTTGTAGAATCAGAACACACAAACAGTTGCTGTTTCCTTACCAGGTGGAATTGATAGACAGGGTTGGGGATCAAGGAAGGAGGTTGGGGCCGGTTCGTTTCCGGCGGTGGACCATCGACGGAGAGGAGCTTCATCCCCATCTACCCAGAGGACGGCGCACGCGATGGAGGAGGTGGATGCGGCATGGGGGTCGGCGAGTGGAGTGAGATCCCGTGAACGGAGGGAGGCGAGAGCAACCTGTTTCAGAACTGGTCGGTCGAATCGCCGGAGGTAAGACATGGAACGGAGGGAGTTGACAACGGCTGTGCAACACAGGGATGGGACATCGGATGAGGCACACAGGTTCGACGGGGAGAGGACAGCGGCGAGTGCGGCATGGATGGCGCCTGGGCAAAGGAATTCGTCCATAGAGGGAAGCGGGGCTAAGAACGCGGTGGAGAGTTGAGGGGGATAGGCAGGCACGCAACCGAGCAACCGCCTTCCACACGCCACCGACGCAATCTATCAGCATGCGGGACCCGTGAAAACGACCCCCCGATCAACCAGAGGCGTTGCCAACACCGGGAGCTTAGTGCTCTTTAGAGATATTAATGTCCACAGTGGCTGGAACGCTAGGCAATTTACATCATATAAAAAGAAACAAAAGCAAGCTTGCATCATATATTAATGTCTACGTGTCGATAAACATGAAGAGAGATGCCCGGCAAACAGTTCCGGTTTCATGGTTAATATGACAACATCAAAAGCATGTCTTCTCCAATTCCAATCTCGGCAGTAACAAATGTGGGTGAGAGAAACCAAACTGTTCCTAATTCCTTGAAATATCAAATTTCATCAGTGCCATGAAGGAAAACAGAACGCTCACCTAGGAATGAAGAAAAGCTCTATTGCTTCTCAAACCATCTGCATCAATTCCAAAGATCCACTCCATGCAGGAAAAGAAAAAGGAGACCAAGCACACACTTGGTATTTCCAGTGAACCCAAATACACAACCGACCACTCAGTCAACACCTAGTATTAGATCACCAGCGTACTGAATCGGCAAGATCAGCGTTGCTGGTCAAATGCACCTTTCGGAAGCGCCGGCGTCCATGCGGGCATTCAGTTGAGGAGCGCCGACAGAAGGATGACGAGACGTCTGAACCAAGCACCTGGAAAACAACAAGTCGCGACCAAATCATCGAAGCTTTTAGCCCTCCATTGCTTCCAGGTGCGTGGATATCAAAAGATGTGACTTCACCCGCTAGGCAACCGATCTCAAATCGGCACATTACGAGAAACCACAAATCCGGGCCAGCAATCCAACGATACCGACCAAACACGCGCGGACGCGAGACCGACGAACCAAATTAAGCGAGCGGATGCTGCCGCGCGCCAGCTCAGCCGCGAATGCGGGCGGCCGGAGGAACCTAGCAGCAGTCAGAAGAGGAAGGGGAGTGAGCTGGGTGGGCGATTACCGCAGAATCAGTAGGGAACTGACGGAGATGGCGACGCCGGGGCACCCGGCGCAGCCGCGCAGCGCTCGCCGTGGAAAGCTGCAGCCATCTCGAAGACTCCCCCTCCGCCGCGGCCGCGGCCGCGGCCGCTCGCCCCTCCCACGCTGGCTGTCCCGCAAATGACAAATCCACCCCAAAGTGGCAAATACGTCCAGAAAGAAAATTACTGAAACGTCCTTATCTATTGACTTAATTTCACAGACCAGCAAAATCCGTCAACCGATGATCCGAGATGAACAACAGATTGAAACCAAAAAATCTAAAGTGCCGCATTGTTCACCTAAAACTCCAACTAAGCCATTGCTCAAACTGAAACAAATTGCATCTAAATTCCGCAGCCCTTCGACCGGTCCGGTTCATCCTTTCAGCTGGCGCTCCTCGCGAGCTCGCCTAGCTCACGGATGAATAGCAATCCACTCGTTCAGCTGGGCCTGCAAAACGACTTGGATGTCAATTGATGAACCAAAACAACAATCCCGTGGACGAGTTTGATTCCCCACCTGGCATCGGAGGGAGCGGGCCCGATAGGCATCTCCTATCAAGGTGTAGCAGCCGTTCGCCAGGCACATGTTAAAACCGTTGATGAGCTCGTCGTCTACGGGCTGCTCACTCGGCACAATCTGCACCATGGCATTCCCGTCGACGTGCATCACCTGAAACGTAAATTAGTCCTCGTCATTCGTCAACACAACACGGAAATTAAGGTGATTTGTTCAGGGGAGACGCGTAGCTACCTGAACGCCTGCTAGGACGTGATCCGGCAAGACTCCAGCGTCGAGACGCGTCAGGACCCGGCCGTCCTCCCGGATGATCCTGATGATGTTGCCAATGCCTGTGTGATGGGCCCCGATGTGCGCTCCACAAAGTAGGGAGCTGAAGAACCTTCTGCACCTTGTACAGTACCGATCTTGATGGTGTTGGATTGATCTGTCAGGTTAATATACTGTCAGGTTCAGTTAACAAATAAAAGAGATATTTTCAGAAACACTTAACGTTAAGAAGAAAAGGGGGCCCACAGGACCAACGTCCAGGACGACCTTTTCTGTACGTGACTTATCTCTAAACGCCCTGATCGGGGGCGTCGCTAACCAACTGATGGTTCGTGGCCCCCTGTTGCATGCGCACATAAAAGGGGGAGCCCCGGTGGCTAGCGATCTCATCGGTTAGTCGCCTAGTCTCGCTGCTCCCCGATATTCCTAAGGCTCTGCACCGATCGCAGTCCGCGCACAAGCAACGGGAAGGCTGGAACCTCGTCGCTCTGTTCCAGGGCAGTGCAGGTGGCGGCCCGAGGGGATCAGGAGGATCCCCAGATCGTCATCGACCACAAGTTCGTCATCAACACCGCCACACCAAGCCTGCCTCAAGCAGGCGACGATGGGATCTTCAATGCCCCGTAATGCATCTCTAAACCTCTCTGATTATGATCATTAGGTGTTCTAGTGGCTATTGTTCACGATCTAGTGCCACCCCTAATGTTTTGGAACTAACAATGGTATCAGACGCCTAGTACTGCTAGCACTAGAACCCTAGTAGTGATCTGAGATCACAATTTTGTATAAAGATCATGTTTTCTTAGGCTGATTATGTTGATGTTTAGCCCCTGTTATGCATGCTAGGCTCTCAGATTTGGTATGCAAGCAATCTGATGATCCTATTTTAGTTTCGAAATCATGATTAAGCCTCAGATTAGCCCGAATTATTGTTTTATGATGCATGATTAGATGATGAATACACCCTAACCCTAATTCCCCAATTAAGGATGAACCCTAAATATGCAATTTGGCACGTTTTTGAGGATGATAACCTCACCTGACGCCGCCGGGTCGTTGCCTCTCCCTTCGGGGCCCGCCGGAGCAGCGATAGCTCCGGCGAGGGCAAGGATCCCGCGCCGCCGTTCCCTCCCGACGGAGGAGCGAGCGGATGGACGCGCCGCAAGGCGCGGAATGGACGCGCGGTTGCTGGCCGCCGAGCCACCTGCCGCCGTCGTTGACGAATGGCCGCCGAACGCCGGCGCACCCCACCAGTACAAGGACACCGGCACCAGTAGCCACGCTCGGCGGAGGAGCACGCGGGACTCGGTCCTCGCATGCTGCTCCGTCGAGCGCAGCCACCGTGCCGTGGTCACCCCGCGCGCCGCCGCCGTGGTCGCCCGCGCGCGCGCCGCGCCGCGCCGCGGCCGTGGTCGCCCCGCGCGCCGGCCGTGGTCGCCCGCGCGCCGCGCCGCCGGCCGTGGTCGCCGCGCCGCCGCGCGCCGAGCCGCCGTGGTCTCCGTCGCGGGATTTTCGGGTGGGGAATGATTTTAGGGTTAGGGTTTTCCATAAGCCACCGGTTTTGTTCCGGCCCTGGATGATCTCGGCCGTCCGATCCTCTGGACGGTCCAGATCAAGGCGGAGCAGCAGCCGGGCTGGGGGGTCCTTTTGGGCTGCATCTGAGAGTGGGCTTCGGCCCAGGTTGTTGACGGTCCAGTGTTTTCTGGGCTGACGATTTTCTGTTTTCTTTTATGTTTTTCAGTGCACTTTTATGTTAATACCTCATGTTTTATGCACTGTAATAAACAGAAAATAATTGCCTAAAATAATATGATCAGCAAACATGCTATTTGTTCTGGACAGAAATGAACCAACGAGATTTTTTGTTGAGAGTATTTAGTAAGTTTTAATGTTGAATTATCAAATTAAGCATCACATATGTAGTTCCTTAAATGATTTAAAGTTGATGTTTATTTTGAGAATGTCATGACTGCAAAAATAATTCTGACCAACGTTGTATTATTTCTGCAAGTCAACTCCCTAATGTTGTTCTAATTCGTGTCATTTCTGCCCAACGGTGTTTGACATAGAATAAGAATTTTTTATGGCATGCTTATATTTTATATTCATGCAACTTTACTTATGAATGTCCATGTCAAATTTCAGCTTCCGCTGCGATGCGTTATGATGCTGTCGAGCAGTTGACCGGCAGCAACTTTCCTCGTTGGAAGAACTCCATTGAGCTATGTTTGGCTTTCAACGAGTTTGATTATGCCTTAAGGGAGGATAAGCCCGTGGCGCCAGTTGCTGGTGCTACGGGGTATGATGAACTAAAGAAAACTTATGACTCCAAGATGGAGAAGTGGGACAAATCCAATCACGTTGCAATGCTCGTGATGAATTCTTCCATTTCACCTGAGATTATTGGGGCTCTCCCCAAGAAAGATACTGCTAAGGAATTTATGGAAGCCTTGGAGGAGCAATTCAAAGGCTCTGAAAAGGTTTATGCTCATGAGCTTTTTCACAAGCTACTTGGCAAGTATAAAAATGATGGTGATGTTAGGGGACACATACTGAGAATGATAAATGCTTCAAATAAACTGAAGCACCTAAAGTGTGAGCTCAGTGACAACCTCCTTATCATCATGATCTTGGAGTCCCTCCCTGAAGAGTTCGATCAGTTCAAGATCAACTACAATTCCATGAAGGAGAAGTGGACACTTGCTGAGATAGCCCCTCGGATTGTCCAGGAAGAAGAACGAATGATAAGGCAGAACAAGGATCAGGCTTTTCATGTTGGCTCCTCAAAGAGAAAGCATGACGGGTCAGGCCCTTCAAAGTCGCCAAAGAAAACCTTCAAGAAGGAAATGCCAAAGTTCAAAGCAAAGGAAAAGGATAATGGGCAGTCTTCAGCACCTACTGATAATGTGTGCTTCCACTGTAAGAAGGAAGGCCATTACAGGAAGGACTGTGCTGAATACCTCAAGTGGATGATGAAGAAAGGTACAGATGAAATCACTTTTGTTGATGAAATGTTATATACTGATTTCTCTTGTACATCATGGTGGATTGATTCAGGTGCAACTGCTCACGTTGCTAATTCTATGCAGGGATTAAATTTGATCCAAACCATAACAAGCGGGGCAAGACGACTTAGAGTTGCAAATGGAGTTGAAGTTGATGTTGAAGCTGTTGGGTCACTCACCTTGGAGCTCCACACCGGCTTTCACCTTCATTTAAATAATGTTCTTTATGTACCTACTTTAAGTAGGAATTTGATTTCAGTTTCTTGTCTCGATGATAACATGTTTGAGTGCAAGTTTGGTAACAAACAATTTGTTTTAAATTATTGTAATAATGATGTTGGCCTCGGTGTCAGACGAGGCAAACTATATATGTTATCTATGAATGATTATGTTTTGCATGTGAGTAATGTTTCGAATGTTGAGAAGAAATGGAAGGGTACTAGTACTTCTTCGAAATTGTGGCACTGTCGTTTGGGCCACATTTCGAGGGGGAGAATGGAAAGACTTATTAAAAATGATGTACTCCTCCCATTAGACTTCTCCGATGCGGACAAATGTGTTGATTGCATCAAAGGTAAATATGCAAAAACAATTAAGAAAGGAGCGGTAAGAGCCACGAGTGTCCTCGAACTCATACATACTGACATATGCGGACCTCTTAATGTTAAGTCTATAGATGGTTTTGATTCGTTCATCACCTTCACAGACGACTTTTCCCGTTATGGGTACATTTACCCTATACGTGATCGATCGGAAGCTTTGGACAAATTTAAAGTGTTCAAAGCCGAAGTTGAGAACCAACTAAATGCAAAAATTAAAGTTGTACGATCTGATCGCGGGGGAGAGTATTACGGTAGGCACGCTCCTTATGGGCAAATTCCAGGACCTTTTGCTAAGTTCCTAGCTGAGAATGGAATTGTTGCCCATTATTCAATGCCTGGTGAACCTCAACAAAATGGTGTGGCTGAGCGCCGCAATCGCACGCTTTTGGATATGGTGCGTAGCATGCTCAGTCATGCAAGTTTGCCGGTAAGCCTATGGATGGAGGCATTGAAGACGGCTGCACATATTTTAAATCTTGCTCCCACTAAGTCAGCACCGAACACACCTCACGAGATGTGGACGGGAAAGAAACCGAGCTTGAACTATTTACGTGTGTGGGGCTGTCCTGCTGAAGCTAGAATTTTCAATCCACAACTTAAGAAGTTAGACCCAAAAACGGTTAGTTGTTTCTTCGTCGGATACCCGCAAAGGGGAAAGGGATATCGTTTCTATTGCCCAGGTCATACCACTAAGTACGTGGAGACCCGGCAAGCGGTATTTTTTGAGGATAATGAAGTTAATGAAATAAGGAAGATCGATCTTGAGGAAAAGCGGGTGTGTGCTCCATCCCCGATTATCCAAAAGGTCGTTCTACCAATGCAGAGGAGAATCACTTCTAATGTTGAGACTGAACCTCACAGTTCTGGTCCTCAACCTGATGGTGATCCTGAAACTAATGATAACGCAAATCCAGAAGGTGAAGAAAATCACCAGTCGGATAATGAAGAAGATCCTCATAATAATAATGCCCCTCCACCACCATCGCCTGTGAGAAGATCACATCGAGAAAGAAGAAAAGCCATCTCAGATGATTATATCACCTACATGAGTGAGGATGTAGACGATATAGGAAAGGTGGAGGATCCAACCTCATACAAGGAGGCCATTAAGAGTTTGAATTCGTCTAAGTGGCAAATCGCCATGGAAGACGAGTTGAAATCAATGAGCTCAAATGATGTTTGGGACCTAGTAGAAGTTCCTAATGACGCCAAAAGAGTAGGCTCCAAATGGATCTACAAAACTAAGTACGACCCCAAAGGGAACATCGAAAGGTTCAAAGCTAGACTTGTGGCAAAAGGTTTCACACAGAGAGAAGGAATCGATTATAATGAGACTTTCTCTCCTGTGTCATCTAAAGATTCTTTTAGGATCGTCATGGCTCTGGTAGCTCATTTCGACCTAGAATTGCATCAAATGGACGTTAAGACGGCATTTCTAAATGGTGACCTTGATGAAGACGTATACATGACTCAGCCGGAAGGTTTTGTTGTGGAAGGAAAGGAACATTTAGCATGTCGTCTGAAGAAATCCATCTATGGCTTGAAGCAAGCTTCAAGACAGTGGTACCTCAAGTTCGATAAGATTATTAGAACTTTTGGTTTTACTGAAAATGTTAAGGACAACTGCATTTATGTTAAGTTTAAGGGCAGTAGGTTCACAATATTAGTCCTGTATGTGGATGACATATTATTGGCCTGCAGTGATAAGGATATGCTGCACGAGACCAAGAATTTTCTGTCTTCCAATTTTGATATGAAAGATCTCGGTGAAGCTTCATATGTCCTCGGCATTGAGATTCATCGAGATAGGTCTAAAGGTGTGTTGGGACTATCACAAAAGGCATACTTTGAGCGAGTACTAAAGAAATTCAATATGCATAAGTGCTCTGGCTCACCTGCCCCAGTAGTCAAGGGCGATAAGTTTGGGACATTTCAATGTCCGAGGAACCAAATTGAAACTGATCAGATGAAGTCGGTTCCTTATGCTTCAGTTGTCGGAAGCATCATGTATGCACAAGTTTGTACACGCCCTGATTTGGCTTTTATAACCGGGATGCTTGGCAGATTCCAATCAAATCCAGGACTAGACCACTGGAAGGCCGCAAAGAAAGTCTTGCGTTATATGCAAGAGACAAAAGGGTACATGCTTACGTACAGAAGGTCTGATAACCTACAAGTTGTTGGTTATTCAGATTCTGATCATGCCGGTTGTGTGGATAGTAAGAAATCCACGTCAGGTTATGTATTCACACTTGCCGGAGGAGCTATATCGTGGAAAAGCTCCAAACAAACTATAGTTGCTTCATCTACGATGCAAGCAGAGTTTATAGCATGTTATGAGGCCACTGGGCAGGCTGTATGGCTAAAGAATTTTATTCCCGGACTTAAAGTGGTCGACAACATTTCAAAACCACTTCTATTGTACTGCGATAATGAACCCGCAGTTTTCTATGCGAATAACAACAAGTCAAGTGATGCTGCCAAACACATTGACATTAAGTATCATGTTGTGATGCATAGGATCCAGGATCAAACAACTAATGTTAAGCATATAAGTACGACTCGTATGCTTGCGGATCCGCTAACGAAAGGCTTACCACCCAGAATCTTTCGTGAGCATGTTGCCGGCATGGGATTACTGGAAGCCTTATGATTCTGGAATAAAGGGACCACAATAAGAACCACTCCCAATAAGTATTATGTTATCCATTTCGAAATAGGCTGGTATGCTATAAGTGTTGAGGTTCAATAGCATTTTCATTGGCTGTTGCAACACCTCACTTTGGTTTATTATTTCTATGGAGAATGGGCAAATGAAGTTAACCTAACGATCAAGGGGGAGAATGTTGGATTGATCTGTCAGGTTAATATACTGTCAGGTTCAGTTAACAAATAAAAGAGATATTTTCAGAAACACTTAACGTTAAGAAGAAAAGGGGGCCCACAGGACCAACGTCCAGGACGACCTTTTCTGTACGTGACTTATCTCTAAACGCCCTGATCGGGGGCGTCGCTAACCAACTGATGGTTCGTGGCCCCCTGTTGCATGCGCACATAAAAGGGGGAGCCCCGGTGGCTAGCGATCTCATCTGTTAGTCGCCTAGTCTCGCTGCTCCCCGATATTCCTAAGGCTCTGCACCGATCGCAGTCCGCGCACAAGCAACGGGAAGGCTGGAACCTCGTCGCTCTGTTCCAGGGCAGTGCAGGTGGCGGCCCGAGGGGATCAGGAGGATCCCCAGATCGTCATCGACCACAAGTTCGTCATCAACACCGCCACACCAAGCCTGCCTCAAGCAGGCGACGATGGGATCTTCAATGCCCCGTAATGCATCTCTAAACCTCTCTGATTATGATCATTAGGTGTTCTAGTGGCTATTGTTCACGATCTAGTGCCACCCCTAATGTTTTGGAACTAACAGATGGAACTCGTTCAGAAACTGGATGTTCGCGGCGATCAACGCAGCCGCGTTGGCCCTCCCTCGAGCGCTACCTTCGTGCTGGTGTAGGTCCAGCTGCGGAGGAGCAAAAAAGAGTTTGGCATTTGGCTGGTGTTAGCAAGAATCAAATAAACTAGCGTCAATCTCTTTCTCTGCAATTAAATGAGCGTCGATCAGGGATTCCTACTCTGCAAGACGCACTGCAGCTCTCGCACGCGTGGTGCGCCCTGTCACCGCACTCTGGCCGCAAGCAAAAGAGCGGCTTTCCCTCGGGCGGTGGAGCTGGTCGGCGGCAGAGGGGTATGAAAGACTCCTGGCCATATGAAAATCGCTGGACATGGTCGAAGGAAAATCCGCAACCCTTGACGCCGTCGTGAGATACGGCGGGGCAATTCCCAGGAAGCACTCGGACCTAGGGAGGAAGAATCGAAAGACCGATCGAGAGGGATGCGTGACTGCGAGACACAAGCAAGAAGCACCGAAAAAACCCAAGAACCAGCAAGAAGCACCGAAAAACCCAAGAACCAGCAAGAAGCATCGATCGAACTCACTCGAGAAGGTTGATTCTACTCACCTGCGGTAGTGGGTTCGTGCGCAGGTTGGCCTGCGGGTGGTGAGCGTCCATGTGCGCCTGGCCGCAGCAGTGGCTGCAGACGGCCTGCGGGCACGCGAAGCAGAACCGGTCGGGCCTGCATCGTCGGCCGAAGTCGTGCAAGACGAACGCCTGCAGGTAACCCGGCGGCGGCGCTGCGGCGGCCATGGCGCGACGGCGGACTAGAGCAGGGCGAGGAGGAGGGCGAGCAGGAGGGAGGAAGGGGGCAGGCAGGGAAGAAGGCGAGGACGGGTGGAGTGGGGAAGAAGGGCGTCTGTTTGAAAGGCTACGGCTAGTTCTTGGTCTTGGCCTTATATATGCCGAACTGAACCGACCTGTCTTGCGATGTTCTTGCTGCTCGGCCGATCGAGGCCGCTTTGCCTGGCCAAGCAATGACCGCGCGCCGTGTGGGTGTGTCTCGCCTGGCCGGCTGGCCGCACAACGACGTGCCGTCGCGACGTACGCAGTGTGCGAGCGAGGTATCGTCCGGCCAGTCGGCATCCACCTCGGTTGCAATGGACATGAACACGCCAGGCGCGAGTGCGCCACGGTGCACGCCCACGGTTCCGGCGCCGGCGGGCCGGCGCGGCGGGCGCGTCGCCGAGGAAGCAGAGCAAACCGGACGACATGGCTCAAGCGTCGGAACTCCCGGCCGTGCACCGCGGACAAGCGGGCAACCTCCAACGCGTACGTCGCAGGCACCACCGGCCCCTTCAATCCTTGTGCCGTGACGGCGTCTCCGACGTGGCTCGATCTGCTCAGCAACCCCGGCCGGCTGCAGCAGCAAGCAAGGAGCGGCGGGCGCAACCGTGCAATGCGGCGGCCGGCTCGCTGCCTCCTCGCGCAACGCTCTGCCGCATCTGAATGGAAACACCGGCATGGCATGGCATTGAGCGCCTTCTGACGTCATGCATGGTGACACAATGTGCACGCGCTCGGTCGCTGCAGGGGTTCTGCTCCCCCGTTCTCCGATCATGGCGCTGCCCCGTAGTCCGCAAGCTCCGGCTCCGCCCAACCCTGCTCGTCGTCCGATGGTCGCCGGCCGGCCGGGCACTCTTTACGAGTTCGTGAAACCTTTTTTTTCTTTCGCGGGGCGATCGAGTGGTGAGTCGTGACAGTTGCACTGCATGGCTTTCCTTGCTAGCCAGACGCACGCATTATTAATTAATTATTAATTAGAGAGTGCACCCTCTCGTCTCGTCAAGCTAGCTAGCACAATCAAACTCTTAAAGAGTGACACCGCAATTTTGGCAAATTAATCCGTAAAAATGAAATATAGATGAATCGATCAAATTTGTTCTAGCTATATATCATCCACTCCCCTCCCGAGCGGTTCTGGAGGTGCCCTCCCACCCTGCAACCCTAGTAGGCCGACCCATCCCCTGCCCCGTTGGCCGGCGCCGCTGCCCTTGCCGCCGGCGGTAGCGGTGCCCTTCTCGCCGGATCCAGCGGATGGAATGGGGAGGTGCGCTCTGCAGCTGATTTTCGGGAGGATGGTCGATCTGCGGTGGGGGCACGGGGCGACGCGGCCCTCCTTGGCCGGTGCCTTAGGCCCTCCATCGGCGATGGGGCCGTCGCGGAGGTGGTTGTGCGCCCGTGGCTCGCGAGCCTGGTGGCGAGTGGGGTCATCGGGCCATGATCCGATCTGGCCTAGATGAACTCTGCCATGGCCAGGGGGCGGGATCTGGCCCTTCGGAGCTCGTACTACAGCCCTGCGCCTGGACAATCACCTTCCTCTTCGGTCTCTCCGACATGGAGGCGATCGGCGGCGTGGGAGCCTGTCGGACTCGCATATAAAGGTGTCAGTCCTAGGGTTTCTCCTCCTGTCAAGATGATGACCTACAGGTTTCCTGTCCTCATTGATCTGGCAGACGTGGCGTGTTCCAGAAGGCTCCGCCGACGTACTCCACTAGAGATTGTTGGAGGTTGCTGGATTGGGTGGGATTCGGTCATGCGCACCCATGTTTTTCTCTGACTGTTTGGTTTCAGAAGGAGCGCTTCAAAGCTCTCCTGGTTGTTAATATCATGGGGCATGTTCTCGTCCCATGATGTTGGCGGAGAATGTCGTGGAAGCCGAGATCTGAGGATTGGTGTTGATGGTTCGACTCTGGGCGGCAATGAGGAATTGGCTTGGTGATTTGTGACATGGAGCAGCGGCATGCTAGTGGGGGCGACTGCACATGAGAAGTTCATAGTCTTACCTTTCAGGGTAAAAACCCAAGGCCTGGCCTTAATTGGTTGTGACTGGTATTGTTCTTGTTGAAGGCATTGTTTTGAGAGTGGGGACTGATACGTCTCAAACGTATCTATAATTTCTTATGTTCCATGCTACTTTTATTACAATACTTGAATGTTTTATACATACTTTACAGCATTATTATACATTTTCCGGCACTAACCTATTAACAAGATGCCGAAGTGCCTGTTGCTGTTTTTGGTTTCAGAAATCCTAGTAAGGAAATATTCTAATTGGACGAAATCAACGCCCAGGGCCTATTTTTACACGAAGCTTCCAGAAGACCGAAAGAGAGAGGCCACGAGGTGGCCACACACTAGGCGGCACGCCGGCCCTGGCCGCGCGGCCCTAGTGTGTGGGCCCCCTCGTCGCCCCCCGACCTACCCTTCCGCCTACAAATAGCCTTCGTCGCGAAACCCTGTACCGAGAGCCACGATACGGAAAACCTTCCAGAGACGCCGCCGCGAATCCCATCTCGGGGGATTCAGGAGATCGCCGGCACCCTGCCAGAGGGGAATCATCACCGAGGGGCTCTACATCATCATGCCCGCCTCCGGATTGATGCGTGAGTAGTTCATCCTTGGACTATGGGTCCATAGCAGTAGCTAGTTGGTTGTCTTCTCCGCTTGTGCTATCATTGTTATAGATCTTGTGAGCTGCCTAACATGATCAAGATCATCTATTTGTAATGCTACATGTTGTGTTTGGCGGGATCCGATGAATATAGAATATTATGTTAAGTTGATTATCAATCTATCATATATGTGTTGTTTATGTTCTTGCATGCTCTCCGTTGCTAGTAGAGGCTCTGGCCAAGTTGATACTTGTAACTCCAAGAGGGGGTATTTATGCTCGATAGTGGGTTCATGCCTCCATTGAATCTGGGACAGTGACAGAAAGTTCTAAGGTTGTGGATGTGCTGTTGCTACTAGGGATAAAACATTGATGCTTTGTCTAAGGATATTTGTGTTGATTACATTATGCACCATACTTAATGCAATTATCTGTTGTTTACAACTTAATACCGGAAGGGGTTCGGATGATAACCTGAAGGTGGATTATTTAGGCATAGATGCATGCTGGATAGCGGTCTATGTACTTTGTCGTAATGCCCTGATTAAATCACATAGTAATCATCATTGATATGTATTGAATCTTTATTTGTCAATTGCCCGTCTGTAATTTGTTCACCCAGCATGTTAGTTATCTTATTGGAGAGACACCTCTAGTGCTGTGGACCCCGGTCCATTCTTTTACATCTGAATACATTCTACTGCAATCTTTGTTTTTACTGTTCTTTGCAAACAAACACCATCTTCCACTCGATACGTTTAATCCTTTGTTTTCAGCAAGCCGGTGAGATTGACAACCTCACTGTTACGTTGGGGCAAAGTACTTTGATTGTGTTGTGCAGGTTCCACGTTGGCGCCGGTTTCACTGGTGTTGCGCCGCACTACATTCCTCCACCAACAACCTTCACGTGCTTCTTGGCTCCTACTGGTTCGATAACCTTGGTTTCTTACTGAGGGAAAACTTACTGTTGTGCGCATCACACCTTCCTCTTGGGGTTCCCAACGGACGTGTACATCTACGCGCATCAAAGACTTTTTCTGGCGCCGTTGCCGGGGAACTGAAGAAAAGTTACGGCAACAAGACTTTTTTTGCGCCGTGCGGGAGATCAAGACACGCAAGGGGAGTCTCCACTTCCAATCTCTTTACTTTGTTTTTGTCTTGCTTTACTTTATTTTATTTACTGTCTTGTTTGCTTCATATTAAAAACACACAAAAAATTAGTTACTTTACTTATTGTCTTATTTACTAGCTCTATATCGAAAACACAAAAAAATTAGTTACTTGTCTTTACTTTATTTGCCTAGTTTACTTTACTACTGTTATAATGGGTACTCCTGAAAATACTAAGTTGTGTGACTTCACTAGCACAAATAATAATGATTTTATATGTACTCCTATTGCTCCACTGCTACTACAGCAGAATTCTATGAAATTAAACCTGCTTTATGAATCTTGTTATGAGAGAGCAATTTTCTGGTGTTAGTACTGATGATGTTGCTGCCCATCTTAATAATTTTGTTGAACTTTGTGAAATGCAAAAGTATAAGGACATAGATGGTGATATTATAAAACTGAAATTGTTTCCTTTCTCATTAAGAGGAAGAGCTAAAGATTGGTTGCTTTCTTTGCCTAAGAATAGTATTGATTCATGGACTAAATGTAAAGATGCTTTTATTAGTAAATATTATCCTCCTGCTAAGATTATATCTTTGAGAAGTAGCATAATGAATTTTAAACAATTTGATAATGAACATGTTGCTCAAGCATGGGAGAGAATGAAATCTTTGGTAAAGAATTGCCCAACCCATGGACTGACTACTTGGATGATCATCCAAACCTTTTATGCAGGATTGAATTTTTCCTCAAGGAACCTATTGGATTCGGCTGCTGGAGGTACTTTTATGTCCATCACTCTGGGCGCCGCAACCAAATTACTTGACGATATGATGATCAATTACTCTGAATGGCACACTGAAAGAACTCCTCAAGGTAAGAAGGTAAATTCTGTTGAAGAAACCTCTTCTTTGGGTGATAAGATTGATGCTATTATGTCTATGCTTGCAAATGGTAGATCTCATATTGATCCTAATAATGTTCCTTTAGCTTCATTGGTTGCTCAAGAAGAAAATGTTGATGTGAATTTCATTAAGAACAATAATTTCAACAACAATGCTTATAGGAATAATTATGGTAACAACAACTATAGGCCATATCCTCCTAATAATGGTAATGGTTATGGTAATTCTTATGGTAATTCTTACAACAATAATAAGAGTGTACCCTCTGGTCTTGAAGCCATGCTTAAAGAATTCATTAGTACACAAACTGCTTTCAATAAAACTGTTGAAGAAAAGCTTGGTAAAATTGATGTTCTTGCTTCTAAGGTTGATAGTCTAGCTCTTGATGTTGATCTTTTAAAATTGAAAGTTATGCCTGAGGAAGTTGAAGATGCTAGGTTTGCTAAAACAAATGCCATCCAAATTTGAATTAATGATAATATTAGATTGTTGGCTGAATTGCATGCTAGGTGGGATAGAGAAGAAAAAGAAAAACTTGCTAAAGAATATAATGTAGCTAAAGTATGGACTATTACCACCACTAGTAATGTTGATTCTTCACATGTTGCTGCACCTCCTACTATCAATGGTAAAATAATTGGTGTTGGCAATGTTTCTACTCCTAGTGCAAAGCGTACAAAATTGCCTGAAACTGCTGAAACTGTTTGTGATAAAACTGCTGAAATTTTTCAAAATATTGGTGACAATGATTCCATTGCTGTAGAACATAATGGTTTAGATTTTGATGATTGTCATATTACTGAAGTTATAAAGTTCTTACAAAAACTTGCTAGAAGTCCCAATGCTAGTGCTATGAATTTAGCCTTTACAAAACATATTACAAATGCTCTCATTAAAGCTAGGGAAGAGAAATTAAAACTTGAAACTTCTATTCCTAGGAAGTTAGAAGATGGTTGGGAGCCCATCATTAAAATAAAATTCAATGACTTTGAATGTAATGCTTTATGTGATCTTGGTGCAAGTATTTCTGTTATGCCTAAAAAGATTTATGATATGTTTGACTTGCCACCATTGAAGAATTATTATTTGGATGTTAATCTTGCCGATAATGTTAAAAGAAACCTTTGGGGAGGATTGATAATGTGCGCATTACGGTTAACAATAACCTTGTCCCCGTTGATTTTGTTGTCTTAGATATCGAATGCAATGCATCTTGTCCTATTGTGTTGGGAAGACCTTTTCTTCGAACCGTTGGTGCTGTTATTGATATGAAGGAAGGTAATATTAAATATCAATTTCCTCTCAATAAAGGTATGGAACACTTCCCTAGAAAGAGAATGAAGTTGCCTTTTGATTCTATTATTAGAACAAGTTATGATGTTGATGCTTCTTCTCTTGATGTTACTTGATTTGCACTTTCTGCGCCTAGCTGAAAGGCGTTAAAGAAAAGCACTTCTTGGGAGATAACCCATGTTTTATTTTATTTCCTGTATTGTTGAGTCTTGGAAGTTGTTTACTACTGTAGCAACCTCTCCTTATCATGTTTTTGTGCCAAGTAAAGTTTCTATGTTAAAGTTGATGATAGATTTGGATCGCTGCGCAGAAACAGCATTGCTGTCTGTCACGAATTCTCGCAGAAGTCTCTGCAAAAAAAATAGAAAACATCTGCAAATTTACGAGCTTTATCCTCATATATGTACGCAACTTTCATTAGTTTCGAGTTTTTCCATTTGAGCAAGTTAAGTGCCCCTGTCAGATTCATCTTTACGGACTGTTCTTTTTGACAGATTCTGTCTTTTATTTCGCATTGCCGCTTTTGCTATGTTGAATGAGTTTCTTTGTTCCATTAACTTTCAGAAGCTTTGTGCAATGTCCAGAAGTGTTAAGAATGATTGTGTCACCTCTGAATGTGTGAATTTTTGGTTATACACTAACCCTCTAATAAGTTTGCTTGAAGTTTGTGTGAAGGAAGTTTTCAAGGGTCAAGAGAAGAGGATGATATACTATGATCAAGAAGAGTGAAAGGTCTAAGCTTGGGGATGCCCCGGTGGTTCATCCCTGCATATTTTAAGAAGACTCAGGCATCCCCTTCTTCATCGACAACATTATCAGGTCACTTCTAGTGAAACTATATTTTTATTCCATCACATCCTATGTTCTTTACTTGGAGCGTCGGTTTGCTTTTATTTTTGTTTTGTTTTGAATAAAGTTGGATCCCACCATTCTTATATTGGAGATATTACGCTCCGCTTTTTCATATGGAACACTTGTGTTCTTAGTTGTGCTTTAATGTTCATGGCGAAGGCTGAAATTGCTTCGTTAAATTGCTATTTGGTTGGAATCGGAAAATGCTGCATATGGTTTGGTAAATTTGGCAATTGTTTGAGCTCTCATTAGATCATGTTTAAGCTCTTGCATCATGTAGTTTAATCTATTAATGAAGAACTACCGTAAAGCTTGTTTAATTTGGTTTGCATGATTGGTCTCTCTAAGTCTAGATATTTTCGGGTAAAGTGTTTGAACAACAAGGAAGACAGTGTAGAGCCTTATACTGCTTGCAATATGTTCTTGTGTGAGTTTTGCTGTACCTGTTTATACTTGTGTTTGCTTCAAATAACCTTGCTAGCCCAAACCTTGTACTGAGAGGAAATGCTTCTCGTGCATCCAAACACCTTGAGCCAAAACCCATGC
Organism: Lolium multiflorum; assembly: GCA_030979885.1. Taxonomy (NCBI): domain Eukaryota; kingdom Viridiplantae; phylum Streptophyta; class Magnoliopsida; order Poales; family Poaceae; genus Lolium; species Lolium multiflorum. The sequence continues at coordinate 229,908,781 of CM061750.1, read as the reverse complement.
CATTTGTGTCCACCATATCTACCTACTATGTGGTATTTTTCTGCCATTCCAAAGTAAATTACTTGAGTTCTACCTTTAAAATTTCATTCCTTTACTTTTACAATATATAGCTCATGGGACAAATAGCTTAAAAACTATTGTGGTGATGAATATGTAGTTATGTGTCTTAATTCTTATAAGTTGCTTGTTGAGCGGTAACCATGTTTCTGGGGACGCCATCAACTTTACCTTTGTTGGATATCATGTGAGATGATATGCATGTTCGTCTTGAAGTAAGTGCGATTTCATGATCAAATGGTTTGAGTATGCATATGTTAGAGAAGAACATTGGGCCGCTAACTAAAGCCATGTATCATGGTGGAAGTTTCAGTTTGGACATACAATCTCAATCTCTTATGAGAATATTAACTGTTGTTGAATGCTTAAGCATTAAAAGAGGAGTCCATTATCTGTTGTCTATGTTGTCCCGGTATAGATGTCTAAGTTGAGAATAATCAAAAGCGAGAAATCCAATGCGTGCTTTCTCCTTAGACACTTGTACAGGCGGCATAGAGGTACCCCTTTGTGACACTTGGTTGAAACATATGTTATGCGATGATAATCCGTGTCTTCCGAGCTAAGTAGGACAAGGTGCGAGCACTATTAGTACTCTATGCATGAGACATGCAACTTGTAGGAAGTATTATGCATAGCGCATATGAATTATTACTACCGTTGACAAAATTGTTTCTATGTTTTCAAAATAAAAGCTCTAGCACAAAAATAGTAATCCATGCTTCCCTCTGCGAAGGGCCATTCTTTTACTTTATTGTTGAGTCAGTTTACCCACTTCTTTCTATCTTAGAAACAAACACTTGTGTTAACTGTGTGCATTGATTCTTACATGTTTACTTATTGCACTTGTTATATTACTCTATGTTGACAAATATCCATGAGATATACATGTTACAAGTTGAAAGCAATTGCTGAAACTTAATCATCCTTTGTGTTGCTTCAATGCATTCTACTTTGAATTTATTGCTTATGAGTTAGCTCTTATGCAACTCTTATTGATACTTGTCTTGAAAGTACTATTCATGAAAAGTTTTGCTATATGATTCATTTGCTTAGTCATTATCTTTGTTAGCAATCTTTTGTTCAGATCACTCCATTCATCTCATATGCTTTACAATAATGTTGATCAAGATTATGTTGGTAGCATGTCACTTCAGAAATTATTTGTGTTATCGTTTACCTACTCGAGGACGAGTAGGAACTAAGCTTGGGGATGCTTGATACGTCTCAAACGTATCTATAATTTCTTATGTTCCATGCTACTTTTATTACAATACTTGAATGTTTTATACATACTTTACAACATTATTATACATTTTCCACTAACCTATTAACAAGATGCCGAAGTGCCGTTTTGTTTTCCTGTTTTTGGTTTCAGAAATCCTAGTAAGGAAATATTCTCGGAATTGGACGAAATCAACGCCTGGGGCATATTTTTACACGAAGCTTCCAAGACCGAAAGGGAGACAGTGGGGCCACGAGGTGGCCACCAGCGGCGCGGCCCAGGCCCTGGCCGCACGCCCTAGTGTGTGGGCCCCTCGCCGCCCGACCTACCCTTCCGCCTACAAATAGCCTTCGTCGCGAAACCCCCTGTCCGAGAGCCACAATACGGAAAACCGGAGACGCCGCCGTCGCGAATCCCATCTCGGGGATTCAGGAGATCGCCTCCGGCACCCTGCCGGAGAGGGGAATCATCACCGGAGGGCTCTACATCATCATGCCCGCCTCCGGATTGATGCGTGAGTAGTTCATCCTTGGACTATGGGTCCATAGCAGTAGCTAGTTGGTTGTCTTCTCCGCTTGTGCTATCGTTGTTATAGATCTTGTGAGCTGCCTAACATGATCAAGATCATCTATTTGTAATGCTACATGTTGTGTTTGGCGGGATCCGATGAATATAGAATATTATGTTAAGTTGATTATCAATCTATCATATATGTGTTGTTTATGTTCTTGCATGCTCTCCGTTGCTAGTAGAGGCTCTGGCCAAGTTGATACTTGTAACTCCAAGAGGGGGTATTTATGCTCGATAGTGGGTTCATGCCTCCATTGAATCTGGGACAGTGAAAGTTCTAAGGTTGTGGATGTGCTGTTGCTACTAGGGATAAAACATTGATGCTTTTTCTAAGGATATTTGTGTTGATTACATTACGCACCATACTTAATGCAATTATCTGTTGTTTACAACTTAATACCGGAAGGGGTTCGGATGATAACCTGAAGGTGGATTATTTAGGCATAGATGCATGGGATAGCGGTCTATGTACTTTGTCGTAATGCCCGATTAAATCACATAGTAATCATCATTGATATGTATTGAATCTTTATTTGTCAATTGCCCGTCTGTAATTTGTTCACCCAGCATGTTAGTTATCTTATTGGAGAGACACCTCTAGTGAACTGTGGACCCCGGTCCATTCTTTTACATCTGAATACATTCTACGCAATCTCTTTTACTGTTCTTTGCAAACAAACACCATCTTCCACTCGATACGTTTAATCCTTTGTTTTCAGCAAGCCGGTGAGATTGACAACCTCACTGTTACGTTGGGGCAAAGTACTTTGATTGTGTTGTGCAGGTTTCACGTTGGCGCCGGTTTCACTAGTGTTGCGCCGCACTACATTCCTCCACCAACAACCTTCACGTGCTTCTTGGCTCCTACTGGTTCGATAACCTTGGTTTCTTACTGAGGGAAAACTTACTGCTGTGCGCATCACACCTTCCTCTTGGGGTTCCCAACGGACGTGTACATCTACGCGTATCAGGACCTTTCTGGACTTCCGTTGTTGTCTCGGTGGTGTTAGTACTGCTGCTCCAAGGAATAGATTACTGTAACGAGACTTTTCTTTTGTGTAATTCTTCTTTCTTTTTTTTGGCTATGTGCATCCGTAATGCCGCTAGGGCAATACGTTGTTCCAGGGGCTAGGTGTATTTAGTATCTCCGGGATATTAATATATACCCCTTATCGAAAAAAATTATCATCCATGTCCTCCACCTTCTCCCTCTCTAATCTAGGTATCGCTCGCTTCTCTCTATTGTGATGTCGCCATGTTTCGGGTCTTAAAAAAGCCTAGTATATAATTAGAAATTGGTGTTTGTTTAGTGTATCAAAGGAAAGATTTTACACTTCAGGGGATGCACAAATATCCACATGTACATCCAAGAGTCTTAAGAATCTTACAAATTCAAAATGTTGTGGTTGTTTATTGTACTCACTCCGATCCATATTACTTGATGCTAAACTAGTGATAAGTGGGTTCTTGATCAGGGCCCTCATACTTTAGATATTTATCATACTTCTATGTGGAAATCTGGTGATAAGTGAATCCATGCTGGCATGCTGCCCCCGAGAACCTTGTTAATTATAAGACCAAACTTAGTCTTGTCCTCAAGAGGATTGTGTTTTTTCTTAGAAAGATCTATTTATATTTATTCCTTGCTAATCTTGTGTACTGATAACTTCAACTCCTTGTGGATTTGACACCCAATACCTACCCTGAAGTGCTATAGTTGATGCCACTGCATTTGTGGGTAGCACGGCACTTTTTGAGCGTCGCTGCAAGGGAAAGTAGCTCTATTTGATGATGAAATGAGAACCTGGGCCAATGAGTTTTATAGCAATCTTTTTTCCTCTGAGGGGGATAATCATATGGAACGTATCCTTGATAAAATTGAAAATTTTGTCTCTGAAGACATGAACAATACGTTGACAGCAACGATATCAGATGAAGAAATAGAGTCAGCCCTTTTTCAAATGGGTCCGACAAAATCTCCGGGGCCTGATGGTCTCCCAGCTCTGTTTTATCAGCGCCACTGGCCGTTATTAAAATTTGAGGTATGTGCTGCGGTGAGAGATTTTTTGGCGGGAAGGGACAGCCCTTTAGACTTCAATGATACTATTCTAGTGCTAATCCCGAAGGTCAATTCCCCTGAAAATCTTACGCGGTTTCGACCGATTAGCCTCTGTAATGTTCTGTACAAGCTTGCTTCCAAGGTCATAGCAAATCGTCTGAAGAAAATTCTACCCATCCTCATCTCGGAATTGCAAAGTGCGTTTGTCCCCGGAAGGTTAATAACGGACAATGTTTTTATTGCTTATGAATGTACACATGCTATCAGAACTCGAAAAAGAAAAACTCCATTGTGCGCAGTCAAATTGGACATGATGAAAGCATATGATAGGGTCGAATGGATTTTCTTGGAAAAAATGTTGTTTCAACTGGGCTTTTCGGACCAGTGGGTGAAGATGGTTATGCGCTGTTTAACCTCGGTCAGATTCACTGTCAAGCTGAATGGGGGTTGCTCTGATCCTTTTCTTCCTTTGAGAGGCCTTCGACAGTGTAATCCGTTATCGCCTTATTTGTTTCTATTCTGTGTGGAAGGGTTCTCTGCGCTGTTGAAGGAAGCTCAGGGAAATAATGCTTTGAGAGGGGTGCAAGAGGTCCACATATTACTCATTTGCTTTTTGCTGATGACAGCATTGTTTTCCTTGAAGCTTCTCAAGAAAGCTTCCAAGAGTTAAGAAGAGTTTTGCAAGATTACGAGGTAAGCTCAGGCCAAAGAGTAAACCTTCAAAAGTCTTCTATTTTTTTCGGACCAGTGTGCAATAATGAGCTCAAGATGGATTTAAAATCACGTATTGGAATTTCATGTGAAGCCCTTTCTGAACGCTACCTAGGACTGCCTACGGTAGTTGGTCGATCAAAAGAGGGGTGTTTCAAATATATTACAGAGCGATCCTGGGGCAAAGTGAAGGGTTTTAAGGGGCAAGGTTTGTCAAAGGCGGCCAAAGGTTTTCTTGTTAAATCTGTTTTGCAGGCTGTACCAGCGTATCCAATGAGTTGTTTTCAGTTCACGAAGAACCAATGCAAAAGACTCAGCTCTGTATCCTCAAATTTCTGGTGGGGAGAAGCAGATGGTCAACGTAAAGTCCACTGGATAGGTTGGGATAGAATGTGCCGAAGTAAGGACCGAGGAGGTTTGGGTTTCCGTGACTTTGAGAGCTTCAATCAAGCGTTCTTGGCCAAGCAAGGATGGCGTTTAATCACGGAGCCAGAGTCCCTGTGCGCACAGGTGCTCAGGGCAAGGTACTACAAGGACGGCAATTTTTTGTCGGCAAAATGTCCAAAAAGAGCTTCCTTTACATGGAGGAGTATTACTCATGGTCGGGACTTGCTTCGGTCAGGCTTGATATGGAGGATTGGTGATGGCTCATGCATTAAAGCGATGACGGATAATTGGATTCCAAGATCGAGTGCTCAACATCCACTGGGATGTAAGCAAAACAGCTGTCCTGAAAGAGTTCGTGATTTTCTCCTTCCTGATGGTGGCGCATGGGATGAGGACAAGCTCCGGATGTACTTCTATGATCAAGATGTATCTGATATCCTATGCACACAGATTGGGAGGGCTGGGGCAGAAGATCTTGTAGGATGGAATCATACGAAAAATGGACTTTTTTCTGTTAAGTCCGCATATCACCTGGCTGTTCAGAGGAGGCAGGCAGTAAATGGAATGATAGAGTCATCCAGGACATGCCATCAACATAAGGGGTGGCTGGCGCTATGGGCTGCGAATGTCCCAGGGAAGGTTAAAGTACATTTCTGGCGGCTTATTGAGAATGGCTTAGCGGTGGGCACTGAACTCAAACATCGGCGAATCAAAGACGGAGTTAACTGTCTAGTATGCCACAAAGAAGAGAGTTTGATGCACCGCTTCTGGGGTTGTTCTCATTCAGCTTTAGCCTGGAACTTGCTCTCACAGGAGGTTGGTTGTTCACTAGATAAACCACCAGCTCGATTGGCTTGCCACTCTGATCTCAGAGGGTGGCTCCTGGATTGGATCGGTAAATCCAAAGGAAAGCACGTTTCATGGATATTGATGATGCTGTACAATCTTTGGGCTGCTAGAAATGAAGCCAGGGAGCCCCGAAGAATTGATGATCCCCTATCTATTGCAAGGCGGACGGTGGCGGGTGTGGAGGAGTGGCTTGGGCTGCACAGTCCGGCTCCATCGAAGAAACGTGAGAACGAACTTTGGTTACCACCAGAGGAGGGATGGCACAAGGCCAACGTTGATGGGGCCTTTAGACACTCGGAAGCGAGGGGTGGCGGTGGCGTGGTTATCCGCGATTGCCATGGCAGTTTCGTTGCTGGAGCAAGCCATTTTTTCCCCATGTTGCCGATGCTGAAGGGGCTGAATTACTGGCTTGCAAGAGGGGTCTGGTGGTGGCAAGGGAGGCAGGGGTCCAGCGGATCATTCTAGAGACGGACAGCGTCGAGGTTGCGGCGAAGTTGAAGGGCGAGGGGCAGGATCGTTCCATCTACGGTCCGTTAGTTCGTGAAATAAAATCCCTCTTCGGAAGTGTAAGGGTATATTGCCCCTATGTGTGGTTTCGGTAATTAATGACAACCCCTATGGACTAATGTTTTCATTGAGTTTATATGAAGGAATATTCCATAGGTACTACTTGTACTTCATGTGTTGGATTCAAGTATGGATGCCATGAAGATAAAGGTATTCCTTGTGTATTGGCATCAAGATCATCGGTATGAAGATATATATATATATATGATATGATCAAGAAGAAGAAATGAAGATGGAGTTCTTATGTGGAACTCAATATTAGCCATGCTCTATCTTAAGTGAGTATGTGAAGATACAAGGTTGAGTTGGGCAAGTTCAAGATGAGCATCTCAAGTGAATCACATGCTTGAAGCTTGCCGTCCATTTGGTGATAATGGACTAGTGAAGATGTGCATCAATGGAGCTTTCCCATCATAGTGTATGGGGGAGCATTTGTGAGTCTTCACGAAGCAACATTGGTCAAGTGAGGCATTCCGGCTTGAGTGAAGCTTGAAGAGTTATCATCAAGATCAAGCGGGATGCGCAAGGCAAAGGTATGGCCTTGCTAGGTTTTCCTTTTACCGGTCTCAAGGTGGATGTTGGGAGACCGGATTATAGGATAGATAGCCGCACTATTAAGAGGGGCTTTCGGTTGAGTAACTTGATCACATCGTCTTAGGGAGCTCAATCCTTTGCATACTTTGCATATCCTTATTGCTTCTTGGTGTTTCTATGTGTAAGGTTCTTGAGCTTGTTGCTAGCTTTACAACAAGCCCAAGTTCATCGAAAACGGAGTTCGCATGCATCTTCTATTGCGTTTTCAAGGTTGGGTGATTTTATCGGTTATTCATGATATAAGGTTCTACCTTTTATATTTATGATAAAATCCCCTCCTACAGATTCTTGTGTTTTCACTTTTTATAGGATAGCATTTGTCGTTATCTTCCAAACGAAATTAGTTTCATGTCAATCGGAGTTCGGGAGCTCTAGTTATTAAAGGAAAAGGAAAAAGAAGAAAAAGAGGAAAAAGAAAAGAGGGGCAGCCGGTTGGCGACGGTCCGCCGGGCTGCTCGCCGGCCCACCCGGGACAGCCGGTTGGCGACCGGTCCGCCGGGCTGCACGCCGGCCCACTCGGCTGCCGCCCCGGTCTGACCGGCCTGCTGCCTCGTCCGCCAGCGCCACCGGCCCGCCCGGGCCCCGCCGGACCGGCCCCCGCCGGATGGGCTTCAAGCCCCCGCGCGGCCTGCTCCCCGCTCCGCCGTGCGCTATTGGGCCGCCTCCCCGCGCGGCCTGCTCTCACGCGCCGCCCACGCGCCCGCGCGCCTCCAGCCTTTTCGCCGCTCAGCGCGCTCGCCGCCCTGCCCGGTTGCTGGGCCGGCCCGACCGGGCTGCTGACCGGCCTGGCCGGCTGCTGCCCCGGTCGGCCGGCCTGGTGGCCGGCTGGGCCACTTTTTCTGCCCGTTTTTCTTCCCTTTCTCTTGTCTTTTTCCCCCCAACGGTTTTATTTGCTCCTAGCTATAAATAGACCTTTCTTCCACCTTGAGCAACTACTTCTTCCCTTTTCTCTCACCTCCATTGTTGCATTTGAAGAAGTTGCTCTCTCCCTTGATTCCTCCAACCATTCTTGCTCATACTTGAGGATTTGAGAGAGGAGATCTAGATCTACACTTCCACCAAACCATTTCTTCTCTAAGTGAGGGAATCTCTTGGGATCTAGATCTTGGAGTCTTTGGTTGACTTTCCCCCTTGTTCTTCCTCTCCAATCTCATCCTAGCATTCGTTGCTTTGGTGGGATTTGAGTGTGAAGGACTTGAACACCTCCGGTGTTCTTGCTTTGCATCATTGCATAGTGTTGAGCTCTCCACCACGATTTGTTCGAGTGAGAGACCGTGAGCTTGTTACTCTTGGAGGGTGACCTCCTAGTTGGCTTGGTTGGTGTCCCGGTGATCTCTTCGTGGAAGATTGTGAAGGGGCCCGGGCTTCTCCTTCGTGGAGCTTGTGAAGTGGTTGTGGAGCTTGCCATCTCCGGAGCGGAGGAAAAGCTAACCATAAGGAAAGGGCCATTATCCTTCGTGGGTGTGGTTCGGAGAATAGGGTGAGCCTTCGTGGCGCGGGGAATCCTTCGTGGGACCTCCACTCCTCCAAACGTGACGTACCTTGTTGCAAAGCAAGGGAACACGGGAATACATCCTCGTCTCCGCGTGCCTCGGTTATTTCTATACCCGAGCTCTCTTTCCTTGTGATAGCCATCGTGCTTGAAGTACATATATCTTGCTATCACTTGTGCTACATATATCTTGTGCCTATCTTGCTTAGCTCTAGTTGCTATTGTTACACTTAGTTGAGCTTAGCATATTTAGGGTTTGTGCTTGTAAACTAAACAATAGTTTAATTCCGCATTATTACAAGACAAATCCGTAAGAGTTTTTAATTGCCTATTCACCCCCCTCTAGGCGACATCTCGATCTTTCAATTGGTATCAGAGCAAGGTCTCTCCTTGTTTAAGGCTTCACCGCCTTGAGAGTAAAGATGTCGGCTAGTAATTTAGTGCACAATGACACAATTATCTTTGTTGGCACAAATTATCTTTTGTGGCGAAATTGCTTGCTTTGCAAACTTCGGACCTTGTGTCCAAACATTGAGCAATTTCTAGATGTAGGTTTTTCTCCTCCGATGGATCCTCAAAATCTATCTTTAGAGGATGAGAAAAACTTACATCTTGAAGCTCTAGTATCTAATGAGCTTTTATTCTCCTTGAGACCCGATTTTCGTAGGTTCTTGATATATATAAAGCGAAAGTCGTCTCATGAGATGTGGATCAAGCTTAAAGAAATGTTTGGTGGATCCATTTCTCATTTGGTCGATGGTGTCTCCGAGGAGCTCTCTTCCCCTTCACATCATGAAGAGCTCCAAGTTGCTTCCACCTCCGGCCGTGATGATATATCATCTACTTCCACTTCACCAACGTGTTGCAAGACACAAGGTAATGATATGGTGAGTGGTGAGGGAAATTGCAATGTTGATATTGTGCTCAATATTGATGACTCTTCATCTCTATCTCATTGCAATGTTTCCTCTTTGGACTTAAACACATCGAGCATTGAAAATAGCCTACATGCTTGTGTTGATAGTCCTTGCATATCATGTGTAAATTGCTTACATAGATCTCATGATGATATGCTTGCCTTGTCTTGCTCCCATAATCAAAATGCTTCTATTTCCTCTAGTTGCTTGTTGACTAACAATGTAGAGGAAACCAAACACTCTATGGATCAAGACATGTTTTCAAATAAGGATTCAAGAATTTCTTCATCTTCATCCTCCGGTATGCACTTGTGCCTTATGGCAAATGGATCAAAGGTATCTCCTACTTTGACTCCTAACACTTCCTCTAATGATGAAAGTGATGATGATGACAATGATGAAGAATATAATATCTTGGTGCATAATATGGCAATGGTATATGCTTCTCTTCATGGTAATAAAGAAGCTCGTGCTAATCTCGAACACTCTATGGATACCTTGAGTAAATATAGGGAAACCATAGTGGAGTTGGAGTCCCATGTTGAAAATGGGGAAATGAGATTCACTCTCCTCAAGCATGAGCTAAAAGATGAGAAGCATACTAATTTTATGCTCACACAAAAATTTGAATCCTATAAGCATGAAAATGAGAAAACTATTGTTGATGCTTGTGCTACTAACTCTACTTCTTGTGAAGCATCTATCTTAAAGGAGAATGTTGAGTTAAGAGCTCAACTTGAGTTGCTAACTAGCAATTATAGGAAATTGGAAGAAAGTCATAAAAAGCTCTCGGGCTCTCATGATGACCTTCTAATTTCCTATGATGGGCTAAAGTTAGCTCATGAGGCTAGTGTCACTAAGGTAACATCTTGTGAGTCTCATATGGACATTAGCACAATCTCTACTACAAATGCTAAATTGCCATGTGCTAGTCCTTGTAATCCATCTAGTCAAACTAGTGATACACCTTGTGTTGGATTACTTGCTTTGCCTTGTTGCTCTAACAATGAAGCTTCTACTTCCTCTAGTACTTGTATTTCTACTAACCATGTAGAGGAAATCAAAGAGCTCGAGGCCCAAGTCCTTTCTTTAAAGAAAGACTTGGAAAAGCGTCATGAAGGGAAATCCGCACTTGACAAGATGTTAAGTGTGCAACAATCCCCCAATGACAAGAGTGGACTTGGATTCAACTCCAATAACAAGAACAAGTCCAAGAGCAAGAGCAACAAGAAGAAGGGCCAAGACAAAGTCAAGGATCCGGCCAAGTTGGTTTGCTTCAAGTGCAAGGTTGAAGGGCATCATGTTAGATCATGCCCATTAAAGAAGAAGAAGCACTTGAGTGAGAAACAACAAGGGAAACGGCCACAAGGTCAAGGTCAAGCTCATGCTCGACCTCAAGTTGAAGATAGGCCACTTCCCAAGAAGAATCAACATATTGTTCCCCAAGAGAAGAAATCAATAAAGAAGAGAAAGGGGAACACTTGCTACTTATGTCGTGTGAAGGGGCACTTTGCTTCTTCATGTTTAAGTGGTACCTTATCCAACCCTATCATTGTTGATAATGATTATTCTCTTGGTAAGGATAAGGATGGCAATGTGTTTGCCAAGTTTGTTGGAACTCAAAGTGGCTTCAAGAAAAGAACCATTTGGGTTGCCAAGCCTATTGTGACTAACCTCTTAGGACCCAACTTGGTTGGGGACCAACAAGCTCAAACGTGATCAATAGGTGCATGTGGAGGTCATTGGAGACTTGGCTAATTCATGAAGAATTAAGGGATCTTCATATATTATATTTTGACCAAGCCAAGTCGTATGGATCATCATCTATATCTTATATCCAATGTTCCTCCTTGCGGTAACTTATACTTCAACTCTTCATATTCATTGTAAGTTACTTGCCCCTTTGCATGTTTGGTTTTGTATCAAATATGTGTTTGTATGTGTTGAGTCTTACTTGCCTATCTTGTGTATTCAAGTATGTTTGTTTGACTCATCATATACTTGTGTATTGTTGTGAGCCTAATGCATCTTGATGACATCTTATTTGGCTCTCTTTGAGTGATTAATGGAACATCCCATTTTGGGGGAGTGATATGCATTGTGCATCTCTCTTTCTTTAAAATGTGTGTATGGGGGTACCACCACTTAGTATTGATATTGCAAGATTATCTAGTCACTATGTGGTGTGTCATACTCATGAGAAATTCAAATTCTAAATGTCCATTAATCATCTCTAGTTGAATTTTAGTTGCCTCTTGTTTAGAAGAAATGTTTTATCACATTATGGGGGAGTAATATGTTTTGTACATATCACAAGCCTAGAAAATGTGAACATATGAGGTTATGCCACTTAGAGTTGATGCTCTTAATTATCTTGTTTCTAGGTGGCATGTTTGCTCAAACAAGCTCCATTTCTATTGAAAAACTTTTATTGGCTCATCTTATGGATTCTTGTTTGAGTAAGAAATTCTTGGTACGGTTTTTCCTCAAATACATATCTCTATATCTTATTTGGGACACCGTTTGCTTCATGTTATTCTAATCATTGCCGTGCGTGATTGTTTGACTAGTTGAAGCTATCAAGAATCTTCATCCGTGCATAGTGCTTAATTCTATATACTTATCCTATGCCTTTTATTGTGAAGTTGATCCTTACTATCATTGTCAATTCACCACCGGAAATTATTTTCAATATACTCATTGTCTTTGACAATTGATAACCTTGTATGTGGTTGAATTCATGGATCATCTTCACCTTGGATTGCTTCTTATTTACTTATTTTATTTCCAAGAAATCTTTGTTGCTCCCACGTGTCTTCTTTGTCCCTTTGAAAAATCTTTTGATAAACTCTCTTGATTCATATCAAGTGTTTGTTTTGGAAGACAAACCTTTTCCTTACGGTACATTGTGCCATTGTGAAAAGTGTAGAGGGTTTGGTTTATTTGTTGGAACCTTGCTCTTTTGGGAGTTTGCTATCTCATTCCTTCTTACATGTTCTATTTGTTGAATGAGATAAATCTTTGAGCATGTTTGCTTTATTTCATACTTTATGCTCAATGGTTTCTTCTTAGTTCATTTGATTGAACTTTGTTGAACAAATCTTTTGTGATTTGCGTCTTCGATATAATTTGGACAACAAATTTGTTTGGTCACACCTTTATGACTTATTCAATTCATTTTGTGTTTTGTCCAAAGTATATCTTTCTTGGATCTTTAAAAGTCTTTGTGCGTGCTTATATGTAATTTATTTATATTTATAGCATGCTTTCTTTCTTCGATCCATTATATAGGGTATACTCCATCAAATCCTAAACGGCTAAGATGTGCATGAAATTCAAATTTCATCTATAAATATGCACATATTGATATGGAGTGTATCCTATGTATTGTGGTTAGTCTAACCATGTTGGACCCAATAAGTTTGGGGACCAAGATGTACTTGAATGATGTTTTAGGTACATTGGAGATGCAATGGAGGCTTGTCTCATCTATAAGGAAGGTGTTGTCACCATATGAGAATTGGAGTCAAGCTAGGATGATCGATGAACTCTTATCTACTACATCAAGCCATTGCTATCTCGGTAACAAGTATCTTATTCATGCATTCTCATATAGCATCCAACCTCTTGTAGGTTGTATCTTGGCATGAAATTATTTATTTCGAAAATATTGCGGTTCTTGAAAAACCCTTTTAAAATAAAACTTCTTATTGAACATTTGAGTAATTTGAGAAGATGCATATGATAGGTTATATATATATCATATTTTATGATTCACCTATCACAAATATGCCCTCTAGCAATTTATTGCATATCAATTCCTCAAAGAGCTCTTGTGTGCAATATTGATGAATTTGTGAAATAAATCCGTATTTGTGATACTTGTTGCCTTTCTCAAAACATTCCAACTAGCTTTACTTCCCTTATTGTTAGTTGTGATGTTTTTGAGATTTTATTTGGTTGAAGTTCATTCATATACCATAAGTGAAAAGTGGAGCCATAGGCTATATATGCTTTTAAGCAAACATCCTTTGGTATATTTTATGACTTCATTTTGGATATCTAGTCCTATTTATTTTGTTAACCTCTTGTGTGTGCATGTTTCTTTATGGATCATTTTGTCCACTTTAGAAACTTATATACATAAGAGCGTTAATCCATCACCTTGATATCTTTGTTCTTTGCCGACCATCTTTTATCCTTTGTTTCTTAGTGGTGTTGGTAAAGAAGATTTATGAGTGCTTGGTTTACTTGTTTTTCTTCATGCACTCATATCTCGTAATTGTTGGACTCAAGTTATTCTTGATAAGCATATTATTTTTATCTTGGGTGTGTTCTAAATGATATAGAGGGAGTGAGGATTCCATGTTTGTGCATATTGTATTCAAATGCAAACATTATAAATTGTGCACGAACCTTGGGGAGCTTTCTTATTTTATTTAGAGCACTATATCTCTCTTATCATGATATCTTTGTTTGTCCAATTGGATCGTTGATTGCTTGCTTTATTTGTTGAAGCTCACTTCACCATGTTATCTTTATGCAATCTTTGATCCTCAATATAGTTTGACTTCCTTCAAGTATTCATCATTGGATATGTGCACTTGATTCCACTCAAATTATGAGAAGTGCACACTTTGGGGAGGAACTCACATTATATTGGCCTTCTAAATTTTTCACCCATTTTGACAATCGATGCCAATGGGGGAGAAGTTTAGAGGGTTTAAGGGAATGGTTTTATACTTAAGTTTGGTTTGTGCTTAAGTGTTTTGCCTCTCATGCATTCCATATTTATATGTCTTGCATGGTTGTATATATATAGTGGAAACTATCCCAAAGGTTAATCTTGACAATATATGCAATGAATTCATGTTCATCACACGTGCATACATTGTGGGGGAGTTTTCACTATATATATTGGTTCTACTCACATCTCTTGCATTTGTTGTAGTTGTGTGAGTAGAGCCGGTTTTGATATGGGCTAGTAGCTTTGTGTTACTTGACCATATCAAATACAACCTCTTGTATACAACTTATTCTCGGATAAGTTGCGTACTTGTTTCTAATATTCATTATATAAACCCTCTTATTGTGGTTGTCATCAATTACCAAAATGGGGGAGATTGTAAGGGTATATTGCCCCTATGTGTGGTTTTGGTAATTAATGACAACCCCTATGGACTAATGTTTTCATTGAGTTTATATGAAGGAATATTCCATAGGTACTACTTGTACTTCATGTGTTGGATTCAAGTATGGATGCCATGAAGATAAAGGTATTCCTTGTGTATTGGCATCAAGATCATCGGTATGAAGATATATATATATATGATATGATCAAGAAGAAGAAATGAAGATGGAGTTCTTATGTGGAACTCAATATTAGCCATGCTCTATCTTAAGTGAGTATGTGAAGATACAAGGTTGAGTTGGGCAAGTTCAAGATGAGCATCTCAAGTGAATCACATGCTTGAAGCTTGCCGTCCATTTGGTGATAATGGACTAGTGAAGATGTGCATCAATGGAGCTTTCCCATCATAGTGTATGGGGGAGCATTTGTGAGTCTTCACGAAGCAACATTGGTCAAGTGAGGCATTCCGGCTTGAGTGAAGCTTGAAGAGTTATCATCAAGATCAAGCGGGATGCGCAAGGCAAAGGTATGGCCTTGCTAGGTTGAAAGAACATCTCTCATATTATGTTTTGAGTGTTTGATGTCAATGTATGTGATACACTAATGTTTGTTTAAGTGGTACAGGGATTACATAGATATTTATTCTTGTGTGTTGGATTTGATCGTCTGTCAAAAGTAATCAGAAAAAGTTGGCCAGGCCGGATAATCCGGGCCGGATATTGTTGAAATATCCGGCCCCCTGATTTTGGCTAAGTCTCTGAGGAAAAGCAGCGCAGTAGAGGGGCCGGATTTTTGCCCGGATATTGTCCCGGTATTGTACCAGGGCCGGAATATCCGGGCCGGATATTTTGGAAATATCCGGCCCCCTCGATTTTAAGGACCTGAAGATTTCTCTGCATACGGGCCGGACATTTGGCCGGATAATGTCGTTTTGTCCCGAAGGCCGGATTATCCGGGGGCGGATTATCCGGCCCTTACTTAGGCCGGAATATCCGGCCCCCCTGCAACGGCTCTAATTTGAGGGGAGGTATAAATACCCCCTTCTTCTACCTTGGTTGCTTGCTCAATCATTACACAAGAAGTCTGCCAAGCCACCACCATTAGAGCCACCTCAAGAAACACAAGATTTGCAAGATCTCCTTCCTCCCCCAACCAAAGCTCTTGATCTTTGGGGATTCGAAGGAGAAGCCACCGATCTACATCCTCACCGAAGCGTTTTTCATTTCCCCCTCATTTGTTTGAGGGATCTCATGCTAGTGTTCCTATTTGGTTCCCTAGTTGATTTGTGTTGATGTGTTGTTGTTGATTGTTGTATTGTTACAGATTTGGGAGCCTCCAATTCAGTTGTGGATGTGTGCCCCAAGAACCTTGTAAAGGCCCGGTTTCCGCCTCGAGGAAATCCCTTAGTGGAAGTGGGCTAGGCCTTCGTGGCGTTGCTCACAGGAGATCTGAGTGAAGCCTTCGTGGCTGTTGGTTTGGCTTGCGTAGCAACCACACTCCTCCAAACGTAGACGTACCTTCTTGCAAAGGAAGGGAACTACGGGAATCATCTCCGTGTCAACGCGTGCTACACTCTCGGTTACCTCTATCCCACTCTATCTCCTATATATTGCGTAGCTATATCTTGCTTAGTTGATAACCTTGTCATATAGGTAAATTCACTTAGTTGCATATCTAGAGAATTTACCTTTGTGTCAAACCTAAATTGAAAAAGAACTAAAAATTGGTTAGCACCTATTCACCCCCCCTCTAGGTGCGGCATACGATCCTTTCAATTGGTATCAGAGCCTCGGCTCTTATTTCGGGCTTAACCGCCTAAGAGTATGCCGGACGAGACGCCTATGGAAGAGTCCGATAAGTTGGTCATCATGGAGGAAATCAATTCGTTGAGATCCTCCATGGACGCTCAAATGGAAAGCATGAGAAAATTGATTTCCGAGCTTTTGACTCCGGTCCCTCCTAAGGCTCCCGTCTTAGAGGTAAAGGACACGGGTGTGTTAGAAGAGGGAGGTGCTTCGGCACTACCCTCCTCTACCAAACCCGTGGAAGGTGATAACTTAAACACTAACAAATCTCCCATTACATCTCCTAGTGGAACTAGTGGAGGTGAGAGCTACAATCGAGTAGCTCCACCTTTTCAATCTCCCGATATACCGGTTCCACATCCCCATTTGAACATTCGAGGCGACCCACCTAAGTTTTCCGTTGAGAATTTCGATACTTGGCAATTTGAGTTTCGCTCTCATGTTTGCAGTGCCTCCAATGAACTTTGGAGAATCATCTTGGAAGGCTTCAAGCCCTACAACCCCGACAAGTTGACTAGAAGAGAAGCGGTTGATAGTCAACTCAACAACACCGCCTTGCACATGATTCAAACTAGTGTGGGGACACAAGAGCTTCCTCGTGTTCGGAACTACACCACCGCCAAGGAAGCTTGGGATGGTTTGGCCGCTAGTTGCATGGGAAGTGAGAGCACGAGAAGGAACAAGTATAATGCTCTTCGGAATCAAGCCGAAGGATTCATGAGGCTACCGGATGAAGATCATCAAGTCATGTATGGAAGACTCCTCATCGTTGCCGATGCCTTCCGGCTTAGTGGTGCCACCCACATCACTGACTCTTGGATCAAGGAGAAGTACATTGAATGCATGATGCCTTTTGTTCCCATTGATGTCAAGACCCTTGTTGGGAGAGAATGCTATTCTTCTCTCTCATCTCAAGATGCCGTGCACGAGATGCAAGCCCTCAAGGTGCTCGAGCAAAACTCTCATGATTCTCGCAATCGTGCCATTGGTATGGCAAAAGGGAACAACCTTGCCTTGGTGGTCAACCCCGTTGAAGAAGTGTACCCTCAAGAACAATATAGGGCATCTTGGAGTATGTCCTATCCGGAAGATTTGGAATGCCACTATCATGATCACATGGCCTTCCATGCAAAGTCATTTTGGGTTGATCCCTCCAAGGCCAAGGAAGACAACATCAAGAGAAACCACAAGAGTGGGTTCACTAGCTTTGGTCCAAAGACAAGATCATGCTACAATTGTGATGACAAGCGCCACTTCATTGCCGAATGCCCCTATGAGAATAGAGAGCTTCATAATGGAAGGCTCATTCCCAAGGACAAGAGCAAAGAATCAAAGGGCAAATATTCAAAAGCCCCCAACAAGAAGTTCTACAACAACAAGACCAAGAAGGGCAAGAGGCCCCCAAGAGTTGTGCTAGTGACTAGGGAAGAATATTCTTCCGATGAAGTTGTAAGCTCTAGTGATGATGAAGGAGAAAGCTCAAAGGAAGTGGCCGCCATTGTCACTACCAACATTCCCTCTTCATCTCTCTTTGAATCCCCCAATGAGAATCCTCATATCAAGAATGCACATTGCTTCATGGCAACGTCCTCCTTGGACACATCTATTGTGCTATCAACTCAAGAAGAATATTCCTCCGGAGATGATGATGTTGATGATGAAGAAGATGCAACCTCTAATGGATTGGTCGCTCTTGCCTCCCTCTCCACTAACTCTTCATCACCAAGTGAATCCCCCAATGAGATCATTCATGTGGAGGAAGAAAGTTGTCTCATGGCCAAATCCTCCGAGGTATCATCTCCTAGCCCCTCTATGCCTAACATATCAAGTGATCTAGGGGTTGATGATGCTAGTCTAAAAGTGAAACAAGAAATGCTAGAATTTGATGAATTCATGTTTAACCTACAAGGTATCAACAAAAAGCATGTTTCAAATCTCATGGCTCGTTTAGCTCAACAAAATGATATGCTTGAGAAAAAGGGTCAAATAGAGAGAGAAGACTCTCTTGAAATCCATGCTCTTAAAAATGCCCTTGAGGAAAGTCAAGAAACTATAGCTTCTCTTGAGGAGAGGCTAGAAAATCTTGAAGAGCCTCAAGATGAAATTAACAAGCTCACTAAAGCTAGAGATCATGCTAGGGCTAAGACTAAATTGCTTAAAAAGGAAAAGGCCCAATTTGGTGTTGATCATGAGAAACTTGTGAAGGATCTAGATGAACTAGACAAAGCTCACAAAGCTTTGAAGAGTGAATACTCTCTCCTATCCAAGTCAAATGAGCAACTTCAAATTAGGCTTGCTTCATATGATGTGCCTAGTTCCTCTACTCCTTCATGTGATCATGCAAATATTATTGAGGAAAATGCTAGGTTGAAGGATGAACTTGCTAAGGCCTCCTCTCCCCAAAGTAAACTTTCTTTGGATGATCTTTTGAGTAAGCAAAGATCAAACAATGGGAAGGAGGGCCTAGGTTATAATGCCAAGGCAAAGAAGGCAAACAAGCAAAAAGCCAAGCCCGCACAAGAGAAGAAGAAAGCTATCACCAATGGTGAAGCTCCTAAGGGAAACACCATCAATAATGATGATGCGGGAAATGCTAACCCTAACTATGTTCTATTTAAAGATTATTATGGTGATGTCTATGCTAAATATGTTGGCCCATATGATGGTTATGTTGCTTGGTCTATTTGGGTCCCAAAGACCCTTGTTGCTAACAAAAGAGGACCCATTGAGAAATGGGTACCTAAATCCAAGAATTGATCTCATGTAGGACTATGCCGCCGGAGGTTCAAAATGGGTACTTGATAGTGGATGTACAAGTCATATGACCGGCGGCAAGAACCTCGTCAAGGAGTTGAGGCCCAACATAAACAATATCACCGTCTCCTTTGGCGATAATTCTACATCCGAGGTAATGGGTTTTGGCAAGGTTGTGGTTGCACACAACATAACACTTGTGGATGTCATGCTTGTCAAAACCCTTGGTTACAATTTGCTTTCCGTTTCCGCCCTTGGCAAGATGGGTTTCGCCGTCTTTATTGATAATGATATTGTGGTCCTCTTGTGGAGCAAGACTCTAAAAGTCGCTTTCGTTGGGTATCGCGAACATAACTTGTATGTGGTGGACTTTTCGGGGACCACCACTTCAAGTGCGATGTGCCTATTCGGAAAGGCGGATGTGGGTTGGTTGTGGCATCGCCGCCTAGCCCATGTCAACATGAGAACTTTGCAAAGTCTTCACAAGGGGAACCATATTGTGGGACTAATGGAAAATGTTTCTTTTGCCAAAGATCGTGTGTGTAGGGCTTGTGTTGAAGGCAAAATGCATGACTCTCCGCATCCAAGCAAGACTATCATCTCTTCCAAGAGGATCTTGGAGCTCCTTCATGTGGATCTCTTTGGTCCCGTTACTCATGCAAGTCTTGGTGCGAAGAAACATTGCTTGGTGATTGTTGATGATTACTCAAGATACACTTGGGTCTACTTTCTCAAGACGAAAGATGAGACTCAACAAATATTCATTGACTTTGCCACCGAGGTGCAACGCCAACACAACCTCCTCATTATGGCAATAAGAAGTGACAACGGCTCCGAGTTCAAGAACTACACACTCAATGATTTTCTTAGTGATGAGGGGATTCGTCATCAATATTCCGCTGCTTACACCCCTCAACAAAATGGTGTTGCGGAGAGGAAGAACCGGACTCTTATGGATATGGCAAGATCTATGATGGCGGAGTATAAATCCCGCTATAACTTTTGGGCCGAAGCCATCTCCACCGCTTGTCACTCTTCTAACCGGCTCTATCTCCGCAAGGGATTGAACAAGACTCCATATGAAATACTCACCGGCAACAAGCCTAATATCTCATACTTCAAGGTGTTCGGTTGTAAGTGTTTCTACAAAATCAAAGGAGTTCGTTTGTCTAAATTTGCTCCTAAAGCTTTGGAGGGTATATTTGTTGGTTACGGTGCCGAATCTCACACTTATAGAATCTTTGATATAGCCTCCGGGATTATCATCGAATCTTGTAGTGTGAGGTTCGAAGAAAATGATGGCTCCCAAGTGGGGCAAGTTGATGTATGTGCAGGTGATGAAATACCTCAAGATGCCATAGTAAGAATGGGTGTGGGATTTTTCCGCCCCATTGAGGGACACGGTGTGGCGTCTCGGGAAGAACTATGCTCTACCACGGTGGAGCCCTCATCCTCTCAACATCAACAAACCCCATCTCTTGAAGCTAATGATGCACCAACCCAAGAACAAGAAGAAAACCCTCCCTCTCATGTACAAGATCAAGGACAAGATCAACCAAGAATTCAAGATCAACCATTTGATATTTGCACTTCACCAAACATTGTCCAAGATCAAGCACATGAGGATGAGCATTCTCAAGAAATTGAGGAAGCTCAAATTGAAGGTCAAGACGGGGACCCAAATGATCAAGTTGATCAAGTGACACCTCCAAGGCCTAGAAAAACCAAGGAGGAGATCGAGGCCCGTCGTCTAGCAAGAAGAGATAGGACCCTTGAAATTCGTGGACACACTCATGACAAGGTCCTTGGTGATGTTCGAGCAAAGGTCTCCACAAGAAGGCAATTGGCTAACTTTAGCAATCATCATGCTTATATCTCCGTTGTGGAACCCAAGAAAGTATTTGAAGCCCTTGAAGATTCGGATTGGGTGGAAGCCATGCATGAGGAACTCAACAACTTCAAGCGCAACAAAGTGTGGACCTTAGTAGAGAAGCCAAAGGAGTGCCGCAATGTTATAGGCACTAAGTGGATATTCAAGAACAAGCAAGATGAGTTTGGAAATATTGTGAGGAACAAGGCAAGATTGGTGGCTCAAGGTTTCTCTCAAGTTGAAGGAATTGACTTTGGAGAGACCTATGCTCCCGTGGCTCGTCTTGAGTCCATCCGTATCCTTCTTGCTTATGCATCGCATCATAACTTTAAGTTGCAACAAATGGATGTTAAAAGTGCATTTCTTAATGGTCCTTTGCATGAAGAGGTTTATGTTAAGCAACCCCCGGGGTTTGAGGATCTCAACTTTCCTAACCATGTCTACAAGCTTGATAAAGCACTTTATGGTCTCAAACAAGCTCCTAGAGCTTGGTACGAGCACCTTAAAGAATTGTTGGTAGACCGTGGGTTTGATGTTGGGCTAATCGATCCCACTCTTTTTACTAAGAGGGTTAATGGGGAGCTTTTCGTTTGCCAATTATATGTTGATGATATTATCTTTGGCTCTACTAACAAAGCTTTCAATGATGAATTTTCAAAGCTTATGACCGATAGGTTTGAGATGTCTATGATGGGAGAGATGAAGTTCTTCCTTGGTTTTGAGATCAAGCAATTGAGAGAAGGAACCTTCATCAATCAAGCAAAATATCTCCAAGACATGCTCAAGAGGTTCAAGATGACCGAGTTGAAGGGTGTGGCCACTCCTATGGTTACCAAATGTCATCTTGCACTTGATCCCAATGGTAAAGAGGTGGATCAAAAGGTATATCGCTCCATGATTGGATCCTTGCTTTACCTTTGTGCATCTAGACCGGACATAGTGTTGAGTGTTGGTGTGTGTGCAAGGTATCAAGCTTCTCCTAAGGAGAGCCACATGATGGCTCTCAAAAGAATCTTTCGATATTTGGTTGATACCCCAAGATATGGTATTTGGTACCCCAAAGGCTCAAGCTTTATTCTCAATGGATATACCGATGCGGATTGGGCGGGTGACAAGGATGATAGGAAATCAACTTCCGGGGCTTGCCAATTCCTTGGTAGGTCCTTGGTGTGTTGGTCTTCTAAGAAGCAAAATTGTATATCTCTCTCCACCGCCGAAGCCGAATATGTTGCCGCCGCAAGTGGATGCACTCAATTGTTATGGATGAGGCAAACTTTAAAGGAATACGGTGTCATTTGTGACAAAGTGCCTCTATTATGTGACAATGAAAGTGCTATCAAGATTGCCTATAATCCGGTGCAACATTCAAGAACGAAGCATATTGAGATCCGGAATCACTTCATTAGGGATCATGTTGCCCGTGGTGATATTGAGCTCATCTATGTTCCTACCAAAGATCAACTTGCCGATATATTCACGAAGCCTCTTGATGAAGCAAGATTCTCTTATTTGAGGAATGAGCTAAATATCATTGATTCAAGGAGTATAGCTTGACCATCTTGCAAACACACCTTTGTCTCAAAACTTTATTTGGTTTAGATGTGGGCATGGAAATAGGGGGAGTGCGGTTTAAACTATTGAGCTATCACTCCCCCCATAATGCCAACATTAAAAGAAATCATTCTCTTTATATCATATAATGATATGTGAGCTTCAATGATGAGTAGTGGTTTTGGGCCCAAGATATATCTTCGCGGTGCCATGCCATAACACTCATATATGGTGGCCTAGGCCACCACACTCTTCTTTGTGAAGAGTTGGAGTTATTTGGGTCTTATCGCCTTTTATTTGACAACTCCATGTTCTTATGGGAAATCACTCTAGTTTGGCCTTATTTGCTCATATCTTGCAAACTTGAGTGATCATGTACCATTAACAGTTTGAACCCTCTAAACCTAAGCCTACACTCTCCTATAAGCCACTTCCATCTTGCTCATTTGTCATGTTTGGTAAAAAACTTGGAGTTTGAGGTTTCTCGGTCGGATGATCTAGGTTGCCCCATCTTATTGGTAAATATGCATCTCATATGTGACGTGATAGTTTATTGCACCACATATGGGTGATACGTCTCCAACGTATCGATAATTTCTTATGTTCCATGCCACTTTATTGATGATACCTACATGTTTTATGCACATTATATGTCATATTTATGCATTTTCTGGAACTAACCTATTAACAAGATGCCGAAGAGCCAGTTGTTCTGTTTTTGGTTTCAGAAATCCTAGTAAGGAAATATTCTCGGAATTGGACGAAATCTTCGCCCAGGGTCCTATTTTTGCACGAAGCTTCCAGAAGACCGAAGAGATAACGAAGTGGGGCCACGAGGCAGCCAGGGATAGGGCGGCGCGGCCAGGCCCTGGCCGCGCCGCCTGCCCCCTGGGCCCTCGTGTGGCCCCCGCGTTGCCCTTCCGCCTACTTAAAGCCTCCGTCGCGAAACCCCAGTCGAGAGCCACGATACGGAAAACCTTCCGAGACGCCGCCAATCCCATCTCGGGGATTCAGGAGATCGCCGGCACCTGCCGGAGAGGGGATTCATCTCCCGGAGGACTCTACACCGCCATGGTCGCCTCCGGAGTGATGAGTGAGTAGTTCACCCCTGGACCATGGGTCCATAGCAGTAGCTAGATGGTCGTCTTCTCCTTGTTGTGCTTCATTGTTGGATCTTGTGAGCTGCCTAACATGATCAAGATCATCTATATGTAATACTATATGTTGTGTTTGTTGGGATCCGATGGATAGAGAGTACTATGATTATGGTGATTATCAATCTATTGTTTATGTGTTGTTTATGATCTTGCATGCTCTCCGTTATTAGTAGAGGTGACAAAGGATTAACTTGTCAATGCCTACAGATTGTAGAC
The DNA here is from genome assembly GCA_030979885.1 of Lolium multiflorum. Lineage (NCBI taxonomy): Eukaryota > Viridiplantae > Streptophyta > Magnoliopsida > Poales > Poaceae > Lolium > Lolium multiflorum. The sequence goes on along the minus strand of CM061750.1, from coordinate 229,884,872 downwards.
TAGGGTTTTGCTAGAAGTAGAGGGCAAGTAGATCTCGAAGGTTTAGGCGAAAAGTACTCGACTGTTATGAAAACTAGGGTTATGGTGATTATCAATCTATTGTTTATGTGTTGTTTATGATCTTGCATGCTCTCCGTTATTAGTAGAGGCTCTGGCCAAGTTTGTACTCTTAACTCCAAGAGGGAGTATTTATGCTCGATAGTGGGTTCATGCCTTCATTGACACCTGGGACAGTGACAGAAAGTTCTAAGGTTGTGATGTGTTGTTGCCACTAGGGATAAAACATTGATTCTATGTCTAAGGATGTAGTTGTCGATTACATTACGCACCATACTTAATGCAATTGTCTGTTGCTTTGCAACTTAATACTGAATGGGGTTCGGATGATAACCTGAAGGTGGACTTTTTAGGCATAGATGCAGTTGGATGGCGGTCTATGTACTTTGTCGTAATGCCCAATTAAATCTCACTATATTTATCATATCATGTATATGCATTGTTATGCCTTTCTCTATTTGTCAATTGCCCGACTGTAATTTGTTCACCCAACATGCTTTTATCTTATGGGAGAGACACCTCTAGTGAACTGTGGACCCCGGTCCTATTCTTTACATAGCATACAATCTACTGCAATTTTACTATTTTCTTTGCAAACATCTTCCACTCGATACGTTTAATCCTTTGTTACAGCAAGCCGGTGAGATTGACAACCTCACTGTTTAGTTGGGGCAAAGTACTTTGGTTTTGTTGTGCAGATTCCACGTTGGCGCCGGAATCCCTGTTGCGCCGCATCACATTTCGCCACCATCAACCTTCAACGTGCTTCTTGGCTCCTACTGGTTCGATTAAACCTTGGTTTCATACTGAGGGAAACTTGCTTCTATACGCATCATACCTTCCACTTGGGGTTCCCAACGGACGTGTGCATCTACGCGTATCAAGCTAAATTTCTGGCGCCGTTGCCGGGGAGATCAAGACACGCTGCAAGGGGAGTCTCCACTTCTCAATCTCTTTACTTTGTTTTTGTCTTGCTTTATTTTATTTACTACTTTGTTTGCTGCACCTAAACAAAACACAAAAAAATTAGTTGCTAGTTTTACTTTATTTACTGTCTTGCTCTCTATATCAAAAACACAAAAAATTAGTTACTTGTCTTTACTTTATTCGCCTTGTTTACTTTTTGCTTATTGCATCATGTTTCCTTTTAATTTCACCACAAAAGACATACCGGTAGGACGTGGGTCCATAGTTGGGAGAAATAATATAGAAGAATTTTTCAATCATGTTAGTATTACTGAAGATTTTGAAGATAGACACTTGGTAGAACTTGCACCTACCTATGAAATTGCTGCTGCTGCTTTAGTTCGCATGTTGGAAACTAAATTTGTTAATCTCAATCCTATAATCCAACACATGTTTCTTACACTTGGTGATATGGAAGAAGGGGAAAAGAAAGATTTTGTTCTAGAAACTCTTCTTAGAGAATTTGGTGGTCTAGCAAGAGAGGCTAGAAAGGTTTTTGCTAAATTTAACATGCTAGGTTCTCATACCAATTTTATTGGTCTCCTTGAAAAAATGGACATGGATAGAATAAGGTACACTAATAACATTAATGATGGTGGGGAAATCAAAGCACCAATACCATGTAAACTCCTAGCTATGAATGATGCACTAGAAAATAACTATGCTTGGCTTGTTCCTGAAAATTTGTTCGATGAGAGTAGCAAGCCTAAGACTAATGAAAAGGGAGACGCTAAAACTTATATATCAAACATACTATGCTTGGTTGAGAAAACTCCCAATACCCCTGGTCATGATGGTGATGCTTCTTCATTTGAAAATACTTGATTTGCACTTTCTGCGCCTAGCTGAAAGGCGTTAAAGAAAAGCGCTTATGGGAGACAACCCATGTTTTTACTACAGCAATTTTTTGTTTTGTTGAGTCTTGGAAGTTGTTTACTACTGTAGCAACCTCTCCTTATCATGTTTTTGTGCCAAGTAAAGTTTCTATGTCAAAGTTGATGTTATATTTGGGATCGCTGCGCAGAAACAGCATTGCTGTCTGTCACGAATCTGGGCACAGTCCTCTGTAGAAAATTCGAAAAAATCTGCCAATTTACGAGCGTGATCCTCAGATATGTACGCAACTTTCATTAGTTTTGAGTTTTTCCATTTGAGCAAGTCTGGTGCCAGCTTTAAATTCGTCTTTACGGACTGTTCTGTTTTTGACAGATTCTGCCTTTTATTTCGCATTGCCTCTTTTGCTATGTTGGATTCATTTCTTTGATCCATTAATGTCCAGTAGCTTTATGCAATGTCCAGAAAAAAGAATGATTGTGTCACCTCTGAATGTGTGAATTATCAATTGTGCACTAACCCTCTAATGAGTTTGCTTGAAGTTTGGTGTGAAGGAAGTTTTCAAGGGTCAAGAGAGGAGTATGATATACTATGATCAAGAGGAGTGAAAGCTCTAAGCTTGGGGATGCCCCCGTGGTTCACCCCTGCATATTCTAAGAAGACTCAAGCGTCTAAGCTTGGGGATGCCCAAGGCATCCCCTTCTTCATCGACAACATCATCAGGTTCCTCCCCTGAAACTATATTTTTATTCAATCACATCTTGTGTTCTTTACTTGGAGCGTCGGTTTGTTTTTGTTTTTGTTTGAATAAGATGGATCCTAGCATTCACTTTGTGGGAGAGAGACACGCTCCGCTGTTGCATATGGACAAATATGTCCTTAGGCTTTACTCATAATGTTCAAGGCGAAGTTTCTTCTTCGTTAAATTGTTATATGGTTGGAATTGGAAAATGCTACATGTAGTAATTCTAAAATGTCTTGGATAATGTGATACTTGGCAATTGTTGTGCTCATGTTTAAGCTCTTGCATCATATGCTTTGCACCCATTAATGAAGAAATACATAGAGCTTGCTAAAATTTGATTTGCATATTTGGTCTCTCTAAGGTCTAGATAATATCTAGTATTGAGTTTTGAACAACAAGGAAGACAGTGTAGAGCCTTATAATGTTTACAATATGTCTTTTATGTGAGTTTTGCTGCACTTGTTCATCCTTGAGTTTGCTTCAAATAACCTTGCTAGCCTAAACCTTGTATCGAGAGGGAATACTTCTCATGCATCCAAAATCCTTGAGCCAACTACTATGCCATTTGTGTCCACCATATCTACCTACTACATGGTATTTCTCCGCCATTCCAAAGTAAATTTCTTGAGTGCTACCTTTAAAATTCCATCATTCACCTTTGCAATATATAGCTCATGGGACAAAATAGCCTTAAAAACTATCGTAGTATTGAATATGTACTTATGCACTTTATCTTTTATTAAGTTGCTTGTTGTGCGATAACCATGCTTCTGGGGAACGCCATCAACTATTGTTGAATATCATGTGAGTTGCTATGCATGTCCGTCTTGTCTGAAGGATCTATCATTTTAGTGGTTGGAGCATGAAAAATTGTTAGAGAAGAACATTGGGCCGCTAACTAAAGCCATGAATCATGGTTGAAGTTTCAGTTTTGGACATATATCCTCAATCTCATATGAGAATAATAATCATTGCTACATGCTTATGCATTTAAGAGGAGTCCATTATCTGTTGTCCATGTTGTCCCGGTATGGATGTCTAAGTTGAGAATAATCAAAAGTGAGAAATCCAAAATGCGAGCATTCTCCTTAGACCTTTGTACAGGCGGCATGGAGGTACCCCTTTGTGACACTTGGTTGAAACATGGCATTGCAAAGATCCGGTAGTCCAAGCTAAGTAGGACAAGGTGCGGGCACTATTAGTATACTATGCATGAGGCTTGCAACTTGTAAGATATAATTTACATAACTCATATGCTTTATTACTACCGTTGACAAAATTGTTTCATGTTTTCAAAATAAAAGCTCTAGCACAAATACAGCAATCGATGCTTTCCTCTTGAAGGACCATTCTTTTACTTTTATTGTTGAGTCAGTTTACCTATCTCCTTCCACCTTAAGAAGCAAACACTTGTGTGAACTGTGCATTGATTCCTACATACTTGCATATTGCACTTGTTATATTACTTTATGTTGACAATATCCATGAGATATACATGTTATAAGTTGAAAGCAACCGCTGAAACTTAATCTTCCTTTGTGTTGCTTCAACACCTTTACTTTGATTTATTGCTTTATGAGTTAACTCTTATGCAAGACTTATTGATGCTTGTCTTGAAGTACTATTCATGAAAAGTCTTTGTCATATGATTCACTTGTTTACTCATGTCATTACCTTTGTTTTGATCGCTGCATTCATTACATATGTTTACAAATAGTATGATCAAGATTATGATGGCATGTCACTTGAAATTATCTTTGTTATCGTTTTACCTGCTCGGGACGAGCAGAACTAAGCTTGGGGATGCTGATACGTCTCCAACGTATCGATAATTTCTTATGTTCCATGCCACTTTATTGATGATACCTACATGTTTTATGCACATTATATGTCATATTTATGCATTTTCTGGAACTAACCTATTAACAAGATGCCGAAGAGCCACTGTTTTCTGCTTTTTGGTTTCAGAAATCCTAGTAAGGAAATATTTCGGAATTGGACGAAATCTTCGCCCAGGGTCCTATTTTTGCACGAAGCTTCCAGAAGACCGAAGAGATAACGAAGTGGGGCCACGAGGCAGCCAGGGGATAGGCGGCGCGGCCCGGCCTTGGCCGCGCCGGCCTGCCCTGGGCCCTCGTGTGGCCCCCGCGTTGCCCTTCCGCCTACTTAAAGCCTCCGTCGCGAAAACCCCAGTACCGAGAGCCACGATACGGAAAACCTTCCAGACGCCGCCGCCGCGAATCCCATCTCGGGGATTCAGGAGATTGCCTCCGGCACCCTGCCGGAGAGGGGATTCATCTCCCGAGGACTCTACACCGCCATGGTCGCCTCCGGAGTGATGAGTGAGTAGTTCACCCCTGGACCATGGGTCCATAGCAGTAGCTAGATGGTCGTCTTCTCCTTGTTGTGCTTCATTGTTGGATCTTGTGAGCTGCCTAACATGATCAAGATCATCTATATGTAATACTATATGTTGTGTTTGTTGGGATCCGATGGATAGAGAGTACTATGATTATGGTGATTATCAATCTATTGTTTATGTGTTGTTTATGATCTTGCATGCTCTCCGTTATTAGTAGAGGTGACAAAGGATTAACTTGTCAATGCCTACAGATTGTAGACTAGGGTTTTGCTAGAAGTAGAGGGCAAGTAGATCTCGAAGGTTTAGGCGAAAAGTACTCGACTGTTATGAAAACTAGGGTTATGTTGACAGTAGATTCGATCCTTTCTTTGTCCCTCGACCCCCCTTATATAGGAGGTGGAGCCGAGGGTTTCGTTTTGTACAAGTTACAGAGTCCGGGACGGTTTCTAACTCATCCCGCCAGATTACAAATAACACTTCCTATTACAACTCTAACTTTCCTTAATGTATCTTGGGCTTCCGAATCTTCTTATTCTTCGGGTAATGGGCCTTCAATAAACCCCGGGTACTATCTTCGGCAGGCCCATTTGGGATGCCTATGTCAGTAGCCCCCGAGATTTTGCTTGAATCGTAGAGTCAAGAGAAATCTCGACTGTTTATTTTTATTCGAGAACTTTTATTTATATTTCTTCACATAAAATTCTATATTGTACAGGGATAATGGTAGTTGGGGCTAGTTCATCTGACGGATCAGGTACTAGTTAACTGCTCTAGTGGCAATCCGCAAAAACCTACTTCAAGATCACGTCCCCGGACATGATCTCGGGATACTGGTGTAAACTTCGACAGGTGCCGCTTAAGGTCTTACCATTCTGTCGAGTCCCAGTCAAATTTATCGAGTACCTAACGCGTCCGTTAGGATTTTTCTTCGTATCTGTTGATACGGATAAAAGTAGCAGAGCGCAGTCTTTGGCGATGCCACGCCCACAGAACGGATCTGGGGTCTTACCTTCGCAAATTTGCGGCATTCAGAAATTGATCGCAACTTTGGCGTTCTGAGAATATATTGTCGAGTGCTTTTCGCCTTTGGAATAGCACATTTTATCGAGTCATATTTGATGACTTATTTTGTCTTCCCGATGGGAGTATATGTAGAGTTATCTGTGTAACTCGAAATATACTCACTTTTTTTTAAAAATTCATCGGGCACGCGAACAGCGTTCCCGATGGGAGTAGCCCCCGAGGCTACAGCCAAGGACTTGTGCTTGGGTGTAGGCTCCACAGATTAGTATCCGTTGCCACTATATTTATAATCTTTCTCGATAGTTTTATATTTATCGGGTGCGCGACCAGCGCTCCCGATGGGAGTAGCCCCCGAGGCTATGAACAAATGCTTGTATTTGATCATAGGCTCTCGCCATTTCTATCTTGTCATACTCGGAATTTTCTATTTTTCCAAAGTAGCCCCCGAGCATTTGGGCAAGAACTTGTGTTTGATCAAATGCTCCCGAAATAATCTTGCATAGTCGATAAATTTTTTCGAGCTTCATAGTCGAACTTTTCTTTTACCTTGATGACGTAGTTGCTGATGATAGCCACGATTTCTGTGTTGGAAACACGCGAAAACCGCTATGTGTCACTGTCATGTGGGTCCCTTTTTCCTATCCAGTTGACACGTCGTGCAAGTGGGGGACACACGTCCTCCGCTTTTTCTGGCACCATTACTGTAACTCCTGCCTGTTCACTTCTCGGTAAAAATACCCTTTTACCCCTTGTACACGTGGTTGTCATCTGCATCCTTTCTTTTGTCAATCGAACGGTTGTGACGATCTGGTACACTGCTATATAAAGCCATCGTCTTCCTCCTTGAGCACTTTCGCTCACGCCGCACCTCTGCTTCTCCGCTGCAACTGCCCCTTGCTCCCATTAGCTCTCGCGCGCAAGCACCTTTCTCCTTTCTCTGCTAGCTCCGTTGATGCCGCCGCGCGCTCGCTTGACTAGACATAGCACACCAGAATCGAAGATGACATCAACAGATCTGGGAAGTGCTGAGTGGGAGAGATCCAAGATCTCAAACCAAGACATCAACATGCTGAAGAGGATGGGATTCAGCAAGAAGGAGAACGCGCTCCAGTTCCCCAAGGAGGAGAGCTACCCAAAGCCTCCAATCAACTATCGGGTCAGTTTTGTTGACCACCTCATCCGAGGACTTTCTCCCCCAATCCACGAATTTCTGCGTGGTCTCCTGTTTGTCTACGGCCTGCAGTTGCATCATCTGACGCCCAACTCTCTCCTCCACATTTCGATTTTCATCACACTCTGTGAATGCTTTCTCGGGGTCCAACCCAATTGGGCCCTGTGGAAACGCATCTTTTGCATTCGCCGCAATAGCCACCACAACGTCGCCTATAATATTGGCGGCGTTGTTATCTGCGTTCGGTCGGAAGTCGACTATTTTGATGTCAAATTTCCCGACTCCGTTCAAGGCTGGCGGAAAAAGTGGCTGTACATTCATGAGGAAAGCTCCAACCCGGCGGAAGAGAACATCGCTCCTTTTGACGGAGAAGCCAAAATCTTTCGCCGCCGTTCTTGGGATGCTGAAGCTACTGAAGCGGAGAAATTGGCGACAGAGGCGCTGATGACTCGCATTCACGAGCTACAGAACACCCGCGGGAAAGAACTTTCGGGTATTGAGATTACCGCCTATTTCCTTAGGACTAGAGTGCAGCCTCTCCAGGCTCGCAAAAACCCCTTCTGGAAGTACACTGGTGAAGAAGATGCTGACAGGCTCTCGAAGGATCTTCCCTTGAAGGATTTTGAGAAGCTTATCCGCAAAATCTCCTCGCTGAACAAGAAGGATTTAATTCCTACTTCTTGCCGTGTCGCGCCATTTAGTAGCACCAACCCCTCCCCGAGGTAATTTCTTTTTTGTAGCCATATTTGTTTCCTCGAGCTTTGTTATTTTGTCGATTACTATTTTGTTAACACCTTTTTCTCGACACTTTTTCTTTTCTCAGGGCCACCCTGTTCTTTCTTCTCTTCCTCCTCTTCCTGAAGGTGGAGACGTGGAGGAACGTGCCGTTGTCGACGATGACAACCAAAGCACCACTCGCCCTGCCACTGAAATCGCGGGTTCTCACAAGTCCGCGGCTTCTGCTGAATCAGAGGCCACTGCCTCGACACACTCTCTTCCTCATGCTTCAAAGAGGAAGAGAGACGACGTAAAAGACTCCGGCACTTCCAAAGCCGAAGAAGCTGAGCCTTCTCATAAAAAGGCAGCTTTTAACCCATATACTGATGCCCTCGTCAGCTCGTGAGTTACTCCTTGCTTTTTACTATTCCTGTTTTGATGTTTCTTGTCTCTTGCTTCTTATACTGCCGCCATTTTTATTGTAGTGATGAGGAGGAAGAGCAAGCTGTTGATGCTACTGCACGAACGAGTACGTCGCGTACTTTGATTGTGTCGGAAGCTCAACATGATGGGGATGAATCTTCTCCTCCCCAACAAGACATCGTGCAACCATCGCCAGTGGAGAGCCCCCGAGCCTCTCCATTAAAGGGAGCGAGAATGGAACCATCGAGAGATTCTATCCAATTCCCTGGTGGATCTTCGACACCTTCATTGGATGATGTAAACCTTAAATCTTTCAATATTTCAATCATACTGAATGTTCACCGTATATATATTGGTTATATTGACTTCGTTTTCCTCCTTGATCGTTTTTCCAGCCTTTGATGAAGGAATTTATTCGCCTTGGTACCCAATTTGTCGGGTATCGTGACTACACCAAGAAGCTCGAAGGTATCATTGTCTTGTTCTGTTGCTGCATGTATACCATGATTTTATCATAGTATTTATCTGCCGCAATTTTTCCAGGAGATCTGGCGGAAAGCAACAAACGTGCGGACGCTCTTGCTGTTAAGTTGAAGCAAAGCGAGGAAAACCGCCAAAAAGCTGAAAAGGATGCTGCCACCGTTCAAGGTCTTCGAGAGAGGCTTCACAAAGCTGAAACTGCGTTGAGTGATAACATAACTCAGCAAGCAGCTCGAGAGGCAGACATTCTTTCCCGCTTGGAATCGCAGTGTCGGCGTTTTGTGAGTAAGTTCTCGAGTTTTTGATTTTCCTTGGATTATCTTGCGTTTCACCTGTAGTCTTTATTTTTATACATCTGTCTGATTGTTTGTAGGGCGGACGCATCAAGAATATGAGGTTGACGGTCCTGTGGGTGACGAGCTTCTCGACGCGCTGACCCTTTCCGAAATTCATGGGGATGAAGCACGTGACGGGCTTGAAAATGCTGAAGCTGGCTTGCTGAAGCTTTTTCCTTATTTCTTTCCGAAGAAAGAGACTCCCGCTACCTTTGTAGAGCTCGCAAAAACCTTCAATGGACCCGAAGATCTTGGGCTGAAACTTCGCCAAGAAGGCCTGAAAATTGGCGTTGAAGGCACCATTGCGCTGACTGCTAATAGCCAACAAGACGTCGACTGGTCCAAGGTTGGCAACATAGGGGAGATGGAAACAAAGAAATGGCAATCTCTAATTAGAGCTGCCAAACCTTCTGCAAGACCCATCCTCTCCTTCCTTGGTGTTAAACCAGCGCCTGCTCCAAGTGCATCCAAGCCGGAGGTCAAGTAGACCATCTTGTCTTTTTTTACTTCTATCTTTTGATGCTAGCGCCTTAGTCCTCCTGGCGGTGATTAGGTCTTCTAGGGATCCTTCTTTTGTAACAGACATGTATATATTATGAGAATCAATGAAAATCTATCTGTCTCAATGATTGATGTCGACGTTTTTCTATTTTTCAGTTGATTTTTGACAACTATACGTCAATTCCTGGTCCTTCCGAAGTTTTTCCTTCGTCTCTTTCGAAGAAGTCTTCTATCCCTGTTCACCTTGTTGATGATTCTTCGAGTAAGGATCTGACAGAGGAATTGAAAGAACTTCGAGTACAACTCCAGTCCGTGAAGAAGCAGTCGCTTATGCTTATGGAGCAATCTCGAGGATCTTCTCAAAGGGAAAAGATTGCACTCCAACAAGCTCAGGATGCCATGACTGAAAAGGACGCCGCTGTTGCTGAGGCTGCTGCAGCTACATCTCGAGAAAATTCTATGCTCCAGCTGCTAATAGATGCTAGCTTGGATATGGCGGGTAAGTTTCATTGTCTTTGTCTTGCTTCTTCTTTTCCTTTGCTGCTTGCCTCCTTATTACCCACTGACTTGTTTTAAGAAACAATAGGTGCTTTTTTGGATACTGCAACTGAAGATGAACGTGTCGAGGCTCGTTCCAATGTTCTTCTTCGGCTTGCACGTGAACATGGGTCGACTTTTTGGGGCACACCTGAACGGACTCGCCAAATCGTAAGATTTCAAGATCGTGCGCTTCAGGTTCGCGAGTATCTTGACTTCTGTACAAGGACTTTGTCTCTGGTTTATGGTACCATGTTTCCTCGCAATAAGATGCCAGAGACTCTTCCTGCGTTGATGGACAAATTTCGAGATGCTCCTCGCATCCACGGCTTTGTACGAGCCCAACTAGCTGCTGGCGCAAGGTTTGCGATGATCATGATAAAAATTTGCTACCCGAAGTTAGACGTGGGGCAAGTTGTCCCAAAGTGTTTGGAGAAGATGTCGAAGAAGAAAAGAAACTTCGGCAAATATGATGACATTGTTACTCCTGTTGCCGAAGATATGATGGATGAACTTCTCCGGATGGATTCCGAATTCTTCGTGAAGGGTAGCTACGCTGAGCATAGTACTCGCGCTGTAAATAACGAGCGCTTAACCATAGACAATATATTGGGAAATCCTTGAAGACAAACTTATTCCAAAATTTGTATCCTGTATAGACGATCTATATTGTAAAGTCATTATATTTTTACTTTTGTCGCCAAGCCCCCGGGCGTTTTGATTGCAATATTTTTTGTTTATTATAATGCGAGGTTGTCCCAAGGCAAGATAATATACACTGTGTACTATTTTGTGCGGGTGCAAGCCCCCGAGCTTTTTGTTGATCACTATTTTGTCGATATCTCTTTTTATTTTGGCGAGGTATTTTTATCAAGGCAAGATGCTTTCTCTTGCGTTCATCGACACTGTCTGTATATATATATTGTATCATTTAGGGGGAATCCCTGATCCTGTTGAGAAAAAGATATATAATTCCACTATCTTTATTATATTGCAGCACCGCGAGCCCGCCTCATTAAAAACCTTTCCCGGCCCCACTCGGTGCCCCGAAAAAGGAAAAGAGTGCGTCTGAAAACTCGCGGGCGTTTCAGTACATTGTATGTTTACAAAGGAGACTATATTTCGGCATCTAAGCGTAAAAACGCCTGAGCTGTGCTACGTTCCAAGGATTTGGCTCAACGTTCCCCGTCTTCTTGTCCTTAATTCTATATGCTCCTCCTTCGATGACTTCTGTGACGATGTAGGGTCCAAGCCATGGTGACTCGAGTTTTTCGTGACTTTTTTGATTGAGTCGCAAAACTAGATCACCAACTTGAAAAGATCGTGGCCGCAATCTCCGACTGTGGTAATTCTTTAGGTCCTGTTGATATTTAGAGACTCGTGACAGAACTTCGTCTCGAGCTTCGTCAAGTGCATCGACATCGTCCTCCAAGGCTTCTCTCGAGGTTTCTTCATTATATTCTGTGACTCTTGGAGAATCGTGCTCTATTTCTATCGGCAGGACTGCTTCGGCGCCATGGACCAGAAAAAACGGCGTTTCCTGTGTCGCCGTATTTGGTGTTGTTCGGATACTCCACAATACACTTGGCAGCTCCTCCGGCCAAGTATGCCGAGCTTTTTCCAGTGGTCCTAGTAGGCGTTTCTTGATGCCATTGCAGATAATGCCATTGGCCTTCTCGACTTGTCCATTGGTCTGAGGATGCGCGACAGACGCAAAACTCAACTTAATGCCCACTTCTGCGCAGTATGCTTTGAACTCTTTGGACGTAAAATTACTGCCGTTGTCTGTCACAATACTGTGAGGAACTCCAAATCTGAAGACGATGCTCTTTACGAATTTGATTGCCGACGCGCCGTCCGGTGAATTTATCGGCTTTGCTTCTATCCACTTTGTAAATTTGTCGACCGCGACAAGCATATACTCGTAACCTCCTGGCGAAGCTTTGTGTAATTTACCCACCATGTCAAGACCCCATTGAGCAAAGGGCCAAGACAGTGGGATTGGCATAAGTTCTGCGGCAGGAGAGTGGGGTTTGGCGGCAAATCTTTGGCACGCGTCGCAAGTTCTCACTATTTCCTTCGCGTCCTCGATTGCCGTTAACCAATAGAATCCTGCTCTGAAAGCCTTAGCCGCGATAGCTCTGCTGCTCGCGTGGTGCCCGCATATCCCCTCGTGCACATCTTTCAGGATGATTCTTCCTTCTTCGGGTGTGACGCATCTCTGTAGCACGCCCGAAATACTTCGTTTGTACAACTCCCCTTTTACCACAGTGAAAGCTTTTGATCTCCTGATTATTCGCCTTGCTTCAACTGGATCGTCGGGTATTGTTTTCCTTAGAATATATGATATGTAAGCCTGCATCCATGGAATTTGCACCATCATGACTAGCTCTTGCTCTTCTTCTTCTTCTTCTGCTATGTCTTTGGTGATACTCGAGGGTTTCTCTTTCTTCTCCTTCTTTGTTTTTGTTGGCTTTGTTGATCTTTCGCTTATCTCTTCCCAAAACACGCCTGGAGGTATCGCGAGGCACTGTGACCCGATGTTTGCGAGAACGTCGGCTTCATCGTTGCTCATCCTGCTGATGTGGTTTACCTCACAACCGTCGAATAATTTCTCCAGCTCATTGTACACCTCTTTGTATGCTATCATACTTTCATTGACTGCGTCACATTGGTTCATGACTTGCTGTGCCACCAATTGTGAGTCGCCGAAAATTTTCATCGGGTTGCACCGCAAGCTTTCGCCATCTTCATCCCGTGTATGAGAGCTTCATATTCTGCTTCATTGTTAGACGCGTTTGGGAACGTCATCCGCAAAACGTACTTCAACTTGTCGCCTTGTGATACCAATATCACGCCTGCTCCAGCACCTTCCGTCTTTTGGACCCGTCGAAGTTCATGGTCCAAGTTCTCGATAAATCTGGGGGTCCCGTGTTTTGTAGCTCCATCCACTCTGCAATGAAATCTGGTAAGACCTGCGATTTTATTGCTTTTCTTTTTCATACGTGATGTCCCGAGGAGAAAGTTCTATTCCCCAAAGGGAGACACGACCCGTAGCTTCTGGGTTGTTCAGTATATTTGATAAGGGAGCCTCGTTGACCACTATTATCGGGTGTGCCGAGAAATAGTGTCGCAATTTTCTTGCTGTCGTGAATACTCCATATGCCAGTTTCTGATATTGCGGGTACCGCTGTTTTGAAGGTGACAGTACTTCGCTGATGAAATATACAGGCCTCTGAACTCCATGAAGCTTGCCTTCTTCTTCTCTCTCGACTACTAGGGCCGTGCTGACCACCTGAGGTGTGGCTGCAATGTACAGGAGGAGAGGTTCCTTCTCTTTTGGTGCTACCAATATCGGTGGTGTCGAAATTGCTCGTTTGAGGTTCTCGAAGGCTCTATCTGCTTCCTCGTTCCATTGAAATTTTCCCCCTGTTTGATCAATGCATAGAACGGCAGCGCCTTTTCTCCTAGCCTGGCGATGAATCTGCTTAAAGCTGCGACTCGCCCCGTTAACTGTTGTATCTCCTTCAGCTTTGTTGGCTTTCTCATAGTAACGATGGCCTGTATTTTCTCGGGATTAGCTTCAATCCCCCTTGCTGATACTAAAAACCCGAGAAGTTCTCCTGCAGGAACTCCAAAAGAGCACTTTGTCGGGTTCAGCTTGAGGCAGAATTTGTCGAGGTTGTCGAAGGTTTCCTTCAAATCTTCGATCAAAGTCGACCCTTTCTTTGATGTTATTACGACATCGTCGATGTAGACTTGTACATTTTTTCCAATCTGTGTTGCTAAGCACTTTGCATCATCCGCTGATATGTTGCTCCTGCGTTTTTCAGACCAAAGGGCATTGTTTTGTAGCAAAACACGCCATAAGGTGTGATGAACGCTGTCTTGGCTTCATCTTCTTCTTTTAATCTTATCTGGTTATAACCAGAATATGCGTCCAGGAAGGAAAGACGTTCGCATCCTGCCGTGGAGTCGATGATTTGATCGATCCTTGGGAGGGGAAAGTGATCCTTGGGACAATGTTTGTTGAGACACGTGAAGTCGACGCACATGCGAAGGACTATTGTGTGTTTTTTCGGCACCATCACTGGGTTAGCTACCCATGTGGCTTCTGTAGATATTTCTGATGAAACCAGCATCTTTGAGTCGATCTATTTCAGATAACATGGCTTTGCGGCTAGGCTCCGAAAAACGCCGCAAAGGTTGCTTTACTGGTCTTGCGAGAGGATCCAAATTGAGGTGGTGCTCGGCAAGTTCCCTGGGTACTCCTGGCATGTCAGCTGGACACCATGCGAAGATTTTCCAGTGCTCACGGAGGAACTCGACGAGCGCGCTTTCCTATGCGACATCCATGTTTGCGGCAATGGACGTCGTTTTCTTTGGATCTGTCGGGTGGATCTGTACCTCTTTTGAATCCTTGGTTATATTGAAAGTTGGCTCCTTAGAAGATTTCCCACCTCTGGCAGCACATCATAATCGTGAACCTTGGCGCCGCATATTCCGCTTGCATCCCGAAAGTTTCGACAGTCGATGAAAATCTTTGTCGCATTTATCAGATAACGCAAAGCTTCCTTTGATTGTGATAGGTCCCTTGGGCCCAGGCAACCTCCACAACAGATATGTATAATGCGGCACTGCCATGAACCTGGCATACGCTGGTCGTCCCAACAAAGCGTGATATTGCGATGGGAAATCGACAACTTCGAACTCCAAATTCTCTATCCTGTAGTTTTCTCGGGTTCCAAACTGAACGTCGAGGTTGATCTTGCCCAATGGGTAACTTGGCTTCTCTGGTGTGATCCCATGGAAACGTGTGTCAGTTGGTTTCAGATTTGCTAGGGATATGTTCATCTTCCTCAATGTATCCGCATACATGAGGTTTAAGCTACTGCCGCCATCTATGAAAACTCTCGACACGTCGAAACCAGCGATTACTGCGGGTAAGATGAGTGCTGATTGTCCTGGTCGAGGAACTTGCTGCGGATGGTCTGCAATTGTGAAGCCGATGTCTTGCCCCGACCAATTTAAGTACTCGACTGTTGGTGGGGGCATCTTTTCTGCCATGAACACTTGTCGCGAGATTACCTTCTGCGCCCTGATGGCCTAGCTTTCTGAATCATCGAGACCGCACCGTTAGAGTTGGGGTCGACATAAGGAGGTGGGTGTGGTGCTGCCGCTATTCTGAGCTGGTGTCGATTTTCGTCGGTGATTGCGGGAGGAGGTGGAAGGTGGATCTCGCTCCTTGGCTCCCGAGGGTTTCTGTTATTTGCTTGGGCGTTTGCAATTCCTGCGGCTCGCAGCATTGCCTGAAAATTGCGGCAGTCCTTCTGGAGATGTCCTGACTGCCTCTTTCCATTGTTGTCGAGGTAAAAATGCATTTGACACGGACCGTTCATCATCTCCTCGGGAGACACATAAGGTCTTGGAATCCTTGGTCCACTATTTTGCCTGTTGCCACGGAAATCACCTCTATTGTCGCCTTGTTGCTCATTACTCCTTTGATAATCGTCTCGACTATTTCCTCCAGGATTTCCTCGGAAACCAGCCGATATATGGCCGGGAGCATCGTTGTTGTAGAACTGGCGAGAAAATCGCCTTCTATTTTGATAATTTCGACCACGATCTTCTTCTGGCGACCTGTGTCGCTTGTTGTATATTGCGTCTTCTCCATCCGCCCATTTATTGGCTATCTCCATGAGTGCTGATATGGTCTTAGGGTTAGTTCTCCCTAAGTCCTCGACAAAATCGCCTCGGCGAATTCCTGCCACGAACGCATCTATTGCCCTCTCGTCAGATATATCTTCTGCCGAGTTCTTTATGATGTTCCACCGCTGTATGTATTTCCGCATCGACTCGTCATGTTTCTGTCGACATGCTCTCAACTCTTCCAATGACGCAGGTTTTTTGCAGGTGGACCGGAAGTTTTTCACGAAGACGTCCTCGAAATTTTCCCAGCTGTCGATGGAACTTGGGGGAGTTTCTTTATCCAAGATCTCGCGGCACCGCTCAAGTGAACTTGGATACTTTGCATAGTTGTTGCTCTGGTTCCTCCTACCAGCTTCACCATCTCGAGATAATCCACGAGCCAATCCTCGGGATCTTGCAAACCGTCGAATTTCTTGAAATTTTCGGGTAGTTTGAACCCTTTTGGTACTCGAGTTTTTCGAACTCTTCTCGTAAAGCACGGGAGCCCACACATATCTTCGTCGGCAACTTCTGGTGAGTACTGACGCTCCCTTCTTTCTTGTCGCGCTCTGTCCACCCTTACTTGGACTGCTGTGTCTCTTGCTCCACTTGTTCTTGGTGGATCTTGAACTGCTGCAGTGGGTCGTGGACTATTTTGCCTAGGATTTTCTTCGGGAGGCGTTGTTGCAAACGCTGTTCCCATTACTCCTACTCCAGCCATCGCCATATTGAACAATGGTTCTCTCGGGTCCCCAGGAGGTGGTCTGGACGCTAAGATGTAAGCTTGTGTTGCCATGTAACCTGCCTCTGGCGTTTTTGGGATGATATTTCCCCTTTCGTCGATCGACATAAAGGACATGTCGAGATTTTGGATTATGTTTCCCCTCTCTGCTTCGGGTATGTTTTGCAGCCGAGACATTGCTCTCCTCCGAGCTTCTCTGTGACTGTCTCCCGAAGTTCTTGATTGTCGACTTAAATCTGCTCGGCGTCTGCTTGATGCGGAAGCTGCCTCTTTTCTTCTATTTAATGATGCTGTCTGTTTTTCCAACTCTCTGCTTACTCGAGCAAGTCTATATTGATATGCTTGTAGTTCTTGTGTAGTAGCAGTGGTGGTCATTGGTTCTGAACCATCCATGGCTCTCGCAGCTCTATCCCACGCTGCTTGCGGGAGTTGGACTTGTGCTCGAGTTGAAGTCCCAGCATATTTTGTGCCTAGGCCATGTCTGAGATCAGCGGGATCGACGTATGGATTTCCCAAATCGTCGAAAGCTTCTGACGTTTCTGGCTCTGATCGGCCTGCTCCCTCTATCGCATAAATCTGATGATATTTTGCGCATTGATTTTTGTCAGGATTGGTGACACCATCATATAGAGTGGTGAAGACCTTTCCGATGGCAGCAGATTTGTCGATGAAATTGAAGCTGTCGACGCTTTCGGAGTCGCTGCTTATAAAGGAGTCCGCAGACGACTTGAAGGATGTATTGCTGAGGATCTTGGCGAGCTTTCCGCTTGCCTTGTCTGTCGACGGCGTGGCGACGAAAACTCCTCGTCACTCGACGAAAAGTTGGAATCGACCGCTGAAAATTCCGACAAGATCGGAACTTCGAGACGGTAGGATCCTTCCTTATTGACGCCAAATCGGAATTCTCCGAACGTCATGATGATGGGCTCCTCCAGATAGGCACATGCATCCATACGGGAGGGCGGGTGAGGAATAAAATTGAATAGATCAGTTTTTCCCTTGTTACCTCGATCCATCGCGTTGCTTGCTGTTGATGAAGTCGAAGATCTTGAACGTGCCATCGAGATCAGCTCCTTGCAACCTCTAGTTCCCACAGACGGCGCCAATTGACAAAGGATTAACTTGTCAATGCCTACAGATTGTAGACTAGGGTTTTGCTAGAAGTAGAGGGCAAGTAGATCTCGAAGGTTTAGGCGAAAAGTACTCGACTGTTATGAAAACTAGGTTATGTTGATGAGATTCGATCCTTTCTTTGTCCCTCGACCCCCTTATATAGGAGGTGGAGCCGAGGGTTTCGTTTTGTACAAGTTACAGAGTCCGGGACGGTTTCTAACTCATCCCGCCAGATTACAAATAACACTTCCTATTACAACTCTAACTTTCCTTAATGTATCTTGGGCTTCCGAATCTTCTTATTCTTCGGGTAATGGGCCTTCAATAAACCCCAGGTACTATCTTCGGCAGGCCCATTTGGGATGCCTATGTCAAGAGGCTCTGGCCAAATTTGTACTCTTAACTCCAAGAGGGAGTATTTATGCTCGATAGTGGGTTCATGCCTTCATTGACACCTGGGACAGTGACAGAAAGTTCTAAGGTTGTGATGTGCTGTTGCCACTAGGGATAAAACATTGATTCTATGTCTAAGGATGTAGTTGTCGATTACATTACGCACCATACTTAATGCAATTGTCTGTTGCTTTGCAACTTAATACTGAATGGGGTTCGGATGATAACCTGAAGGTGGACTTTTTAGGCATAGATGCAGTTGGATGGCGGTCTATGTACTTTGTCGTAATGCCCAATTAAATCTCACTATATTTATCATATCATGTATATGCATTGTTATGCCTTTCTCTATTTGTCAATTGCCCGACTGTAATTTGTTCACCCAACATGCTTTTATCTTATGGGAGAGACACCTCTAGTGAACTGTGGACCCCGGTCCTATTCTTTACATAGCATACAATCTCCAATGTGTTTTACTGTTTTCTTTGCAAACATCTTCCACTCGATACGTTTAATCCTTTGTTACAGCAAGCCGGTGAGATTGACAACCTCACTGTTTAGTTGGGGCAAAGTACTTTGGTTTTGTTGTGCAGATTCCACGTTGGCGCCGGAATCCCTGTTGTTGCGCCGCATCACATTTCGCCACCATCAACCTTCAACGTGCTTCTTGGCTCCTACTGGTTCGATTAAACCTTGGTTTCATACTGAGGGAAACTTGCTTCTATACGCATCATACCTTCCACTTGGGGTTCCCAACGGACGTGTGCATCTACGCGTATCAATGGGTTCGCAAATATCCAACTAAAGATAGGCAGGATTTACGGTATTCTGGAATTTTCCAGAACACCGGATAATCCGCCCCCCTGGCGCCCCGGAATATCCGGCCGGGCCGGATTATCCGCCCTCACTTTGGGCCGGATTATCCGGCCTGGGCGTTTTGCGGGAGGATTAAGGGAGGCCGCGGGGTGAACGGTTGGCACACCAATCAGTTCCCCCACGCGCCCCCTTCTCCCTCCTCAAGCCGCCGGAGTTCCTCCTCCTCGCCGGAGACGCTCCGTCCGCCCCCTCTCGGAGTTCTTGGGTGGATCGGGTGCATCTCCTCCCTAGCTACCTTCTCCTCCAAGCGGTTTCCACAATGGATGTGGGTATGATTCACAATCTCTAACCCTAGATGTTGTGTTTTATATGTACTTTTTTCTTGGTGGAATTGGTGTCTAGTTGTTCCAAAACATTTGTAGTGTACTCCTCTTGCATGCTATGAGGCCGATCTAGTCTTAGACAAGCTTTTGATTGGAAAACTGCAAATCTCGCAGGGCCGGATTATCCGCCCCCCGAGCTGGCCGGATTATCCGGCCCGGCCGGATTATCCGCCCCCAGGGGACACCGGATTATCCGGCCTGGAGCTTCATCGCCGCTGCAGTTTTGCTTCAATCTATCATGTCTAGATTTGTACCGACTTATAGCATGTTTCTCGAGTATATTACTGTATCTTACATGACTTATGAGCATTACCTTTCCTTTGCTACCCGCCTTTGCTTCTCACAGGTGGTGCTTCTCGGGGTGGTCGGAGACGCTCAAGGCATGATCGATCTAGTGATGAGTTTGCCTCCAATGCACCTCGCAAGTCCGTCACTTCAAGGCGGAAGAACAAGGAAGTGAGGGAGAACTACAAGGCCATGGACCCAGTTTCTTATTCCGCTATCCGCTTGAAGAACTGGTATGAAGATGTCCCAAGGGATGAAGAGATAGAGGGCAGGAGATACTGGTGCATTGAGCAGGAGTTCATCTACAAGGACGTCTATGAGCCCATGAAGAATCTGAGACCCATGCAAGCTATCGATGTGGACATTCTGGCAATCAACGATCACTTTGAAGACGCAATCTGGGTAGCTGGAAGGATGGGCTTGCTTGAGATCATGAAGATTCAATGTGACTATAGCCCAGATTTGGTGAAGCAATTCTTTGCCACTTTGGCAATCAGGAAAGATGAGGAACACACTATGGAATGGATGACTGGCTCCACTCACTGCAGTGCCACTCTGCGCCAATTTGCTGGTTTTCTTGGAGTTCCTGTTGATGGGGGTCGTCGCCTTCATGGACCACAACAGACAGATAAGAATGCTCTTGTGCATCTCTATACCTCAGCGGGAAAAATTGGTCAAGCTAAGGGGCTGCTTCCCATATACAGTCAGTTGCTTCGGTTCTTTCGGGCAACCATTTGCCCAAGTGGTGGTAACAATGATGCTCTCCGGGGAGCCCTTGTGGACCTTATGCACCTCAGCTATAAGTGTGCTCGTGATGTGACTGAGGAACGGGACTACACTCTTGATGTCATGGACTTTATCTTCCATGAGATCCATGATGCCATGGTCTCCCGGACCACCATACCCTATGCACCCTACATTCAGCTTCTCATCAACAACTCTGTGGCTGTGTGTGATGAAGACTTGAGTGGGTATCCTTTGGTGAAGCACAGTGTCAAGAAGGCCTACAAGCTTAAGCCAGTCTCTTCAGCCGTACCTGCTCCTGACACTTTCATGCGTGATGCTCGTTCTAGTGGTTTTGCTCCTGCTCGTCATCCTGATGTCCCGGCTATGAGGAAGCAAGTGAGCCGGCTTAGTTGGTTTCAGCGTCACATCCTCTGCATGAATGTTGAGATCCATAAGTGTCAACGCCCGGATTTTTAAGTCCGGATGCCCTATTACATCATACATCGCAATCCCAGGAAGATTGTTTTTGCGAGACATAATAGTAAGTAGTTCAGAGTCATCATTTATTACAACACATAAGGTCTTACAACAAGGGATCACATGATCCAATATTACACAAATAGATTGTTCAACATCACACATAAGTAGCGGAAGCGTAGTAGTAGTGGACTATATATTCCACAGGCAACGCTTGACGTTAGAAGACGATCCTAGTTATCGTAGACATCCTGCTGTCCGTCATCCTGATACTGTTGCTCCTCTTCAAAGTCTGGCATTTGAATAGCCAGGGCAAATCCATGAGTACTTTTAAAGTACTCGCAAACTAATACTAAGGTAAAACATATTAAGTGTAATAAGGGGTACTAAGCTCTAGGTTTATTTGCATAAAGCCAAGTTTTCATGTGATAAACATTTAGTAAACACCCATCATTGGCTAGACTAACTCAAGTGGGAACATTAGTGTCATTCCCACAATTCATTTGGGATCCAAGTCAATTCACCATTCACCTTCATCATTTCAAAGTAAATTCTGATAACGGAAATAGTATGGCCTTTCCAATCGTCCATAACCGCGGACACGGCTATTCGAATAGGTTTAACACTCTGCAGAGGTTGTACTCTTGTGCCACAACTTTTGATTACATCCGTCGAGAATAACCCCGAATCATCGTAACTCAGTACGCGGATCATCAACCTTAACCTTTCACTTATATGTCCTAGTATAGGCACCTCTCCCCATGAGCTTGGCCTCCCGGTGAGAACCAACTGTTAACCCGGGAACTGCACAGGGCTTGGGTCGTACATTCACCTCATATTCACATCATTTCTCATATACGGAGGCAGCCTCGGCGTAACCCCTATGATGCTTGTTTAGAGGGAACCCATACTAAAATACACAAGTTTCTAGTTAAGCCCTACCCATAATCAGGTATTGTGGGGGTACTTGTATAATTGGAAAGGTATCGCATTCAAACCGGCCATATCAGTTTTATATCAAAAATCACCATCTTCTCTTGGTCATATTCACCTTCAAAGTCATTCAATGGAATGAACCATCATTCCAAGGTTTCAACTTCATTTCAAAGTCACATGTTCCCATCTAGAGTAGTCCAATTTTAATTGATTAGCGCTAGCAACTATTTCATGAGGGGTGCTATCTAGCTTTGATTGTTTCTAAGATAACCTTTGATCTTGTTCTACTCTATACCAAGTAAAAATCATAAATTCAAAAGTACTTTGAAATAAATAAGCAAAAGTAATTGCAAGGTAAAAACATGGGATAGTTAAAACATAAATTTAAAGGGGTGATGGTGCATTGCTCTTGTAGAGCTTGCATCATGGTGGTTAGCAAGATTATTAGCTTGCCTTGAGCTGAGTAGTGATCAAAGTTCTCCTCTTCTTCTTGGGAGTAGGCTTCCTCCTCTTGATACTCCTCGTTACTAGCGTCTATATACGAATACGAGGTATAAATACTAAACCAAGCTCACATACTATTCTAGAAACACTTGAAAGGGTTCACACACTAATCTTATCATCAATCAAACATGGCATGGTGGATTGTTGGATGAGTTCTTAAAATAAATTCCTCTTATTATTACTATTTCTTAACTTTGGTATGTAGCTCATTAGAGAAATTTATTTCCTCTTATTACCTTATATTAAGATTTAATCTCTTCATATAATAATCAGGTATGAAATATAGGTTGACCCAAAGTCAACATTTCATATCTATTATATGTGAGTATAAAATATTTGAAGTGCTATATTCTCATGGTTTTAATACTTATCATTTAAATGAATTAAAATCTCTAAGTAATAGTTATCAGAGGTTCATTATTCTAAGTCATTCCCTCTGGTTGTATTACTTAGGATCAAGATTTAAATGAGAGGATAGCTCTCATATTAATTATTGAATTTAAATTCAAGTTGAAAAGCACTAGAATTGACTACATAGCTATTTTATTTCATCTAGTCCATGATCATGCAAATAACATGTCTATATTATTGCATAATCAATTAGAGGACATCATTTGTGATTTATTAGAATTGGAATCAACTCAAAACCAGTTATGGTTGAATTTTAAATTAAGTTTCAAGTTGCAAAAGTCCATGACTTGTTATTTTTAACATTTAAATTCTACTACGAATTTGGATATGAGACCAGTGGCATTGGTTAGATAATTTCATGGGCTTTCCAATGGTATAAAGTTTGCTAAATTTGGTTTGGCAGATTTCAAACTATTCAATTTTTACTAAACCATCTGCAGCACAATTTGAAATAAGTTTAAACCTAAATTCGAATTATGGGCTTGGGCGGGAAACCTTAACGGGCCGAAACGGTATTTAAATTCACTGCGCAGCCCAACAAGCCACGGGTGCGAGTGGGCTGCCCTGACGAGGTGGGGGCCACCTGTCAGTGTGTTTTAACACAGCGAAGCGGTGCGAGCAACGGGAGCCGTTGGATTAGAAAGGGGATCGACGGCGTGTGAGTGTCGTCATCTCCGGCGAGAAGCGAGCACACTGGCGGCGAGCCTAGGGGGTCGGAGAGCCTACCAGACCGTTGCAGGTGTCTGGCAGGGTGCTCGGAGAAGTGGTTGTCGACGAGGAACAGCCTGGTGCAGCGGCGGCGCTCGGGGAGGCTCCAGGCGTCGCAGAGCTTCTGCGAGCTCCAGCGGACTCGAGCTCGCGATTCGAGCGGCTCCGACGGCTATTGGTGAAATTGATCGGGGGGTGTTGCTCAGTGAAGGGAGGGGAGTGATTTGTGTGAAGAAAGGGGGAGCCGATCGTCGCTATTTATAGCGGCCGATGGTGGCCGTGGGGTGCTGTGGAGGAGCGGCCATGGCGCGGCGCTTCTGGCGATCGAAAGGGCAAGGGAAGGACGGCATCGTGTAGGCGTTGTCCTGGCGGTGCTCGAGGACTAGCTGGCGCAGAGAAAGGTTGAGAGGATGGCTCGGGCGCGTGCATGAGTGCCGCAGTACCCGCGGTACTTCGCTGGCGAGGACGACGGTGACAAGGCCGCCGCAGGCATTTGAGTGTGTCTAGGTGGTAGAGGGTGTGGAGTAGCTACTCGACGCGGTGGTAGGGATGCAGGAGGAGGACGGCGTCGCTCGAGCGCGACGTATCGGCGGCCAGTGCGCGGTCACCGCGTCGACTGGCACGTCCTGGCAACGTTTTGGCACGCGCGTTCCAGCCAATGCCAAGCCTTGGCGATCGAGTGCAAAGTACCGGTGCGATCCTTATGCGTCCAAGATGCTCCAGGACAAGGTGATGGGCTGAGAGAGAGGCCAGAGAGAGGGATGCCCAAAGTGGCCGGGTGTGCATGGCATGCTCACTTTCTCCAAACTTTTCCACTCTACCAAGCCCTAGCATGTACCAAGCTTGATGCAGGGGAGCCAGAGGGATCAAATGATCACGGATTAAAGTGGGTTTAGGCAAGAAACCGCTGGACAAAGACATGTAACACGAATTGCAAATGATGCCTGCCAAGTGTTCGACACAATGCCCGCATGAACATTTTTGTCGAATTTTGGAATTCTTTTTGGTACATCTCAATTATATAATTAATGTGTTGGATTGGTGGTGGTGGTGTTCATTTTGGAAGTGATTTGCAACATTTCAAATTTGAGGTTATCTTCACATTGATTTAAAGTCCTCTCTTGTCAATTTTCTACTGGTCAACCTGGTCAACTTTAACCATGATGGTCAACATGAAAGTTGTAGACCTTGACATGGTCTTGGATGACATGGCTTTGGTTGACTAAGTTTAGTTTAAGAATTGAGAGAAACAGAGGGGTAAAGTGGTGAAGAAAATATTTTTGGGCCATATGACCATTATCATATGTATGAAGAAATCTTGATTTCTTTGGGTTTGATTCTTGATCCAAGGATGCATTTGTGTTAGTTTATCACTTTAAAGTATTTTAGAAGCAACGGGGCAAGCAATTGTGGCCTAGGTTGAAGAATTGCAAATTGGCATATTGTGTATGTAAGTGAAATATGGGTTTTTCCCATTTTCTTTATTTCTTCTCAAATTAGGGTTTGATCATCTTTGTTAGGGTTTACATAGCAATTGATAAAAATACTAACACTCATCATGGCAATAGCACATAGGTAAAACACTCAAATGCACAAAACTATATGTGGCACTATATGCATGTATAAAGTTTTTGTTTGTTGCAAAATTTGAATAATTGAAACTCTCTCTTGATTTTATTATTGTTGAAACTTGGGATGTTACAATAAGGAGAACTATGCAGCTAGCCGCGAGCGTTCTGAGATTAAGCATACTCAGGCGGTTATTCTTCACAAGCTCAGTGGTGATCAAGGACCCCCGCCTCAGCCTCCAGCTCACCAGGGTTACAGTGGATGGCACTCTGCACAGGTTCCATGGAGTGATCTTGATGATTGCCTTCAAAGGTCCAACACCTCTCGCCGCTCTCCGGATGCACCTGACACTGATGAGGAAGAAGAGGAAGCGGCATACCAGTCCGATGATGAAGATGCCTCCGAGTGATCCCCATGGGGCGAGTAGCATCGCGCTTGTCCCCTTTTTGGCGTTTCGATGCCAAAGGGGGAGAAGTGTTCTATTAGGAACTATCTCGGGGATTTGCATGGTTTGGGCACAAGCATATGCGTTTACCATTCCTTTATTGCTTGTGTTCCCTCTTATTTGCACTATTTGCTTTGGTTGTGTCCCGTTTAAAACTATGTGCTATGTGGTGTGAGACATTGTTATGGTTTTCGGATTTCTATATGTTGAGATCAAGGATGCTATATTATGTGTGATGATGCTATATTATGTGTGATGCTATATCTCCGTATCTTATATCTACACATGGGTATGATTTCTTGCATCCTATCTCAACTTCATATTTGTATATGTCTCGTGTTAGAGCTCATGATGGATACCTCGAGTGTTGAGGCACCTCAATCCTATGTGTTGTGTATTTGTATTCAAATGCAAATTACTTATATGCACACATGTAGGGGGAGTGCCTCTATGTTTTTGCCATCATGTTTTGTCTCTATAGTTATTCTCTTGCAAATCCGTATATTGTCATCAAACACCAAAAAGGGGGAGATTGAAAGAACATCTCTCATATTATGTTTTGAGTGTTTGATGTCAATGTATGTGATACACTAATGTTTGTTTAAGTGGTACAGGGATTACATAGATATTTATTCTTGTGTGTTGGATTTGATCGTCAAAAGTAATCAGAAAAAGTTGGCCAGGCCGGATAATCCGGGCCGGATATTGTTGAAATATCCGGCCCCCTGATTTTGGCTAAGTCTCGAGGAAAAGCAGCGCAGTAGAGGGGCCGGATTTTTGCCCGGATATTGTCCCGGTATTGTATACCGGGCCGGATATTTTGGAAATATCCGGCCTCGATTTTGGCTAAGGACCTGAAGATTTGCTTCTCTGCATACGGGCCGGACATTTGGCCGGATAATGTCACGTTTTGTCCCGAAGGCCGGATTATCCGGGGCGGATTATCCGCTTACTTAGGCCGGAATATCCGGCCCCCCGGAAGCTGCAACGGCTCTAATTTGAGGGGAGGTATAAATACCCCCCTTCTTCTACCTTGGTTGCTTGCTCAATCATTACACAAGAAGTCTCACGCGCTGCCCACGCGCCCGCGCGCCTCCAGCCTTTTCGCCGCTCAGCGCGCTCGCCGCCCTGCCCGGTTGCTGGGCCGGCCCGACCGGCTTGACCGGCTGGCTCCGGTCGGCCGGCTCCGCTGGGCCACTTTTCTGCCCGTTTTTCCTTCCCTCTCTTGTCTTTTTCCCCCCAACGGTTTTATTTGCTCCTAGCTATAAATAGACCTTTCTTCCACCTTGAGCAACTACTTCTTCCCTTTTCTCTCACCTCCATTGTTGCATTTGAAGAAGTTACTCTCTCCCTTGATTCCTCCAACCATTCTTGCTCATACTTGAGGATTTGAGAGAGGAGATCTAGATCTACACTTTCACCAAACCATTTCCTCTCTAAGTGAGGGAATCTCTTGGGATCTAGATCTTGGAGTCTTTGGTTGACTTTCCCCCTTGTTCTTCCTCTCCAATCTCATCCTAGCATTCGTTGCTTTGGTGGGATTTGAGTGTGAAGGACTTGAACACCTCCGGTGTTCTTGCTTTGCATCATTGCATAGTGTTGAGCTCTCCACCACGATTTGTTCGAGTGAGAGACCGTGAGCTTGTTACTCTTGGAGGGTGACCTCCTAGTTGGCTTGGTTGGTGTCCCGGTGATCTCTTCGTGGAAGATTGTGAAGGGGCCCGGGCTTCTCCTTCGTGGAGCTTGTGAAGTGGTTGTGGAGCTTGCCATCTCCGGAGCGGAGGAAAAGCTAACCATAAGGAAAGGGCCATTATCCTTCGTGGGTGTGGTTCGGAGAATAGGGTGAGCCTTCGTGGCGCGGGGAATCCTTCGTGGGACCTCCACTCCTCCAAACGTGACGTACCTTGTCGGGAATACATCCTCGTCTCCGCGTGCCTCGGTTATTTCTATACCCGAGCTCTCTTTCCTTGTGATAGCCATCGTGCTTGAAGTACATATATCTTGCTATCACTTGTGCTACATATATCTTGTGCCTATCTTGCTTAGCTCTAGTTGCTATTGTTACACTTAGTTGAGCTTAGCATATTTAGGGTTTGTGCTTGTAAACTAAACGATAGTTTAATTCCGCATTATTACAAGACAAATCCGTAAGAGTTTTTAATTGCCTATTCAACCCCCCCCCTCCCTAGGCGACATCTCGATCTTTCAGGAAGCTTTGAAGAAACCTTGGTGCGCTCGGTACGGCAAACGGCGAACGAAGCTGCTCATAGAATGGCGAAGAATGGCTGCGATAATAAGCTCTGTAAGGTTTGGCTAGGTGATGCACCCGCGTGCATTCAGAACATGATTGTATGTGAATCTCGTATGAGTTAATGAAATCGCAGCGATTTGATCTCAAAAAAAAACATACATACATACATACATACATACATACATACATACATACATACATACATACATACATACATACATACATACATACATACATACATACATACATACATACATACATACATACATACATACATACATACATACATACATACATACATACATACATACATACATACATACATACATACATACATACATACATACATACATACATACATACGTACATACATACATACATACGTACATACATACATACATACGTACATACATACATACCAACTATTCTACAACCGGTTGTAGAATAACTATTGTACAACCACTTATGAACTTTCAGTTACGTACGAGTGAACTTCGCGACACTATGAACTTCCGGTCGGAACACTTGGAATTCCTGTGTTTTGCGTGTACTATTCTTATTGTGATTTTCAAACCGTTTATCGGTATGATGCAAGTGGTATACCGTTAGAAAGCTAGGGGAATCGCACATCTTTTTTATACCAAAATCAATTTTCACGAACTTCTCCATTTTCGTGCAGTTTTTCGTGCGCAATTTCCAAATTGCTCATCGGATTGTTTCATGCGATATACCGTTAAAAAGGCATCAAAATTGCGCAACTTTTACCTTCATATTGTTTTCCCAAATAATCTAAGGTTTAAGCACAGATTTGAATATACTCAAATCTGTTTTCGCAAATTTCTGGGTGTTTTTTACTGTTTTGTGGACGTTATTATCAAACCACTTGTCGGATTGACGCATATGATATACCATTGGAAACCTGTGAAAAATGCGCAACTTTTTCATGTTGAACTTACTTCCAAATACTTAACTATTTTAAAATAATTTTAAGTATACGAAAATGGAGATGGTTGTCGGCACACCAACGGTTTGAAATTGACGTGGATTCGGTGCTCGGGTGGGGATGGGTGGCATCCTAGAGTAAAATTAGGCTTATATTTATGTCAATTACTCAATGTGGGGTGGTTTTGGGCGATCCGACCTAGTAGGAATGACTTCAATATGTATGATTTCCGTCCATGAAAAAACAGAGTATCGGAACTCCCTCCGGCATGCATGTGAACTTTCGATCGCGATATATATGCTTACCGCTAAGTCCGGTATTTTCGTCGTAGTTTTCAAACTGTTTGTCAGAATTATGCAAATAATATATGGTTGGAAAGATATGCAAATTCCACAACTTTTGATATAAATAATTTTTCAAAATTCTTAACAATTAAAGAGCAGATTCAACTATACGAAACTCTGTTTTTGGAACTTTCTCGTTGTTTTCCGCGCTGTTTTTAAAGTGAACTTCGATGTTAATTAAATGAACTACTAATGTTCACTCCGTGAACTTTTGTTCATTATTTATGTGAATTTTGAGATGATTTTTTGGTGTAATATTCACGATAATGAACTCTGCAACAAGAAAAGATTGAACTTCCCAAAACTTAATGGTGAATTCCTAAAACTATTTAAATTGATTATCCATCATTTTAAAAATAAAAGTGAACTTCACAATCACGTGACACTTTGATATCACAAAAATGAACCTAGCGGCCAAACCACACTTTCTGTATCTTCATAGTTTGTGTGTACTTTGATATCACAAAAATGGAATTCACAGCTCCACCTCTCTGAACTTTTCATATATTTCACTCTGAACTTAACCGTACAAAATAATATTTGAATGACTGCCTAGAAGCATCAGATTATTCAAATGTAGACACAAGAAATAGAGTAGTGGATGAAGAAGGAACACATTACAAACTCTTTTCATCAAATACTCCTACCAGAGAAGAGAACTTTTTATAAAAAAAAAGAGGAGATCTCCACACAAACTATCCCATGAAAAAACTGAATCTCTCATACAGATGAAGCGAACTTCCAAATTTATCTGTAGTACATTGTTTTACATACTTTGAATATAATGCTTTTGTGCAATACAGTCTACTATCTGTCAAGCCAGAGGATGATCCTTCACGAAGCCAAGGAGCTCATTGATCATGTCAAAGAATTGCGCCTGAATGAAATGGTTTTCTTCAGGGATGTACGCGACCTTCGGGCCTGGGCAAACTCCCCCATGATGCCATCTTTCAAGACAGTCCCGATCCAGGGGACTTGCAGTCGTACTCTCACTGTGACAACAAACACTGGGTACTGGAACTTTGGATCTTCAATTGGATTTTTCTTATGGGAAGAGGCCTACAACATACAACTCTTTTCTTTTAAAAGATGATAACTGTCATAGCTGCCGAAACAAATAGCAATTCAGTTCAGCAATATCTGTAGTTCAGTTAAGCAACAATTCAGTACCAGCACATACAGATGTACTAATTTGCATCCCATCATTGGCAAGAGCCTGAGTCCAGAACGGGAGCTGCTACTGCCATCTGTTATTGCTACTGCCATCAGACAAACTAAATGAACTCGTGAAAAATACTGAGTGAACTTGTTAGAGTACGTCATGGGCCTGGGCCTGTTAGTCTTATGGTTTGCTTAAGGGTCAAGTAAGCCTTGCTTGGGAGTCAAGTAAACCTCTCTATATAAGGAGAGGAGATGTATCAATCTAGTCAAGCAAGAATTAAGAAGGAAATCCCTTCCCTCTTGCCCACGGCCGGAGTGTTAGAGTACGTCATGGGTCTGGGCCCGTTAGTCTTATGGTTTGCTTAAGGGTCAAGTAAGCCTTGCTTGGGAGTCAAGTAAACCTCTCTATATAAGGAGAGGAGATGTATCAATCTAGTCAAGCAAGAATTAAGAAGGAAATCCCTTCCCTCTTGCCACCGGCCGTGGGCAAGGCCCCCCGGCCGGCCCTCTCGCGCCATCCCTCTAGCAGCACCATAACAGAACTTCCCCCAGTGAATAATGTGAGCTTATGTTGGTATTGCACCGTACTTACATACTGCATTTTTTGCTTTAATAAATAAAAATATTCTATTCTAATAGGCATATCAACAAGCACTTAGGTTCGATAAGAATGTACTGCCTGAAAAAGGAGCAAACTTGTCATGCGGATGAAACGAACTTTTCTGAAAAGGAACAATGAACTCCTGGCTATAAAAGGGGGGAATTTCCTGGACTAAAATAGTGAAGTTCTGTTATTTTATACAATGAACTACCAAAATATGATGAGCGTACTGCCTATTTTTCAACGATGAACTTCCTTGTGGTAATTTTTTGTTGATTTCAATGTAAAATTGAATAAATAAACATTGCACAGCCATACAGGTAATATATCATTAAACCTTATACTGATTTCCAAAAAAAATGCAAGAGGAAGAAGATTAGAAGAAGAAACGCATAAATGGGCATGGGGTTCCTATTGAATGAAAACCTTCCTCGAATTTCTCTAGAAAACCAACAGCCCAGCGATCTGTATTCTCAACCTAATCTTCTTGGAGCTTCGCCACTGTACTCCACTGGAAATATCAATATGGTTCTGTTAGAATGTATGAACAGGTAAACTTCAGAAGGCTAAAATCATGGACATCAGATGAAGAGATAACATGGAAACTGAAAGTAAGAAAAGGGTCGTATAGTGTTCCATTTTGTTGAGTTAAATTGGATAAATAAAGTAATGTATTCCATATGATCAAAATAACGTATGTACCACCTACCATATATTTCTTGAAACCAAAATATTAATTTAACTAGATAAATAAGAAGATTGGTTCAAATCAGACAGACTAAACGACCTCCTGAAAAATACAAAGTGAACTACCCCTACCTATGAATAATGCGAACTTCAAAGATTTGTAGTAGTTTAATTGAGCACAATACCAAAAGTGAACTTTCACGTATTACCAATTGAACTCTCTTTATACGTAGTGTACAAATCAGAGCTATGGAAATGTTCTGAAGCGGCAAGGAAGAAGATCAGATAAGTGGCTGGGTAGTCATCCACAGAAAATGAAAAACATGTACAAAAGATGAATCACGGCCAGCACAAATCTCCATCCATCCATTTGTCATCGTGTTTTGAGGGAGAACCTGGAGAGGCGCAGCTACACGTTGAACTGGCTTGCTCCCATGTCTGAACTGCACTACTTTCATGTCTGAACTGCACTGAACTCTACCCGCTCATCTTGCGTTACTGTGAGAAGATGGCACTAGTGCATGACGAAGTGATCTTCCTGAAAAATATAAGACAAACTCCTAGCATGAGATGAACTGGACTTCGACTTTTAAAATTTCTGAACTTCTAAAATATCTCCATGCTTTTCAAAATTCTGAAACTTCTGAAACCTAGTAAAGCTTGCCATCAAGTGTTTTTCTACCAGCCTGAAGAATGAAAGATTTCATATAACGTGAGCTTCCTACATGAAGCAATCCTGGGCACATCCTTGTAGTGTTTTTTGCGCATTGCTTTTTCAAACCACAAATACAGAGAACACTGAACTGAATTTCCAGAAGAGAACAACGTGAACTTCAGAGAATAAGAGATTACCTTAAAAACTGAAGTTCAGAGTGATAGGCGGTTCAATGCAAAATACACCCATTCGGTGCTCAACTGCAGTCCAGTGGTGAAGTGGACTGGGCGCACACAACCGCATTACCGTGCAGCATAACAAATGGCGAACGGCCCATCGTCCCAGCGCATGCGATAGCCACTGGACTCGAGGCAGCTCCTCTTGATGGCGCAGTAGGGAAAGAGCTGAGAGGAGGCGCGCAAGGCGGTCCACGCAGGCTACACGCCTGTAAGAAGCGAACTTCACTCGTGTAAGAAGCAAACTTTGTGCCACGAAAAAGTGAACTTATCAGACACAATTTAACCTGAAATTCAATATATTGAGCACCGATGCTGTTGGTCTAGGGCACACCAACTACAAGCAGCCTGCTGGTGCTGGCGGCAAGCAAGGCAGTTGCTGCTCGCTAGAACCTGAGAAAAAGATCAAATAAACATCAGTGGATCATGTTGTGTGTTACTGCAGATAATATTGTCTGCTAGTCAAAAATCTATTTTTATCTCCCTCCTACTCATAAATCACAAACAAAGAGTAATTCTAAGAACAAAAGAACAAATATTCAAAAGTATAACATGGTTCATTCCTCTGAACTAAATTTCAGAAGAAACACTAAACTGAACTTTATAAGAGTACAAAACTAAACCTCAGGAAAGCACTAAACTGAACTTTTAGAAGAGGTGTCACATCCAGGGCCATGGTTTGGTAGGTCGATGAAGGCATGAACGACCAGGAGAACTCTAAAAAGCCAACAAATCAATTCATAAAGTAAGTACTTTTCATATAAACCAAATGATTTTTCACAACAGGAAGTTTTACCGACACTCTGAACTTGTCATGTGAACCAAGTGAACTTCTCACGTGACTCCAATCAAAGAGCCTGAAATGATGGTGTCGCTGCTTGATGGACGTGTGCCAGTCTGGGAAGGAGATGGTTCTCTGAGAGGAGAGGTTCAGAGCGTCGCGCGTGCAGGTTCAAAGCGATGGACCTGAGCAATGGTTTAGAGAAGCACCCGGCAAACTCCCAGGATGGTGCCCCTGAATTTTAAGTAAAAGACACATGCACTTCCTGTAAGTAAGAAATCTTGTGGAGAATACTAGTAAATTTCAGTACTGCCAATCAAAATAAAGCAAACAATTCGCGCTTGAAGAAAAGTAAAACAATAAAAGGGTGTACTAATGTTTAACTGAACTCTAGATGTAAACCAAGGAATCAAATTGAAAATAAAACAAGCAATAATAAGGATTTGTTGCTAAAGGTCTTCCTAATTCACAGGAGTGCAAGGCTTATTGGAATGCATGGGTTACTAATGGAATGATAACCTCAACTATCATCTCAATAGTGATAGCAACGCAACCAAGGAATGCTGGGATAAGTTGGGAAGATACTGGCGACTAGATCCTTGTGGCAGATTGGAAGATACCGATATCTCTAATTCAATTTGTTGATTGATGGTTTAAGGAATCTTGCACATTTACTGTTACTTCTATGTATAAGTTCCTTGCTCAGGTGTGGCCCAGCTTTCATATCTTATTGGGATAGCTACATCTTCATTAATCTAATCTCTCTCTATTTCTCAAGAAGTGCACGGAGAAAAATCACATCTAATACAAGCGGTTACCAGAGCCAATCAAACATGGAGTACCATGAATATGAGCAATCAAAGTAAAATTTAGCAAAAGAAACACTCACCTATGAAATAATATCTATATCAGCGTCCTTCACGAACAGAACCTCTCAGACAAATTAAATGAACTTTGCAAACGCAACACACTTTTTTTCCAACATTTATCTGTAAACTGCTTTTTTCGCTTTTAAATAAAACCGAGATAAAACGAATTCCTGGAAAATAAAAAATGAACTTGCCCTGTAAATAATGTGAACTTCATTTCGAAATAGCTGGCTCAATACATACACGTATCAGCTTTGTATATGTTTTTCTCCACTTAATCGAACATAAATGCTAGGTAGCAACTTGGCAAAATTTAACTAGTAAAAATAATTACAGGTTTCTGCCCATCTCCCTAAAAAAAAAAAAAAAAAAAAGATAAACGGGCTCCCCAATAATAATAAGAAAACTTGCCCTTTATATAAAGTGAACTTCTTTGTTGCATGCTTACCATTCAAACTAAAAAAGTAGATTGAACATTACTTTGATATTAAAAAAGAACTTCACGCAAGAACCAAGTGAGCTTCCTGAATGAATTTGGTGAACTTCCAAAAAAAAGATTGAACATTGCAGTCAAACATGGATACACATCATTATCTCTAATCTAATGGTAGTTCAGAAGCATGGATACTCAAGTTCAGTATCACACAAATGGCAGACCAAACTTCACTTCAATGTATAATTATGCACAAATTATAGCTACCGGTAAGAAAACACGGACAGGTATCCATACCTGTAGTGTAGATGCACATCAACAGTTAGAACTGCTAGCTCTACACAAGATGAACTACCAGTAGGCACTAGCTATTTTGGAGAGGCAAGTGGATTGGGTCAGGACAACCCTTCATAGTTCATTTGATTGAGAAAAATATCAACTGGGTGTACACAAAGTGAACTACCAGTTAGACTACAATTTAAAACTTTAGCCAAGATAGGTGGTCTGATGGGCCTACCTATTTTTGCACGACTGACTTGTTTAGCCATTCAATTCAGAAATATGCTCATATATGTCAGTATGTAATATAATAAAAAAAATTCAAGGAAACGATGCTAAGTTATACACACAATTTACTGGTGATCAATAAATCTTGAACTTATACATGGATAACCTGAACTTCAAGACAATATGAAGCTGAACTTGAATAGAGAGAGAAACTGAACTTGCAGTTCTGTTCGTGTCTGCAATTATCTGAGCAAAGTCGTTCCCTGCGGGACGGGAGGAAGAAGGAGATGCCAGTAGCGGGGAGATCAGTTGCGGGTCCATCTCGGCCCAAGGCCCGATGTGGAGACGGGCGCTGCGCGCGATGCCTACGATATCCAGTGCGAAGTGGAGCTGGGGAGCGAGCCACAGTATGACACCGCCGCCGGCGGCAAGTGAGGCGGAGTTCAGAATCGATGACCTACCGGCGGCGCGCGGAGGAGGTGGGGGGCCCGGCGGCGCGCGGAGGAGGGGGGGCCGGCGGCGCGTGGAGGAGGTGGGGGGCGCGCGGAGGAGGTGGGGTTCCCGGTGGCAGGTGGAGCGCCGGGAAGAGCACGGGGCACGCCGGCGAAGGGGAGCAGGTGGTGGTCGGGGGAGGCCAAGCGCACACCACAAAACCACACAACAAAAGACAACATAGAAATGTCTAGCCAAAGCGCCATTTTGATCTATAAAGAGGGAGCCTTTCTTATGTTGCACCGGAGCCATTACGATTGAGTCCACGCCAACAAACCTCCCCCGCTCCAAGACTGCAACCCAAGGGGGAACTCAACAACGGGCCGGCTACCTAGCAGAACTTGAGGAACCAAAGGAGGGGGGTCTTTTGGCGACGCGTCCAAGAAGGTTCTTGCGTCATCGTCGTCGGCAGAGACCGAGGTCCTGCAAAGTTTTCACCCAAACCAGAGAACCACCACCGCTGGAGCTTGGGCTAGGTTCAGACCAAATACACAACATCTTCCCCTGCGTTGGGATAGGCACACCGGCAAGAGCTGCGACCAGACGCCGACCTAGCAAAGCCTCCCAAGACGCTAGGAAGGAAGTCAGCTATCGCAGCAAACCGTGTAAAAGTAGCCAAGCCGACGTTGTGAGAGGGCTGCGACACCAGCGAGAGGCCACAGAGTGTACCACAACACACTACTAGAGCAGCTTACACGAAGCGAGGCCCGAAAGGGGAGCAAATTGAGGCGGAGGGACATAGTCCATCATTTCGAACAGGAGGGCCATCATCAGGACGCCTTCAACAAGGGAACGACACCCGCAGGTGACGCCGCCACCGGCACAGGCCATAGCCATGCGCTGCTTTCGCCGAGGTCCAAGCCTGGTCAGAAATTCCGGACGCCGTCACGAGGGCACAGAGCGGACAAGGCGGAGATCACTACCACGCCTCCAAGCTAAGTCGCACATTGAACTAGCCCCAGCTAGACTGAACCGCAGGGAAGAACACGATGGCTAGCATAGTCCGGCCAAGCCCAGATCTAGACGTCCATGACGCTAGGTCGGAGGCACCACGGCGGCCACACCATCCCCAGCGTGTGAGCACCTACACATACACGCCTAAGCTAGATGGAGGGAGAAAATACCGCAGCCGCCGGAGAAGCTGCAGTACAGAGCCGGCCTAGGGACCGCGTCCCAGATAGCTGATAACGCAGCGTCCGAAGGGAACCCCAAGTGAAGGTGGAAGCGTCTCGGATGAAACCAAGGTTATCGAACCCGAAGAGCCAGGGCCACGTGAAGGTTGTTGGTGGAGGAGTGTAGTGCGGCGCAACACCAGTGAATCCGGCGCCAGCGTGGAACCTGCACAACACAATCAAGATACTTTGCCCCAACGTAACAGTGAGGTTGTCAATCTCACCGGCTTGCTGAAAACGAAGGATTAAACGTATGGTGCGGAGAATGATGTGTGTTTGCAAAGAACAACAAAGAACAGAGAATTACAGGTGGGCAATTGACAAATAAAGATTCATATACATATCATGATGATCACTATGAGATTTAATCAGGGCATTACGACAAAGAACATAGACCGTCATCCAGCATGCATCTATGTCTAAATAGTCCACCTTCAGGTTAGCATCCGCACCCCTTCCAGTATTGAGTTGCAAACAACAGACAATTGCATTAAGTATGGTGTGTAATGTAATCAACACAAATATCCTTAGACAAAGTGAAAGATTGAGATGTCGCCTAGAGGGGGGGTGAATAGGCAATTACAAACTCTTGTGGATTTGTCTTGTAAGAATGCGGAATTAAACTAATGTTTAGTTTACAAGCACAAACCCTAAATATGCTAAGCTCAACTAAGTGTAACAATGGCAACTAGAGCTAAGCAAGATAGGCACAAGATATATGTAGCACAAGTGATAGCAAGATATATGTACTTCAAGCACGATGGCTATCACAAGGAAAGAGAGCTCGGGTATAGAAATAACCGAGGCACGCGGAGACGAGGATGTATTCCCGTGTTCCCTTGCTTTGCAACAAGGTACGTCACGTTTGGAGGAGTGGAGGTCCCACGAAGGATTCCCGCGCCACGAAGGCTCACCCTATTCTCCGAACCACACCCACGAAGGATAATGGCCCTTTCCTTATGGTTAGCTTTTCCTCCGCTCCGGAGATGGCAAGCTCCACAACCACTTCACAAGCTCCACGAAGGAGAAGCCCGGGCCTCTTCACAATCTTCTTGAAGAGATCACCGGAGCACCAACCGCCAAGCCAACTAGGAGGTTTCCCTCCAAGAGTAACAAGCTCACGGTCTCTCACTCGAACTAATCGTGGTGGAGAGCTCAACACTATGCAATGATGCAAAGCAAGAACACTAGAGGTGTTCAAATCCTTCACTCTCAAATCCCACCCGAACAACAAATGCTAGGATGAGATTGGAGAGGAAGAACAATGGGGAAAGTCAACAAAAGACTTCAAGATCTAGATCCCAAGAGTTCCCCTCACTTAGAGAAGAAATGGTTTGGTGGAAGTGTAGATCTAGATCTCCTCTCTTAGATCCCTCAAGAATGAGCAAGAATCATGGGGGGAACAAGAGAGAGAGCAACTTCTTCAAATGCAACAATGGAGGTGAGAGAAAGGGAAGAAGTTACTAGCTCAAGGTGGAAGAAGAGCTATTTATAGCAAAGGGGGCAAAATAACCGTTGGGGAAAAGACAAAAATGCACGAAAAACGCCCGGATCGGCCTGGGCCGGCCGACGGAGAGGGCCAGCCGGCCAGGTCGGACCGGCCAGAAGGCCGAGCAGCAGCCGCGCGGGGGGAGCTGGCGACGCGGGGCAGGCCGCGGGTGGGCCGCGCGGTGAGGCCCAATAGGCGGCGAGGCCGGTCCGGCGGGGGCCGGCGGGCCGGGGGACGGCCAGCGGACGTGGGCCAAAGGCCTGGAGCGGTCCGGATGGCACCAGCGCCGGACCCCGTCGCATCAAGGCCGGGCCGGGCCGATCGGCCGTCCGGCTCCTCTCCCTTTTTCTTTTTCCTTTTTATTCTTTTCTCATCTTTCCTTTTTCTTTAATAACTATTGCTCCCGAACCCCGAATGACATGAAACCAATTTTGTTGGAAAGATAATGACGAATAGAACCCCAACAAAAAAGACTCCTCACAGGATATTTTTAGATGTTTTTAGAGAGGGAGTCTCCCACCGTCAAGAAACGGTGAAGACGTCCAAACTCGAAAACGCAATAGAAGATGCATGCGGAATCCGTTGATGAACTTGGGCTTGTTGTAAAGCTAGCAACAAGCTCAAGAACCTCACACAGAGAAACACCAAGAAGCAATAAGGATATGCAAAGTATGCAAAGGGTTGAGCTCCCTAAGACGATGTGATCAAGTTACCCAACCGAAAGCCCCTCTTGATAGTGCGGCTATCTATCCTATAATCCGGTCTCCCAACAACCACCTTGAGACCGGTAAAAGGAAAACCTAGCAAGGTCATACCTTTGCCTTGCGCATCCCGCTTGATCTTGATGATAGCTCTTCACACTCCACTCAAGCCGGAATGCCTCACTTGACCAATGTTGCTTTGTGAAGACTCACAAATGCTCCCCCATACACTATGATGGGAAAACTCCATTGATGCACATCTTCACATGTCCAATGTCACCAAATGGACGGCAAGCTTCAAGCATGTGATCCACTTGAGATGCTCATCTTGAACTTGCACGACTCAACCTTGTATCTTCTCATACTCACTTAAGATAGAGCATGGCTAATATTGAGTTCCACATAAGAACTCCATCTTCATTTATTCTTGTTGATCATATCACATATTTATCTTCAAACCGATGATCTTGATGCCAATACACAAGGTATATCTTTATCTTCATGGCATCCATACTTGAATCCAACATATGGAGTACAAGTAGTACCTATGGAATATTCCTTCATATAAACTCAATGAAAACATTAGTCCATATGGGTTGTCATTAATTGCCAAAACCACACATAGGGGCAATATACCCTTACACAAAGCATCGATGTTTTACCCCTAGTAGCAACAACACATCCACAACCTTAGAACTTTCTGTCACTGTCCCAGATTCAATGGAGGCATGAACCCACTATCGAGCATAAATACTCCCTCTTGGAGTTACAAGTATCAACTTGGCTAGAGCCTCTACTAGCAACGGAGAGCATGCAAGAACATAAACAACACATATATGATAGATTGATAATCAACTTGACATAGTATTCCATATTCATCGGATCCCACCAAACACAACATGTAGTATTACAAATAGATGATCTTGATCATGTTAGGCAGCTCACAAGATCTAAACATGATAGCACAAGAGGAGAAGACAACCATCTAGCTATGCTATGGACCCATAGTCCAAGGATGAACTACTCACGCATCAATCCGGAGGCGGGCATGGTGATGTAGAGCCCTCCGGTGATGATTCCCCTCTCCGGCAGGGTGCCGGAGGCGATCTCCTAAATCCCCCGAGATGGGATTGGCGGCGGCGGCGTCTCGGTAACTTTTTCCGTATTGTGGCTCTCGGTAATAGGGTTTTCGCGACGGGGAGTTTAAGTAGGCGGAATGGCAGCGCAGGGGGGCACTCGAGGGGCCCACACCATAGGGCGGCGCGGGCCCCTCCTTGGTCGCGCCGCCTTGTGGTGTCGCCACCTCGTGGCCCCACTTCGTATCCTCTCCGGTCTTCTGGAAGCTCCATGGAAAAATAAGACCCTGGGCGTTGATTTCGTCCAATTCCGAGAATATTTCCTTTGTAGGATTTCTGAAACCAAAAACAGCAGAAAACAGGAACTTCGGCATCTTGTTAATAGGTTAGTGCCGGAAAATGCATAATAATGATGTAAAGTATGTATAAAACATGTGAGTATTGACATAAAAGTAGCATGGAACATAAGAAATTATAGATACGTTGGAGACGTATCAAGCATCCCCAAGCTTAGTTCCTACTCGCCCTCGAGTAGGTAAACGATAACAACAAATAATTTCTGAAGTGACATGCTACCAACATAATCTTGATCAACATTATTGTAAAGCATATGAGATGAATGGAGTGATTCAAAGCAATAGATAGCTAACAAAGAGATAATGAATAAACAACTGAATCATATAGCAAAACTTTTCATGAATAGTACTTTCAAGAAAAGTATCAAAAAGACTTGCATAAGAGCTAACTCATAAAGCAATAGATTCAAAGTAGAAGGCATTGAAGCAACACAAAGGATGATTAAGTTTCAGCAATTGCTTTCAACTTATAACATGTATATCTCATGGATAATTGTCAACATAGAGTAATATAACAAGTGCAATAAGTAAACATGTAAGAATCAATGCACACAGTTAACACAAGTGTTTGCTTCTAAGATAGAAAGAAGTAGGTAGACTGACTCAACATAAAGTAAAAGAATGGCATTTCAAAGAGAAGCATGGATTACTATTTTTGTGCTAGAGCTTTTTATTTTGAAAACATAGAAACAATTTTGTCAACGGTAGTAATAATTCATATGTGTTATGCATAATACTTCCTACA
This sequence comes from Lolium multiflorum, assembly GCA_030979885.1. Taxonomy (NCBI): domain Eukaryota; kingdom Viridiplantae; phylum Streptophyta; class Magnoliopsida; order Poales; family Poaceae; genus Lolium; species Lolium multiflorum. The sequence goes on along the minus strand of CM061750.1, from coordinate 229,844,026 downwards.
AGTTGCAAGCCTCATGCATAGAATACCAGTAGTGCTCGCACCTTGTCCTAATTAGCTTGGATTTACATGGATTATCATTGCATAACATATGTTTTAACCAAGTGTCACAAAGGGGTACCTCTATGCCGCCTGTACAAAGGTCCAAGAAGATAAATCGCATTTGATTTCTCGTTTTTAATAGATCTCAACTTAGGACATCCATACCGGGACAACATAGAAAACAGATAATGGACTCCTCTTTAATGCATAAGCATTCAACAAGATAATATTCTCATAAGAGATTGATGATGAATGTCCAAACTGAAAACTTCCACCATGATACATGGCTTTGGTTAGCGGCCCAATGCTCTTCTCTAACATATGCATACTCAAACCATTTGATCATGATAAATCACCCTTACTTCAGACAAGACGAACATGCATAACAACTCACATGATATTCAACAAAGGTATAAAAAGTTGATGGCGTCCCCAGAAACATGGTTACCGCTCAACAAACAACTTATAAGAACTAAGACACATAGCTACATATTCATCACCACAATAGTTTTTAAGCTATTTTCCCATGAGCTATATATTGCAAAGACAAATGAGTGAAATTTTAAAGGTAGCACTCAAGTAATTTACTTTGGAATGGCAGAAAAATACCACATAGTAGGTAGATATGGTGGACACAAATGGCATGGGTTTTGGCTCAAGGTGTTTGGATGCACGAGAAGCATTTCCTCTCAGTACAAGGCTTTGGCTAGCAAGGTTGTTTGAAGCAAACACAAGTATGAACAGGTACAGCAAAACTTACACAAGAACATATTGCAAGCATTATAAGACTCTACACTGTCTTCCTTATTGTTCAAACACTTTACCAGAAAATATCTAGACCTTAGAGAGACCAATCATGCAAACCAAATTTCAACAAGCTCTACGGTAGTTCTCCACTAATAGATTAAACTACATGATGCAAGAGCTTAAACATGATCTATGAGAGCTCAAAACAATTGCCAAGTTTCAAGTTATTCCAAACCATATGAAGCATTTTCTGATTCCAACCAAATAGCAATCAACGAAGCAATTTTCAGCCTTCGCCATGAACATTAAAGCATAACTAAGAACACAAGTGTTCCATATGAAAAAGCGGAGTGTAATATCTCCAATACAAGGATGGTGGGATCCAACTTTATTCAAACAAAAACAAAAACAAAAGCAAACAGACGCTTCAAGTAAAGAACATAAGATGTGATGGAATAAAAATATAGTTTCACTAAAAGTGACCTGATAAGTTGTCGATGAAGAAGGGGATGCCTTGGACATCCCAAGCTTAGATGCTTGAGTCTTCTTAAAATATGCAGGGATGAACCACGGGGACATCCCCAAGCTTAAACTTTTCATTCTTCTTGATCATATTGTATCATCCTCATCGTCCGTCCGATATCTGAAGCAAACGCGTGGTCGAGTCATCGAGGAATGCCGCCGTCGGGCGTTCTTCCTCATCGTCCGTCCGATATCTGAAGCAAACGCGTGGTCGAGTCTGCATCAGTTCGTGGTGTTCCAGGTACCTTATGCTGCCCCGGCATTGGCCTTTGTCGCTAGCAGCAGTAGTACTAGGTGCTTTGCATCAGCCGTTTTAGGAGAAGATCCTATACTATTCTAATATGCATCGATCTGAAGCAATTAGCACTTTTAGCGCTGGTCTGAAGCTAGTACGTGCAGGCATAGATGACTGCACTATGTGGCCATCCATTTGGATTCCAAGTCTAGTTAATCCGGTAAAGGCATCAAATCATTGAATCTGGATGAAGTTATTAAGTCACGTGCCTACGAACTGCTATATGATTTGACTGGAATAGTGCTGTTGCTGTAGTAACACTACCAACTGAACTGAAGAATTTAGCGTAGCACTCTGAGCTGTAAGTTGCACATTTACAATAGGTACTTAGTCTATGATTTGCTTGGCTAGAATAGAAATTCATTATCTGATAGGTAATTAGCGCAGATCTATTCAAGTTAATTAGATGTCATGGTTTGTGCTAGCTCCAGGACAGTATTAGAAATACAAGCGATGGTTTATGCCATTCTTTCAGAATAGTTTCTAAAACTGTTTTATCACAGGCTTGGAAAATACAGCAGCTGCGGGTAGTTCTTCTGTTTGGAAGTCCGTCTAAGGCAAGTGCATTACGAACCTTGTCGCCTTAATGTTTGATTGTGTGTCTTGTGTGCTTCTGGTGTGCTTCGTGTTAGTTGGTAATTTGACTCAATAATTTTCTTCTAAACTTATTGGGCCGCGGGTTGGTAAATTCCGAGCCAATACTACCGCAGGTTCGTAAACTCCGAGCCAACGCGTTGGTAAACTCCGAGCCAGTACTGCAAAAACCCATATTTCAGTTTTCATATAAAATCTATGTTTCCGAGTGAAGTTCCAATGCTTGTCTATGATTTATGTTTTTATGGTTCCATGTTGTACTTGCTGAGTATTTCCATACTCACTCTTGCGTTTCATTTGGATTTCAGCTACTAAGTAAACACCATGCATGGGACCGGGCGTAGCACATCTACACTGTTGAGCACATCACACATATTTAGATATTACGATATAGACATATATGTTTCTGTACCTATTAGTCGTACTTTATTATTCACTTAATCACGGTTACCTTATGAACCGTTATATTTGGTGTCTCCCGATATAATAAGATTTTATGAACTCCATAGATGTTTCTTTTAAGTTAAAATGTCAATATCTATCCTCTTATTGATATGTGCCTGTCGTGGATGTCCTTATCTACAAACAAAACTCTTTCCAATTTTTGAATGATCTCTTGACTTTCTAGTTTTTAGTATAGTGTGGTAGCATCCTAGGAAGGGTTGATTCCCGGGATGTTTACCGTTGGTATCAGAGCCTAGGTTTTTAGATCTCTGGATATAGTTTTTCTAAAAAGAAAATAACTTTAATTTTTATCTTTGGTGAGTAAACACATAAAACTTGACGTAGGATCTAACAACTTAAAATTTGACACACTGGTGCACCTCGTAGGATGGGCTTTGGGTATTCATTGCATTTACGATTCAGCATTTTGATTTGTTTGTTTATCTTATCCTTTTGAGTATGGAATGGATATGCTTTCTATTGTTGATTTCTTTTGTTGATTATGCATAATGTGTAGTATAGTTATGCCGCCAAGACGTAGAGGCCGAGCTCGTGGCCGAGCTCATGCAAGGCGGGGTCGTGTTGGCCGCAACGGCCGTGTGGAGGGATCAGATGCGGAGGTTGAGCAGAGTCACCACAGCGATGCGGAAATGAGCCAATCTGCTAATAGTGATGGACGTGGTGCTTCAGACATGACGCTCACTAAGTGGCTCGATATGAAGTTGGACAAGTTTGAGGGATTAGGGACACCGATGGATGCTTCAAGTTGGCTTCGCACCATGGAGAAATATATGGATGCCTTGGTGATGACACCGGAAGATAGAGTCGTTTATGTAGCTTTTCAGCTGAAGGGCCTCGCGGATGTTTGGTGGGAAGGAGTCCGTAAAGCTTGGATACCAACTCTTGGAGCGCTTACGTGGGGCCTTTTCGTTAAGCAATTTACTGCAAAGTACTACCCAGCTTCATTCAGGGAGAAGATGGATGTTGCCCTAAGGAATATTAAGCAAGGGAACAAGACCGTGGATGAGTATGATGCCGAGTTTAGTAGGATTGTTCACTTTGTCGACCATATAAATCAAAATGAGCTTGAAAAAGCTCGGAGATTCTTTGAAGGGCTTAATTCTGAATATAGACATGTCATGGGGGCAAATCGACCAAATGACTATTTCACCGTGGTTGAGCAGGCTAGGGGGATGGAGCTACAAATTCAGCTCACGGAGGCAGAGGCAGCTCGCACTAGAGGCACAAGTACTGGGCATAAGAGGAGTCATCAAGAAGGGACTGAGCTTACTAAACATCCTGCTTTCAAGAAGTCTAAGCCAAATCAGCAATCTCAGCCAACACCTGAAACAATGTCCCAACTTTCTTCACCGCCCTTTCACACAGGGAACCAATTTATGCGCCCCGTTCCAGGACAGGGCATGATATGCTTCAGGTGTGGGCAAAATCACCATGCCCGAGAGTGTGACTTTTCTGGTTCTTGTAGCCAATGTGGCAAGTCTGGTCACATGAGCCTAGTTTGCAAAAACAATCCTAATTCCATCATTAAGTGGCAGCCAATCACCCCTTCTCTAGAAGGTTCATCTCATCATGCAAATCAAGGGATTATCTCGTCACACGGATCAGTTCAAATGATGCAAGTTCCTCCTCAGTTCCCACCTCCGCCAACATGCTATCACTGGCAGGCAACTCCACTTCAAGGTCCATATGCTCCGCTTCAGCTACCAGCTCCACCCACCATACCTCCACAACAGCAACATGTTGGGGATTCTTCTACCTTGACAAGGCCACACCATGCCGCCAACTTCTCATTTTCTATCAGATGGGGCCAAAGGTATAGACCTTCCCTACAATGTACTTTTGTTTCTAGTGCAATCTCTGTATGTCCACTTTGTTTATCTTCTTTAGACTTTTTTCCCTTCAGAGAGCGGTAAATCTCATAAGTGTCGCTGTGAGGAAAGGATGTTTCTCTTGATTGCAACCTATGGGTTTTCCTTAGAATAACAGTAGTGCAGTTCTATAGTGCTTTTGGCGTAGATTAACTGGGATTCAACCCACGGATCTTTGTTCGTGCCCATGAAATCTTACATCAATGCAAGTGAGGAAGACCTGAGTGCTAGGCTTTGCGATTCACCTATTCATGTACGGATTAAATAGTTTGAGTGCGGTATGGATTGGCCCCCATATCAACTACTCTTATTATTTTCTCCTTTACATTGAAGTAGTGAATCCCTGTGTGTGTTTTTTCCATTAGTTTAGCTCAGAGTCGACATTAAGCAGCCTGGACCATAGACTGGTATGACGATACACCTTTAGTAGAGGCAACCGATGCCATGCGTAGAATACACGCTAAGAATGCAGGAGCATCTTGTTACGACAAAGAACAAAGCCTCGAGTTTGAAGTTTGAGTCTTAAAATGGCGAAAAGAAGTGGTGATCTTGCCAAGTGAGATGGAGCGAATGGAGCAAAGACCTAAGAGTGACGAATTCGAGGGCGAATTCAATTGAAGTGGGGGAGAATGTAATAACCCAGATTTTTTAAGAGCAAGTTCTACTTAACCCGTGAAGTGTTGACCGAAGGTTTTTTTTGTATTATTGGTTGTTTACAAAATCAGAGCGCACGATTAAGTTCGTCTTGTCGAGTTGATCGAAAACGACTACCTATATATTTTATTTGTAGTTCGGATGATCGTTGAAGACCCACTTTAATTCTTGCCACCATATAAATTCAGAAATATGGAAAAAAGGGCAGAATACCAATTCAGGTTCGGTTAAGGGTAAAGGGAGAAAATAAATATAAAAGCCCACCAGAGCCCTGTACTCGCCCACGCACGAGGGGTCACCCCAGACTCCAAAATCATCCGCCGCCTAGGGTTCTTCGGCCGCCTCCCCAATCTGCAAGTCATCGAGGAACGCCGCCATCGGGCGTTCTTCCTCATCGTCCGTACGATATCTGAAGCAAACACGTGGTCGAGTCTGCATCAAGTTCGTGGTGTTCCAGGTACCTTATGCTGCCCCGGCATTGGCCTTTGTCGCAATCCAAATTCCATCATTAAGTGGCAGCCAATCACCCCTTCTCTAGAAGGTTCATCTCATCATGCAAATCAAGGGATTATCTCGTCACACAGATCAGTTCAAATGATGCAAGTTCCTCCTCAGTTCCCACCTCCGCCAACATGCTATCACTTGCAGGCAACTCTACTTCAAGGTCCATATGCTCCGCTTCAGCTACCAGCTCCACCCACCATACCTCCACAACATCAACATGTTGGGGATTCTTCTACCTTGACAAGGCCACACCATGCCGCCAACTTCTCATTTTCTATCAGATGGGGCCAAAGGTATAGACCTTCCCTACAATGTACTTTTGTTTCTAGTGCAATCTCTGTATGTCCACTTTGTTTATCTTTTTTAGACTTTTTTTCCCCTTCAGAGAGCGGTAAATCTCATAAGTGTCGCTGTGAGGAAAGGATGTTTCTCTTGATCGCAACCTATGGGTTTTCCTTAGAATAACAATAGTGCAGTTCTATAGTGCTTTTGGCGTAGATTAACTGGGATTCAACCCACGGATCTTTGTTCGTGCCCATGAAATCTTACATCAATGAAAGTGAGGAAGACCTGAGTGCTAGGCTTTGCGATTCACCTATTCATGTACGGATTAAATAGTTTGAGTGCGGTATGGATTGGCCCCCATATCAACTACTCTTATTATTTTCTCCTTTACATTGAAGTAGTGAATCCCTGTGTGTGTTTTTTCCATTAGTTTAGCTCAGAGTCGACATTAAGCAGCCTGGACCATAGACTGGTATGACGATACACCTTTAGTAGAGGCAACCGATGCCATGCGTAGAATACACGCTAAGAATGCACGGGCATCTTGTTACGACAAAGAACAAAGCCTCGAGTTTGAAGTTTGAGTCTTAAAATGGCGAAAAGAAGTGGTGATCTTGCCAAGTGAGATGGAGCGAATGGAGCAAAGACCTAAGAGTGACGAATTCGAGGGCGAATTCAATTGAAGTGGGGGAGAATGCAATAACCCAGATTTTTTAAGAGCAAGTTCTACTTAACCCCTGGAGTGTTGACCGAAGGTTTTTTTTTTGTATTATTGGTTGTTTACAAAATCAGAGCGCACGGTTAAGTTCGTCTTGTCGAGTTGATCGAAAACGACTACCTATATATTTTATTTGTAGTTCGGATGATCGTTGAAGATCCACTTTAATTCTTGCCATCATATAAATTCAGAAATATGGAAAAAAGGGCAGAATACCAATTCAGGTTCGGTTAAGGGTAAAGGGAGAAAATAAATATAAAAGCCCACCAGAGCCCTGTACTCGCCCACGCACGAGGGGTCACCCCAGACTCCAAAATCATCCGCCGCCTAGGGTTCTTCGGCCGCCTCCCCAATCTGCAAGTCATCGAGGAACGCCGCCGTTGGGCGTTCTTCCTCATCGTCCGTCCGATATCTGAAGCAAACGCGTGGTCGAGTCTGCATCGAGTTCGTGGTGTTCCAGGTAACTTATGCTGCCCCGGCATTGGCCTTTGTCGCTAGCAGCAGTAGTACATCAGCCGTTTTGCTAATACTACCTCCGTTTCAAGGAATCAGCAAGACGTTTTAGGATGAAGTATTCACTTTTTAATGATATAAATTTCATACAAACAATCTTTATCTATTTGAAGTAATTCTTGGTCAAACAAAAAGCTCGTAAAACGAGGGCGCCTTATTGCTTGAAACGGAGGAAGTATGCATCAATCTGAAGCAATTAGCACTTTTAGCGCTGGTCTGAAGCTAGTACGTGCAGGCATAGATGACTGCACTATGTGGCCATCCATTTGGATTCCAAGTCTAGTTAATCCGGTAAAGACATCAAATCATTGAATCTGGATGAAGTTATTAAGTCACGTGCCTACGAACTGCTATATGATTTGACTGGAATAGTGCTGTTGGCCTGTTGCTGTAGTAACACTACCAACTGAACTGAAGAATTTAGCGTAGCACTCTGAGCTGTAAGTTGCACATTTACAATAGGTACTTAGTCTATGATTTGCTTGGCTAGAATAGAAATTCATTATCTGATAGGTAATTAGCGCAGATATATTCAAGTTAATTAGATGTCATGGTTTGTGCTAGCTCCAGGACAGTATTAGAAATACAAGCGATGGTTTATGCCATTGTTTCAGAATCTCTACTACTTAAAAACACTAAACGTATTCCTTATTCTGCCCAATACGTCAATCCCTGCGTCCGTTCGTCGTCGCCCATCCCACATCCCATCGACCGCACGAAGACCACATGGGCCAGGCCCATCTTCTCGCACCACCTCCTCACCATGTTGATTAAATCGTTCGTTCCCACGCGAGTATGCTAGGGTTCCGCCCCGCCGCCGTTTCTCATTCGTACTGCTATCCGCCGCATCCTGCAGATTGTATCCTTCACCGGCGGAGAAATCACTGACCACGCCTCTTCCAGAACCAACCACGGGCTCATGCGTCCCGTCCATGGACGTGCGGCTGCACCCGCGGGCCACCTGCCCGTCGCGCACGCCTCGGACAGGAGCACATGGAAAGGAAATATTCCGGCAGCAGGGCACCACCGCCCTCACTGCCCTCCGCTTCCTTGCCAGCGCTGGGCGATTGCAGGTCGAGCCTTGGACTGGGTCGAGAACATCGCGCGCCGGCGACGGAACATGATGTCGCAGCCCCCAAGGCACATACACGGGTCCGCTACTGAAGCGTACGAGCGCGGCTGCAACTCTCGAGCACGCGAGCGGGCGAATACGTACGCAGGCGAGCGCACCAGCTGGTGCCTCCTCCCTGCTTGTTGGCCGGCCGTGGGCGACCATCGGCGTCGGCTTGCTCATCAAAATTGTATCCCGAGCACCTGTCGGCGACAAATCCGCCGCCCAAGACCTGCGCGGCTCCGCATCGGCAGCCTTGCCGCGTGCGATTCCGGCGTCTCGCCCAGCCTAGCCGGCATTCACCTCCATCTTCGGGGAGAGGAGTCTGAGGGTTACTGTCTCGCCCCGATTTGCCTGCGTCGGGGAGAGAGAGGGGGTGGAGAGATGAGAGAAGAGGAAGTGTAGGAGCAGTGGTGATGTTGGGGTGCAGGGGCGGGCAGGTAAGCTGTTGCTGGTGGTCACATGCTCCTCTTCGCCGTGACTTGCCCCTCTCCTTTGCATGTCGTCTTGGTTTTCAGACTTTCATACATGATGCAATCCATCCGATAAAAAGACCACGGCCCAGTCCAACATCTTCCCAAATCATTTCCTTCTTCTTTCCATGTCCTCGTGAATCAAGTCTGCAATTGATCTGAAAAAAGTTCACCAGCCCATTCTCCTCAGATTTAAGGTTCTAAACTCACAACAATTTAGCATCTCCTTTCTATCAGTCTCACCAGGGAGGATCGGGTGTATTGACGGCAGAGCTAGCCGCCATCGTTGCACAGAGGTTGTGGAATGGAGGAACTGCAACGGTCTGGTGGTGCACGGTAAATCTGCATATTCTTTTGAAGCATCTCCAGATTCACACTATTCTGCTCACATGATATTGACATTTTTTTTACTGTTGGGTCTCAAAAGGAAAATACCCTTTTCTAAATGAGCAACCGAATACCACCTATCATATATTTTTTACTCTATAAAGGCATATGTCCAGCTTAATTTCTTGAACGTACATTAGAAATAAATGACTAGCTTCATTTTGTGTGGGACAATCAAAAAAAAATTATACAACTGAAAGGGAAAGAAAAAACAATTTTAGTGAGATACATACATAGTTCATTTGGATGGTCTTCTTTTTGCCAGGTTACTATCGAGCTCTTCTGAGCGTGAACTGATGAAGACATATCTAGATGACTTGCTTCCCTGCATTCCAGTGGAGTTAAAATTTGATAAGCCGAGTTGCTCACACATCCCGGGTGGAAGAAAAATCCTAGAAGCCAAATTGTGCAGCATCATAGGTAAATCTGCATATTCTTTTGAAGGATCTCCAGATTCACTCTATTCTGCTCACATGATCGTTGCATTTTTGTGTACAAATGGCTATTTGCACTTGCTTTCAATAGCTATTATAATTTGTTATGTTCGATGATATGATCTTCCTTAGCTAGATTTCCTTGTAGTTATTATTTCTGTACATGTACTAGATTCTTAGTTATAAGTGTTGTCCTTTTTGCTCTTTTGTTTATACAATGATGCCAATTTTGGGTAGGTACAGTAAACTTTCATGCCATTTATCCCTTGCACTCTTATGCTTATTTCAAGTGTGTTTTATGTTCATTTGTAACATAATAAAAATTTGAGTCTGGTACACATCTGAGTTTGGTATGCCAAGGAAGACAACCCCACTTGATACACATCTGAGTCTGGTATGCCAAGTAAGACAACTGTGTTGACAAGCCGAAGTTTACCCCCAGGTCAGTGCCTCTCCCTGATGCCCACTTCGACGGAATCCTATCATCTTCATCTTCACTATGTGTCCTATACTTATATATGTTTTTAGGACATTTACTGTTTTAAGGATGCCGTGGCCAGGGGTTTGTGTGATGGCCACTAGCGGGTTGCCATGTGTAAAGGAGACGCGGAGGTGTTTCACCTCTTAGTTGTGTTAGGTAATTTTTTTACCCTTTCTGAAGTTTAAGAGGTGCTACAAAATATAGTGAGAGCATTCATGTCCACAATGAAACCAGTGAAAGGTGCGATTTTGGTGTGAAGCTAAGCTAGCTTGTTTAAAATCCTTAGATCTGGTGGAGATGGTTGTGTTTGTGTTAGATGGTATATAACCTGAATGCATGATTTTTCCCTATTTGGTAGAAATTTCTTGCATTTGCCTAGAGCTTGTAATTTGTGCTCATGTTCATTTCACATAATTCGGTGCTTGTGTTAAAATTTGTGTCTGATTATGATCTTAATATCCAGATAACAAACCAATAATCAATGTGGCCGCTACCTGTGATGAGCATGATGGCTTAGCCGTACGGCGCGATGATCAGACCGTTTCACTACAACAAGACATGTAATTCTCATGCTTCTTTTATTGTTGCTTTATTTCTTGGCTCCGTCCTTTATTTCTTGGCCGTTGGTGGGATTTTGTCTGAGCTTTTCAACATGTCTCCACTATTCCCTGGTGAAACGTATATATTGACTAATATCAACGTTCCGCGCCCAGGAATCCACCGTTGAGCTCCTGGAGCTCAAGCGGGAGCACGCACGGCGCCTCACTGTATGTCTGCTGGATGTCACCGACCGACATCACCATTGAGGTAATAGATGGTGATATCTCCCGCTTTTCTTTTTTCCCCAAAATTTTGCAAGTTGATTCAGTAATACCGATGAAACCTTTAATGGCAGCTGCGATAGGGAAACCCACGAATATCTCAACCTGCTAATCAATGTTATCAACATCCTTTCATTCCCAAATGTCATACTGAACCGTCTGTTTTTCCACTTTGCATTCACTCGGTTATGAAATTATTATGGACTATCTAACACCATGTTGCTCCGAACTCATGTTACAGAGCCCTTATTGAGCAAAGTTCGTAAATCCCTGTAACTGCCATATGAAGTGAATGTCGTAAGGCACACAAATAATAATGCATCCGAGAAGAATTTGTTAATGCGTGAAAATTATCTTAGACCGCATCTTCTATTTCTCATCTCTGCAGATCTCTGGCTGCCGATTCCAGTATGAGGGCGAACAAGAGACCAAGGTCGACCAGGGACGGGAGCAGGATTAGCGGTCAGAGATGGGAATTTTTTCATTCAGTGAGAGTTATAAATCCTAATTTTACTATAATCAGACATGCTCTTTGCTAATACAATGATCGACGCTACAATGGTTTCACTGTATAAGTATTAAGGCTACCAATTTAATGTACATGAAAACATAATCTATGACGAAATTGATTCATGCCATTGTTCAGTGCTCTTTTCAACCTTTACGTTTTTGGGCTTATTGCTTTGTTCAAGTTTATTTACCTTTACATTTAAGTTGTCAACCTTTATCCTAAATTTAAATGTGATCATTGTTTTTTAGCAATGAATATGAAGGATCATGACATTGTAGGCATATACGACATATTTGCTCAGGGGTCTCGATGCTACTATGTTAGGGTTGTTCTTTCATGGTGAGAAATGTGTACAGGTGTTACTCCCTCTGATCCATAATACATTTCGTGGTTTCAGTTAAAATTTGAACTAAAACACGACAAATATTATGGAGGGGTAGTTTTTCTTTTTAATGACATGTCATTAAGTTTACATGTATCCTTTTTTAGCTGAGTTTACATGTATCCTTGACAAAAAATGATTATGTTGCACATTCTTACATTGAAGTGCGTGTTGTTTTAGGTCACTCACGAGTTGCTGGAGATGTTGGCGACTCTGGTTCCGTTGGATACTAAAGGCCAGGGTTGTGCTATACTGATATTAGCTAGGCGACCATGGATGGGGTGACCATAGTACTGGTGTTAGCTGCAACTGCTAAACATCAGATCTTGTTCACGATAGAAGTGTGGACATGTGTTTTATATTTCTTTCTAATGTTATTCTCTTTCTGTTATGAAATTTTATCATCTTAGGACTCCAGCTTATTTTGTTATGGCGTTGATATTCCTGTGAACTATTAATAGATTTCGAAAAGTAAAGTTAATTAATTGATGTATATCTGAGTTTGCTTCCAGAAGTACAAGATTATATGTTTTACTAGAAATAGTAGACATTTAGCTCATGTGCATTTTTCAATCACAGATTTGCTATGCATATTTTATTTTGATGATTAATCATCACTAAGGGTTTTCTGTTGCAAATGTTACATCATCGCTAAAGAATTTCCACAAGGTGTTAGAATAGTTGTAGAATTTTGTGGTATTATATACTGTTTTATGTGTCACAAGTACATCCACCACCGTTTTAGTGGGAAGTAGTTTCCACATCAACAATTGTGTTGTATGGACATACAAAGTTAATTGGTTGGTAATTCAGTGATTGTATGTCCAGTCAAGAGAACATGAAGCTGTAGCTTTTTTGTGCAGTAAATTAATGATTGGCCCATGATGTTTCAGTTTTTATAGGAGATTAGGAGCCAGGGTTCTTTGGTAGAGTCCACCGCAACAGAGGTGCTAACCAGTTAGTTATTTTGGTTCAAAGTTAGAACCATGGTATGTAAGGATATTTCATATTTGGTGAAATTTATGCTATTTCATTTCAGATGAATGTGTGTATAAATTTTTGTGACAGCAAACAGATGATAATTCCCCAATTTAATTTAAGCTGAAGTAAATTTATGGAGTTTGTACAAATAAGTTTTTAAACAATGTACAATTATATGGAACATGCATGTGCACATGCTTGATGCATGTGCTTGATTACCAAGCCCCTTTTGTATGTTTGACACATAAGGCTACGATTTATGGTTGTCTCTATATATCTATGAATATCAAAGTGTTGTTTTGACTAATTAGAAAAGAAGTATTCCTTTATTTATACATATGTTTGCAGCAATCTCGTTTTTGAGAGAATAATACATTCAAAAGGAGAGGTTGTTGAGTTAGCATTTAGAAAGACCTAGAACATAGGTGTGCGGTTTACCGCAGAAGAGTAACAAGAAGATCACGCAGATGTACAACAATGTTGTTTTATTATTGTGTTCGGTATCATGATGTAGTACATGATGATATTTTTGATTTGTTTTAAATTTTTATAGTGAGTTGTGAATTATATATGAATATTGTAAAATAAAATTTGTGGACCCGTGGCAACGCATGGGCATTTATACTAGTTAGATACAACATGTAATCTTGTTGCAATCGCTGCACTCTCAGGCTCTGCCGCTCCTTGCACCTTCTTGTCGTCGCTCCCAGTCAATTCCGAGCACTCGCACCCCCAGACCAAGCCCTGCAGTCAAAACTTCCCTTTTTTTTCCTCTTCTCTTCTTCCCGAGCTCCACATCTAGGGTTTCCGGCCGCTTCTCGCCTTGCGCATATTCTCCGACGCCGGTGCCGATGGAGGTGGAGGCGGAGATCCCAGGGGAAGCAAAGCTTCCGAAGACGAACCGCAGGTAGTGAAAGGCCGCCATCTCTCCTCTTCCTCCCGAGCACTCCTACGCGCTAGCTAGGGTTCCGGCCGCCGCCCCGCGTAGCTCCGGTCACCGCCCCGAACAGATCCGTCCGTAACCTTCAGCCTCACATCTTCTTCCCAGGCTGCACATCCTTTCTCCTTCCGTGCCCCGTCCATATCCACGAGTTACCCCCGAGCTTCCTCACCGCCTACCCTCTACCACTGTCGCCGAATGGATTGGCGCGGCTGATGGGGAGGGAAGCATCACGGCGGGGTGGCTGGGTGATGAGGACGGACGCCCCCTTCCTCGACTTTGACGTCGAGTGGCGGAGCACACGACTTTCCATCTACCTGTCGGCGTACCTCGGCCACCGCGCTTCGGCCATCCCTCAAGGCAAACTGATCCTTGCCCCCGCAGGCACGGTTCACCTTTCTCTTATACGTCATTAGTGAGGGAGGTCTCGCGTCCTGATCTGCTAGGCTGCATGTGGCAAGCTCCCCTCTTCATAACCACAATGTCTTTTTTTTTCATGCTACTGCCGATGTGTGATCCACCAGGTTATGCAAGAAATTAACATGTTTAATCATGTCACCAATTGCAGACTATTATCTGTGGATGAAGTCAATAGGCTGGAGCATGTAACCTTGATTTAATTGAGTATGTGAGATTGTACCCCATGGGCTCAACAGGTCATGCTCCTTCCAGTGTAGTTGGGCGATATTTGGGTCGGCAGGGAGGGGGAGCTTCCACACCTCCAAAGGTGGTGCAGGGAGTACAGGGTTGTGCCAGAAGGCGTGGTCTGTCCATGGGTTGGTTGTAGACGCTGGCTCGCCGGATACATCCGCAGCCCAGGGGAAAGACAGTGTCGTCATCAAGCAGCAAGGGGTGTCGTGCAAGGAGGTGGGACAAACGCGCATCCGCGCACGGGGGCAAGTGGCAGCAGGAGGAGACCTAAAAACTGAAAGGGCGTGGTGGCCGGTGGAGGAGCAGCACGACAGTCCTCACCTTCAGCGGCGCAGGTGAGCAGGGGAGGGCCAATGCATGGTGGTGGCCTGGGTGAAATGGGCAGGCGGCCAGAGAAGGTAGTGTTATAGATTTAATCAGTGCAGAATCCACCCCCTCTGAACACCACAACCATGATTTGCGAATGACTTCCCTTCCTTTGCTTAGCTCCTCAGGTCGAGTTGTCATTTCCTTCTCTGCAACTCTCTCTTTTTTTCTCATAATTCTCTGATTCTAATTCTTTCTAGGAATTATGTGTAAAGTTCAATACAAATGGGCATAGTTCTCCCTCGCTTTAGTATCTTCGATCCTTCATTTATCTATTTGTTGTGTCTTTGTTTTGTAGGTTGTGGTTGCATCTCTGAACCCACATTTATTGCTTGATTGACTGATTGAATGAACTGCTTGCATCTAGCGCATGAGAAAGTTGGATAGTTTTTATCTATTAGGTTTTTTGTGATTAGTTATTGTGCTCAATGATTTTTTGGGCAGTAAATAAGCGTTGTACCTACATCGCTCTTAAAAATGTTCATTAGTTTGTGCTGTAGATGTAAAGTCGACTCTCTTCTCATTGATAGGAGTAACCTGATGCTACGGAGCTACTTGATGTTGCTTCAGAAGTTAGGTGATGTTCACTAGGGAGAGAAAATTGGAAAGAATGGCTACTTTTTTGATAAAGTTAAATGCTTGCAGTTTTTAGTAATAATAGTCTGTTATGTGCGATCTTGGATATATTTAATCTGGGTTGAGAGAGTATTTGTCCAACTTATTTGTTCCAAAGGATATCACTTTTGACACAAAGTGGGAACACATCGTAGTATATTGAATCAGGATTCAGTCACTATTTCTTAAACTTATTTTTTGAAACAAATTTCTTAAACTTATTTGTTCCGAACATACCACTTGAACACAAATTGGAAGCACATCTTAGTATATTCAAAAAGGGGCTCCTGCAGATGGGAGCTGGGTCCTAGGTGCTGCTGTTGTCCAGCACGCCGGCTGCCCGAGGTTGCCGCTAGATTTGGCGGTCTGTAGTACACATGTTCCCTTAGGCTTGATTTTAGTGGTGAAGAGTTCGGTTCAGGCTTAACACTTAAAAGGCAAGGGAAAAGGTTAGGATGAGTTAACTTCAACGACCATAATGATTTTGGGCCAATTTTATTTTGGTATAACAGAAAAACAACGTCGGTTTGCTGTATATGTGCATTATGCTGCTAGATGGATGGTTGTTATCCTTCATACTTTCAGTTCTAGAGTTGGATCAACATCTTAAATGATCATTTGCTTTGTATGATGCACTTTTGTTTGAAATCCTATGCACTATGTATGAATATTTATATGTGCACTTATCGTGGTTCAACATCACAACATCTTGAGCAATATCATTTGTTGTTACAACATCACAACATCTTGAGCAATATCATTTGTTGTTATATATACCTTGCTCTTCTGCAATATGGATTACCTTTTCCATAGAGGAATGTAAATCTTTCTATTGTCTGAATTGATATTATTTTCCTACACAAAAGTGTTTCATATTATACGCCTTTGCCCTATATAACCAAAGAGAAATGAAATATCCTTACATTGACTGGTATATTATTTTGCATAAAACAGTTGTCATAATTATCTTTGATCAGCATAGTTATAAGCTAATGTTTTACTGTTTTGTGGTACTTTTTCAGTTCATGTAGTTTATTATGAGTCCACAGCAACTATTATTTAATGGGAAGTCCATTGCAGAGGACATAAGGTTATAGATTTCTGAAGAAGTTTGTCAAATGAAAATTGTAGTTGTATTGGTAGGGGATAGAAGGGGACTATTAGTCCTATGTGATATTCAAAGTAAAGGGCCGTGATGAAGTTGGAATAAAATCTTTGTTGGCTGAGTTGTTTGGAAATTGCACAGAAGATGCGGTGGTGGATTCGGTGTCGAGCTAAAGTGAAGATCCATCGGTTCATGGTGTCTTTGTCCAACTAGCACTACCCGCAAGTAATGTAATTTATTTTTCTGGTCGCCATCCTTGAAAAGCATGATGTTTGGTTTAGTTCATAAATTGATTCCATGAAACCTTTTCATTTACAGACTAGATAAATTGTTATGATGACTGAATAATGCAAATCACTTATGCTCACATGGTAATAAACAGAAAATTTTAGTTGTATTTTATCTGAGTTCTCATTTTAAATGTAAAGATTTTTTTTACTCTGTCTATGCTTTGCTTGCAGTATATTCAGACTTTAGCTTTTGACTTATTTTTTTTGTTTAATTGAAGGTTTAGTCTTTTTTGATTGAAAGAAGATTGTAAAGATGTCATTGGATCAGCTTGATGGCGGCGTGCGGATGCAGGCGGAGAGGCAAGCCTGAAGTTTGGCGTCAAGGATGATAGTGGTTGTTGTTCTTTGCTTTTGTATGCCCTTCATAACATAGATGGGAGACGTATATATCTTTTGTTCCATCGGTATTTGGTATGATTTGGTATTTGGGCCGAGGCAAATTATAATTATGATTGTCTGCTCTAAAACATTTTGATGTGTTATGTTACTGGGTTATATATCATGTATGGGCTACAATGATACTACCTCATAGTTACACGGTTCAAAATATTTTTCTTTAAATAGGCCATATAACTCTACATCATTTCAATCAGCTTTCTTCATTTAACTTTGGTTATGTTTAGTTTGGGAAGTATTTTTAATCGAGCGATGCATGCTTTGGATTCATTTCATGACACTGCTTAATTCTCCTAATGAGATGGTTCTACCAATCCAATCTGCGCCTACGAATAGCTAATTGCTAATTTAGTTGGGCTTAATTCTTTTGTATAGCGTTGTTAATCCTGATACCTCTGGGATATTTTAGATTGTGTGTGGTAGGAGGGTGAATGGTCTCCTCTCACTCATGGGCGATCTGGTTGGCATGCTGATGCATATGTTTTCATCTTTTAACATTATTCTATTCGTCATAATATAATCACTTTATATGTTGTGATGGTTATGTTATAAACTGATATTAACTTTTGCAAGTATTGATGGTTTGACATACCAAGGCCAAGACATGCTACTTTCTTTAGAATCTCATTAGAGCATCTCCAACAGGCGCTGTAAAACGCGCGCGCGGCAAAATACCTGCCAGTTTGGCGCGCGCGCCTCGCGAAGCTCCAGACGCGGGAAAAAGGCGCGCGCGGTAAATTTTTGCGCGCCCGCGCGTTTGCGCCATCCCACGCGGGAAATTTGCCGCGTGCGCTGCGCGCGCGCTATATAGACGACACGCGCGAACGCAACCGCCTCGAAACTTCCGCGTGTCCCTCCGCCTCTTCCCACCGCTCGTCTCCGCGCCACGCGCCGCTCTACCTCCGCCGCTGTCCGCCTCGGCTCGGCGACATGCCTCCGCGCGCCGCTCCGCTCTCCGGCTCGCGGCGTCGCGCGCGGCCGAGCGGCCGCTTCGACGCCGAGATTCGCTCCGGCGAGGAGCGGATCCGGCTCGGCACCTTCGACACCGCATGAGGCGGCGCGAGCCTACGACGCCGTCGCGTGGCGCCTCGGCGCCGCCGCGGGATGAACTTCGACGACGCCGGACGCGCGGCGGAGATGCCGGCGCCGCCGTCGCCGATAGTCACGCGCGAGAGAGCGCCGCCATCGGGCGGAGCAGCGCCTCCTCATCGCCGAGCGCGACGAGGCGATGCGCGTCGAGTGGGCGCGGCGCTTCCGGAGGACGCCCGCCACGGAGGCCTTCTACGCGAAGGAGAGAGGGCGGCGATGAAAGCGCAGAAGAAGGCGAGCCGCGAGAAGCGCCGCGCCGAGTCCGCGGCGAGGAAGAAGGCGAGGGCGAGGCGGCGGCGAGGAAGGAGGAAAAGAAGAAAGGCGCAGGGCCGTCGACCGTCGTGCTCTCGTCCTCCTCCTCCGACTTCCTGGACGTCGACGTCCACGCCGGTGTCGGAGACGACTCCGAGCAGCTCCCTACGACTGGGAGTCCGACGAGTAGTCGGACGAGTAGTTTAGTATTTTCTATGTCGCATTTGTATCGTCGCACTTTAATATATTCGTATTTCGATCAAATTTCATAGTTTGTTTGATGAATTTAAAAAAAAACGGTCGCGCGCGCTGCAAAATAGCGCCTCTGGCGGAGGTGCGTTTTCCGCACACCAACGCGCGCTGCAAAATGCAGCCTCTGCCGGGGGCAAATTCGCTATACCGCGCGCGAACGGTATACAGCGCGCCCAATCGCCGGTATAGCGCGCGAGAATTTGCAGCGCCTGTTGGAGATGCTCTTATGACCTAATCGGCATAGCTAATTAAAATAACCACATATAGCAACAAAGAACAAGTAAAAATTCAAACAAAGCTAAATATTTACTGCCACGAAATGCATTGCAACAGACACGTTGTCATAACGCCATGCAGGCGGCGAGGCGAAGCTCGCATGTCCATCTAGTAGTTTCTAAAACTGTTTTATCACAGGCTTGGAAAATACAGCAGCTGCGGGTAGTTCTTCTGTTTGGAAGTCCGTCTAAGGCAAGTGCATTACGAACCTTGTCGCCTTGATGTTTGATTGTGTGGCTTGTGTGTTTCTGGTGTGCTTCGTGTTAGTTGGTAGTTTGACTCAATAATTTCCTTCTAAACTTATTGGGTCACGGGTTGGTAAATTCCGAGCCAATACTGCCGCAGGTTGGTAAACTCCGAGCAAACGCGCTGGTAAACTCCGAGCCAGTATTGCGAAAACCCATATTTCAGTTTTCATATAAAATCTATGTTTCCGAGTGAAGTTCCAATGCTTGTCTATGATTTATGTTTTTACGGTTCCATGTTGTACTTGCTGAGTATTTCCATCCTCACTCTTGCGTTTCATTTGGATTTCAGGTACTAAGTAAACACCATGCATGGGACCCGGGCGTAGCACATCTACACTGTTGAGCACATCACACCTATTTAGATATTACGATATAGACATATATGTTTCTATACCTATTAGTCGTACTTTATTATTCACTTAATCCCGGTTACCTTATGAACCATTATATTTGATGTCTCCCGATATAATAAAATTTTATGAACTCCACGGATGTTTCTTTTAAGTTAAAATGTCAGCATCTATCCTCTTATTGATATGTGCCTGTCGTGGATGTATCTACAAACAAAACTCTTTCCAATTTTTGAATGGTCTCTTGACTTTCTAGTTTTTAGTATAGTGTGGTAGCATCCTAGGAAGGGTTGATTCCCGGGATGTTACAGTAACAGCACCAACAGTTCGAAGAAATGGTCTTCCCAAGACAATAGGACAAGATGCATTGCATTCAATATCCAAGACAATAAAATCAACGGGAACAAGGTTATTGTTAACCGTAATGCGAACATTATCAATACTCCCCAAAGGTTTCTTTAGAGAATTATCAGCAAGATTAACATCCAAATAACAATTTTTTAATGGTGGCAAGTCAAGCATATCATAAATTTTCTTAGGCATAACAGAAATACTTGCACCAAGATCACATAAAGCATTACAATCAAAATCATTGAATTTCATCTTAATGATGGGCTCTCAACCATCTTCCAACTTCCTAGGAATAGAAGCTTCAAGTTTTAATTTCTCTTCTCTAGCTTTAATGAGAGCATTTGTAATATGTTTTGTAAAGGCTAAATTTGTAGCACTAGCATTAGGACTTCTAGCAAGTTTTTGTAAGAACTTTATAACTTCAGTAATATGACAATCATCAAAATCTAAACCATTATGATCTACAGCAATGGGTTCATTGTCCCCAATATTTCGAAAAATTTCAGCAGTTTTATCACAAACAGTTTCAGCAGTTTCAGGCAATTTTACACGCTTTGCACTAGGAGTAGAAACATTGCCAACACCAATTATTTTACCATTGATAGTAGGAGGTTTAGCAACGTGTGAAGAATCAACATTACTAGTGGTGGTAATAGTCCAAACTTTAGTTATATTATTCTCTTTAGCAAGTTTTTCTTTTTCTTCTCTTTCCCACCTAGCATGCAATTCAGCCAACATTCTTATATTATCATTAATTCGAACTTGGATGACATTTGTTTTATCAAACCTAGCATCTTTAACTTCATCAGGCATAACTTTCAGTTTTAAAAGATCAACATCAAGAGCAAGACTATCAACCTTAGAAGCAAGAACATCAATTTTACCAAGCTTTTCCTCAATAGTTTTATTAAAAGCAGTTTGTGTACTAATAAATTCTTTAAGCATGACTTCAAGACCAGAGGGTACACTCTTATTATTGTTGTAATAATTACCATAACCACTACCATTATTAGAAGGATATGGCCTATAGTTGTTGTTACCATAATTATTCCTATAAGCATTGTTGTTGAAATTATTATCCTTAATGAAATTCACATCAACATTCTCTTCTTGAGCAACCAATGAAGCTAAAGGAACATTATTAGGATCAATATGAGATCTACCATTTGCAAGCATAGACATAATAGCATCAATCTTATCACCCAAAGAAGAGGTTTCTTCAACAGAATTTACCTTCTTACCTTGAGGAGTTCTTTCAGTATGCCATTCAGAGTAATTGATCATCATATCATCAAGAAGCTTTGTTGCGGCGCCCAAGGTGATGGACATAAAAGTACCTCCAGCAGCTGAATCCAATAGGTTCCTCGAGGAAAAATTCAATCCTGCATAAAAGGTTTGGATGATCATCCAAGTAGTTAGTCCATGGGTAGGGCAATTCTTTACCAAAGATTTCATTCTATCCCATGCTTGAGCAACATGTTCATTATCAAATTGCTTAAAGTACATAATGCTACTTCTCAAAGATATAATCTTAGCAGGAGGATAATATTTACCAATAAAAGCATCTTTACATTTAGTCCATGAATCAATACTATTTTTAGGCAAAGAAAGCAACCAATCTTTAGCTCTTTCTCTTAATGAGAAAGGAAACAATTTCAGTTTTATAATATCACCATCTATATCCTTATACTTTTGCATTTCACAAAGTTCAACAAAATTATTAAGATGGGCAGCAGCATCATCAGTACTAACACCAGAAAATTGCTCTCTCATAACAAGATTCAATAAAGCAGGTTTAATTTCATAGAATTCTGCTGTAGTAGCAGGTGGAGCAATAGGAGTACTTATAAAATCATTATTATATGTGCTAGTGAAATCACACAAATTAGTATTTTCAGGAGTACCCATTGTAGCAGTAATAAAAGTAAACTAAGCAAATAGAATAAAGTAAAGACAAGTAACTAATTTTTTGTGTTTTTGATATAGAGCTATTAAACAAGACTGAAAGTAAAGCAACTAATTTTTTTGTGTTTTTGATATAAAGCAAACAAGACAGAAAATAAAGTAAAGCAAAGCAAGACAAAAACAAAGTAAAGAGATTGGATGTGGAAGACTCCCCTTGCAGCGTGTCTTGATCTCCCGGCAACGGCGCCAGAAATTTAGCTTGATAACGCGTGAAGCACACGTCCGTTGGGAACCCCAAGTGGAAGGTGTGATACGTATAGAAGCAAGTTTCCCTCAGTATGAAACCAAGGTTATCGAACCAGTAGGAGTCAAGGGCCACGTGAAGATTGTTGGTGGAGGAGTGTAGTGCGGCGCAACACCAGTGAATCCGGCGCCAACGTGAACCCACAACACAATCAAGATACTTTCAACGTAAGTGAGATTGTCAATCTCACCGGCTTGCTGAAAACAAAGGATTAAACGTATGGTGCGAAGAATGATGTTTGTTTGCAAAGAACAACAAAGAACAGAGATTGCGAGATTGTATTTCAGATGTAAAAGAATGGACCGGGGTCCACAGTTCACTAGTGGTGTCTCTCCAATAAGATAAATAGCATGCTGGGTGAACAAATTACAGGTGGGCAATTGACAAATAAAGATTCATATACATATCATGATGATCACTATGAGATTTAATCAGGGCATTACGACAAAGAACATAGACCGCCATCCAGCATGCATCTATGCCTAAATAGTCCACCTTCAGGTTAGCATCCGCACCCCTTCCAGTATTAAGTTGCAAACAACAGACAATTGCATTAAGTATGGTGCGTAATGTAATCAACACAAATATCCTTAGACAAAGCATCGATGTTTTGTCCCTAGTAGAAACAGCACATCCACAACCTTAGAACTTTCTGTCACTGTCCCAGATTCAATGGAGGCATGAACCCACTATCGAGCATAAATACTCCCTCTTGGAGTTACAAGTATCAACTTGGCCAGAGCCTCTACTAGCAACGGAGAGCATGCAAGAACATAAACAACACATATATGATAGATTGATAATCAACTTGACATAGTATTCCATATTCATCGGATCCCACCAAACACAACATGTAGCATTACAAATAGATGATCTTGATCATGTTAGGCAGCTCATAAGATCTAAACATGATAGCACAAGAGGAGAAGACAACCATCTAGCTACTGCTATGGACCCATAGTCCAAGGATGAACTACTCACGCATCAATCCGGAGGCGGGCATGGTGATGTAGAGCCCCCGGATGATTCCCTCTCCGGCGGGTGCCGGAGGCGATCTCCTGAATCCCCGAGATGGGATTGGCGGCGGCGGCGTCTCGAACTTTTTCCGTATCGTGGCTCTCGGTAATAGGGTTTCGCGACGGAGAGTTTAAGTAGGCGAAAGGGCAGGGCACACGAGGGGCCGACACCATAGGGCGGCGCGGGCCCCTCCTTGGCCGCGCCGCCTTGTGGTGTCGCCACTGATACGTCTCCAACGTATCTATAATTTCATATGTTCCATGCTACTTTATTGATGATATCTACATGTTTTATACACATTATATGTCGTATTTACGCATTTTCCGGCACTAACCTATTAACAAGATGCCGAAGAGTTCTGTTTTCTGCTTTTTGGTTTCAGAAATCCTAGTAACGAAATATTCTCGGAATTGGACGAAATCAACGCCCGGGTCCTATTTTTGCACGAAGCTTCCGAAGACCGAAGAGGAGACGAAGTGGGGCCACGAGGTGGGGACACACCAGGCGGCGCGGCCCAAGCCCTGGCCGCGCCGCCCTAGTGTGTGGGCCCCGTGACGCTTTGACCTACCCTTTCGCCTACTTAAAGCCTCCGTCGCGAAACCCCCGAGAGAGCCACGATACGGAAACCTTCCAGACCGCCGCCGCCAATCCCATCTCGGGGATTCAGGAGATCGCCTCCGGCACCCTGCCGATAGGGGAATCATCTCCGGAGGACTCTTCATCGCCATGATCGCCTCCGGAGTGATGAGTGAGTAGTTCACCCCTGGACTATGGGTCCATAGCAGTAGCTAGATGGTCGTCTTCTCCTTATGTGCTTCATTGTTGGATCTTGTGAGCTGCCTAACATGATCAAGATCATCTACCTGTAATACTATATGTTGTGTTTGTCGGGATCCGATGGATAGAGAATACTATGTTATGGTGATTATCAATCTATTACCTATGTGTTGTTTATGATCTTGCATGCTCTCCGTTATTAGTAGAGGCTCTGGCCAAGTTTTTGCTCTTAACTCCAAGAGGGAGTATTTATGCTCGATATTGGGTTCATGCCTCCATTAAATCTGGGACAGAAAGTTCTAAGGTTGTGGATGTGCTGTTGCCACTAGGGATAAAACATTGATGCTATGTCTAAGGATGTAGTTGTTGATTACATTACGCACCATACTTAATGCAATTGTCTGTTGCTTGCAACTTAATACTGGAAGGGGTTTAGATGATAACCTGAAGGTGGACTTTTTAGGCATAGATGCATGCTGGATGGCGGTCTATGTACTTTGTCGTAATGCCCTGATTAAATCTCACTATATTTATCATATCATGTATATGCATTGTTATGCCCTTTTCTATTTGTCAATTGCCCGACTGTAATTTGTTCACCCAACATGCTTTTATCTTTGGGAGAGACACCTCTAGTGAACTATGGACCCCGGTCCTATTCTTTACATCGCATACAATCTACTGCAATACTTGTTTTACTGTTTTCTTTGCAAACAATCATCTTCCACACAATACGGTTAATCCTTTGTTACAGCAAGCCGGTGAGATTGACAACCTCACTTTCGTTGGGGCAAAGTACTTTGGTTGTGTTGTGCAGGTTCCACGTTGGCGGAATCCCGGTGTTGCGCCGCATCACATTTCGCCACCATCAACCTTCAACGTGCTTCTTGACTCCTACTGGTCCGATTAAACCTTGGTTTCTTACTGAGGGAAACTTGCCCGTGCGCATCATACCTTCCTCTTGGGGTTCCCAATGGACGTGTACATCTACGCGCATCAAGCAAATTTTGGCGCCGGAGATCAAGACACGCTGCAAGGGGAGTCTCCACTTCCCAATCTCTTTACTTTGTTTTTGTCTTGCTTTATTTTATTTACTACTTTGTTTGCTGCACCTAAACAAAACACAAAAAAATTAGTTGCTAGTTTTACTTTATTTACTGTCTTGTTCTCTATATCAAAAACACAAAAAAATTAGTTACTTGTCTTTACTTTATTTGCTTAGTTTACTCTTTGCTTATTTCATCATGTTTCCTCCTAAGCACACTCTAAAAGACATACCGGTAGGCCGAGGGTCTATAATTAGAATAGATAATATAGAAGATTTCAAATGAAGCCTGGTGAACAGGGGGATACGTGAGCACCCCTTCAACTGCTGACACGTGTCACCATTAGCCATTCCTTCTTACCATCATATTCCGGTTAGTCAGCCACATTGACTCCTAACCACACACTAAACCCATGGTGGACCCATATTTTGAATTCAAAAAGTGGGCCCGGATGGACACTGTTTATGCTGCCATCATTTTGAATTCAAATTGTGGGACCCCACAGTCTGGACCCACACATTTGAATTCAAACAGTGGGTCCCATATGCTGAATGATAGTCATTTGATTTAAACACCTCTACCCCAATCCACGTCCCCACCCCCCATCCTCAACATCGTTATTTCAACTTGCTTCCTCCATTTCTCACATCCCAAGCAAGCACTTTCGTTAAGCCATACCAAAGCATGCCCGTTAGTTGCTCATATCCTGGTGCAACATCCTTACCCGTAGCACACCTTATTCTCATGTACCATTATTCCCATACACACTCTGCTAACATTTCCAATTTTTTGTTATGGGCATCAAGAACAGTCAAAACATTTAGTATACAACTTTTTATTTTCTTCAATTAGTCTTTCTTTACATTAATTATAACTTTTGTTCTCATCTACCGATTTTTCTCGATATCGCAAAGCCAACTTACTCACTTGCACATAAACTCACCATAGGTAGGAGATGATGAATAGTAACTCCACACCATGTTCTACATAGGGTAGGAGACGATGAACAGTACGCATCTCACTTTCTCTCTTCTTTTTTTAGAGCCGTCATGCACTCATGGTATGTGAATATAGAGCAGCATCGGTTCTCATGTCCATTGCAGAGCGCGGACCCCACATTTGTTGGAAGTATCCCAGCCACAGTCAAACTGAGTACAGAACATGTCAAATCAAACACATGACCAGAGACCTGGTGCAGTCAAGGACTCCATAACATATTCCTCCTTATCCTCTCATGCGATAGGTATCTTCATAAGCCTTCAACGTTGATTATTTTTAGTTGACTGTAGTACCGAACCAGTCAACATATAGCTTCCACCCAGCATCCATGGCTTCCCAGCCAAACACTCTTCCGATTAATAGATTTAACATGAGATGGTAGACTAAACTTCGGACCAAACCAAAATAGTCACCACCAAAATCACTCTTCCGATTAATATCATCATGAGATCGAAACAGAAATCACCAAATCGAGAATTGAATCCCAAACCTAGAACATGCACCGCCGCGGCGGCTCGAGAAAGCTTCTTGCACGGTGCCGCCGATGGGCGTAACCTGATGCGCCTGGCGGCCGATGCGTGCTGCCTCGTGCTTCCGTACCACGCTGCCCGGCGCGGGAGCTCCTTCTCCCACTCTCGCCGCCGTCCGCCTGCAGACCCGCACTCCCGCCGTCAACTTGCTTGTCGTCGCTGCAGTACCCCGCTGTATCACGCACAGACTGGAGCACTCCGGCCACCGGCCACCAGCCGCTCGTCACACCGCTTTTACTGTATCACCACGCACAGACTGGAGCACTCCGGCCACCGGCCACCAGCTGCAATACATCACTCTTATTAGAGATCAACAAACATCTAGAAAATCATGAATTTCAGCTTTAAGTTGTAGCGAAACATGTATATTTTCGCATATTAATTGTTCAATATGCAAAGAAAATGAAAGCCGTTGTCGATGAACAACTTCCTTCATATATCTGCAGTGAGTGATCGTATGCATCATCGGTATTGCCGGCAAAATAGGGCTATGGTTTCATCCTGCTACATACAGAAAAATAAATAGTGTTACCTGATGTGTTGTAGTACTGGTTATGTTGCAACTTGAAAAACAAACTCGTAGTTACATCTTTGGCTGACAAAAACTAAAAAAAGAACAGTTCTAAATGGTCTGGCGATATGAAAGTTACATCCCCAGTTTATAAATCTTCTATCTTAGATGTAATATCTCGATATTGGATGTTACATATCTGGTGATTTGCTCCTACTGATAAATTGTCCATATGAAAGTTACATTCTCAGCTTGGAAATCTTCTATCTTAGATGTATTACCTCCAAATTGTAAGTTCCATCTTGTATATGTAATACTGAGTAAAGTTACATGTAAATATGGTGAATATACATCCAAAGTCATTGATATGGGATCGAACCTTGATGAACTCAAAAATAAAAAAGATAGGATGTAATATTACGATGGACATTACAGAAAATTTACATGGCAGTGGTACAAAAAATACATCTTATGCCACCATGGCCTAATTCACAAGGTACACAAATGAGCATTGGATGTGTTAAATTAAGGAGATCCCATATGTTAAACACAAGATGTTAGGCACAAAAGGTACATCATGCTGGGTGCAATTGGGTGTTGTGCACAAAAGGTACATCGAAACATATCAATGTGTAGGGATCATATGGAGCACAAAAATCTTACCAATGCACAAAGAGATTGCTGGTAAGTAATCAATTCGTGTCCCTCGTTTTCCATTAGGTTTGGAAAATCGCCAATGCCTAGCCAACACAGTTGGGTAGCCCAGTGCAGGAGTCCAGGTTGTTGGCTTGCAAATGTCCTCTGTAGTTCCAAGACGAGACGAGCCACCTGCCAGACAACTCTTGAATCATAGGGCTACCAACTACTACATATTTGTTACATTCAAAATCATCCGGGGCCTACTAATCAGGATCCTTGCTGTAAAAATCACAGTACCAGAACTAGGGGATTACTATTTGCTACATCTGGGGATGGATCCATGTAAATACCTCCTTGCTGTTTAATTTGGCGACGACCGAGCAGAGTGGGATCTACGACCAACGCCACCACCCGCTCGCCGCCGTCTGGGCCGACCGTTCAGGTACATGGCCTCCGGGTCCGGGGCGGTGCCCGCCTTCAGCGGCCATCACACCGCTTGGGGCTGACGCGGAAGTGTAGTTGGGCGCCCCCCGCGGCGCGCCATGGAGAAGGGGCTCGTGGTGGAGGTGAGCGTCCTCCCCGGCGGCGGGGGAATCAGAGGAGAGGCGAGGTGGGGGAGGCCGTGCGGCAAGGGGAGGCGGCGGTGCTGGTTGCACGGGGTTGCTGCGGCGGTCGCCGCCTCGCCGGTGACCTCAACTCCGGCGACCTCCTCTGTGTTTTCCCGATCTGGTTATGTGAGAGAGAGAGAGCAGTTTATATGTTCTGTGGCCGATGAGAAAAATCAACTGAGGTGGTTGATCTTAGAGAGAGCGCAATTTTTATAATGTCTTGCCCGGCGGATGCAGTCACGACGGAAACAGGACTACAAAGAAGATTCGTCCCCAGCCTCTTGCGCGCGCTTTTTTCACTGGGTGGCGCCAAATAACCACGCGGGAAAAGAGCTCCCGCCAGGAGCGGCTAACGTTTCACACGCCATTCATTGTAAAGCGGGTCCCGCAAGCCACGTGAAGTTTAGATTAGGCACTGTACATGCGAACGATTAGACACCTGCCACATTGACAGTAACCGAATCTCGAAGCACTTTGGACGACAGCCAGGGGGTGCTCACGTATCCCCTGTTCACCAAATCCACTCTCTAGAAGATTTTTTCACTCATGTTAGTATAGCTGAGGATTTTGAAGATAGACACCTGGTAGAACTTGCTCCTACTTACGAAATTGCTGTTGCTTCTCTAGTACACATGTTGGAAATTAAATTTGTTAATCTCAATCCTATAATTCAGCATATGTTTCTTACACTCTCTGATATGGAGGAAGGAGAAAAGAAAGATTTTGTCTTAGAAACTCTTCTAAAAGAATTTGGTGGTGTAGCAAGAGAGGCTAGAAAAGTCTTTACTAAATATAAAATGCTTGGTTCTTACACCAACTTTGCTAGCACCCTTGAAAAAATGGATATTGATAGGATGAAGTACACTAATAATGTTAATGATGGAGGGGACATTAAGACATCAATACCTTGCAAGCTTGTAGGAATGTTCGAGGCACTAGAAAAGAATTATGATTGGATTGTTCCCGAAAATTTATTTGATGAGAATAGCAAGCCTAAGAGTAATGAAAAGGGAGCCTCTGAAACTTACATAGATAAGATAACATGCATTGTAGAGGAAACTCCCAACTCCCAAGGTAATGTCGATGCTCCATATCTTGATAATACTTGATTCACACTTTCTGCGCCTAGCTGAAAGGCGTTAAAGAAAAGCGCTTATGGGAGACAACCCATGTTTTTACTACAGCAATTTTTTTGTTTTGTTGAGTCTTGGAAGTTGTTTACTACTGTAGCAACCTCTCCTTATCATGTTTTTGTGCCAAGTAAAGTTTCTATGTTAAAGTTGATGTTATATTTGGGATCGCTGCGCAGAAACAGCATTGCTATCTGTCACGAATTCTGGCACAAGTCTCTGTAGAAAATTAGAAAAAATCTGCAAATTTACGAGCGTGATCCTCAGATATGTTCGCAACTTTCATTAGTTTTGAGTTTTTCCATTTGAGCAAGTCTAGTGCCCCTTTCAGGTTCGTCTTTACGGACTGTTCTGTTTTTGACAGATTCTGCCTTTTGTTTCGCATTGCCGTATTTGCTATGTTGGATGAATTTCTTTGATCCATTAATGTCCAGTAGCTTTGTGCAATGTCCAGAAGTGTTAAGAATGATTGTGTCACCTCTGAATATGTGAATTATTAATTGTGCACTAACCCTCTAATGAGTTTGCTTGAAGTTTGGTGTGAAGGAAGTTTTCAAGGGTCAAGAGAGGAGTATGATATACTATGATCAAGAGGAGTGAAAGCTCTAAGCTTGGGGATGCCCCGTGGTTCATCCCTGCATATTTTAAGAAGACTCAAGCGTCTAAGCTTGGGGATGCCCAAGGCATCCCCTTCTTCATCGACAACATCATCAGGTTCCTTCCCTGAAACTATATTTTTATTCAGTCACATCTTATGTTCTTTACTTGGAGCGTCGGTTTGTTTTGTTTTTGTTTTTGTTTGAATAAAATGGATCCTAGCATTCACTGTATGGGAGAGAGACACGCTCCTCTGTTGCATATGGACAAATATGTCCTTAGGCTTTACTCATAATGTTCAAGGCGAAGGTTGAAACTTCTTCGTTAAATTGTTATATGGTTGGAATCGGGAAATGCTACATGTAGTAATTCTAAAATGTCTTGGATAATGTGATACTTGGCAATTGTTGTGCTCATGTTTAAGCTCTTGCATCATATACTTTGCACCCATTAATGAAGAAATACATAGAGCTTGCTAAAATCTGGTTTGCATATTTGGTCTCTCTAAGGTCTAGATAATTTCTAGTATTGAGTTTTGAACAACAAGGAAGACGGTGTAGAGTCTTATAATGTTTACAATATGTCTTTTATGTGAGTTTTGCTGCACCGGTTCATCCTTGAGTTTGCTTCAAATAACCTTGCTAGCCTAAACCTTGTATCGAGAGGGAATACTTCTCATGCATCCAAAATTCTTGAGCCAACCACTATGCCATTTGTGTCCACCATACGTACCTACTACATGGTATTTCTCCGCCATTCCAAAGTAAATTTCTTGAGTGCTACCTTTAAAATTCCATCATTCGCCTTTGCAATATATAGCTCATGGGACAAAATAGCCTTAAAAAATATTGTGGTATTGAATATGTACTTATGCACTTTATCTCTTATTAAGTTGCTTGTTGTGCGATAACCATGTTTCTGGGGACGCCATCAACTATTCTTTGTTGAATATCATGTGAGTTGCTATGCATGTCCGTCTTGTCTGAAGTAAGAGAGATCTACCACCTTAATGGTTGGAGCATGCATATTGTTAGAGAAGAACATTGGGCCGCTAACTAAAGCCATGAATCATGGTGGAAGTTTCAGTTTTGGACATATATCCTCAATCTCATATGAGAATATTAATTGTTGCCACATGCTTATGCATTAAAGAGGAGTCCATTATCTGTTGTCCATGTTGTCCCGGTATGGATGTCTAAGTTGAGAATAATCAAAAGCGAGAAATCCAAAATGCGAGCTTTCTCCTTAGACCTTTGTACAGGCGGCATGGAGGTACCCCTTTGTGACACTTGGTTGAAACATGTGTATTGCGATGATCCGGTAGTCCAAGCTGATTAGGACAAGGTGCGGGCACTATTAGTATACTATGCATGAGGCTTGCAACTTGTAAGATATAATTTACATAACTCATATGCTTTATTACTACCGTTGACAAAATTGTTTCATGTTTTCAAAATAAAAGCTCTAGCACAAATATAGCAATCGATGCTTTCCTCTTTGAAGGACCTTTCTTTTACTTTTATTGTTGAGTCTGTTTACCTATCTCTCTCCACCTTAAGAAGCAAACACTTGTGTGAACTGTGCATTGATTCCTACATACTTGCATATTACACTTGTTATATTACTTTACATTGACACTATCCATGAGATATACATGTTATAAGTTGAAAGCAACCGCTGAAACTTAATCTTCCTTTGTGTTGCTTCAATACCTTTACTTTGATTTATTGCTTTATGAGTTAACTCTTATGCAAGACTTATTGATGCTTGTCTTGAAGTACTATTCATGAAAAGTCTTTGCTTTATGATTCATTTGTTTACTCATGTCATTACCATTGTTTTGATCGCTGCATTCATTACATATGTTTACAATAGTATGATCAATGTCATGATGGCATGTCACTTAAGAAATTATTCTTGTTATCGTTTACCTACTCGAGGACGAGTAGGAACTAAGCTTGGGGATGCTGATACGTCTCCAACGTATCTATAATTTCTTATGTTCCATGCTACTTTATTGATGATATCTACATGTTTTATACACATTATATGTCGTATTTACGCATTTTCCGGCACTAACCTATTAACAAGATGCCGAAGAGTTGCTGTTTTCTGCTGTTTTTGGTTTCAGAAATCCTAGTAATGAAATATTCTCGGAATTGGACGAAATCAACGCCCAGGGTCCTATTTTTGCACGAAGCTTCCAGACCGAAGAGGAGACGAAGTGGGGCCACGAGGTGGGGACACACCAAGGCGGCGCGGCCCAAGCCCTGGCCGCGCCGCCCTGTGTGGGCCCCCGTGACGCCCTTTGACCTACCCTTTCGCCTACTTAAAGCCTCCGTCGCGAAACCCCAGTATCGAGAGCCACGATACGGAAAACCTTCGAAACGCCGCCGCCAATCCCATCTCGGGGGATTCAGGAGATCGCCTCCGGCACCCGCCAGAGGGGAATCATCTCCCGGAGGACTCTTTATCGCCATGATCGCCTCCGGAGTGATGAGTGAGTAGTTCACCCCTGGACTATGGGTCCATAGCAGTAGCTAGATGGTCGTCTTCTCCTTATGTGCTTCATTGTTGGATCTTGTGAGCTGCCTAACATGATCAAGATCATCTATCTGTAATACTATATGTTGTGTTTGTCGGGATCCGATGGATAGAGAATACTATGTTATGGTGATTATCAATCTATTACCTATGTGTTGTTTATGATCTTGCATGCTCTCCGTTATTAGTAGAGGCTCTGGCCAAGTTTTTGCTCTTAACTCCAAGAGGGAGTATTTATGCTCGATAGTGGGTTCATGCCTCCATTAAATCTGGGACAGTGACAGAAAGTTCTAAGGTTGTGGATGTGCTGTTGCCACTAGGGATAAAACATTGATGCTATGTCTAAGGATGTAGTTGTTGATTACATTACGCACCATACTTAATGCAATTGTCTGTTGCTTGCAACTTAATACGGAAGGGGTTCGGATGATAACCTGAAGGTGGACTTTTTAGGCATAGATGCATGCTGGATGGCGGTCTATGTACTTTGTCGTAATGCCCTGATTAAATCTCACTATATTTATCATATCATGTATATGCATTATTATGCCCTTTTCTATTTGTCAATTGCCCGACTGTAATTTGTTCACCCAACATGCTTTTATCTTCTGGGAGAGACACCTCTAGTGAATTGTGGACCCCGGTCCTATTCTTTACATCGCATACAATCTACTGCAATACTTGTTTTACTGTTTTCTTTGCAAACAATCATCTTCCACACAATACGGTTAATCCTTTGTTACAGCAAGCCGGTGAGATTGACAACCTCACTGTTTCGTTGGGGCAAAGTACTTTGGTTGTGTTGTGCAGGTTCCACGTTGGCGCCGGAATCCCTGGTGTTGCGCGCATCACATTTCGCCACCATCAACCTTCAACGTGCTTCTTGACTCCTACTGGTCCGATTAAACCTTGGTTTCTTCTGAGGGAAAACTTGCCACTGTGCGCATCATACCTTCCTCTTGGGGTTCCCAACGGACGTGTACATCTACGCGCATCAGCCACCTCGTGGCCCCACTTCGTATCCCCTCCGGTCTTCTGGAAGCTCCATGGAAAAATAAGACCCTGGGCGTTGATTTCGTTCAATTCTGAGAATATTTCCTTTGTAGGATTTCTGAAGCCAAAAACAGCAACTGGCGCTTCGGCATCTTGTTAATAGGTTAGTGCCGGAAAATACATAATAATGATGTAAAGTATGTATAAAACATGTGAGTATTGTCATAAAAGTAGCATGGAACATAAGAAATTATAGATACGTTGGAGACGTATCAATAGCTGGCAAGGACATCGCCCCAACGATTCCGAAACACCGCCCACAGTGACGGAGGACTACCGGAGTCTGCGGAAGAAACAGACCACCGACAACCTTGAAGACGGGCAGGGAAAGGTCCAGGCAGGTCCAGGCCCGCATGGCCTAGGGCCAACCCGAATGCAACCGGTGGAAAGCGGCGGAGGTGGCGCGTCGGGCATGCAGCCGCGCACACCAGGCCACCCTCAGATCCATAGGATCCGGCCAGCCCTGCCAGGCCCAGATCTGAGCCCACAAGCCCAGATCGGGTCGAGCCGCCCGCCTGGAGCCAACGCCGGCCAGTGCAACGCCGGGAGACACCGCCGCTGCATCCAGGCCTCCTGCCGTCGGGGGAGGCAACAACAGCGCCGGCCGGAGCCGGCGTCACCTGGCCGCTCCGCCACGAGGAAGGGCGTCGCCCCGTCGGGCCCAAAAACTCGCGTGAGAGAAGAAAACCGCCGCCGTCGGCACCGCCCGGGCTTTGCCCGGCGGCGGCGGGGGAGGGGAGCTACGGGGTGGGGGGGGGGAGGGGGAGGGGCGCTCCGGCCGCTCACAGGGGAGCGACGGGAGCGAGGGGGAGCTCCTCATCCGGAGGATTCGTGTCGAGCGATCCTTGATACGTTCTAAACGTATCTATAATTTTTTATGCTCCATGCTTGTTTTGTTACAATCTATAATATCTATAAAGTTCATCCCCACTAACAAGCATTTAATGTTTGCAAGCTTAAAGCTCATTCAGCCACATCACTCTAATTACCCTAACCGTTGGATTCAAAAGATGTGGTCCTAGATTTATCATCACTAAACAGAAAAAATACTCTTCCATACCCACTGACCGGTTTCTTCCATGTTCGTTCGCTCGACCAGGCCAGCTCAGTTCAGTATCCCTGCCTTCTATCCAGCCCACCTCTGCTTCTATTGTAGCACGTAGGACAAGAAAAAAGTTCACTCCATGGGTCCAGCCCACATCTACCGGACTTCACTCTATGAAAGGAAGGCCTTATCTGATCCTAGCCCACTGCCACTTCTCAAACTGCAACACAAAGGGAAAAAAAAAGGAAAATCCTTTCAGCCGGTCGGCAAGATACAGGCTCCGTGCCGCCGCAGCAAACGCCGTTCGTGCCTACCGAGCCCTCAAAGGAAACTGACCGATGCCTCCCATCGGAAACTACGGGATGCCTCCTCATCTGCCATGTAACTGCCGTTTTCTCTCCTGCAATTGGATGGTAACGCCCACTGTCCCAACACCTCCCACGAATCGTTTTACGTATCAGTTTTAATGGCTTCCGTCCCTACCTCTTGCCATCGATCGTGCTGTATTTTAACCCCTCAATTCCCTCTTTTTCAATCCCCTCAGTTGCCCCTCTTGACCAAGATGGTCGCTCTGTTCATTGTGTGCGTCCGTTGGTGTGGCTGAATGTCACAACCCTCGACCCCCACAATCCATCAAGCTCCCTGCAGGTGTTCATCCCATCTGTCATATCTATTTGTTTTTTATTTCATTATCCTCGCCTGTGCAGTCTATCTTGCCTTTGATTTCATTATCTGCTCTCTGAAATTTTTTACAGCTCTATTTGTACTGCCATACATGAACTTCCTGTTTATTTTATGCAACGCTATTTGTAGTTTTTTACCTGAACTTCTCTTGCAGTCATTTCCGTCAGAGAAGAAGGCTTGCTTCTTGAGTTAAATTTGATTGTTCCAGCAATTGTATT
Source organism: Lolium multiflorum (assembly GCA_030979885.1). NCBI lineage: Eukaryota > Viridiplantae > Streptophyta > Magnoliopsida > Poales > Poaceae > Lolium > Lolium multiflorum. The sequence goes on along the minus strand of CM061750.1, from coordinate 229,808,453 downwards.
ACAAACGGTATGTGTCCCCAACATGCATCTGCGAACCATTCTATTTGTACTTTACATACTGTTGTTTGCCATGGTTTGTTGCATCCCATAATTAAACAATTCTCATTCTCACCTATAATTACCCTCTAGCCTGTTTTCTGATAATTCTGTTTATGATAATATCACCATGGATAAGGGGTAAAGTCCTTCAAATTTTACTCCACAGCGCGGAGTTCCAAGCAGCCATAGTGGTCGTTGCCGGCACCAATTGTCATCTGTTACACTACCTCACAGAGACGACCCATGTATTACAGCTTGAGTATTGACGTAGAAGTAAACTAGCGAGTACGTGTGGAGGTTAGTTCATAAACCTCTCTATACTGTATCCCCAGCCATTTCTCCTTTTTCCGTTGATGTCGATCAAGTGCCATCTTCCAAACGCTAATATTCAGGACATGCCTCAGTAGGACAACCAACGCAGCTTCATCTTCCTCTACTTCACATGATATATATAACCGCATCAGACTCATCCATGGAACACAATATACCTGGGCAAGCATGGGGTCAATAATGCTAATCCCTCTTTTTGTGCCGGGAAGAAGATAAGAAAAGGCGAAGCCTTCTCTTGGTTTCCCAGCCTCTTGCTTCTAAAGGCTGCCCTCTCTCGGCTGGATTTTGATCCAGCCTACTGTGAGGATCCCGTATCCCGTACATCGTCTTTCTCCCTCCTGGGTTCCCATGGTTCCTACGCCGCCGCGTTTCCCGGTCCTTTTCTTTTAGTGCTTCGACCCGAAGCGATAGCTTGACGCGTTTTCCGTGGATAAGATGGCAGCGCTCCAGCTCACTAAAGAATGGGACGGCAGTGGTCCACCGGCACGATCTTATATTTCTACACCAAGTCTAACCCAACACCATTAGACGTAAGATTTACTTTTTTCCTTCTTATGAACAAGACATCTCCATATGACCTGAATGCAATATTATGCTCCTTCCAGGAACAGTTTTTACACCACTAAATCTTGGAGGCCCCCAACATAATTGTTCAACGGCTCAAATACAAAGAGACAGCTACTTTTTTGGTAAGGATGCTGATGCCAATAATCAAAGGTATACCATCTGTTCTCAATTTATTATTACACCACAATTCTCCATGTTCATCGACATCATCCACATCAGCACCATATCAGATAATACTTACGACAGTCTGAACAAATGACAAAAACCAAGGTAGTTGATACTTCTACACAAATCTTAACTTCCAATTCTCGCAAAAAAAACCTAACTTACGCACCTCATGCAGCCTTGAAGATCCAGTATCTTATGAATATCTCAGCAACCTCAAAAGCATTTAGAGGTAAATCTCCACATGAAACGTTATATATTTTACTGAAGAACAAGTATCAGATGACTTCTCTCTTTCCAATATTACGTATTTATTGACACTGCAGATACCCTTGCTGTTTTTAATGAATAAAAGTCACCATGCCAAGCAAGTGGTAGTGGTACTACTGATTGCTAAGACCACCGGACATGTCTTTGATGAATAAAGGCCTGACAACGATGGATTTCTGCAATATTCTGTTTTTTCTCTCAAATGTTTTACATTGTCCTTTTACATGTGAGGAATCATATGAATTTTTATTCGTGAACATGTCTTTGTTTATGATGTGAGGGATACATAGTATTACTTTCTGGTGAAACATCCAATATATTTCCGGACAATGCTATTTCCATACGTGCCAACCAAAGACAGGTTCATATCTTTAAATTCAAGGAGGTTAATGCTATTTCTTCAAATCTTTTACCCGTTCCCACGGGCAGCCAAAGCAAATAAAGACATATGTGTTTGCACTTCATAACTCTATGCAGTCTAGCATGATTTCATGACGTTATATTCATAGATTATCCATGCCATTTTTCGCAAATAAGGAAAACATCTCTAATGCCCGCCGTAACGCGCGGGGTATCAACTAGTTCTTATATGTTTTATGTGCACTTTTCCACACTTTTTAGCATTTTCTAGGACTAACCTATTAACGCAGTGTCAGTTCCTGTTTTCTGCTGTTTTTGTGTTTCAGAAAAGTTGTACATGAAAGTTTCTCGGAATTGGACGAAACAAAAGCCCAAAGTCTTATTTTTCCGGACGAAGACGGAGCCAGAAGGACACGCGCAGGAGAGCTGCCACGTGGCAGTACATAGGGCAGGCGCGACCCCACCCTTGGTCGTGTCTGGCCCTTGTACTGACGCCTCGTCGCCTCGTTTGCTCCACCCTTCCGCCTATTTATTCCTCGTATCGGGAAAACCCTAGAGACGAGAGCCCCCATCCACGAAAAGTTCCGACGCCGCTGTTAACCGAAACCCTAGTTTGGGAGGGTTCTGCAGTCCATCCCGGCACCCTGCTGATACGTCTCCAACGTATCTATAATTTCTTATGTTTCATGCTAGTTTTATGACAATACCTACATGTTTTGTTCACACTTTATGATGTTTTGATGCATTTTCCGGCACTAACCTATTAACAAGATGCCGAAGCGCCGTTGCTGTTTTATGCTGTTTTTGGTTTCAGAAATCCTACAAAGGAAATATTCTCGGAATTGGACGAAATCAACGCCAGGGTCTTATTTTTCCACGGAGCTTCTAGAAGACCGAAGAGCATACGAAGTGGGGCCACGAGGGGCCATCACCATAGGGCGGCGCGGCCTGCATGGGGCCCGCGCCGGCCTATGGTGAGGGGCCCCTGTGCCTCGATCGACCCTGCCCTTCCGCCTACTTAAACTCTCCGTCGCGAAAACCCTATTACCGAGAGCCACGATACGGAAATACTTCCAGAGACGCCGCCGCCGCCAATCCCATCTCGGGGATTCAGGAGATCGCCTCCGGCACCCTGTCGGAGAGGGGAATCATCACCGAAGGGCTCTACATCACCATGCCCGCCTCCGGACTGATGCGTGAGTAGTTCATCCTTGGACTATGGGTCCATAGCAGTAGCTAGACGGTTGTCTTCTCCTCTTGTGCTATCATGCATGTTTAGATCTTGTGAGCTGCCTAACATGATCAAGATCATCTATTTGTAATGCTACATGTTGTGTTTGGTGAGATCCGATGAATATGGAATACTATGTCAAGTTGATTATTGATCTATCATATATGTGTTGTTTATGTTCTTGCATGCTCTCCGTTGCTAGTAGAGGCTCTGGCCAAGTTGATACTTGTAACTCCAAGAGGGAGTATTTATGCTCGATAGTGGGTTCATGCCTCCATTGAATCTGGGACAGTGACAAAAAGTTCTAAGGTTGTGGATGTGCTGTTGCCACTAGGGATAAAACATCAATGCTTTGTCTAATGATATTTGTGTTGATTACATTACGCACCATACTTAATGCAATTGTCTGTTGTTTGCAACTTAATACTGGAAGGGGTGCGGATGCTAACCTGAAGGTGGACATTTTAGGCATAGATGCATGCTGGATGGCGGTCTATGTTCTCTGTCGTAATGCCCTGATTAAATCTCATAGTGATCATCATGATATGTATATAAATCTTTATTTGTCAATTGCCCACCTGTAATTTGTTCACCCAGCATGTTATTTATCTTATTGGAGAGACACCACTAGTGAACTGTGGACCCCGGTCCATTCTTTTACATCTGAAATACAATCTACTACAATCTCTGTTCTCTGTTGTTCTTCGCAAACAAACATCATTTTCCACACCATACGTTTAATCCTTTGTTTTCAGCAAGCCGGTGAGATTGACAACCTCACTGTTAAGTTTTTTTTTTGAAACCTCTAACAGTAGGAAAGGCTCCTACTGTTTTTATATATTAATATAGGGGACTAAAGCCTCGAGACAGTTACATATTTACAACTTCTGGCAGAAGAATCAAATGAGTAAAGGAGTAGAGTGCTAAAGATTAACTATCATGCTAGAAATGTAAGGATGCAAATCCTTCTTTGTTCTATGTTCTAGCAGAGCAAAGTCTTGTTTGAATCTTCTAGTCCATGATTGAACATCTAGGTCAATGTTATTGAAGAGCTTATTATTTCTTTCCTTCCATATGCTCCAGGATGCAACAATCACTATTTCCATGTATAGGGGCTTGTTCCAAGTAGCATGTCCTTTTTCTACAACCTCTAGCCTATCCCCATTTGTTATCCAGGTCATCTGTAGTTTACTCCAACATGCTTTGCTAAAATCACTGTGGAATAACATGTGTTCAATAGTTTCTTCCGGTTGGGAGGGGCACATCACTCAGCATGTTTCTGGTATTTAACCTATCCACCAGCACTAGCCACCAGAAGAATTTGAGTTTGGGGGTGCATTTGGACTTCCACAACCAGGCAAAGGCTATATGAGCAGTACACTCTCTGAAACAGAATTTATAGTAAGCCTTGGGGGAGTATTCCACAGTCCCCCATTCATAAGTCCAGGAGTCATGTGTATCATTTGAGAAGTCAACGTGAGCAGCTAGACCTTGTAGAGTTCTGAGTTCATCAAGAGCCTGCGGTGTTACAGGCAGATAAAAATTCTGTGACAATTGTTGAGAGGTTAAGAAGTCTCTAACAGATATATCTTCGTTTTTGGTGAAGGAGAAGGCTCTGGGGAACTTTTCTGAGTTTATATGTTGTAGCCACTTGTCCTTCCAAAACAGTGTACTTCTTCCATCATTAATATTACTCATAGTAATTCCTCTGTATATGGGAGAAAGATTGAGAACAGTACGCCACCAATTTGATCCACATGGTGTCATATTGTGTGGTACTTTCCCATTGTAGTAAGTATTCCACAATAGTTGAACCCAGGGTATATCTGCCTTGTTATAAAATTTGTGTAAATATTTCAGGAGGAGTCCTTCATTCTGTATTTTGAGGTTTAGAACACCTAACCCTCCTTTGTCCTTTGGTTTGCAAACCATATCCCAGGCAGCTAAGGAGTTACTTTTTTCTCCATCTTCTGTTTTCTTGTTCCAAAGGCAATGTCTTCTTATTTTCTCCACATGCTCTAAAATTTTTGGGTTAATTTGAATGGAACACATGGTGAAGTTTGCAATGGAGGTCAGTAAAGAATTAACCACTGTGACCCTCCCACTATAGTTCATCATTAAGAAGGTTGCTGAGACTCTTCTCTCAATCCTATCCACCAGAGGCATCAGATCTTGAACAGTTGGTTTGGTTGTACCTAGAGGCAAGCCCAAGTATGTAAAAGGCATTGTGGCCAGACTGCATCCCAGAAGGCTAGCAAAAAAGGTTGCCTGTTGGTTAGAAATGTTTATTGGTATGAGAGAGGACTTATCAAAATTGATGTGTAGGCCTGTTGAGTCTGCATATTTCTGTAAGATTTCCTTCATGAGCAGAACCTGAGTAGAGCATGCCTTCATAATGATAAGTGTGTCATCAGCATATTGAACCACAGGAAAATCCATTTCATATGTGGAAGAGAAGGGAGCTTGAAGGATATTATCTCTGAATGCTTTGTTAATGGCAGATTGCAAGAGGTCTGCAGCAAGAACAAAGAGAAGAGGAGACAGAGGGTCTCCTTGTCTGACACCACATTTACAGAAAAATTGTCTCCCAGGCACTCCATTAAGCAGGACATCAGATTTACCAGTACCAAAAATAGCTTGTATCCAAGAAATCCACTTCTCATCAAAACCCATTTGCTGCATTATTTTAAGCATAGCACTGTGATCAATGGTACCAAAAGCCTTAGCAAAATCAAGCTTAAGAAGAAGAATTTCCTGACTGGATTTTTCACACTGATATAAATATTCAAATGCCCAAGCCAGGCAATCTTGAATAGTTCTCCCTTTTAGAAAGCCATATTGATTTTTGTGAATAATTCTAAGAACAATCTTCTGTAGTCTGTTGGCCAATAATTTAGTTATGATTTTTAATACACAATTCAGCAGAGTAATTGGCCTATAGTCATTAATTCCCTCAGGGCTTCCTATTTTTGGAATAAGTGTAATGTATCCCATGTTAATACTCTCAAGATCCAGATTCCCTTCATAAAAGCTGAAGCACAGATTGTAAATATCCTCCTTGATAATTGACCAGCATCTCTTCAGGAAAATACCATTAAAACCATCAGGACCTGGTGCCTTGTCCACTGGCATGTATTTGATCACATCATCTATTTCTTGCTTAGTGAAGGGAATGGATAATTCATCCAGACCAGGAATAGGTGTAATCAATGATGACAGATCAAATTTCATCTGTGGTGTGGAGCAAGTACCCAGTCTGTCTTTGTATGTCTGGAATATAACTTCTTCTTTATCCTTATGTTCAGTAACAATGTTACCATCATGCAGTAAAAGGGAGGCTACATAATTCCTTCTATGTCTTTCAGTAGCAATTGCTTGAATTTTTTTTGAATTTTCATCTCCAAATTTGGTCCATCTAATAGTACATCTCTTTTTCCAGTATTCATGCTGATAGGAAAGCAGCCTAGTGATACGTCTCCGACGTATCGATAATTTCTTATGTTCCATGCTACATTATTGATGATATCTACATGTTTTATGCACATTATATGTCGTATTTACGCATTTTCTGGAACTAACCTATTAACAAGATGCCGAAGAGCCAGTTGCTGTTTTCTGCTGTTTTTGGTTTCAGAAATCCTAGTAAGGAAATATTCTCGGAATTGGACGAAATCAACGCCCGGGGTCCTATTTTTGCACGAAGCTTCCAGAAGACCGAAAGGATAACGAAGTGGGGCGACGAGGCGCCGCCACACCAGGGCCGCGCGGCCAGGGTGGGGCCCGCGCCGCCCTAGTGTGTGGCCCCTCGTGCCGCCCCTTGACCTACCCTTTCGCCTACTTAAAGCCTCGTCGCGAAACCCCTAGTACCGAGAGCCACGATACGGAAAACCTTCCGAGACGCCGCCGCCGAATCCCATCTCGGGGATTCAGGAGATCGCCTCCGGCACCCTGCCGGAGAGATTCATCTCCGGAGGACTCTTCATCGCCATGATCACCTCCGGAGTGATGAGTGAGTAGTTCACCCCTGGACTATGGGTCCATAGCAGTAGCTAGATGGTCGTATTCTCCTTATGTGCTTCATTGTTGGATCTTGTGAGCTTCCTAACATGATCAAGATCATCTATCTGTAATACTATATGTTGTGTTTGTCGGGATCCGATGGATAGAGAATACTATGTTATGGTGATTATCAATCTATTGTTTATGTGTTGTTTATGATCTTGCATGCTCTCCGTTATTAGTAGAGGCTCTGGCCAAGTTTTTGCTCTTAACTCCAAGAGGGAGTATTTATGCTCGATAGTGGGTTCATGCCTCCATTGATACCTGGGATCGTGACAGTAGGTTCTAAGGTTGTGTTGTGCTGTTGCCACTAGGGATAAAACATTGATGCTATGTCTAAGGATGTAGTTGTTGATTACATTACGCACCATACTTAATGCAATTGTCTGTTGCTTGCAACTTAATAGGGTTCGGATGATAACCTGAAGGTGGACTTTTTAGGCATAGATGCAGTTGGATGGCGGTCTATGTACTTTGTCGTAATGCCCAATTAAATCTCACTATATTTATCATATCATGTATATGCATTGTTATGCCCTTCTCTATTTGTCAATTGCCCGACTGTAATTTGTTCACCCAACATGCTTTTATCTTATGGGAGAGACACCTCTAGTGAACTGTGGACCCCGGTCCTATTCTTTACATCGCATACAATCTACTGCAATACTTGTTTTACTGTTTTCTTGCAAACAATCATCTTCCACACAATACGGTTAATCCTTTGTTACAGCAAGCCGGTGAGATTGACAACCTCACTGTTTCGTTGGGGCAAAGTACTTTGGTTGTGTTGTGCAGGTTCCACGTTGGCGCCGGAATCCCTGGTGTTGCGTCGCACTACATCCCGCCGCCATCAACCTTCAACGTGCTTCTTGGCTCCTCCTTGTTCGATAAACCTTGGTTTCTTTCTGAGGGAAAACTTGCCACTGTGCGCATCATACCTTCCTCTTGGGGTTCCCAACGGACGTGTACATCTACGCGCACCAAGCCTTTTCGCGCCGTTGCCGGGAGATCAAGACACGCTGCAAGGGGAGTCTCCACTTCCAATCTCTTTGTTTTTTTTGTCTTGCTTTACTTTATTTTATTTTCTATCTTGTTTGCTTAATATCAAAAACACAAAAAAATTAGTTACTTGCATTTAATTTATTTTGTTATCATGTCTAGTCCTGTACTTGTTTTTATTTTTACTAGTTAGGCTTAATGGAAAACAACAAAAAAATTAGAGATCTTTATGAACTTTATATTGAATTAGGACATGAAGTGTTTGAAGAGAAAATTAAAAAACCCATGGAACTTTGTTTGCAAAATAGTTGTAGCAATGTTATTAGCATGAACTCTTTGAACACCATTATTGCTAAAGCTATGGAAGAATTTAAGCTTGGGGAAGCTGGTTGTGATATTTTTAGTCCCCCAAGCATGGAGGAGAAAATTTACTTTGATGATACTTTACCTCCTATATATGATGCTTGCAATGATGAATATGATATTTTCAGTCCACCTACTATTGAGGAGAAAATTAATTATGATTACAATATGCCTCCTATATATGATGATTATGGTGATGAGAATAATAGTGATAGCTATTTTGTTGAATTTGCTCCCACTACAACTAATAAAATTGATTATGCTTATGTGGAGAGTAATAATTTTATGCATGTGGCTCATGACAAGAATGTTTTATGTGATAGTTATATTGTTGAGTTTGTTCATGATGCTACTGAAAATTATTATGAGAGAGGGAAACATGGTTATATGCATCTTAATAATATTAAGTTTCCCCTCTTTATGTTGAGAATCTTGAAATTGCACTTGTGTTGCTTTTCTATGCTTGTCACTTTGTTCTTCATGAATTTATTTGTGTACAAGATTCCTTTTCATAGGAAGTGGGTTAGGTTTAAATGTGTTTTGAATTTGCTTCTTGATGCTCTCTTTTGCTTCAACTCTTATTTATTGCGAGAGTATCATTAAAATTACTGAGCCCATCTTAATGGCTATAAAGAAAGCACTTCTTGGGAGATAACCCATGTTTTATTTTATTTACTGTATTGTTGAGTCTTGGAAGTTGTTTACTACTGTAGCAACCTCTCCTTATCATGTTTTTGTGCCAAGTAAAGTTTCTATGTTAAAGTTGATGTTATATTTGGGATCGCTGCGCAGAAACAGCATTGCTGTCTGTCACGAATTCTGTCACAAGTTTCTGTAGAAAATTCGAAAAAATCTGCAAAATTACGAGCGTGATCCTCAGATATGTACACAACTTTCATTAGTTTTGAGTTTTTCCATTTGAGCAAGTCTGGTGCCATTTTAAAATTCGTCTTTACGAACTGTTCTGTTTTGACAGATTCTGCCTTTTATTTCGCATTGCCTCTTTTGCTATGTTGGATGAATTTCTTTGATCCATTAATGTCCAGTAGCTTTATGCAATCTCCAGAAGTGTAAAGAATGATTGTGTCACCTCTGAATATGTGAATTATTAATTGTGCACTAACCCTCTAATGAGTTTGCTTGAAGTTTGGTGTGAAGGAAGTTTTTAAGGGTCAAGAGAGGAGTATGATATACTATGATCAAGAGGAGTGAAAGCTCTAAGCTTGGGGATGCCCCGTGGTTCACCCCTGCATATTCTAAGAAGACTCAAGCGTCTAAGCTTGGGGATGCCCAAGGCATCCCCTTCTTCATCGACAACATCATCAGGTTCCTCCCCTGAAACTATATTTTTATTCAGTCACATCTTGTGTTCTTTACTTGGAGCGTCGATTTGTTTTTGTTTTTGTTTTTGTTTGAATAAAATGGATCCTAGCATTCACTTTGTGGGAGAGATACACGCTCCGCTGTTGCATATGGACAAATATGTCCTTAGGCTTTACTCATAATGTTCAAGGCGAAGTTTCTTCTTCGTTAAATTGTTATATGGTTGGAATTGGAAAATGCTACATGTAGTAATTCTAAAATGTCTTGGATAATGTGATACTTGGCAATTGTTGTGCTCATGTTTAAACTCTTGCATCATATACTTTGCACCCATTAATGAAGAAATACATAGAGCTTGCTAAAATTTGGTTTGCATATTTGGTCTCTCTAAGGTCTAGATAATATCTAGTATTGAGTTTTGAACAACAAGGAAGACGGTGTAGAGTCTTATAATGTTTACAATATGTCTTTTATGTGAGTTTTTGCTTCATCCTTGAGTTTGCTTCAAATAACCTTGCTAGCCTAAACCTTGTATCGAGAGGGAATACTTCTCATGCATCCAAAATCCTTGAGCCAACCACTATGCCATTTGTGTCCACCATACCTACCTACTACATGGTATTTCTCCGCCATTCCAAAGTAAATTGCTTGAGTGCTACCTTTAAAATTCCATCATTCACCTTTGCAATATATAGCTCATGGGACAAAATATCCTTAAAAACTATCGTAGTATTGAATATGTACTTATGCACTTTATCTCTTATTAAGTTGCTTGTTGCACTACAAAGGAAAACAATTTTTTTGACAAATCACTTTCGTCATATTAAGGCCAATTTTCGTCAAGGATTACTTCGCGGTGACAAAATTTGATCGTCATGGGGTTCGTCAAGGAAGCTCCGTCATAAAATATCGGGGGTGACGGTATGCATTTTTTCGTCAACGTCAAATGTTTGATGGTGACGACCTGCAAATTCGTCAACATCAAAGGTTCATTGTTGACAGACAGGTTTGTCACGAAAAATTGCAACTTTCGTCAATATCTAAATCTTGGGAAGTTTCTGATTGGTCCAAAAAAAGCATACGTGGCCTTACATGTGGGTCCCATTTGGCTTCTGACAACATGGGTCCGACGGCGCTGACATGGATATCTGTCATGTGGGACCGGCATGGTGCTGACTGGTGGGACCGACAAAATATTATGACAAGCTGGACCCACAATATTCTGACCGGTGGGATCCACAAAATTCAGACAAGTGGGACCAGGTTGTTGCCGACATATGGGTCCCAATAATGCTGACTGGTGGGACCCACAAATTCTGACAAGTGGGACCACAAATTGGTGCCACGTGGTTTCATTTAATAGTGACGTTGTGACATTTTCCGTCACCTTTTGAATTTGACAAAATTTGAGAGCATTTGAATTATTTGCGAAATTTGGGGAACAAAAAAACTGGCGAAATATCAAAAAGTAGACAATAAATATCATACTTAAATGGTGGCACAAGAAGTATATATGTCTCTCACAGACCGAAAGATTCATAAGAAAATTACAATTGGAACACAAAGAAATTAAAAGACCTATGATTAATAATGTTGTAGGACGGTGGTGCAATAGATTAGTTGCCCTGGGATTGAGACATGGATGGTGGCTGGGATGTCCTCAAGAGCAAATTAAGCACGGCATCCATTTCTGTCAGCCTCTTTTCATAAGCCAGAGTCTTTTCTTCTTGGGCTTTCTTCACAGCTTCAAGTTCTTCCTCCTGCTTCTTCCTGATGTCTTCAAATTTTTCATCTTGTTCTTGCAGTTTTGCCTGCATCTCACTGTGGTACGTTTCAGCTGCCTGTATGGAGTTCTGCTCTTGATCTGCCAGTCTTTGTTGTAGCTCTCGGATGCGTGTAGCTGAGACAGAAGACTTCCAGACATGGATGGTGGCTGGGATGTCCTCAAGAGCAAATTAAGCACGGCATCCATTTCTGTCAGCCTCTTTTCATAAGCCAGAGTCTTTTCTTCTTGGGCTTTCTTCACAGCTTCAAGTTCTTCCTCCTGCTTCTTCCTGATGTCTTCAAATTTTTCATCTTGTTCTTGCAGTTTTGCCTGCATCTCACTGTGGTACGTTTCAGCTGCCTGTATGGAGTTCTGCTCTTGATCTGCCAGTCTTTGTTGTAGCTCTCGGATGCGTGTAGCTGAGACAGAAGACTTCCTGGAACTTGTTGCGACGCCCAATCTTGGTAGGAATGTGCTGTTGCAGGTGGTGGATGGGCTTTTCTCGCTCAGAACTAGCTGAACAATTTGCAAATCAGTCAAATCAGGTTCATCTTCATTGCGTGGCGCCGCTTTTTTTGCCACCATTTGATCCTGCATAAAGATTACAATCATTGCATGGACAACATACAAAACTGGATTATATTATATTGTGCTAATAAGAAATATTTCTTACATATGCACTTTTTGCTTCAGCACTCATAATGTTATCCTTGGTAGTGTGTGTGATTCTAAAAAATTCAATTGGAGAGGTTTCTTGTTCCTGCTGCTGAGCCTTCTGCTTGAAAAAATGTAGAATGCACATTACCATTGTACACTGTGTATGACAGAAGTATGAACTGTATTGGGAAATTCAGAACACTTACTAGATGTTCCCAGTGAGCAACATAGCTTCGAGATCCAGTGGTATGGAACTGTTTCACAGCTTCTCTGTTCTTTCCATTTATTACACACAGTCCCTATGTTCAGTACATGCATTTTATTTATCCAGATCAGAGAAATGTAAGAATTCAGTAGCTGTTATTGAAAGGAATAACGTTTATGTACCTGGTACTTCTCATCAAACCATCTTTTCACCAGTTCTTTCCAGCTTTTCTCTTCTACGTGACCTGGCTTCTCGAGATATGCTTGCTCCAGTGTGAGATTTTTAATTTTGGGCCAATACTCCTTTTTAAGCCTATATCGGAACTGCCGAATACTAACTTGCAGCATATCAGTGCACACATCTTGAGCCACCTCATCATTTTTGTCCATATTAAACTTTCCCTGCAAAATAGTGAAGCATTAATCAGTAGATTCTTAGATAGTTGATCATGTAGCATACTAATTAGGTTAAACCAAGATTGTACAGGACTCACCGCTACTGTACTTATAGCATGAGGAATGACATGTTTGAGAGTTGCATCTTTCCTGTACTGTGTCCAGTGTGTTGCAAGCGGCATTTTTTCACGGATGTGAATACCAACCTCATTGCTCAGCTTTGCTGACTGGACATAATCCTTGGGTCTCCTGACACCAGGAGTGAATTCAATTGGCATCTTATTGCCACCATGTCTTCTTGTGTACTCATGTAGTCCATGGCCCATGGTACGTCTGCGTCCACCTCTCTTTCTCTTACTACCGTCAGATGTTGTCAATGTCTCTGAAATAAGAGATATGAAATGATTCTCTTTTATATGAAAATATGCGGTACAGTGTTTAGTTTTTACAAATTTTCATACCTTGCCGCTCAAAGTTTACAATTTGATTGTCCTCAGGAGATGAGGTGCTGCCTCCAGATGTCATGATCTGGTTAGGTGAGGGTGCTCCTTCAGTGTTCAGACCAGCAGTGGCCGTCGGCTCATCAGATGACCCAGCTTGAGGTTCAGTTGTTGCCATTGATCTTGTTGCAATGTTGGATGGTGCAACTTCAGGTCTGGATCGCTTCTTCTGTGCAACTATTGCAGAAGAAGCAACTATCTGCAAGCACAGTAGAGGCTACATTAGTAGGAAACATTTAGCATGTACGTATTTCCTATCATAGTTCAGACATAGTTCCACAGACCTGAGCTGAAGTTTTGCCGACAGTGCGCTGATCCTCATGTGAATGAAGATCATCATCAGCAGTAGCTATCTCTTCTGGATTCGGTTCATACGAAGGGTCCTCTTCGACCTCCATCTCTTCGCAGTCTGTGTCCTTTAGATTGTTACTAGTTCCTATTTGTACCCCACCATACACTAATGTACGTGCAAAACCAGTGAAATCTTTCTGAAATTTGTGGCCAGGTCCATATCTGTCAGCGAAATTTTTTTCCATGCGTACTACATTTTCTTGCATTTGTTTCTCCTTGGCAAGCTCATATGCCGGCTTGACGGGTTTTTGTGTCTCCGCTGAAATAATCGGAAGAGCGGAGCGTGAACAAAACATAAGAGGGGGCCAATTCCATAGAAAACAGCAAATAATTGTCTTTGCAAAATATTGTACAGCAGCAAATGATTGAAAACATAAGAGTCTACGTATGATGTCGGCGAACAAAACATAAGAGGGGGCATATGCCAGGCTAAGGGACATCATGTGATTTTAGATATCTACTCGTAACAAATAATTGACACAAGAGACTCCCCTCGCACACTGAATTATGCATGTCTGTTGATAGCTTGGCGGGCTTGGTATGCACGTAATGAGGTATGGGTAGTTCAGTCCTATACCGATAGAAGTTCAGATATGTGCTGATAGAAGTTCAGATATGTGCTGATAGAAGTTCAGATTTCTGCTGATAGAAGTTCAGATATGTGCTGAAATTTGATTTTTGACTTTTGAAAGACATAGATAAACAAAAATTGTGGAAATAAATAGACTGATGAAACAAAGTACATGATTAAAAAAACTTCATTACATTGTTAAGACGTGCATTGCACGTGCAAACTAACTAGTTCCATAGAAAACAGCAAACAATTGTTCTAGATCAAACTCTGCTTCCCTCTGAAACTGAGGAATAAAAGTCTGAAGCAATGTCGTTGTTCACTGTAGCTCGTCAGGCTGTTTTCGGCAACGGCTGGAATTAGTTCAGTTAAGTGTTTCGGCAAACAATTGTCTATGCAAAAGATTGTACAGCAGCGGGATGGCAAAGATTGTATAGCACGGCATGATTGTCTCTGGAATAAAAACGATAAACCCTATACGTATGATGTCGGGATTGGATCTATCAAATATGCAAGATCTAGATATAGGTCAAACGGGCGTGGTAGACATGTAAAACCGATCTCTCGATCTAACCATCCGAAAAACACAACAACAAGCCGATCACCGACAGATTTACCTTGGCGTTTCTTCGAGCTGGGCGCCTTCTTCGGCGTGTGTGCGCGATTTTCCTTCCCCCCGACGTTTCGACGACTGCCGGCCATGGCGACCACCGGCCGGGGAGATAGTTGCGAGATGGAAGAACGTCCGGCGAAGACACCGGATCGGGGTGAGCACGAGAGGATGAGGTCGGGGGGGTGGGGAGTTAAGATGCTCGTAAATCATGGGGGAGAGGCACGACGTATATAAGGGAGGGCGAAATATTTGATAGGTGGGGTGCGCGGGAGGAGTGGAGGGAACGAAAAATTTGTGTGTTTTGGCAGCCGTCGTACTAAAATTTGGAGGGAACAAGGTTTTGCCGTGGAAGAAAAAATATTACTCTGAAAATGGAACTGTACATGTATATTTAAAAAATACCAGAACATGAATGGGATGCATGAAAAAAATCTAAATTTGGGACCCTCCTTTCGTTCGAAAACCCCTCTTTGGACACATGAATGGAACATGAATGGGCCATTCCCCCCTCTTTTCGTCCGAAAACCCCTCTTTCGACACATCTACACCATGGGGACACCATGCCACCAACTCCAAAAAATCAAAACCCATAGCAACCAAGGTTTCATATCACAATGTGCACAAGGGTGCCAAATCATGCCCCAATCCATGGTGGTTTGGTCAGTTTTTGGCCATTCCCCCTCTTTTCGTCCGAAAACCCCTCTTTCGACACATCTACACCATGGGGACACCATGACACCAACTCCAAAAAATCAAAACCCATAGAAACCAAGGTTTCATATCACAATGTGAACAAGGGTGCCAAATCATGCCCCAATCCATGGTGGTTTGGTCAGTTTTTGGCCATTCCCCCTCTTTTCGTCCGAAAACCCCTCTTTCGACACATCTCCACCATGGGGACACCATGGTGCCAACTCCAAAATATCAAAACCCATAGAAACCAAGGTTTCATATCACAATGTGCACAAGGGTGCCAAATCATGCCCCAATCAATGGTGGTTTGGTCAGTTTTTGGCCATTCCCCCTCTTTTCGTCCGAAAACCCCTCTTTCGACACATCTCCACCATGGGGACACCATGCCACCAACTCCAAAAAATCAAAACCCATAGCAACCAAGGTTTCATATCACAATGTGCACAAGGGTGCCAAATCATGCCCCAATCCATGGTGGTTTGGTCAGTTTTTGGCCATTCCCCCTCTTTTCGTCCGAAAACCCCTCTTTCGACACATCTACACCATGGGGACACCATGCCACCAACTCCAAAAAATCAAAACCCATAGAAACCAAGGTTTCATATCACAATGTGCACAAGGGTGCCAAATCATGCCCCAATCCATGGTGGTTTGGTCAGTTTTTGGCCATTCCCCCCTCTTTTCGTCCGAAAACCCCTCTTTCGACACATCTACACCATGGGGACACCATGCCACCAACTCCAAAAAATCAAAACCCATAGCAACCAAGGTTTCATATCACAATGTGCACAAGGGTGCCAAATCATGCCCCAATCCATGGTGGTTTGGTCAGTTTTTGGCCATTCCCCCTCTTTTCGTCCGAAAACCCCTCTTTCGACACATCTACACCATGGGGACACCATGACACCAACTCCAAAAAATCAAAACCCATAGAAACCAAGGTTTCATATCACAATGTGAACAAGGGTGCCAAATCTTGCCCCAATCCATGGTGGTTTGGTCAGTTTTTGGCCATTCCCCCCTCTTTTCGTCCGAAAACCCCTCTTTCGACACATCTCCACCATGGGGACACCATGCCACCAACTCCAAAAAATCAAAACCCATAGCAACCAAGGTTTCATATCACAATGTGCACAAGGGTGCCAAATCTTGCCCCAATCCATGGTGGTTTGGTCAGTTTTTGGCCATTTCCCCCTCTTTTCGTCCGAAAACCCCTCTTTCGACACATCTACACCATGGGGACACCATGCCACCAACTCCAAAAAATCAAAACCCATAGAAACCAAGGTTTCATATCACAATGTGAACAAGGGTGCCAAATCTTGCCCCAATCCATGGTGGTTTGGTCAGTTTTTGGCCATTCCCCCTCTTTTCGTCCGAAAACCCCTCTTTCGACACATCTACACCATGGGGACACCATGACACCAACTCCAAAAAATCAAAACCCATAGAAACCAAGGTTTCATATCACAATGTGAACAAGGGTGCCAAATCATGCCCCAATCCATGGTGGTTTGGTCAGTTTTTGGCCATTCCCCCTCTTTTCGTCCGAAAACCCCTCTTTCGACACATCTCCACCATGGGGACACCATGCCACCAACTCCAAAAAATCAAAACCCATAGCAACCAAGGTGTCATATCACAATGTGCACAAGGGTGCCAAATCATGCCCCAATCCATGGTGGTTTGGTCAGTTTTTGGCCATTCCCCCTCTTTTCGTCCGAGAAAACCCCTCTTTCGACACATCTACACCATGGGGACACCATTTTTTGAGGTACCTAACTTGAAATGGACTGAAATTTGGCACAAGGGTGCATCAACATGTGGGTAATGACGCTTGCATGCTATCTTGGCAGTTTGGTTTGAAAATTTTCAAAAATTCATCCCCTAAACTCAAGAAGAGGCATCACTTGTCAAGCATGTACATCTTAGGGTATTGGGAAAATTGGGAACACGTGTTGGTCTGATTTGGCATCACCACATTACCCTAGAACAGAAGTTTCACTTTGAAAAGGTTTGACAACCTCTTAGTACAATGGGGTGAACCTAGGTTTGACCAAACACTCAAAATTCCAGCCCTAATCATGTTATGAAATTCTTAGAAATTTGAAAGAATTTACATACTCGATTCATTTTTTATTTATTTCTTTCTATGTGTGATCACTAATTCGTATTTAAAATATTTTATAGTTTTTAATACCCATCTTGAAAATTCTGTGCCTGCCCATCCGTCATGCGTGGGACCCATGTCAAAGTAATGGGAAAGTGGACTACATGCAGGAATCCACGTTTTCACACGCACGCGTCACACAGAGGAACCCAAACGGCAGCATCTACTGTATATCCATCGGCCCCATCGTCTCTCCCACCCGCAACTTCTATTCCCCAATCTGGCAAAAAACCCTGCTTGCACCTCCACCAGCGCACCACCGACCTCCCCTTCCACCGAAGATCCCGAAGATGAAGCGTGTTCGCGGAGACGAGCCGGAGGCGAGTGCGGTCGTCAACGTCGACAGAAGCGACGGCGATGCTCCGGTAGTCGTCGACGCCGCGGAGGCGGGATCTTCCTCCGGAACTAGCAGAGCCGCTCTTCGCCGCGCCGTGACCGTGGAGGGCTCCGCCCAACCGGCCGTGGTCGCCGTCGCTGATGAGGCCAACGGAGACGTCCTCGCTCCCGCGGCACAAGCAGATGACCAGGGCTTTGATCCGAATGACCCGTTCTACCGCCACTCCAGGCAGTACCGCGAGCTATATGGCCCCAGAGAGTGCGACGAGTTCGAAGAGGAGGCCTCGGACAACTGCAGCGAGGTACTCTACTTTTCCGATCGATCCCCTGTTTTTCTTGATCTTACTGTTCACCTTAGGGTTTGCTCGTACGGTAGATTGATTTGCCCTGTCTGCAACTTGTTGTACAAATTGATGATTCTGGGGGTTCTTACTCATCCGATTTATGGTTTGTAGTTACTAGATTTGTAATATTTGATGCACATCTTGATTCAACTGTACCAAAGTATCAACCAAATGATTTATGGTACCATGAATATTCATGCATGTTTCAAATTAGTAGATGACAGTTATCTTAATTAGGTCATGATTCCTTGTGTGTGATGAATCATACCTGCTTAGTGTAATGCTCACTGCATTTCAAACTTAAATTCATCCGAATATGGATCATACCAGAGTGATCAGATGCATGTAATAGTGTGTACATCATTTTTATTTAGGGAACAAATGAATGATCAGATGCATGTAATTTATGACCACCATTCTTGAATTCCTGCTTATTGACGTCATGAATCCATATTGTTTTATGAATCAGTACATCTTCAGGGAACAAATGATTGATCCCTGATCCATGATATTTATAATCACCATTTTATCTTAAATTGGTGCTTAGTTATATTACTGAAATAATGATTGGACTACCCATGAACAATTTGTGACAACACTTTAAATTGGTGCATATTTATATTAGTGAACTAATTATGTATGGTTGGATCTGGATCATAAATGTTGATTCTACATGATGATTACTTCTTAGTAATGTTCATAAAAAATATTTAATGCTTGAATTGTATTTCAGTTAATTTCCTTCTCTCACTTCTTCTTTACTTTCAAATTCGCAGGAAGACTCTGACGACATTGGCAGCGACAAGGAGGACCGGGACCGGAAGAGCCGCTTCGTTCTGAAGAAGCTGAAGACTGGCCAGATCCCTTTCCGCCGGGACGGTAAGCCTAATTGCCCATTCTGCGGCAGGGTTTTCCCGAAGGATATTGAGAGTCTGATCCAGCACGCGACGGGAGTTGGAAAAGGTAGCGCGCACAAGCACAAGGCTGCTAGCAAGGCGAAGCACGCTGCCTTTGGCAAGTTCCTCAGGGACTACGTCAAGACTGGCCTCATCCCGCTCGTCGGTCCAGCTGTTGGCCCTCATGTTGTCCACTAAATTTAGTTTCTGTTTAGTTGTTCCCCTGGAGGTTCATGGTTAAACTATGTCATGTTTCAAAGACTATGTTCTACTTTTGTTATTTGGAACCTGGGCAATCATACCCAGTTGTTTAAGACTATGTCATGTTTATATGTTGTTTGCTGTTGCAGAAGCATTACTGCTGCACATCTTATCTCTTTTTTCATGTTGATGCACGCTGCATTTGTGTAGATGTTTGGCTACAGCAGAGTTGTGTAGATTACATATCCCTTTGTCCCACAAGTTTACTACTTTTATGTCTCCTTTTTTCGACTTGTAGTTGCTGTTGTTAGTTTCAAGTTTTGTTTTCATAAATACAATCTGTGTTGGTAATCAGCAAAATTGAAACCTCACATGACAATTTGGAGGATGTGGTGCTCGAATAATAGTGGAAATGTGATATTATTTTTTACATGCATAATATATAGAAAATAGCTAGATCTCTAAATCGATGCATATGAAGCTACATATAAATTCTTGGTCATAATCCCCTTATCTAAAGGGGATGGATGCATGGCTTCACGTCGTCGTCGCTTTCATCGTCAGTATCTTCGCCGTCTGAGTAGTAGTACCTCCTGCACATTGTTCCGTCGAACACCTTCACTGTGAGCACATCATCGCCTTCATATTTGAAGTGTAAGAACCAGCCGAAATCCACACCATGCGCGATGGCGAATTTCTCCCAGCCCTTGTCGAGGTACATCCGGCCTTGTCCGTCAAATAGGACCTCCACGGTCCAGAGACGAGGACCGCAGTCAGCTGCTCGCAGATACACCTTAGCTGGCTCCTGGCCGTGAAGATAGTCCGCAAATTTGTTTGGTAGTTTCTGCAAAGAGATCGAGCGCCGATCGTTTCAAATTAAAGGTTTTTTAAAACATGCCCATAATTAATCACATGCATCATATATGTGGGAACGCGTACATACCTTCTTGACCAAAGGGTCTTCACAGACGACGATGAAGAACTCCTCTATGATCAATGGCAGTGTTGACGGTGGTGGTGGCAATGATGATGATCCACTTCCCCTTCCCCTTCCCCTTCCCCTTCCCCTCCGCGTCCGAGACGTGGAAGCCATGGCAATGGATCAACTGTATGTGAACAAAGAAGAGAGAGGCAGAACCAAGAAGAGAGAGGCAGAACCTATTGACAGAAGAGATGGCCGTGTGGGTGTTTATAAGGGAGAGATGACCGTTGTAGGTGTTTACACAATAAAATAAGGAGGAGATGACCGTTGTGGGGGTTTACACAATAAATTATGGAGGAGAAGACCGTTGTGGGGGTACATATCTCAACTAAAAAGTAATGCAGACTATCTTGACGGAAATTGAACAAATGGGTACAACAAATCGTTGATGGTTTATCTTTTTTGCGTGAAGAGTTGTGTAGATTACATATCCCTTTGTCCCACAAGTTTAGTACTTTTATGTCTCCTTTTTTCGACTTGTAGTTGCTGTTGTTAGTTTCAAGTTTTGTTTTCATAAATACAATCTGTGTTGGTAATCAGCAAAATTGAAACCTCACAGTACAATTGTTGACATTTCATGGCAAAATATTTACTTATATATAGTAAAAACCAACTAGCAAAAAGCATCTACAGTTTGAAGCTCCTTAGTTTTTCCTCAGTTTTACCCAAACGTTTGTCTGAAACCATCACACGTGATGTAACGGCCGGTTGCCCGATGGTTGACCGTTATCTTCTGACTAGTGGGGCCACGTAGAGCCCGCAAAGACACGTCAGACCATCCATCTTTGTTTGACCGTAAGCATCGCTGTATCCCTGACCAAAACGCGAACGAGTGGGGCTTCGGTATATCGAATGACAAGTGGGGCCATGACGCTGATACAAGGGGCAATACACGGGTAGGATTAGATTTTTAAATGGAGCTCTACAGCGATGGCACGGAGGAGGTGGCATGCGGGGTGCCGAGATGAGATCGACGTCCACAAAGAACTGCATGAGGCGAGACCAGACGCATTAGATAGATATGAACTAGACGCGTTTAACCATGCAAAGAAGAGAAGAAATGGTCGACGACATCGAAGACTACGTCAAAACTTTGACTGACCGTGTCGGACACGAACACGAGCAATGTAGAGAAAACTAGTGTCTCTCCTTTCTGGCGTGTATAGGTGGGTGCTAGGAGAGTGTGGTGGCGAAGGGAAAGACCTCGCGGCGGTCTGTGGCGTCCAGCATAGCGGGTCGGCGTGGCCGTGCCCACAGCGGCGTGCATGCATGTTCGGCATTGGCATCAGCATGTACGTTCGGCATTGGCCTCGGCGGTATCTCTGGTGTGTCAGTGATCGAATGAGGGGACGGGATTGAGGGTGCATCCCGACGTTGACCTAGCAGTGGCGGCGAGCATAGCCGTTCTGACCATGCCGATATCGGCATCGGCATCGTTTGGAGGCTGTGGTGCTCGAATCAAGTTGGGATTTGTTTCTCGTAGGCCAAAATGAATTTGAAACAAGTTTCATGTTGAAGGTTAGGTAACGAAAGTTTGTAACTATCCCAAAATTATACTAGCGCCATGGTGAGGTTCTTTTTGATAGAGCTATACGGTTGGGCAAACTTTTTTGACACTTTTTAGATAGGGTTCCTTGTTGTTACACGTATGGCATCATGTATGGAAAATTTGTGGTCATTTGGAGATGTTCGAAAAAATCACTTTGCTTAAGCGCATGCCGTTTCGTCTCGCTGAAACCAGCTTTTCTAACAAGGTGATTTTTTCTACCTTCTCTAAATAACCTCAAATTTCATACAGCTGATCTTCTATACATAGATAGATAGATTGTTTCGTTTTTACATTTTTCGAACTTTTTATTTCCCTTTATAATACCCAATTGATTTTCAGGTCAAAACCTCGAAAAACAGCATCATGTATGGCATCATTTCACCCTAAATTTCAAATTTTCTGAAACTTTCCCTTTTAGATATTCCTTGTTGTTATAGGTATGCCATCATGTATGCCAAACTTGGTTAGGTCTCACTGAAACCAGCTTTTGTAACAAATTAGGTGATGGTTTATCATTTTTTTTGCGTGAAAAGTAATGGCAACAACAAATCGGTGATGGTTTATCATATTTTTTTGCGTGAAAAGTAATGGCTACAACAAATTGTTGATGCTTTATCATTTTTTTGCGTGAAAAGTAATGGCTACAACAAATTGTTGATGGTTTATCATTTTTTTGCGTGAAAAGTAATGGCAACAACAAATCGGTGATGGTTTATCATTTTTTTGCGTGAAAAGTAATGGCTACAACAAATTGTTGATGGTTTATCATTTTTTTGCGTGAAAAGTAATGGCAACAACAAATCGGTGATGGTTTATCTTTTTTTTGCGTGAAAAGTAATGGCTACAACAAATTGTTGATGGTTTATCATTTTTTTGCGTGAAAAGTAATGGCAACAACAAATCGGTGATGGTTTATCATTTTTTTGCGTGAAAAGTAATGGCTACAACAAATTGTTGATGGTTTATCATTTTTTGCGTGAAAAGTAATGGCAACAACAAATCGGTGATGGTTTATCATTTTTTTGCGTGAAAAGTAATGGCTACAACAAATTGTTGATGGTTTATCATTTTTTTGCGTGAAAAGTAACGCCTAAAATAGTTTATAATTTTTAGCGCGTGAAAAATAATACAGAAAACCGCCCTTCAGCATACTTAGAGGGTGGAAGCTAATTAACCGCCAACAGAGAGAGAGAGGGGTTATCCTGCCCGTTCCCTATATCATACGATCAACGGTCGGCGGGCACGATCCGCGTGACATGGGCTAGACCAATCAGGGCGATGATGCACGTCTGCGAGAATTTGTGAAGAGAGAGGGCAAAACTGAGTACTATCAAGAAACCAAGGGCACCTGAGTAGTAAACAGACTAAGGGATTCAAATTTGAGATTTAAAAAATGGAAAATGTGTGTTTTGTACAATGAAACCCATCTTGGCCTACCTCAAACTATTTGCAATACCAATATACATCAGTGTGAGAATTGTGGCCTCATTTAGACAAAGTATGATTTGGGGGAAGCTGTTTTGGGAAGGGCTTATTGTGGAAAACCATGCACCTTCATAGCTACTAGGTGATTTGAGAAGTGGCAATTTGTGGTAAAACTTGATTTATCTATGATTTGAGAAGTGGCAATTTGTGGTAAAGACTCCATGAGTAAGTGCCACTCTTTTTAGGATTTTTTTGCACATTAAATGACTCATTTAACTAGTTAATCCCATTTGTTGACTCTCTGTTGACCAGCCACTTGAGGGTAAAACTGAGTATATTGCACTAGCCAGTATTAGCACTCGAGGGGAAAATTGAGCACACAAAAAATGCTAGTATAAGACTCGAGGGTATACCTGAGTATATCTAAATTTCCAGGGTTAGACTCGAGGACACGTGCAATTGTTGACGCGTAGACGCGGGTCGCGGTGGAGAAGTCGAGACGTGCAATCGTGGACGCGTGTCGCGTTGCAGAAGTCCAAGACGTGCAGACGTGCACCTGTGCGCGATACGTCCAAAACGTATCTACTTTCCCGAACACTTTTGCTATTGTTTTGCCTCTAATTTGTGTATTTTGGATACAACTAACACGGACTAACGCTGTTTTCAGCAGAACTGCTCTGGTGTCTCGTTTTTGTGCAGAAATCCAACTTTCGGGAAAATCCTCGGAATTTCTTCAGATGGCCCTATTTTACCAAAATATTGACGGAGCCAGAAGGGCAAAGGAGGTGGAGGCCCGAGGGCCCCACACCACATGGCGCGCGGCCCGGGGGCCCGCGCGGCCATGTGTCCCCCTCGGCCGGCCTCCGACGCCCCCTTCGGACTACTTATTGGTTTCGACCTGAAAACGCACGGGGAGAAGTCGACATCGCCAGAAACCCTCCAGAGAGCCGCCACATCGCGAAACTCCGTCGCGGGAGCCAGAAGTCTCCGTTCACTCCGCCGGACGGGGAATTGGAGGAGATCTTCACCGCCATCACCGCCAACGCCTCTCCATCAACCAGCAATGTTTCCCCCATCCATGTGTGAGTAATTCCCCCGCTGTAGGCTGAAGGGGATGGTAGGGATTGGATGAGATTGGTCATGTAATAGTCATAAGATTGTTAGGGCATAGTGCCTAGTATCCGTAGATGTCACTTTTATGATATTGTTGCAACTTGTTATGCTTAATGCTTGTCACTAGGGCCCGAGTGCCATGATCTCAGATCTGAACATGTTATTGATTCATGAAGATATTCGTTGTTTATGATCTTACCTGCAAGTTGTATACACATGTCGCTGTCCGGAACCAATGGCCCCGAAGTGACAGAAATCGGGACAACCGGAGGGGATGGTAGTGATGTGAGGATCACATGTGTTCACGGAGTGTTAATGCTTTGCTCCGGTACTCTATTAAAAGGAGTACCTTAATATCCAGTAGTTTCCCTAGAGGCCCGGCTGCCACCGGCTGGTAGGACAGAAGATGTTGTGCAAGTTTCTCATTGCGAGCACACGACTATATATGGAACACATGCCTATTGATTGATTAGTACTTGGATACCGTTTTATTATTATCTGCAAATGCCCATGCTTTGATTGTTACATGAGTTTCTCTCATCCATGCAACGCCCATTAAATCCGTCCCTGTGCCTACAGTATTTTAATCCTGCTGTTTACTATAGTCACTACTGCTGTCTTTATTTCACCGCTGCTATTATTTCGCTATTTCCACTGCTATCAAACTGTTACTACTGATAAACTCTTGCGAGCAAGTCTGTTTCAGGTGCAGCTGAATTGACAACTCCTGTTAAGGCTTACAAGTATTCTTTGTCTCCCCTTGTGTCGAATCAATAAATTGGGTAATACTTCCCTCGAAGACTGTTGCGATCCCCTATACTTGTGGGTCATCAAGACTATTTTCTGGCGCCGTTGCCGGGGAGCATAGCTTTATTTGGAAGTTCACTTGGATTGATATTGTTCGCTGCAAATTCTCCATTATGGGTAAACCTCGCGATACTAAGATCGCCATATTACCATCCACTCACTACAAGAAAAGTTCTGATAGACAACGTCTCAAAATCGTCCGCTAAGGGGTATTTTTCGTCGCCTATGGGCCTAACCCGACGATATGGGTTCCGTTGTCGAAACTGCGTCAGGCAAAGTCCAACGACGATTTTTTCGGTCCGTCGCGCTTGGGCGCCCTTCCGCCACGGAAAATCGGACCGTTGCGGAAGTGTTTTCGGGAGCCCGTTGCTGACGTCCTGCAAACTGACACGTGGCAGACGCCGTTAAAGTTAACGGCGTTAACCGGCTGAAACCCCGTGGTAGATGGTAGGCCCACACGAGGCCTGCCACGTCTTAAGCGGGCCGGGCAGATGACATAGTTTGACCGGTCAACTATATAGCTGGGCTGGTCCATTAGTTACGTGGGCCGGGCCTAACCTCTAAGGTTTGGTCAAAACTTAAATGGGCCGGCCCATTTAACATGTGGGGTCCACCTTACAGGGGGCCCAAGAAGCAAGTGGACCGGGCCAAAAACACAGGTGGGTCCCACTTTCTGTTAAAGGCCGGCCCATTTAGTGTGTGGGGTCCATATAGCAAGTGGGCCGGCCCAACAAGCTAGTGGGCCGGGCCAAAAACACAGGTGGGTCCCACTTTCCGGTTAAAGGGTCGGCCCATTTCGTTTGTGGGGTCCACCATACAGCAAGTGGGCCGGCCCAACAAAATAGTGGGCGGGCCAAAAACAGTGGGTCCCACTTTCTGTTAAAGGCCCCCATTTAGTATGTGGGGTCCACCATATAGCAAGTGGCCCAAGATAGTGGGCGGGCCAAAAACACGGTGGGTCCCACTTTCTGGTAAAGGCCCAATTAGTATGTGGGGTCCACCATATAGCAGTGGGCCGGCCCAACAAGATAGTGGGCCGGGCCAAAAACGCAGGTGGGTCCCACTTTCCTCTTAAAGGCGGCCCATTTAGTATGTGGGACCACCATATAGCAAGTGGCCGGCCCAACAAGATAGTGGCCGGGCCAAAAACACATGTGGGTCCCACTTTCTGTTAAAGGGCCGGCCCAACTAGTATGTGGGGTCCACCATATAGCAAGTGGGCCGGCCCAACAAGATAGTGGGCCGGGCCAAAAACACAGGTGGGTCCCACTTTCCTCTTAAAGGGCCGGCCCATTTATTATGTGGGGTCCACAAAAAAGCAAATGGGCTGGCCCAACTAATTAGTGGGCCGGCCCAGTAGTTGGTGGGGTCCACCTTAAAGCAAGTGGGCCAGCCCAATTAGTGTGTGGGGTCCACCGTAAATCAAATGGGCTGGCCCAAGAAGTAAGTGGGCCAGCCCGTTTAGTTGCTGTTTATATGCCGGCATAATATGCGCTTTAGGATTTTGCGGGCAGGCACATATGTGATTTCGCTTAATTGGGCCGTTTAAGGGATGGGAATTCGTGATTTAGATACTGAGAATATTTACGCAGCATTGATTTCTGTCGGATAGCCTCACTTACCACAAGGACCAAAGAAAAAATGCGCGAAAGAACTATAAAAACTAACTAAATATTACATCAGCTGCAAGGCATTGAAAAAAATATTACAGAACCCAGAGAAATTGAATGGTAATTAAACCTAGCAATACAATGAAGCGATCCGGCAATCTTTTAAGTTGTCCATGCAGCACCTATATCTGAAACAAAGACATTACAAGTTAAGACAGCAACAATGGAAAGGCAAAGACACTACAATATTGTTTGGCAAAGAATTTGGAACTCATCATTTCGTCGTTATAACAAGATCATTGTAATGCGCACAATAAGCAAACAAAGAGTGCATGCCGCATACCAACAGCCAATATAACAGAGCATGTTAGAATGAAACAGCAGACTTACTACTGTCGAGTCCCATGCAAACCAACATGTTCAGGGAGTACAAAATTGGCATGAACAACATAGTAGCAGGCTATAAATTTTGTAACAACGACTGAGCAAGATGAAGTTATGATGGCTACATCTACAGAGCAGGGAATGTAAACCAAAAATAGAAGTTACGATGGCAAAAGCTAAAGAGGAGGGAATGTGAACCAACATGTGCCAAGTGCAATTACTTCATTTTGGCCGTGAACTAAATAATACTCCTGAACTTATAGTGAAGGGGATGCAAATCAAGATGTTTCGGGATATAAACTTGTAATGAGCAACACATGGAGGATAGTTAATGCTGGAGCTTAGGATGGACCAGATACAGAATATAGTGGGATCACCTGTGAACTTGTATAAGAGGGAATGCAAACCAATATGTTCAGCTTTCCATATGTGAGCGTCATGCCAAGTCAGAGAAACAAGTCAATAATGCAGCTTTTGAAGAACAAGATGGCACGCAAAATTATTATCTAGTAGTATGACAAGTTTATTTGTACTACAGGCTAGATAGCAGAGTGATAGCATGCCAAACTAAGTCCTTACTTTGTTAGCTTACAATGAACTAGATACAAAACAATGGCATCACCTGTAGTACAGGGAATGCAAGCCAACATGTTCATGGAGTAAAAAATTGGCACAAACAACATAGTAGCAGGCCATAATTTTTGTAACAACGACTGAGCAAGATAAAGTTATGATGGCTAGATCTACAGAGCAGGGAATGTAAACCAAATATAGAAGTTACGATGCCAAAAGCTATAGAGCAGGGAATGCGAACCAACATGTGCAATTACTTAAAATTGGCCATGAACTAAATAATAGCAGGATGTTACTATAATACCTACAGTATAATTTTTGTAACAACGACTGAGCAAGATAGAAGTTATGATGGCTACATCTACAGAGCAGGGAATGCAAACCAAAATGTTCAATCGCTTAAAGTTAGCAATGAAGTAGAAAATAGCAACGTGTTACGGTCATAGCTAGGAATGAACTAAAAGAGCTTCAGACAAACAAGCATCTGAACCCAGAACATGGCGCTAAAACAAGGGACTTACATTAGGAGAAGCACTCTGTGGGAGTCACAGCAGATCTTCCTGGGGTTGATAGATCCGGTGATGAAGTACGCTACATGTGCTACTTGGGGTTGGAGAGACGGCCATTACACTTCATGGTTACTCATCTAATCTGCAAAGACGTAACGGCGCGTCGTTAGCACAAACAGGTTCCCCCAAGATTAAACAAGAACTTGCAGGCAAGCAATAGAAAAGCGACAGTAGAAGAGTTTAGATCATGCACTGCGCCGGTGAAGCAGATCCGGTTCATGCACAGCGGTGTCGGTGAGCAAGATCCGATGCGGTGGACGACGGATCCGGCGAAGCGGCTCCGGCGGGGTGGACGATACCGCAGCTGAAGCGACTGCGGTAGACTGCTGGATGAGCATATGGTTTCGAGGTTCGGCGGGGATGATCCGGTCCGGTTGATGACGGCGTCGATGAAGCGGCTCCGGCAGGCAGCCGGATGACGAGGATCGCGAGGGCTCGGGTAGGCCAGGGAAGTCCGGCGGGGATGTTCCGGTGCGGTGGTCGTGGAGGTGGGAGAGAGGGACTTGGGAAGTTCCGGTGGGTGGTCTGAGGGAAATGAATTTTTTTGGGAGGGTTTCCGGGCTAGGGAGGTGGTGATCCAAAAAATGACGGGCAGACCCCCCCACCAACCGACTTTGCTGCCATCTCCACAGGGGTAGAATGGGAATTTGGAAGCGTGTGAAATTTTTGTATTTTGTGGGCGGGAAGTTTTGCCGCTATGAGATTTTGAATTTGGCCACCGTCCAAGTATAATGATAAAAAATTATGAGACCGTACTAGTACCTCTGTTCAAGGCCGAGTGCAAAATCAAATCATCATCACGTTGAAAATTTGTTACCAACTTACCATGATCATGATCTACCTCTGAAAATGGGCGCATCCACTAAAACTTGCAAAGTATAATGATACAAATTTGTGAGACCGTACTAGTACTTATGTTCAAGGTCGAGTGCAACATCAAATCATCATTATATTGAAAATTGTGTTACCATGATCATGATATTTCTCTGAATTTGGCGCAACCGCTAAATCTCGCAAAGGATAATGATAAAAAAAAGGTGAGATTGTACTAGTTCTTATGTTCAAGGCCGAGTACAAGATCAAATCATCATCACGTTGAAATTTGTTACAATGATCATGACATATCTCTAAAATTAGTGCATCCGCTAAATCTTGCACGTGGCGCATCTCGGTGCGGAGCAACAAGTCGGTGCTATCAAGGTTGAGGCGTCGGTAGCGTCATCGGGCTCTCATCTCTTGATAGATCTTCTACATGGCGCGGCGCACCACCCGCCGATAAGCAGTCACAAGTGAGACCGAGGTGGAGACGTCCCCGGCATCCTCGAGGCGCGGCCGCCCTTCTACGAGCCAGCGTCGACTCAAGGTATGAATCCATGTGGTGTCTTAGATTTATTGTTCTTCTCTTATGATTATTTTGAGCCGAACATGTGTGCTCTTTCTCTGAATATATTGCTTGAAAAGCTTACCAAGTTACTTAAATTCACTTTGTTCTTAATCTTGCGAGCTAATATTGTTATTTTTAATGAACGGTGGTGTGCGCAAGCAGAGTTATTTGTGGATGTGTTGAGCTGTTAGGCATAAGTCGAAATCCTCATCTAAACGAGGCCTCAGATTAACACATAAAAAAGGTGTTCAATCTCGCCCACAATACCCTCTTCTTTCCTCTCCCTTTATTGGAACTTGTTTTGCAGACAAGGAAAGTGGCACGTGTAATGTGAGTAAAACCCTCTTAGCCAAAATCATCTACGAGCAAGATTTTCTATATTGTAGATGCCCCAATTGACTCTCATCCCCAAAGTAGTTTTTTATGTCAGTATAGACTTCTTTACTGGATGTATACTATCGTACATGGCATGCATTTGCCTAATGAGCAACATTGTATTGCTATTCTAGCCAACCTGATCGATATGTCAAGCTTCATGCACGAGATGCCATGTTTAATTTACTCCCTCGCTCTGATCCATATTTCTTGATGTGAAATGAATGTGAATCGGAGGGAGTACTTTTCTTAGATAGTACTATATCATTTCAAAAAAAGTACTACTACATCACAAATGCATCAAAAGAGTACTACATCACAAGACCACCACGGTTGTACTAGTAGAGTTTAATGCTGAACTTCCAAAGGGATTAAGATTACACATATGAACTTTAAACATGACCAGGAGCATGAGGGCCAGCAGCAGGGGCGTTGACGTGGAGCAAGCTAGGCAAGACGTAATTCTGGAGGAAGAGGCCATATGATGCGTACTTGGCCTTGGTTGCAGGGCGGTGTTTCCCCCTATGTACTTAGGCCTACACCCATCGCATGTTGGATCAGGCTGTGGATGTCCTTCTAGAGAAATTTGCCACATAATGGGCAAAATAGCTCCCCGCGCGTATGCAGAAACGAATTTCACCACCCTTCAGCCGCTTGAGAACATAGCGGCTTTTCCGGTCCCTGCGCACCTTGTTGTTGTCCATGTCATCAGAATACTCCTATGAATTATTAAGTACTACATAATCAAGTTTTTATGACAGATCGAATAAATACTCCACTAACATAATCAAACCTTAGAAACCCTAAAATTAAATGTGTAGAACAAGTAAATGGCAGAAGAAATCGTAATAAATCATGAGAAACCCTATGAACAACCATGAACATTAGCCACAACAATTGCAAGTCCACTAAGTATGAACACATAAATTGATTATATGACTACATGGCAGATTAGTCGAAATTAAACTAGAATCTGATCTTACGAATCGTAGAATCAATTACATCTACAAGAACAAGGTAGGATATCAAATCAATCAAGAACCAGGCTCGTGCAAACCATGTGAACAGCAATATGACACAAAGAGGGTTGGGACAGTTTCGGTAAAAGAGAAGTACCTCCTCGTCATCACCCTCAACATCCTCCTGGAACTGAACGTTTGGGCCGAAATCATCGAAGGGGTCGAGGTTCGCGTCCAGCATCGGGCCTAGGAAGACCTCGCCGTGGTGGCCTGCAACGCCGTGCACATCTTCGGCGGGATAAACAACGTTGGTATCCACCTTCTGCTCGACGGCCAGGACGCCCGTTTCGACCGAGGTCGAAGAACCAGACAAGCAGAGGAGACGAGCGGCATGGGTGCCCGGTGAAGCCTCACCCGTCGTGACGGCTAGGATGCCCATTTCGACCGAGGTTGAAGAATCCGACAAGCAGAGGAGACGAGCGGCTTGGGTGCCCGGTGAAGCCTCACCCACCACGAAGGCCACTACCGTAGAGGCATCCTCTGCGTGGGCGGTCGCCTATTGCTCCGCCTCGTATGCAATACCTATCTTCATGCTGTTGTGGTTGGAAACGGGAAAGTCGATGCCTCAGAGGTGCGGTGAGTGGATGGGGGTTTTCACAGTGTGGGGGAGGCAAGTTGGGGGAGTGGAGAGGACGAGCTCGCGAGAGATGATGAGGCCGATTATGTTATAGCCTCCGACCCCCTGTATCCAGTAGTGGACGCGTGAAGTCATGCATGTACTCGACTTTCCACTTTCTGGGAGACGTGTACGAAACTTTTTTTTGGACCATTTAACTTCATCTGGGACTCATGTATACCAATACTTCCAAACGTCATAAGTAATTCAAAATCATTCAGAATAATATGAGACCTTAACATTTTATTTTTTGTGTCAGATATTGTCTATGAAAAATAACATCCTTCAAAAAATAAATCGCCTATGCCAATCCGATCATGCCCGTCTACTCCAACTAGCTTCCTCGAGTAATTTGTCACCTTACATTCTTAAAATGAACCAAAATTTGGCACAGGGGTGCATCATCACATGGAAAATGATGTTACCATTCTGTCTTCCCATTTTTTTTTTTGAATTTTTCAAAATTGTCATGCCCTAACGGAAAAAATGTACTCCTTCTAAGAAGCATGTATCAGAATGGCATTACCAAAACCTAGGGGTGGGGTGGGGGGAGGGGGGCACATGGTGGTGTGATGATACATCACATTTGGACCACACAACACCATTTGGACCAACCAAAAAAAAACACCCTACACAAACCCTGGTCAAAACTAGTTTGACCAATATTACAAAATTTGTACGGAGTACATAATTCAGAAACCGTCAGAAATATACGAAGCATTCACGAGTCCCCAAAGTCAGTGACTTTGAGTCACTTACAACTGTGGTCCACATATCAGTCACCCAAAGTCATGGCAAAGTCAGCTTGGCAAAGTCACCGACAGACAAAGCAAGCAGTGAACAGACAACTCCGTAGCACTGAAAAGACATCTCACAGAAAAGGCTAGTACTACCTTTTCTTCCCGGATAAGCAAAAATAGCTGATCGGTACTGACGAAATGCACCAGGTCCGCAATGTACTCCAGCTATAAGTGAAGCATGCCTACCACTGAAGAGGAAATTCAAGATTCCACCAGATCCCCATATCACTCTTTTGCATAAAACACGGACATATCTTTTGCACAATTCACCACTTGTTGGTCTAATCTATCGCAGCTTCCATCAGTTGGTCATCCAATTAACGATTTAACGGATTAGAAAAATAAGCGGTGGAATTAGAAGTACTAGTAGCGAAATGTGCAAAATATACCGCCCTTCCCGAGGGGGTTTGTCCAGAAGAGGGCCGGATGACAATGTCCCGGGTGCATCCAGAAACGAGAGGGGTAGTTTCTAATACATGTAAGAAATTATTTTACAAAAAGGTAGATATTAAGTAGTACAACTATTAGTACAGTACTACTATTTCGAGGGAAAATGCCATGTCGTGCGACCTCTAATCAATGAGTAGAAGTTGTAGGTGCGCCTAACATGCATTGCTGAAAGCTGGTTCCGCTGGAATTTGAGCTCAGCCGGGGCGGATTCTGCGAAGTACGCCCGACGTCACTCATGTATCCCACCAAACTGCTCACTTCTTTCAATGTCTCTTCTCTTTCACTGCAGCTCTCCAACATCAGGTGCATCAACTTATCTTGTGCCTTCTGCCTCTCGAGAAGGGCAAGGATGGCGATGTCAGCATATTCAAGGTTCAACTTTTGGAGCTGTACTTTATCCTGAAGAAGGATTTTGTACTCTATATCAGACTTGTCTCTGTCGAGGCACACAGTCTTGAGTATGCTGCTGGCTTTCTCCGCTGATGCTTTCTGCTTAATCAGCTCGTTCTTCAACATATCGCGCTCATTTCGAAGGCTGCAAATGAGCTCCACAAGAGTTTTCGAATTCTTCTTCTTGGCAGCCAAATCGTCTCGGAGGCGATCACACTCTAAGCTGAGCTCCTCGTTTTTTTCCATCAAGATGGCGACAGTGGTGTCGATAGTCGGCGCCGCTTCCTTCAGGGCGAAATCATCGGTAGCAAGTAAGCGCAAAGGAAGAAGAAGAAGAAGAAGAAGAAGAAGAAGAAGAAGAAGAAGAAGTTGGTGCTACCTCATTTCGCCGGGGTAGGGCCGGGTTGAAATCATCGGACGACGATGATTCCTTGGTCGTGGAAGTTGGTGCAGTAGGGGCGTCGTTGGAACTTCCAACCCTTTAAGATGTATAACCATAGAGACTCTTAAAGAGCTTGAGCCCGGGCAAGAAGAAACGAAAGTACATGGCGAAGGAAACTAACCCGGTGAGCACAGCACGGACGCGTTTCGGCGGCGGCGGCGGCGACGGCGAGCCCACTTGGTTTCTGGAAGCGTCTCTCGAAATTTCGAGCCGGCGTTTTTTCTCCGCGTACTTGACCGCCGACGACCTGAATTTTGAAGACATTGCTGGAGGAGAGAGCGACGAACAAATGTTTGTTAGGTGGAGAGAGGAAGAAAGTGAATGGAACGAGAGAGTTTAGCGTTTTGCCCTTATAGTCATAGTCGCTAACCGTGACGCGGGAAGGTTGGTCGTCGGCGTTTAATGGTCTCCCGCGTGGAAACCGAGGCGGCCACGAGGCAGCGGCTGGCCACGCGGCGTCCAGTCGCCTACGCCGCCGTAAATAAGGGTAGTTGCCTACCACCACCAGGTGACATGCACCTTTTCCATGTCACCGTGTGACATGCGGCCTAAATTCAAATTTAAAACATTGCGAAAAAAATCATGCATCCGGTGACATGCCCATGGCATGCCACCGATGAAGAGTTCCGTGCCATGCACTCTGGCACTCTGCGCCGTCTTGGATCAGAAAATGAGCGAAGAACGAGGACGAGGCACTAGTTCAAATTTAGGATGAAGTTTAAGTTTTATTTTGGTTTAAATTAGATTAGAGGGAGTAGTACTCTTACTTTATTACTCGTACTTGTGTTAATGTAGTAGTATTATTATGGTGGTGTACTTGCGTCCGTGTACTGCTTGTTTCAGCTGTTTTGGTGAAGGAGACATGCATCACCCTTTTTGGTGATATATCTAGTCGTCATGTAGCCCTCTACCATGTACTATTTTTGCTATGAATATATGTGGTATTGATTGTCAAAAAAAAACCCCAAGATCCTGAAAAACTGTTGGTCTATCCCGAGAAACGAGGAGGTTTAAGGAAACGAGGAGTCCAGCGCGTGCGGAAGGAGCTTTAATCGTGCGAGCATGCAGGGGCAAAATGAGGAAACTAGCGATTACTTTCTCTCCTGCCAGTCTTATACCTTAATAAATGGGCAAACTGAGCACGTTGTAGCTAATCCTTTTATTAATTAAACAGCTATATTAGTCAATAAGATTGCCTTATGTTTTTCCTCAGTTTTCGCCAAGCCCTTATTTGTTACCCGCAGAAGGAGCTCAGACGGGAGGATTCCAGTTTAGTTGACCGTTCCGTGCTGACGTGTGGGGCTAGTAGAAAGGGACCGCGTGGGACAGGACGAGACCGCGTTTGGTTGTACGTGAGCAGGAGCTGGGTTCTGTCTCTCTCGGCGCGAATTGGCATTTTTAAGAGCACCTTTTCCCCCTCTGTCTCTTTGTCTTTATTAACCAAAAGTATCAAATCTAGAGAAGCTTGCATTTCTGTCTTTCTTCAATTATTTGTGCCTTTTGGCCCTCGTTGTTTGCCCAATATGGCAGCAAATCTAGTACTCCCTCTGGTCCATATGTATGTAGTTAAATCTAGAAGCAAATCTCCAGGGTAATGTACTCCGTACGACAAATTCGCAGTAATAGTAAATCGAGAAAACAAAGTAGGGCCAACAAAATATACTCCAGTAGAATAGGGATAGATAATAGGGATCCCTCCCTAGATAATAAGCTGCATACACAGCAGCCAACAGGTTCGAGGTTCTTCACAACACCATCATACTAACAACATAACAACAAGGGATCCCTAGCTAACAACAAAATAGAAGCTGCTTTGCAGCAGCAGCAGCACACGTCCGGGACTCCGCCTACCCCATCTGCCTCCACTTGTTGCTCCCCTTGGGAGCCTTGGGCTTGAGCGGAGGCATGCGCCCGGCGGAGATCTCCACCCGCTGGATGCTGCGGAGGTGCATGCCGAGCGCCATGTGCTTGGCGCGGAAGGAGTGGGGGTTCACCGACGCGCCGACCTTGGGGTTGGTGTTGCCGATGTTCTCGGCATGCGTGAGGAGGCAGTTGAAGTCAGTGCGGCCGAGCCTCCTAGTGCAGAAGGGGCACCTGTAGACACCCTTGGCGAAGTAGGAGACGTACTGGCCGACCTGCAGCCTCCGCAGCACCTGGCGAGTCTTGACGTCATGGTGCTCGTCGTCGCTGCCGACGTCGCTGCCAGACAGCTGATCCATATCAAACGGGAACTATTAGTGAATGAGATGCAACGATGACTAACGTGCATGATAACAAAGTAAGGAAAAACAGAGCCAGCCTCAGTTAGAGTGGACACGATTATATGTCTACAGGGATGGTGTTAGCGAACCATAGCTCATGCACAACAGATTTGTACACAGCAATGGTTCGCTGAACCCACTCTGTAAAAATTTGTGCCCAACGATTCATCATAGGCAAAGAAACAGATTCCAGATCTGATTTTGAACAGATTCCAGAATATTTGCAAAATTAAACGGTTGATATCTTTTGATTCCTGCATAAAATAACTGACTGAGATCCCATAAATTAACTGATTGAGATCCCATTATTACTTGCATAAATTAACCGAACGGCCGAACTCCAAATCTTAAACGAAATCAAGAAGGGATCAAAGCAAAATGGAATAAAATCGATCGGCGCAAATATTAACCCAATACTCAACCATGCATCTACAGATCGGCACTAATAGTTACTAGGGAACCAGCAAAAATAGGGTTAAAAAAGGAATGGGCGAAGAAAAAAGGGAGCAAACCATAGTTACCTCGTTCCATGGGTCGTCCATGAAGGTGTCGTAGGGGTTCGGAGGCGAGATGTACGGCACCGGCTCATAGGGGTCCCATCCCGGCGGGATACGACCGCCACCGGCGGCGGCGACGGCCTTTGAGGGGACGACGTCGAAGAGGGAGGCGTCGCGCTTGGAGCCGACGGCGTCATGGACGATGGGATTCGCATTCTCCATGTCCATCTCGCCTGCAGAGAGGGAGAGGGTTTTTGCTTTGGAGAAGATGATGGGACGTGAGAGGCGGCGTTGCATGAGCGAGTGAGAGTGACAGAGATAGTGCGAGGAGGCGTCTATAAAGGCGAGGGGTGGTTAATGCGACCCGCGTCCTACGCGTCCACCATTTAACGTCTGCACGTCTTGGGCTTCTGCAACGCGACACGCGTCCACAATTGCACGTCTTCGACTTCTGCACCGCGACTCGCGTCAGTACCCGTCAACAATTGCACGTCTTCCACTTCTGCACCGCAACACGCGTACTCGAGTCTAACCCTGGAAATTTAGATATACTCTCGAGTCTTATACTGTAGCATTTTTTGTGTGCTCGGTTTTCCCCTTGAGTACTAATACTGGCTAGTGCAATATACTCAGTTTTACCTCAAGTGCCTGGTCAACAGAGAGTCAACAAATGGGATTAACTAGTTAAATGAGTCAACAAATGGGATTATCAGTTCGTTTTCACGTGTTAAACTTGTCTAAATATTGGTCAAACCAAGGATTTGACCAAGATTCAAATGGGCAGAAAATAAAAAAAAATCAGAAAAATGAAAAACCAAAGCACATAGTCTTCTTATGTCATATAGTAAGCATTAAAGTTGATAAACAAGGTCTAGACATATTCAAACAAGAAAAATCATGTGTCTACCCCCTAACCCTAAACTCTGTCTTATGTAGTCAAGCATGAAGAGAAGTACTTTTGGGTTTCAAACATGGAAATTTCAAAAACCACCCAAAAGCTTCATTTTAGTGTGACTAAGAAGGATCAAGGCTTACCTTTTCATTTCCATGTTTTAAACTTGTTTAAATCCTGGTCAAATATAGGTTTGACCAAGATTCAAATGGGCATAAAATAAAAATATAGAAAAATGAAAAAACAAAGCACATAGTCTTCTTATGTCATATAGTAAGCATTAAAGTTGATAAACAAGGTCTAGAAACTTGTCTAAATATTGGTCAAACCAAGGATTTGACCAAGATTCAAATGGGCAGAAAATTAAAAAAATCAGAAAAATGAAAAACCAAAGCACATAGTCTTCTTATGTCATATAGTAAGCATTAAAGGTGATAAACAAGGTCTACACATATTCAAACCATACAAATCATGTATCTACATACTCCCTAACCCCTAAACTCTGTCTTATGAAGTCAAGCATGAAGAGAAGTGGTTTTGGGTTTCAAACATGGAAATTTCAAAAACCTCCCAAAAACTTCATTTTAGAGTGACTAAGAAGGATACATGCTTCCCTTTTCATTTTCATGTTTTAAACTTGTTTAAATCTTGGTCAAACCTAGGATTTGACCAAGATTCAAATGGGCATTAAAATTTAAAAATCAGAAAAATGAAAAACCAAAGCACATAGTGTTCTTATGTCATATAGTAAGCATTAAAGTTGATAAACAAGGTCTAGACATATTCAAACCATACAAATTATGTATCTACCCCCTAACCCCTAAACTCTGTCTTATGAAGTCAAGCATGAAGAGAACTGGTTTTGGGTTTCAAACATGGAAATTTCAAAAACCTCCCAAAAAATTCATTTTAGAGTGACTAGGAAGGATACATGCTTCCCTGGTCATTTTCATGTTTTAAACTTGTTTAAATCTTGGTCAAACCTAGGATTTGACCAAGATTCGATGGGCATCAAAATTTAAAAAAATCAGAAAAATGAAAAACCAAAGCACATAGTTTTCTTATGCCATATAGTAAGCATTCAAGTTGATAAACAAGGTCTATACATATTTAAACCATACAAATCATGTATCTATAACCCTAAACCTTAAACTCTGTCTTATGAAGTCTAGCATGAAGAGAAGTCGTTTTGGGTTTCAAACATGGAAATTTCAAGAACATCCCAAAAGCTTCATTTTAGTGTGACTAAGAAGGATCAAGGCTTACCTTTTCATTTTCATGTTTTAAACTTGTTTAAATCCTGGTCAAATATAGGTTTGACCAAGATTCAAATGGGCATAAAATAAAAATATAGAAAAATGAAAAACCAAAGCACATAGTCTTCTTATGTCATATAGTAAGCATTAAAGTTGATAAACAAGGTCTAGTCTTATTCAAACTAGACAAGTCATGTATCTACCCGCTAACCCCTAAACTCTGTCTTATGAAGTCTAGCATGAAGAGAAGTCGTTTTGGGTTCAAACATGGAAATTTCAAGAACATCCCAAAAGCTTCATTTTAGTGTGACTAAGAAGGATCAAGGCTTACCTTTTCATTTTCATGTTTTAAACTTGTTTAAATCCTGGTTAAATCTAGGATTTGACCAAGATTCAAATGGGCATAAAATAAAAAAAATAGAAAAATGAAAAACGAAAGCACATAGTCTTCTTATGTCATATAGTAAGCATTAAAGTTGATAAACAAGGTCTAGACTTATTCAAACTAGACAAATCATGTATCTATCCGCAAACCCCTAAACTCTATCTTATGAAGTCAAGCATGAAGAGAAGTGCATGGTTTTGGGTTTCAAACATGGAAATTTCAAAAAACTCCCAAAAAATTCATTTTAGAGTGACTAAGAAGGATACATGCTTCCCTTTTCATTTTCATGTTATATACTTGTTCAAATCTTGGTCAAACCTAGGATTTTACCAAGATTCAAATGTGCATCAAAATTCCAAAAAAATAAAAAAATGAAAAAACAAAGCACATAGTTTTC
This sequence comes from Lolium multiflorum, assembly GCA_030979885.1. Lineage (NCBI taxonomy): Eukaryota > Viridiplantae > Streptophyta > Magnoliopsida > Poales > Poaceae > Lolium > Lolium multiflorum. The sequence continues at coordinate 229,768,874 of CM061750.1, read as the reverse complement.
TTATGTCATATAGTAAGCATTAAAGTTGATAAACAAGGTCTAGACATATTCAAACAAGAAAAATCATGTGTCTACCCCCTAACCCTAAACTCTGTCTTATGTAGTCAAGCATGAAGAGAAGTGCTTTTGGGTTTCAAACATGGAAATTTCAAAAACCACCCAAAAGCTTTATTTTAGAGTGACTAAGAAGGATCCATGCTTATCTTTTCATTTTCATATTTTAAACTTGTTTAAATCATTGTCAAACCTAGTATTTGACCAAGATTCAAATGGGCATAAAATTAAAAAATCAGAAAATTGAAAAACTAAAGCACATAGTCTTCTTATGTCATATATATAGTAAGCATTTAAAAGATGATAAATAAGGTCAAGACAATTCAAATAATACAAATCATGTATCTACCCCTAACCCTAAACTCTATCTTATGAAGTCAAGCATGAAGAGAAGTGGTTTTTGGTTTCAAACACAAAAATTTCAAAAACCTCCCAAAAGCTTCATTTTAAATAGACTAACTTATTAATTATGAAGGATCCAGGATTGATTACCTTTTCATTGTCATGTTTTAAACTTGTTTAAATCTTGGTCAAACCTGGGATTTGACCAAGATTCGAATGGGCATAAAAATTAAGAAAAAAATCGTAAGAATGAAAAACCAAAGCACATAGCCTTCTTATGTCATATAGTAAGCATTCAAATTGATAATCAAGGTCTAGACATGTTCAAACCAGAAAAATCATGTATCTACCCCTAACCCTAAACTATGTCTTATGAAGTCAAGCATGCATGAAGAGAAGTGGTTTTGGGTTTCAAACATGAAAATTTCAAAAACCTCCCAAAAACTTCATTTTAGAGCGACTAATAAGGATCGATGCTTACCTTTTCATTTTCATGTTTTTACTTATTTGAATCTTGGTCAAATCCTAGGTTTGACCAAGATTTAAACAAGTTTAAAACATGAAAATGAAATGGGAATTGTGTATCCTTCTTAGTCAGTCTAAAATGAAGCTTTTGGGATGTTCTTGAAATTTCCATGTTTGAAACCCAAAACCACTTAAGACAGAGTTTTTGGTTAGGCGTAGATACATGATTTTTCTTGTTTGAATATGTCTAGACCTTGTTTATCAACTTGAATGTTTATGACATAAGAAGGCTATATATGTGCTTTGGTTTTCCATTTTTTCATTTTTTCGAAGTTTTTATGCCCATTTAAATATTGGTCAAATCCTAGGTTTGACCAAGGTTTAATCAAGTTTAAAACATGACAATGAAAAGGTAAGCATGAATCCTTTCTCAGTCACTCTAAAATGAAGGTACTTGAAATTTTTATGTTTGAAACACAAAACCCCAGTTCTCTTCATATGTTTGACTTCATAAGACAAAGTTTAGGGTTAGGGGTAGATATGATACATGATATTTCTGGTTTGAATATGTCTAGACCTTGTTTATCAACTTGAATGCTTACTATATGACATAAGAAGGCTATATATGTGCTTTGGTTTTTATTTTTTTTATTTTTTGAATTTTACGCCCGTTTGAATCTTGGTCAAATCCTAGGTTTGACCAAGGTTAAAACAAGTTTAAAAAATGGCAATGAAAAGGTAAGCATGGATCCTTCTTAGTCACTCTAAAATGAAGCTTTTGGGAGGTTTGTGAAATTTCCATGTTTGAAACCCAAAATCACTTCTCCTCATACTTAACTTCATAAGACAGAGTTTAGGGTTAGGGGGTAGATACATGTTTTGTGTGTTTTGAATATGTCTAGACCTTGTTTATCAACTTGAATGCTTACTATATGACATAAGAATACTATGTGCTTTGGTTTTTCATTTTTCTGATTTTTTTAATTGTTAAACCCATTTGAATCTTGGTCAAATCCTAGGTTTGAGCAAGATTTAAACAAGTTTAAAACATGAAAATGGAAAGCTAAGCATGAATCATTCTTAGTCACTCTAAAAATCTTTCGGTCTGCAGAAGAGTCGAATCTGCAATCAGTAGTTACAAAAGCGACCCACCTTAGGGATGGATAATAAGACTTGGGCAATATAAACGTTGATACTACTTACTTTGTGATACTAAAATATATGTATCTAGACATATTTCAGTTGTAGATACATCCATTTTAACATCAAGTAATATGGATCGGAGGACTAGCTAAAGAACAATGAGAGGCAGTGTTTCTCTCCCCCAGCCTACTTGGCGGAGTGGCCCTCCATCAGGACAGGTGGTGATTCCGCTTCTCTCGTTGGAATTCCTTATCCCCCAGCCTACTCGGCGACGTGCGCTCCTCAGTGACCTGCGCGAGGGCGCCTCGGCGACCTACGCAAAGGTGGCTGGACTCGGAGCGCATCGACTTCCTTCTGCGGTGCCTGGATTGGATCGACCATCCCGCGCGTGTCCTCCACCATATTGTTTTTCTTCAAGATGCTGTTATCCATCATCTTCTTCACCGCATCATGTTGGGTGTTGAGGCTCCCGTTGAGAGCTTGAACGCACCTGTTTGATAGCTCGACGTTTTCTTCGCGAAGAAAGCCGCACTCGATCTTAAGCATCAAATTCTCGCCCTTGAGCTTCTTGATGACAGAGTTCGTTTCCTCACTTGATGGAACCCTCACATCATGCAGCTTGCCCCGGCCGGTGACCTCGTCCTTCAAAGTATCGACATCATCGCGAAAGTTGGAGGCGAGTTCCACGAGAGTTTTAAGCTCATCTCTGAAACACGCCGATGCTTCCTGCATGGCAATATCATCAGTACCGAAACAAAGTGACGAGAGGAAGACGAAAATGTCCAATCAGTGGTAACCTCTAAGCGCAGGAGACAGGGGTTGAAGTCGTCATGAGAAGATGTCAGGGTGCGTCGTGGGGCACTGAGATATGTATAAAAAGGATTAATACGGAATAAAGAGTTGGGACCTCCGGGCCAGGAAGAATCAAGAAACATGGCGATGGAAACCAACCAGGAATCTTCGACCGCACGACTGACGCCGTTCCGAGACGAGCGCGAAGCAGGGCCTTCGTTTTCTGGCGGGCCCTTTCTCGCGGCCAGCATCTGGATAGACCGCCGGCGGGAACTCTCCGCGTCCTTGGTCAACACTAGATGGTGCTTCTTCAAGCGAGATGGTGGCCTTGACTTCGGAGGCATCGCTGGAAGTGGAAGGAGACTGGAAGTGAAGCAAGAAGGGGATGGAAGAAGTACTCCCCCCTATTAAAACCAGACAACCGTCTCCTGCCCTCGCTTCGAGCAACCTGGTCCGCCCATCCTAAATCAACGGCCGAGAGGGGGCTCAAGGGTCAGGACGCGGGAGCAGAAGCAAATGAATCGAGAGCGGTCCGGAGTATCCTGTCCGTCCACCGTAAATCAACGGGACAGAGCGGCTACCTTCTCTTCGAAGGCTCTGGCGCGCAACCCGAGGAATGGACATCTGTCGGCTAGTATAGAATTTTATAGCACGCCATTAATCGAGCTAGCAGTACTGTACTACTGACTACAACTCTGATGGACGTCCAAAGCTCTGAATAGTCAGGGGAAACAATGAATGCGAGCCAGGGTAGTACTACTGTAGTAGTGAAGCAATGGGGATTATCTGGAGCAAGTACGGAGTACCGAGTACAGTACTACAAAAGTGTTGTTCGTTGTTTTCGCAGTTCATTTTAGCGTAACGTCCAGGTTGTTGTCGAACCAGCTGTTAGATTTTGGGTAATTATTGTTAAGTTGCTGCTTCTTAATTAAAATTTATCAAAGTCATGTAGACTAGATCGATTTGTGAGAACATCCCAAAAGCTTCATTCATTTTAGAATGACTAAGAAGGATCCATTCTTACCTTTTCTTTTCATGTTTTAAACTTGTTTAAACCTTGGTCAAACCTAGGATTTGACCAAGATTTAAATGGGCATAAAAATTCGGAAAAAAATCAACAAATGAAAAACCAAAGCACATATATAGCCTTCTTATGTCATATAGTAAGCACTCGAGTTGATAAAAACTCTGTCTTATGAAGTCAAACATATGAAGAGAACTGGTTTTGGGTTTCAAACATGGAAATTTCACAAACCTCCCAAAAGCTTCATTCTACAGTGACTAAGAAGGATCCAGGATTACCTTTTTCATTTTCAATTTCTTAACTTGTTTAAATCTTGGTCAAACCTAGGATTTGACCAAGATTCAAATGGGTATAACAATTCAAAAAAAACGGAAAAAAACCAAAGAACATAGTCTTCTGATGTCATATAGTAAGCATTCAAGTTGATAAACAAGGTCTAGACATATTCAAACCAAACAAATCATGTATCTACCCCCTAACCCTAAACTCTGCCTTATGAAGTCAAGCATGAAGAGAAGTGATTTTGGGTTTCAAACATGGAAATTTCAAAAACCTCCCAAAAGCTTCATTTTAGAGTGACTAAGAAGGATCCATGCTTACCTTTTCATTGCCATGTTTTAAACTTGTTTTAACCTTGGTCAAACCTAGGAATTGACCAAGATTCAAATGGGAGTAAAAATTCAGAAAAATTCAAAAAAAATGGAAAACCAAAACACATATATAGCCTTCTTATGTCATATAGTAAGCATTCAAGTTGATAAACAAGGTCTAGACATATTCAAAGCAGAAATATCATGTATCATATCTACCCCTAACCCTAAACTCTGTCTTATGAAGTCAAACATATGAAGAGAACTGGGGTTTTGGGTTTCAAATATAAAATTTTCAAGTACCTTCATTTTAGAGTGAGTAAGGAAGGATTCATGCTTACCGTTTCATTTTCATGTATTAAACTTGTTTAAACCTAGGATTTGACCAAGATTTAAATAGGCATAAAAAATTCGAAAGAAATCAAAAAATGAAAAACCAAAGCACATATATAGCCTTCTTATATCATATAGTAAAAAATTCAAGTTGATAAACAAGGTCTAGACATATTCAAACAAGAAAAATCATGTATCTACACCTAACCATAAACTCTGTCTTAAGTGGTTTTGAGTTTCAAACATGGAAATTTCACAAACCTCCCAAAAGCTTCATTTTACAGTGACTGAGGAGGATCCATGCTTACCTTTTGGCTTAAACGTTTGAAACCAAAAACCACTTCTCTTCATGCATGCTTGACTTCATAACACAGAGTTTAGCTAGGGTTAGGGGGTAGATACATGATTTTCCTGGTTTGAATATGTATAGACCTTGTTTATCAACTTAATTGATTGCTTACTATATGACATAAGAAGACTACGTGCCTTGGTTTTCATTTTTTGTTTTTTTTGAATTTTATGCTCATATATTTGAATCTTGGTCAAATCTTAGGTTTGACTAAGATTGAAACAAGTTTAAAACATGAAAATGAAAAGTGAAGCATGTATCCTTCTTAGTCACTCTAAAATGAAGCTTTTGGGATGTTCTTGAAATTTCCATGTTTGAAACCCAAAACGACTTCTCTTCATATGCTAGACTTCATAAGATCAACAGGGGGTAGATACATGATTTTTCTGGTTTGGATATACCTAGACCTTGTTTAACTTGAATGCATACGATATGACATAAGAAGACTACGTGCTTTTGTTTTTCATTATTCTTTTTTTTTGAATTTTGTGCCCACCCATTTGTATCTTGGTCAAATCCTAGGCTTGATAATGATTTAAACAAGATTAAAATATGAAAATGCAAAGGTAAGCATGGATCCTTCTTAGTCACTCTAAAATGAAGCTTTTGGGAGCAAAACCACTTCTCTTCATATGCTTGACTTCATAAGACGGAGTTTAGGGGTTAGGGGGTATAGATACATGATTTGTCTAGTTTGAATATGTCTAGACCTTGTTTATCAACTTAATTGGCTTACTATATGACATAAGAAAACTATTTGCTTTGGTTTTTCTTTTTCTGACTTTTTTTCAATTTTGATGCCCATTTGAATCTTGTCAAATCCTAGGTTTGACCAAGATAATTTAAACAAGCTTAAAACATGAATATGAAAAGAGGAGCATGTATCCTTCTTAGTCACTCTAAAATGTAGTTTTTGGGAGTTTTTTGAAATTTCCATGTTTAAAACCCAAAACCACTTCTCTTCACATGCTTGACTTCATAAGACAGAGTTAATTAATTTAGGGGTTAATTAGGGGGTATAGATACATGATTTGTGTGGTTTGAATATGTATGGACCTTATTTATCAACAACTTTAATGCTTACTATATGACATAAGAAAACTATTTGCTTGGTTTTTCTTTTTTCAATTTTTTTTTCAATTTTGATGCCCATTTGAATCTTGTCAAATCCTAGGTTTGACCAAGATAATTTAAACAAGTTTAAAACATGAATATGAAAAGGGAAGCATGGATCCTTCTTAGTCACTCTAAAATGAAGCTTTTGGGAGGTTTTTGAAATTTCCATGTTTGAAATCCAAAACCACTTCTCTTCACATGCTTGACTTCATAAGACAGAGTTTAGGGGTTAGGGGTATAGATACATGATTTGTCTGGTTTAATATGTCTAGACCTTGTTTATCAACTTTAATGCTTACTATATGACATAAGAAGACTATGTGATTTGGTTTTTCATTTTTCTGTTTTTATTTTTCTGCCCATTTGAATCTTGGTCAAATCCTAGGTTTGACCAAGATATAGACAAGTTTAACACGTAAATGAGTTAACTTGGATTTCCTACCCTTGAATCCATAGGAAACTTTGTTCTAATGCACTATAATAATCAACCGAGTTTTTACACCAACAGGTCTGTCACTTACGTGTGGTGCCCATGCGTGAGGTCCCACACTTCAGTGAGCACAAGTCACGTGCAATAGGTACGCAAACTCCCAGCCATTTTCTTTGTCAAGAGAAGACGCATCGGGATGCGTATTGGAAGTCTGTGGGTCCTTCTGGATCCTTCGGTCGTCCCTCTCAAAAAAAAAATCTCTCTCATTCTCGGCCTCGCTCGACTCGCTCGCTCGCTCGCTCGCGCACCTCCTGCTCACTGACAAACCCTGCACAAAAGTCAACATCATCACCCGAAAAAGGGGAGACACCATAATTCTCTCCCTTCTTCTCTCCTTCCGAGTGATCCTCTTCCTCCGAGTTTCACTCGACGGGCAAACACACATGTGCTGCCTAGTAATAATAAAAAGGTAGAAAAATCGACCTACGAATATATAATTAAATAGGTTAAACTAGGGTTTTACCCAGTACTACAGATCAAGGTTCAAAAAATCCAACTACGGGGTTCGAACAACACGATTCTAATCCAAGAATTTTTTCGACCTAGGTCACCCAAATGGCCTCAAACTATAGGGTTAGCATCTAGTGCAGTATGTGTGAAAATGTATGCACTATGTGTGCTATAACTTGTATGTCTTTCATATTTGAACCAAATTTGAATAAGTTTGAAATATTTGAAAAGGGGCTTTTGGCTTAAACGTTTGAAACCAAAAACCACTTCTCTTCATGCATGCTTGACTTCATAAGACAGAGTTTAGCTAGGGTTAGGGGATAGATGCATGATTTTCCTGGTTTGAATATGTCTAGACCTACTTTATCAACTTAATTGAATGCTTACTATATGACATAATAATACTATGTGCATTGTTTTTTATTTTTTTGATTTTTTTAAAATTGTATGCCCATTTGAATCTTGGTCAAATCCTAGGTTTGAACATGGTTTAAACAAGTTTAAATCATGAATATGAAAAATTAAGCATCTATATATCCTTCTTAGTCACTCCAAAATGTAGCTCTTGGGAGGTTTTTTCGAAATTTCCATGTTTGAAACCAAAACCACTTCTCTTCATGCATGCTTGACTTCATAAGACAGAGTTTAGCTAGGGCGTTAGGGGGTAGATACATGATTTTCCTGGTTTGAATATGTCTAGACCTGGTTTATCAACTTAATTAATTGATTGTTTACTATATGACATAAGAAGACTATGTGCCTTGGTTTTAAATTTTTCTGTTTTTTTTGAATTTTACGCCCATATATTTGAATCTTGGACAAATCCTAGGTTTGACCAAGATTTAAACAAGTTTAAACATAAAAATAAAAAGGGAAGCATGTATCCTTCTTAGTCACTCTAAAATGAAGCTTTTTGGATGTTCTTGAAATTTCCATTTTTGAAACCAAAAACGACTTCTCTCTTCATGCTAGACTTCATAAGATCGACAGGGGGCAGATACATGATTTGTCTGGTTTGGATATGTCCAAACCTTGCTTGTTTATCAACTTGAATGCTTACTATATGACATAAGAATGCTTACCATATGTTTGAATTTTAAAAGCATATAGTCTTCTTATGTCATATAGTAAGCATTCAAAAGTTTTTCTTTGAGAGAGTAGCATGCATTCAAAAGTTGATAAATAAGATTTGTACATATTCAAACCAGACAAATCATGTATCTACCCATATGCATATATATATAACCCTATACTTTTGTCTTATGAAGACGTCAAGGATGAAGAGAAGTGGATTTGGGTTTCAAACATGGAAATTTCAAAAACCTCCCAAAACATGTATATATATCTACCCCTAAACCCTAATCTTTGTCTTATGAAGCCAAGCATATGAAGAGAAGTGATTTTGGGTTTCAAACATGGAAACTTCAAAAACCTCCCAAAAGCTTCATTTTAGAGAGACTAAGAATGATCCATATGCTTACCTTTTCATTGCCATGTTTTAAACTTGTTTTAACCTTGGTCAAACCTAGGATTTGACCAAGATTCAAATGGGAGTAAAAATTCAGAAAAATTCAAAAAAAATGAAAAACCAAAGCACATATATATATAGCCTTGATCTTATGTCATATAGTAAGCATTCAAGTTGATAAACAAGGTCGATCTCTAGACATATTCAAAGCAGAAATATCATGTATATATCATATATATCTACCCCTAACCCTAGCTAAACTCTGTCTTATGAAGTCAAACATATGAAGAGAACTGGGGTTTTGGGTTTCAAACATAAAATTTTCAAGTACCTTCATTTTAGAGTGAGTAAGGAAGGATTCATGCTTACCGTTTCATTTTCATGTTTTAAACTTGTTTAAACCTAGGATTTGACCAAGATTTAAATAGGCATAAAAAAATCGAAAGAAATCAAAAATTGAAAAACCAAAGCACATATATATAGCCTTCTTATATCATATAGTAAAAAATTCAAGTTGATAAACAAGGTCTAGACATATTCAAACAAGAAAAATCATGTATCTACACACCTAACCATAAACTCTGTCTTAAGTGGTTTTGAGTTTCAAACATGGAAATTTCACAAACCTCCCAAAAGCTTCATTTTACAGTGACTGAGGAGGATCCATGCTTACCTTTTGGCTTAAACGTTTGAAACCAAAAACCACTTCTCTTCATGCATGCTTGACTTCATAACACAGAGTTTAGCTAGGGTTAGGGGGTAGATACATGATTTTCCTGGTTTGAATATGTATAGACCTTGTTTATCAACTTAATTGATTGCTTACTATATGACATAAGAAGACTACGTGCCTTGGTTTTCATTTTTTGTTTTTTTTGAATTTTATGCTCATATATTTGAATCTTGGTCAAATCTTAGGTTTGACTAAGATTGAAACAAGTTTAAAACATGAAAATGAAAAGTGAAGCATGTATCCTTCTTAGTCACTCTAAAATGAAGCTTTTGGGATGTTCTTGAAATTTCCATGTTTGAAACCCAAAACGACTTCTCTTCATATGCTAGACTTCATAAGATCAACAGGGGGTAGATACATGATTTTTCTGGTTTGGATATACCTAGACCTTGTTTAACTTGAATGCATACGATATGACATAAGAAGACTACGTGCTTTTGTTTTTCATTATTCTGTTTTTTTTGAATTTTGTGCCCACCCATTTGTATCTTGGTCAAATCCTAGGTCTGATAATGATTTAAACAAGATTAAAATATGAAAATGCAAAGGTAAGCATGGATCCTTCTTAGTCACTCTAAAATGAAGCTTTTGGGAGCAAAACCACTTCTCTTCATATGCTTGACTTCATAAGACGGAGTTTAGGGGTTAGGGGGTATAGATACATGATTTGTCTAGTTTGAATATGTCTAGACCTTGTTTATCAACTTAATTGGCTTACTATATGACATAAGAAAACTATTTGCTTTGGTTTTTCTTTTTTCTGACTTTTTTTCAATTTTGATGCCCATTTGAATCTTGTCAAATCCTAGGTTTGACCAAGATAATTTAAACAAGCTTAAAACATGAATATGAAAAGAGGAGCATGTATCCTTCTTAGTCACTCTAAAATGTAGTTTTTGGGAGTTTTTTGAAATTTCCATGTTTAAAACCCAAAACCACTTCTCTTCACATGCTTGACTTCATAAGACAGAGTTAATTAATTTAGGGGTTAATTAGGGGGTATAGATACATGATTTGTGTGGTTTGAATATGTATGGACCTTATTTATCAACAACTTTAATGCTTACTATATGACATAAGAAAACTATTTGCTTGGTTTTTCTTTTTTCAATTTTTTTTTCAATTTTGATGCCCATTTGAATCTTGTCAAATCCTAGGTTTGACCAAGATAATTTAAACAAGTTTAAAACATGAATATGAAAAGGGAAGCATGGATCCTTCTTAGTCACTCTAAAATGAAGCTTTTGGGAGGTTTTTGAAATTTCCATGTTTGAAATCCAAAACCACTTCTCTTCACATGCTTGACTTCATAAGACAGAGTTTAGGGGTTAGGGGTATAGATACATGATTTGTCTGGTTTAATATGTCTAGACCTTGTTTATCAACTTTAATGCTTACTATATGACATAAGAAGACTATGTGATTTGGTTTTTCATTTTTCTGTTTTTATTTTTCTGCCCATTTGAATCTTGGTCAAATCCTAGGTTTGACCAAGATATAGACAAGTTTAACACGTAAATGAGTTAACTTGGATTTCCTACCCTTGAATCCATAGGAAACTTTGTTCTAATGCACTATAATAATCAACCGAGTTTTTACACCAACAGGTCTGTCACTTACGTGTGGTGCCCATGCGTGAGGTCCCACACTTCAGTGAGCACAAGTCACGTGCAATAGGTACGCAAACTCCCAGCCATTTTCTTTGTCAAGAGAAGACGCATCAGGATGCGTATTGGAAGTCTGTGGGTCCTTCTGGATCCTTCGGTCGTCCCTCTCACAAAAAAAAACAAATCTCTCTCATTCTCGGCCTCGCTCGACTCGCTCGCTCGCTCGCTCGCACCTCCTGCTCACTGACAAACCCTGCACAAAAGTCAACATCATCACCCGAAAAAGGGGAGACACCATAATTCTCTCCCTTCTTCTCTCCTTCCGAGTGATCCCTCTTCCTCCGAGTTTCACTCGACGGGCAAACACACATGTGCTGCCTAGTAATAATAAAAAGGTAGAAAAATCGACCTACGAATATATAATTAAATAGGTTAAACTAGGGTTTTACCCAGTACTACAGATCAAGGTTCAAAAAATCCAACTACGGGGTTCGAACAACACGATTCTAATCCAAGAATTTTTTCGACCTAGGTCACCCAAATGGCCTCAAACTATAGGGTTAGCATCTAGTGCAGTATGTGTGAAAATGTATGCACTATGTGTGCTATAACTTGTATGTCTTTCATATTTGAACCAAATTTGAATAAGTTTGAAATATTTGAAAAGGGGCTTTTGGCTTAAACGTTTGAAACCAAAAACCACTTCTCTTCATGCATGCTTGACTTCATAAGACAGAGTTTAGCTAGGGTTAGGGGATAGATGCATGATTTTCCTGGTTTGAATATGTCTAGACCTACTTTATCAACTTAATTGAATGCTTACTATATGACATAATAATACTATGTGCATTGTTTTTTATTTTTTTGATTTTTTTAAAATTGTATGCCCATTTGAATCTTGGTCAAATCCTAGGTTTGAACATGGTTTAAACAAGTTTAAATCATGAATATGAAAAATTAAGCATCTATATATCCTTCTTAGTCACTCCAAAATGTAGCTCTTGGGAGGTTTTTTCGAAATTTCCATGTTTGAAACCAAAACCACTTCTCTTCATGCATGCTTGACTTCATAAGACAGAGTTTAGCTAGGGCGTTAGGGGGTAGATACATGATTTTCCTGGTTTGAATATGTCTAGACCTGGTTTATCAACTTAATTAATTGATTGTTTACTATATGACATAAGAAGACTATGTGCCTTGGTTTTAAATTTTTCTGTTTTTTTTGAATTTTACGCCCATATATTTGAATCTTGGACAAATCCTAGGTTTGACCAAGATTTAAACAAGTTTAAACATAAAAATAAAAAGGGAAGCATGTATCCTTCTTAGTCACTCTAAAATGAAGCTTTTTGGATGTTCTTGAAATTTCCATTTTTGAAACCAAAAACGACTTCTCTCTTCATGCTAGACTTCATAAGATCGACAGGGGGCAGATACATGATTTGTCTGGTTTGGATATGTCCAAACCTTGCTTGTTTATCAACTTGAATGCTTACTATATGACATAAGAATGCTTACCATATGTTTGAATTTTAAAAGCATATAGTCTTCTTATGTCATATAGTAAGCATTCAAAAGTTTTTCTTTGAGAGAGTAGCATGCATTCAAAAGTTGATAAATAAGATTTGTACATATTCAAACCAGACAAATCATGTATCTACCCATATGCATATATATATAACCCTATACTTTTGTCTTATGAAGACGTCAAGGATGAAGAGAAGTGGATTTGGGTTTCAAACATGGAAATTTCAAAAACCTCCCAAAACATGTATATATCTACCCCTAAACCCTAATCTTTGTCTTATGAAGCCAAGCATATGAAGAGAAGTGATTTTGGGTTTCAAACATGGAAACTTCAAAAACCTCCCAAAAGCTTCATTTTAGAGAGACTAAGAATGATCCATATGCTTACCTTTTCATTGCCATGTTTTAAACTTGTTTTAACCTTGGTCAAACCTAGGATTTGACCAAGATTCAAATGGGAGTAAAAATTCAGAAAAATTCAAAAAAAATGAAAAACCAAAGCACATATATATATAGCCTTGATCTTATGTCATATAGTAAGCATTCAAGTTGATAAACAAGGTCGATCTCTAGACATATTCAAAGCAGAAATATCATGTATATATCATATATATCTACCCCTAACCCTAGCTAAACTCTGTCTTATGAAGTCAAACATATGAAGAGAACTGGGGTTTTGGGTTTCAAACATAAAATTTTCAAGTACCTTCATTTTAGAGTGAGTAAGGAAGGATTCATGCTTACCGTTTCATTTTCATGTTTTAAACTTGTTTAAACCTAGGATTTGACCAAGATTTAAATAGGCATAAAAAATCGAAAGAAATCAAAAATTGAAAAACCAAAGCACATATATATAGCCTTCTTATATCATATAGTAAAAAATTCAAGTTGATAAACAAGGTCTAGACATATTCAAACAAGAAAAATCATGTATCTACACACCTAACCATAAACTCTGTCTTAAGTGGTTTTGGGTTTCAAACATGGAAATTTCACAAACCTCCCAAAAGCTTCATTTTACAGTGACTATATAAGGAGGATCCATGCTTACCTTTTGGCTTAAACGTTTGAAACCAAAAACCACTTCTCTTCATGCATGCTTGACTTCATAATATAAGACAGAGTTTAGCTATAGGGTACGTTAGGGGGTGTAGATACATGATTTCCTGGTTTGAATATGTCTAGACCTTGTTTATCAACTTGATTGTTGACTACTGAATTTTATGATTTGAATCTTGGTCAAATCCTAGGTTTGACCAAGATTTAAACAAGTTTAAAACATGAAAATGAAAAGGGAAGCATGTATCCTTCTTAGTCACTCTAAAATGAAGCTTTTGGGATGTTCTTGAAATTTCCATGTTTGAAACCCAAAACGACTTCTCTTCATGCTAGACTTCATAAGATCAACATGGGGTAGATACATGATTTGTCTGGTTTGGATATACCTAGACCTCGTTTAACTTGAATGCATGCATACGATATGACATAAAAAGACTACATGCTTTTGTTTTTCATTATTCTGATTTTTTTGAATTTTGTGCCCACCCATCTGTATCTTGGTCAAATCCTAGGCTTGATAATGATTTAACAAGATTAAAATATGAAAATGCAAAGGTAAGCATGGATCCTTCTTATTAGTCACTCTAAAATGAAGCTTTTGGGAGCAAAACCACTTCTCTTCATATGCTTGACTTCATAAGACGGAGTTTAGGGGTTAGGGGGTATAGATGCATGCATGATTTGTCTAGTTTGAATATGTCTAGACCTTGTTTATCAACTTAATTGGCTTACTATATGACATAAGAAAACTATTTGCTTTGGTTTTTCTTTTTCTGATTTTTTTCAATTTTGATGCCCATTTGAATCTTGTCAAATCCTAGGTTTGACTGAGATAATTTAAACAAGCTTAAAACTGAATATGAAAAGGGAAGCATGTATCCTTCTTTGTCACTCTAAAATGAAGTTTTTGGGAGGTTTTTCAAATTTCCATGTTTGAAACGACCCAAAACCACTTCTCTTCATATGCTTGACTTCATAAGACAGAGTTCAGGGGTTAGGGGGTATAGATACATGATTTGTCTAGTTTGAATATGTCTAGACCTTGTTTATCAACTTAATTAATTGGCTTACTATATGACATAAGAAAACTATTTGCTTTGGTTTTTCTTTTTCCTGATTTTTTCGATGCCCATTTGAATCTTTGTCAAATCCTAGGTTTGACTGAGATAATTTAAACAAGCTTAAAACATGAATATGAAAAGGGAAGCATGCATCCTTCTTAGTCACTCTAAAATGTAGTTTTTGGGAGGTTTTTGAAATTTCCATGTTTGAAACCCAAAACCACATCTCTTCATGCTTGACTTAATTTATAAGACATAGTTTAGGGGTTAGGGGTAGATACATGATTTGTATGGTTTGATATTTCTAGTCCTTGTTTATCAACTTTAATGCTTACTATATGACATAAGATGACTATGTGATTTGGTTTTTCATTTTTCTGTTTTTTATTTTATTTTTCTGCCCATTTGAATCTTGGTCAAATCCTAGGTTTGACCAAGATTTAGACAAGTTTAACACGTGAAAACGAATAAGTAAGCCTGGATCCTTCTTAGTCACTCAAAAATGTACCAATCGATAGATGTGTTAACTTTGCTTCATGGAAATAATAATGTCATGTAAATGAGTTAACTTGGATTTCCTACCCTTGAATCCATAGGAAACTTTGTTCTAATGCACTATTATAATCAACCGAGTTTTTACACCAACAGGTCCGTCACTTACGTGTGGTGCCCACGCTTGAGGTCCCACACTTCAGTGAGCACAAGTCACGTGCAATAGGTACGCAAACTCCCAGCCATCTTCTTTGTCAAGAGAAGACGCATCAGGATGCGTTTGGAAGTGTGGGTCCTTCGGTTCCTTCGGTTGTCCCTCTCACAAAAAAAAAATCTCTCTCATTCTCGGCCTCGCTCGACTCTCGCTCGCTCGCTCGCTCGCACCTCCTGCTCACTGACAAACCCTGCACAAAAGTCAACATCATCACCCGAAAAAGGGGAGACACCATAATTCTCTCCCTTCTTCTCTCCTTCCGAGTGATCCCTCTTCCTCCGAGTTTCACTCGACGGGCAAACACACATGTGCTGCATAGTAATAATAAAAAGGTAGTACTCGTAGAAAAATCGATATACGAATCTGTAATTAAATAGGTTAAACTAGGGTTTTGCCCAGTTCTACAGATCAAGGGTTCAAAAAAATCCAACTACGGGGTTCGAACAACACGATTCTAATCCAAGAATTTTTTCGACCTAGGTCACCCAAATGGCCTCAAACTATAGGGTTAGCATCTAGTGCAGTATGTGTGAAAATGTATGCACTATGTGTGCTATAACTTGTATGTCTTTCAAATTTGAACCAAATTTGAATAAGTTTGAAATATTTGAAAATGGGCTTTTGGCTTAAACGTTGGAAACCAAAACCACTTCTCTTCGTGCATGCTTGACTTCATAAGACAGAGTTTAGCTAGGGTTAGGGGGTAGATGCATGATTTTCCTGGTTTGATTATGTCTAGACCTTGTTTATCAACTTAATTGAATGCTTACTATATGACATAAGAATACTATATGTGCCTTGTTTTTTTATTTTTTTATTTTTTTAAAATTTTATGCCCATTTGAATCTTGGTCAAATCCTAGGTTTGAACATGGTTTAAACAAGTTTAAATCATGAATATGAAAAATTAAGCATCTATATATCCTTCTTAGTCACTCCAAAATGTAGCTCGGTCTTGGGAGGGTTTTCGAAATTTCCATGTTTGAAACCAAAAACCACTTCTCTTCATGCATGCTTGACTTCATAAGACGGAGTTTAGGGTTAGGGGTAGATATATACATTATTTTCTGGTTTGAATATGTCTAGACCTTGTTTATCAACTTGAATGCTTAATTACTATATATATATGACATAAGAATGTTATGTCCTTTGGTTTTTCATTCTTTTGATTTTTTATGAATTTCTATGCCCATTTGAATCTTTTGGTCAAATCCTAGAGGTTTGACCAAGATTTACACAAGTTTAAAACATGAAAATGAAAAGGGAAGCTTGTATATCCTTCTTAGTCACTCTAAAATGAAGTTTTTTGGAGGTTTTTGAAATTTCCATGTTTGAAACCCAAAACCACTTCTCTTCATGCTAGACTGCTTCATAAGACAATTTAATTAGGGGTTAGGGGGTAGATACACATGATTTGTCTGGTTTGAATAAGTCCAAACACCTTGCTTGTGTATCAACTTGAATGCTTACTATATGACATAAGAATGCTTACCATATATGTTTGAATTTTAAAAGCATATAGTCTTCTTATGTCATATATATAGTAAGCATTCAAAAGTTTTTCTTTGAGAGAGTAGCATGCATTCAAAAGTTGATAAATAAGATTTGGACATATTCAAACCAGACAAATCATGTATCTACACCCCCTAACCCTAAACTCTGTCTTATGAAGTCAAGCATGAAGAGAAGTGCTTTTAGGTTTCAAACATGGAAATTTCACAAACCTCCCAAAAGCTTCATTTTACAGTGACTAATTAAGGAGGATCCATGCTTACCTTTTGGCTTAAACGTTTGAAACCAAAAACCACTTCTCTTCATGCATGCTTGACTTCATAAGACAGAGTTTAGCTAGGGCGTTAGGGGGTAGATACATGATTTTCCTGGTTTGAATATGTCTAGAACTGGTTTATCAACTTAATTAATTGATTGTTTACTATATGACATAAGAAGACTATGTGCCTTGGTTTTAAATTTTTCTGTTTTTTTTTGAATTTTATGCCCATATATTTGAATCTTGGTCAAATCCTAGGTTTGACCAAGATTTAAACAAGTTTAAACATAAAAATGAAAAGGGAAGCATGTATCCTTCTTAGTCACTCTAAAATGAAGCTTTTGGGATGTTCTTGAAATTTCCATTTTTGAAACCAAAAACGACTTCTCTCTTCATGCTAGACTTCATAAGATCGACAGGGGGTATAGATACATGATTTGTCTGGTTTGGATATACCTAGACCTCGTTTATCAACTTGAATTCATACGATATGACATATGAAGACTATGTGCTTTAATTTGTTTTCATTTTTCTGATTTTTTTGAATTTTGTGCCCACCCATTTGTATATTGGTCAAATGCTAGGCTTGATAATGATTTAAACAAGTTTAAAATATGAATATGCAAAGTTAAGCATGGATCCTTCTTAGAAACTCTAAAATGAAGTTTTTCGGAGGTTTTTGAAATTTCCATGTTTGCAACCCAAAACAACTTCCTCTTCACATGCTTGACTTCATAAGACAGAGTTTAGGGGTTAGGGGGTATATATAGATACATGATTTGTCTAGTTTGAATATGTCTAGACCTTGTTTATCAACTTTTAATGCTTACTATAAGACATAAGAAAACTATTTCCTTTGTTTTTTCTTTTTTTTTGATTTTTTTCAATATTGATGCCCATTTGAATCTTGTCAAATCCTAGGTTTGACCAAGATAATTTAAACAAGCTTAGAACATGAATATGAAAAGGGAAGCGTGTATCCTTCTTAATTAGTCACACTAAAATGAAGTTTTTGGGAGGTTTTTGATATTTCCATGTTTGAAACCCAAAACCACATCTCTTCATGCTTGACTTAATTTATAAGACATAGTTTAGGGGTTAAGGGGTAGATACATGATTTGTATGGTTTGATATTTATAGACCTTGTTTATTATCAACTTTAATGCTTACTATATGACATAAGGATGACTATGTGATTTGGTTTTTCATTTTTCTGTTTTTTATTTTATTTTTCTGCCCATTTGAATCTTGGTCAAATCCTAGGTTTGACCAAGATTTAGACAAGTTTAACACGTGAAAACGAATAAGTAAGCATGTATCCTTCTTAGTCACTAAAAAATGTACCAATCGATAGATGTGTTAACTTTGCTTCATGGAAATAATAATGTCATGTAAATGAGTTAACTTGGATTTCCTACCCTTGAATCCATAGGAAACTTTGTTCTAATGCAGTATATATAATAATCAATCGATTTTTTTGCACCAACATGTCTGTCACTTACGTGTGGTGCCCACGCGTGAGGTCCCACACTTCAGTGAGCACAAGTCACGTGCAATAGGTACGCAAACTCCCAGCCATCTTCTTTGTCAAGAGAAGACGCATCAGGATGCGTATTGGAAGTCTGTGGGTCCTTCTGGATCCTTCTTAGTCACTCTAAAATGAAGCTTTTGGGAGGTTCTTGAAATTTCCATGTTTGAAACCCAAAACCACTTCTCTTCATGATTTACTTCATAAAACATAGTTTAATTAGAGTTTTAGGGGTAGATATATACATGATTTTTCTGGTTTGAATATATATGTCTCTAGACCTTTGTTTATCAACTTGAATGCTTAATATACATATGACATAAGAAAACTATTTGCTTTGGTTTTCTTTTTTCTGAATTTTTTTCAATTTTGATGCCCATTTGAATCTTGTCAAATCCTAGGTTTGACCAAGATAATTTAAACAAGCTTAAAACATGAATATGAAAAGAGGAGCATGTATCCTTCTTAGTCACTCTAAAATGTAGTTTTTGGGAGTTTTTTGAAATTTCCATGTTTGAAACCCAAAACCACTTCTCTTCACATGCTTGACTTCATAAGACAGAGTTAATTAATTTAGGGGTTAATTAGGGGGTATAGATACATGATTTGTGTGGTTTGAATATGTATGGACCTTATTTATCAACAACTTTAATGCTTACTATATGACATAAGAAAACTATTTGCTTTGGTTTTTCTTTTTCAATTTTTTTTCAATTTTGATGCCCATTTGAATCTTGTCAAATCCTAGGTTTGACCAAGATAATTTAAACAAGTTTAAAACATGAATATGAAAAGGGAAGCATGGATCCTTCTTAGTCACTCTAAAATGAAGCTTTTGGGAGGTTTTTGAAATTTCCATGTTTGAAATCCAAAACCACTTCTCTTCACATGCTTGACTTCATAAGACAGAGTTTAGGGGTTAGGGGTATAGATACATGATTTGTCTGGTTTAATATGTCTAGACCTTGTTTATCAACTTTAATGCTTACTATATGACATAAGAAGACTATGTGATTTGGTTTTTCATTTTTCTGTTTTTATTTTTCTGCCCATTTGAATCTTGGTCAAATCCTAGGTTTGACCAAGATATAGACAAGTTTAACACGTAAATGAGTTAACTTGGATTTCCTACCCTTGAATCCATAGGAAACTTTGTTCTAATGCACTATAATAATCAACCGAGTTTTTACACCAACAGGTCTGTCACTTACGTGTGGTGCCCATGCGTGAGGTCCCACACTTCAGTGAGCACAAGTCACGTGCAATAGGTACGCAAACTCCCAGCCATTTTCTTTGTCAAGAGAAGACGCATCAGGATGCGTATTGGAAGTCTGTGGGTCCTTCTGGATCCTTCGGTCGTCCCTCTCACAAAAAAATCTCTCTCATTCTCGGCCTCGCTCGACTCGCTCGCTCGTTCGCACCTCCTGCTCACTGACAAACCCTGCACAAAAGTCAACATCATCACCCGAAAAAGGGGAGACACCATAATTCTCTCCCTTCTTCTCTCCTTCCGAGTGATCCCTCTTCCTCCGAGTTTCACTCGACGGGCAAACACACATGTGCTGCATAGTAATAATAAAAAGGTAAAAAAATCGACCTACGAATATATAATTAAATAGGTTAAACTAGGGTTTTACCCAGTACTACAGATCAAGGTTCAAAAAATCCAACTACGGGGTTCGAACAACACGATTCTAATCCAAGAATTTTTTCGACCTAGGTCACCCAAATGGCCTCAAACTATAGGGTTAGCATCTAGTGCAGTATGTGTGAAAATGTATGCACTATGTGTGCTATAACTTGTATGTCTTTCATATTTGAACCAAATTTGAATAAGTTTGAAATATTTGAAAAGGGGCTTTTGGCTTAAACGTTTGAAACCAAAAACCACTTCTCTTCATGCATGCTTGACTTCATAAGACAGAGTTTAGCTAGGGTTAGGGGATAGATGCATGATTTTCCTGGTTTGAATATGTCATATAGTAAGCATTCAAAAGTTTTTCTTTGAGAGAGTAGCATGCATTCAAAAGTTGATAAATAAGATTTGTACATATTCAAACCAGACAAATCATGTATCTACCCATATGCATATATATATAACCCTATACTTTTGTCTTATGAAGACGTCAAGGATGAAGAGAAGTGGATTTGGGTTTCAAACATGGAAATTTCAAAAACCTCCCAAAACATGTATATATCTACCCCTAAACCCTAATCTTTGTCTTATGAAGCCAAGCATATGAAGAGAAGTGATTTTGGGTTTCAAACATGGAAACTTCAAAAACCTCCCAAAAGCTTCATTTTAGAGAGACTAAGAATGATCCATATGCTTACCTTTTCATTGCCATGTTTTAAACTTGTTTTAACCTTGGTCAAACCTAGGATTTGACCAAGATTCAAATGGGAGTAAAAATTCAGAAAAATTCAAAAAAAATGAAAAACCAAAGCACATATATATATATAGCCTTGATCTTATGTCATATAGTAAGCATTCAAGTTGATAAACAAGGTCGATCTCTAGACATATTCAAAGCAGAAATATCATGTATCATATCTACCCCTAACCCTAGCTAAACTCTGTCTTATGAAGTCAAACATATGAAGAGAACTGGGGTTTTGGGTTTCAAACATAAAATTTTCAAGTACCTTCATTTTAGAGTGAGTAAGGAAGGATTCATGCTTACCGTTTCATTTTCATGTTTTAAACTTGTTTAAACCTAGGATTTGACCAAGATTTAAATAGGCATAAAAAATCGAAAGAAATCAAAAATTGAAAAACCAAAGCACATATATATAGCCTTCTTATATCATATAGTAAAAAATTCAAGTTGATAAACAAGGTCTAGACATATTCAAACAAGAAAAATCATGTATCTACACACCTAACCATAAACTCTGTCTTAAGTGGTTTTGGGTTTCAAACATGGAAATTTCACAAACCTCCCAAAAGCTTCATTTTACAGTGACTATATAAGGAGGATCCATGCTTACCTTTTGGCTTAAACGTTTGAAACCAAAAACCACTTCTCTTCATGCATGCTTGACTTCATAATATAAGACAGAGTTTAGCTAGGGTACGTTAGGGGGTGTAGATACATGATTTCCTGGTTTGAATATGTCTAGACCTTGTTTATCAACTTAATTGATTGCTTACTATATGACATAAGACGACTACGTGCCTTGGTTTTCATTTTTGGTTTTTTTTTGAATTTTATGCTCATATATTTGAATCTTGGTCAAATCCTAGGTTTGACCAAGATTTAAACAAGTTTAAAACATGAAAATGAAAAGGGAAGCATGTATCCTTCTTAGTCACTCTAAAATGAAGCTTTTGGGATGTTCTTGAAATTTCCATTTTTGAAACCAAAAACGACTTCTCTCTTCATGCTAGACTTCATAAGATCGACAGGGGGTATAGATACATGATTTGTCTGGTTTGGATATACCTAGACCTCATTTATCAACTTGAATTCATACGATATGACATATGAAGACTATGTGCTTTAATTTGTTTTCATTTTTCTGATTTTTTTGAATTTTGTGCCCACCCATTTGTATATTGGTCAAATGCTAGGCTTGATAATGATTTAAACAAGTTTAAAATATGAATATGCAAAGTTAAGCATGGATCCTTCTTAGAAACTCTAAAATGAAGTTTTTCGGAGGTTTTTGAAATTTCCATGTTTGCAACCCAAAACAACTTCCTCTTCACATGCTTGACTTCATAAGACAGAGTTTAGGGGTTAGGGGGTATATATAGATACATGATTTGTCTAGTTTGAATATGTCTAGACCTTGTTTATCAACTTTAATGCTTACTATAAGACATAAGAAAACTATTTCCTTTGTTTTTTTTTTTTGATTTTTTTCAATATTGATGCCCATTTGAATCTTGTCAAATCCTAGGTTTGACCAAGATAATTTAAACAAGCTTAGAACATGAATATGAAAAGGGAAGCGTGTATCCTTCTTAGTCACACTAAAATGAAGTTTTTGGGAGGTTTTTGATATTTCCATGTTTGAAACCCAAAACCACATCTCTTCATGCTTGACTTAATTTATAAGACATAGTTTAGGGGTTAAGGGGTAGATACATGATTTGTATGGTTTGATATTTCTAGACCTTGTTTATTATCAACTTTAATGCTTACTATATGACATAAGATGACTATGTGATTTGGTTTTTCATTTTTCTGTTTTTTATTTTATTTTTCTGCCCATTTGAATCTTGGTCAAATCCTAGGTTTGACCAAGATTTAGACAAGTTTAACACGTGAAAACGAATAAGTAAGCATGGATCCTTCTTAGTCACTCAAAAATGTACCAATCGATAGATGTGTTAACTTTGCTTCATGGAAATAATAATGTCACGTAAATGAGTTAACTTGGATTTCCTACCCTTGAATCCATAGGAAACTTTGTTCTAATGCAGTATAATAATCAATCGAGTATTTACACCAACATGTCTGTCACTTACGTGTGGTGCCCACGCGTGAGGTCCCACACTTCAGTGAGCACAAGTCACGTGCAATAGGTACGCAAACTCCCAGCCATCTTCTTTGTCAAGAGAAGACGCATAAGGATGCGTATTGGAAGTCTGTGGGTCCTTCTGGATCCTTCTTAGTCACTCTAAAATGAAGCTTTTGGGAGGTTCTTGAAATTTCCATGTTTGAAACCCAAAACCACTTCTCTTCATGATTTACTTCATAAAACATAGTTTAATTAGAGTTTTAGGGGTAGATATATACATGATTTTTCTGGTTTGAATATATATGTCTCTAGACCTTTGTTTATCAACTTGAATGCTTAATACACATATGACATAAGAATGCTATGTGCTTTGGTATTTCATTCTTTTGATTTTTTTTCTGAATTTTTAGGGCCATTTGAATCTTGGTCAAATCCTTGGTTTGACCAAGATTTAAACAAGTTTAAAACATAAAAATGAAAAGGGAAGTCTGTATCCTTCTTAGTCACTCTAAAATGAAGCTTTTGGGAGGTTTTTAAAATTTCAATGTTTGAAACCCAAAACCACTTCTCTTCACATGCTTGACTTCATAAGACAGAGTTAATTAATTCAGGGGTTAATTACGGGGTATAGATACATGATTTGTGTGGTTTGAATATGTATGGACCTTATTTATCAACAACTTTAATGCTTACTATATGACATAAGAAAACTATTTGCTTTGGTTTTTCTTTTTTCAATTTTTTTTCAATTTTGATGCCCATTTGAATCTTGTCAAATCCTAGGTTTGACCAAGATAATTTAAACAAGTTTAAAACATGAAAATGAAAAGGGAAGCATGGATCCTTCTTAGTCACTCTAAAATGAAGCTTTTGGGAGGTTTTTGAAATTTCCATGTTTGAAACCCAAAACCACTTCTCTTCACATGCTTGACTTCATAAGACAGAGTTTAGGGGTTAGGGGTATAGATACATGATTTGTCTGGTTTAATATGTCTAGACCTTGTTTATCAACTTTAATGCTTACTATATGACATAAGAAGACTATGTGATTTGGTTTTTCATTTTTCTGTTTTTATTTTTCTGCCCATTTGAATCTTGGTCAAATCCTAGGTTTGACCAAGATATAGACAAGTTTAACACGTAAATGAGTTAACTTGGATTTCCTACCCTTGAATCCATAGAAAACTTTGTTCTAATGCACTATTATAATCAACCGAGTTTTTACACCAACAGGTCTGTCACTTACGTGTGGTGCCCACGCTTGAGGTCCCACACTTCAGTGAGCACAAGTCACGTGCAATAGGTACGCAAACTCCCAGCCATTTTCTTTGTCAAGAGAAGACGCATCAGGATGCGTATTGGAAGTGTGGGTCCTTCTGGATCCTTCGGCCGTCCCTCTCACAAAAAAAAAACAAATCTCTCATTCTCGGCCTCGCTCTGCTCGCTCGCTCGCTCGCTCGCTCGCACCTCCTGCTCACTGACAAACCCTGCACAAAAGTCAACATCATCACCCGAAAAAGGGGAGACACCATAATTCTCTCCCTTCTTCTCTCCTTCCGAGTGATCCCTCTTCCTCCGAGTTTCACTCGACGGGCAAACACACATGTGCTGCATAGTAATAATAAAAAGGTAGTACTCGTAGAAAAATCGATATACGAATCTGTAATTAAATAGGTTAAACTAGGGTTTTGCCCAGTTCTACAGATCAAGGGTTAAAAAATATCCAACTACGGGGTTCGAACAACACGATTCTAATCCAAGAATTTTTTCGACCTAGGTCACTCAAATGGCCTCAAACTATAGGGTTAGCATCTAGTGCAGTATGTGTGAAAATGTATGCACTATGTGTGCTATAACTTGTATGTCTTTCATATTTGAACCAAATTTGAATAAGTTTGAAATATTTGAAAAGGGGCTTTTGGCTTAAACGTTTGAAACCAAAAACCACTTCTCTTCATGCATGCTTGACTTCATAAGACAGAGTTTAGCTAGGGTTAGGGGATAGATGCATGATTTTCCTGGTTTGAATATGTCTAGACCTTGTTTATCAACTTAATTGAATGCTTACTATATATATGACATAAGAATACTATGTGCCTTGTTTTTTATTTTTTGATTTTTTTAAAATTTTATGCCCATTTTAATCTTGGTCAAATCCTAGGTTTGAACATGGTTTAAACAAGTTTAAATCATGAATATGAAAAATTAAGCATCTATATATCCTTCTTACTCACTCCAAAATGTAGCTCTTGGGAGGGTTTTTCGAAATTTCCATGTTTGAAACCAAAACCACTTCTCTTCATGCATGCTTGACTTCATAAGATAGAGTTTAGGGTTAGGGGTAGATATATACATGATTTTCTGGTTTGAATATGTCTAGACCTTGTTTATCAACTTGAATGCTTACTATATATATATGACATAATAATGTTATGTCCTTTGGTTTTTCATTCTTTTGTTTTTTTATGAATTTCCATGCCCATTTGAATCTTTTGGTCAAATCCTAGAGGTTTGACCAAGATTTAAACAAGTTTAAAACATGAAAATGAAAAGGGAAGCTTGTATATCCTTCTTAGTCACTCTAAAATGAAGTTTTTGGGAGGTTTTTGAAATTTCCATGTTTGAAACCCAAAACCACTTCTCTTCATGCTAGACTTCATAAGACAATTTAATTAGGGGTTAGGGGTAGATACATGATTTGTCTGGTTTGAATATGTCCAAACCTTGCTTGTTTATCAACTTGAATGCTTACTATATGACATAAGAATGCTTACCATATGTTTGAATTTTAAAAGCATATAGTCTTCTTATGTCATATAGTAAGCATTCAAAAGGTTTTCTTTGAGAGAGTAGCATGCATTCAGAAGTTGATAAATAAGATTTGGACATATTCAAACCAGACAAATCATGTATCTACACCCCCTAACCCTAAACTCTGTCTTATGAAGTCAAGCATGAAGAGAAGTGCTTTTGGGTTTCAAACATGGAAATTTCACAAACCTCCCAAAAGCTTCATTTTACAGTGACTAAGAAGGATCCAGGCTTACCTTTTCATTTTCATGTTTTAAACTTGTTTAACTCTTGGTCAAACCTAGGATTTGACCAAGATTTAAATGGGCATAAAAAATCAGAAAAAACAGAAAAAAATGAAAAACCAAATAACATAGCCTTCTTATGTCATATAGTAAGCATTCAAGTTGATAAACAAGGTCTAGACATTTTCAAACCAGAAAAAGCATGTATCTACCCCTAACCCTAAACTGTCTTGAAGTCAAGCATGAAGAGAAGTGGTTTTGGGTTTCAAACATGGAAATTTCAAAAACCTCGCGAAAGCTTCATTTTAGAGTGACTAAGAAGGATCCATGCTTACCTATTCATTTTCATGTTTTGAACTTGTTTAAACCTTGATAAAACCCAGGATTTTACCTATTTAATCATAGATTCATAGGTCGATTTTTTACTTTTTTATTTTTACTATGCAGCACATGTGTGTTTGCCCGTCCAGTGAAACTCGGAGGAAGAGGGATCACACGGAAGGAGAAGAAGGGATAGCAGTCACGGGGCCCCTCTTATTATTTATGGTGTATATCTTTTTTCTGGTGATGTTGACTGTTGTGCAGCGTTTGTCAGTGCGCAGGAGGTGCGAGGCTGCGAGCGAGCGAGTCGAGCGAGGCCGAGAATGAGAGAGATGTTTTTTTCTTTTTCTTTTCCGTGAGAGGGACAACAGAAGGATCCAGAGACGACTTCCACTACGCATCCTGGTGCGCGTCTTCTCTTGACAAAGAAGATGGATGGGAGTTTGCGTACCTACTAATCTACTATAGTACTACTACTACACAAGAACCATATACATGTCAAACTTTTCAATCATGACCCACATGCATTTTATGTATATATTCAGAACTTTTAATGCATGCATGAAAACTCAGCAAAATATGTGCATTTTGGGTTGTCGCACATAAATGTGCTTTTACTTGTCTGCCACCAATCCAATTTTCATGTTAGGGGGAAACACGACACACGATGGACATTTCCAATGTTTCACGAATTAATTATCTCAATTTGCATCCATATATATATGCGCCTGGTTACTGAAAGATCGAACCAAAGGTGAACTTGAAACGTTTTAATTTTCATGTTTTAAACTTGTTTAAATCTTGGTCAACCCTTGGATTTGACCAAGATTCATAAAAAATTCAAAAACATAGTCTTCTTATGTCATACAGTCAACATTCAACTTGATAAAACAAGATCTAAACATATTAAAAGAAGAATCATGTATCTACCCCCTAACCCTAAACTCTGTCTTTTGAAGTCAAACATGAAGATACGTGGTTTTGGGTTTACAAAATGGAAATTTCAAAAACCTCCGAAAAGCTTAATTTTGGAGTGACTAAGAAGGATACATGCTTACTTTTTCATTTTCATGTTTTAAACTTGTTTAAAGCTTGGTCAAACCTAGCTAGCTTGGATTTGACCAAGACTCAAGTGCGCATAAAAAATTCGAAAAAACCCCCAAAAATGAAAAACCATAACACATAGTCTTCTTGCGTCACATATATTGTAAGCATTCAAGTGTTGATAAACAATATCTAGACATATCAAACAAGAAAAATCATGTATCTATACCCCTAACCCTAAATTTGTCTTATGAAGTCAAGCATGAAGAGAAGTGGTTTGGGTTTTCAAACATGGAAATTTCGAAAACCGCCCAAAAGCTTCATTTCGGACTGACTAAGAAGGATCCATGCTTACCTTTTCATTTTCATGTTTTAAACTTGTTTAAATTCTTGTTCAAACCTAGGATTTGGCCAAGATTCAAATGGGCATAAAAACAATCGAAAAAATCAAAAATGAAAAACCAAAGCACATAGTCTTCTTATGTCACATAGTAAGCCATTCAACTTGATAACAAGGTCTAGACCTATTCAAACCAGAAAAATCATGTATCTACCCCTAACCCTAAACTCATTTGTCTGATGAAGTCAAGCATGAAGAGAAGTGGTTTTGGGTTTCAAACATAGACATTTCAAAAGCCTCCCAAAAGCTTCATTTTGGAGTGATTGAGAAGGATCCATGCTTAATTTTTCATTTTAATGTTTTAAACTTGTTTAAATCTTGGTTAAACCTATGATTTGACCAAAATTTGATTTGGCATGAAAATTCAAAACAAATCAAATAAATAAAAAACCAATGCACATAGTACATCTTCTTATGTCATATACTAAGCATTCAAGTTGATAAGCCAGGTCTAGACATATTCAAACTAGAAAAATCATGTATCTACCCCTAACCCTAAACTCGATTTGTCTTATGAAGTCAATCATGAAGAGGTGTTTTGGGTTTCAGACATGGAAATTTCAAAAACCTTCCAAAAGCTTCATTTTGAAGTTACTAATTAAGAAGGATCACTACAAGAAAAGTTTGGCAAATTTTCTTGTAGTGGATCCAGGCTTAATTTTTCATCTTCATGTTTTAAATTTTGGTCAAACCTAGGATTTGTCCAAGATACAAATGGGCATAAAAATTCAGGGTAGCATCATACCCCCCTCCTTCCCGCGTAGAAAAAGTGTTAGGCGAGTAGTAGAATGGCATGACCAACAAGTTTCAAGTAAAATTTTGAATATGACCAAAATATACCAATTGATAGATGTGTGTGACCCAAGATTGAGCCATGGTACATTTTGCCAACAAAGTAGCAATTGAGTTGGCTTTCTACCTTAGTAGGCGTGCATTGGAAGGATGCATTATGCCGGCAAAGTTTTCAAACGTTCAAACTTTTCCGGTTTCTCATACAGTATTTGGCTCCTTGAGAAGCATTGATGTGATCATATAAGGTTATCCAAAACTTCGCCTTTCCCGTATTTGCCCGAGCACTCGACACCCCTCGTCCCATGGCGACTCCTCCAGCCATAGCCCCGTGCACCCAGGCTCCACGACTCAGCCTCGGAGGGGTGTGCGCTAAAAGCTCGCAAATGTCTGTGTGCCATTGGTGTGCGATGAAGCAGGCGGCTCTGTGTCTTGCTGTGGCTAGACTCCTGGCGCCCTTTGATCTAGGAGAGGGAGAGGAGGGAGGGGGTCCCATGAAGCGGCGGTGGCCCAGGTATCGGCGGCAGCCCAGGCAGCAGCGGCAAAGTGGGCTGGTCGGAGCATAGGCATGCGCCGGGGGCGAACCTCGCCGGGTGAGGATGCTTCCATTGTGAAGAAGCACTTGCCATCCAGGGCTTCGGGTTCGCCAACAAACTCAGCGCCTCGGTCCATGGCGTTGCCGTCGTGGGGACGTCGGGGGCGGCGGCGACGTGCTGCAGCCCCAGCCTTTAGTGGGGACCAAAGTGCGACCGACCACATCACGGCGTCGGCAGCATTGGGGATGCCGATGGGCATCCACTGCCACACACAGATTTGGGAGGTTCTGGCCGGGCCGAGTTCCAAACTTCCATCATCGGAGCCGAGGGCTTGGTACTTCAAATTCCGAATCAGGCAATCCTTCGACCCCAATCAGCTTCTGCCTGTGGTCCAAATCCGAGATATCTTGGCGGCAGCTATGCTGGTTAAGCTTAGCCGGACAGCGGCAATCGACGATCTGCAAAACCTAGATGCCTTCCGAGGATTTGCAGCAGCCGTCAATGCACTCGTGGAGGCATCGCATGCTGGTAGCAGCGGCGAATGCGGGTATGTTGTTTTACTCCCTTTGTATGCTTTTGTCATAAAAATCAATTTGCTAATTCTCATTCGATTGAAAATCAGACCCATTCACCATCAACTCTCAAACAGTGGACACTAGTAATATGTAGAACTAGAAATTACACAAGATTTCTGTACTGCTAGTACTATTACTTCGACGCTACATGTTGTTTACACGAGGAAATTGCACAAACTACCGCTTATTGCTGCCTTCTTGCTTAAAACACTTTTTAAAACTGTAATTTTTTTCCGCACAAACCACCAACTATCGTTTTCTGTTGCAGGGAATTTCAAATTTAGGATTGAGCTGTTTAAGAGCAAATCAGATGATCGGGGACCACCAACTACTATAGTTTTAATTGCAAATAGAATAGATTTTGCAAAATTATGAAACGCACATAACGTTTGAATTACTACAATTTTTTTGAAGGTTTGATATTTTCATCATTTTTGTGTGAATCTTACACCAAGTAACACAACTTTCAGACGGAATACAAAATATTTTCAAACTTCCTAGATTTGATAGCTCAAATATTTTTAATTACTAGTTTTTCAGTATTTTAAAAAGTCGAAACACTATATTTTGGCTGAATGTTAGAAAATATATTTCATGATTATCCCATATTAGTTAAGAAGTACATAAACTAGTAGTAGTAATAAAGAACAGAGGGAGTTTATGGAGATACATCCATTAAGGGCATGTTAGTGTGTGTTGGTGTATTACTTATGCCTTCTTTGGTTAATACACTTCTCAAGTGATCCCCGCAAACCCTCTATTCTTGCCTAGAATACAAAAACTCCCCATCAAAGTATTAGTGCATTTTTTGGATGAGTATTCGAGAGGATTGGGTGAACACCAAGGATTTGCATAGGGAATTGGTACAATTGAATCCTTGGCTGTTTGATTTGTAGGATTGTTTCCGATAGGAATTTTTCCTAAGGATTTCTTTGCACAGATTCCATAGAAAATTAAACATCTACTCATACCTCTTTTTAAGAATGCTTTACTTTTCCTATGGTGGAATCAAACAAAGTTTGGATTCTATGAATTCCTATAGGATTGGAGTGGACATGACATTGCAATCCTACATTTCCCTATTCCTACATCTTTCGGTAGGCATTTGCCTAGAATAAATAACCATGTGTATTACGGAGTAGCAGTAAAATATAGGTTTATTTCTCTAAAGCATCTTGCACTGTACTAGTACATGGCTTAAGAGACAATATTTTTACCATTTTTTTGCGAGAAGACAATATTATTACCATAGTTACTAAGTACATTTTATTGGATGATGAAGTGATAGCCCTCATCAATGCATTGTGAATTATTAGGGCATGGGTCACACGTGATTTACGAGTACACCGCACGATCGAGAGCCGCCGTCCCTCTTTGCTTTTTACCGATGCGGCGGAGCTCCTCCCCACACCCACGAATAACTGAAAGCCACAACTGCTGGGGAAAAGTCTTGCGCCGAGAAAATCTACAACCGTGGTTGAGTACATGTGTTTCTTAAGATACGAGTGCTCCAATGCATTTTTTCTTTCCTTTTACTAATTTACCTTGAAAATCCTGCACGTCCACTTATTTGTGGACGGAGGGAGTATCACGCCAAGAGGAAGTAGGACAATACTTTTGCCAGCTGTTGGCTCTTCTATTGTTCTTGCTCTAAAGAAACCCCGATTGTGAAAGGCCAAGGCGTACTTCTTTTGGTCACGCAAAATTCAAAATACTGCCATGGACATTGAATTGACATGACAACACATAGCTTGGGATGTCCAAATTTGCACGTTAGACCAGTGACTTGTTCTTCACCTTTTCAGAGGGAACAGTGACTTTTTATTATGGGTCTATACACTTTCCAAGAAACAGGAGGAGATGCTGTAGAGTGTAGAGGAGCGAAGTCAAGCGCCCCGCCCCCACCTGCCCTATTTCTGTTCACCTCCATCGTCTACCTCCGCCCCCGCCCGCACCAATCGACCACCTTCCATAGCACACGCCAGTGCCGCCGCCATGCAGCTTTAGAATCAATTCCACCGCCCAGTTTGAGAGCCTCCGTTCTTCATCTTCCCCGCCACCTGCCGCCATCGAACCCAAATTAAACTCCAATCAGTTGAACCCAAACCTCATAGACCCACCCCCTGCCCTGCGATGGCGGCATCGAACAAGGAAAATGATGACTCTGAACTGTTTCAGAAGGTCTTTTCCGAAGGTCCCCTTGAAGAACTCGTAACAAGATGCGACGTCATCACCGCCGCGAGCCTCGTCGGTTCGTCCAAACTATTTTTCGACTCTGCAAATGATAGTGCAACTCTATCTTTTTCTCTCCCGTTTGGCCTCCCATGTGTTCTTCATTCTCACCCGACGAAGGTAGCACGGGATTGCAAGCTGACGCCGCTGGACAGGTTCTCCTCCGACGCTGTGATGCCAGACGGTACGGGTAAGCAGTGGGTAGGTGCCAATGGAGATTGGGTTGCCATGGTTGACACTGGCTTTCCTGCTTGCAAATGGAAACTTGTCAACGTCTACACTCGCCGTGAAATTCCTCTCCCTGTGCCGTTTGAAACCACCCACATTCCAAATATATACCACCACAACCTTCGTGCTATTATATTTCACAAGATATATATTTGCCAAGTTCCCACAGCTGCTGGGGGGTACAAAAATTTCTCTCTTGTTGCTGTTTTTGACATCAGAGTTGCCCTCCTTTGCGGCGAAGATTCTGGATGGACAGTTCTTACAGAGCCCAAGTCCCACATCTTTTACAATTACAGCGATGCAATTCTCCACAATGGGCTTGTGTTTGCCACAACTCATACTGGCACTGTTCACGCATGGAATCCTCAGCAAGCTGGTAATTTTCCTCCGGACGTAAGTAGTGTATGATGAGCTTCATTATTCATGGCTGTAAAGATAATTTTAATGCACAAACTTATTAATTTTCGAACCTGACTGATCTGACTTGGAGGCTTGGGGCATATTTGCTTCGGATGAAATTTCATTGGTATTTAGACTTTTTATTCGAGATGATTACCATAGAAAAATTTGAGGATTGTATAATTAGGAGTTTTATTCTCAGATTGAATTATGTTGGATTTTGACCTCTACTTGAACTTCTTGAAATGAATCCTTTGGTTTCCCATGTGATGTACTGAAATACACCAATATGCTGTATTATTGAATGGAAATGCCATTATATCATCCCATCTGAATCCTAATGCGTTTTCCCAATTCTTACGTTTTCAGATTTGTGCAAACCAAACATACCCTTCTTAACAGTAATTTCGTTTTCAAGCAGGTCCTCCGCTGATCGTAGAGCCACCGCCCATTGTGTTTGAATGGCGGTGTGCACTTGATGATGCTCTTGGCCATGATCACGAGGTCGATTATGGCATGTGGTGGTTAGCAAGATCTATAGATGGTTCTAGACTTCTTCTGATCCATACACTGGGCATTGCTGATGAAAGGGAATATTCCTGTAAAGTTTGCCATACTGCTTCTGATCGTCGTGTTCATCATGGTCGCACTGTTGGCAACTATGCTTCTGGGTTTGGTTGCCTGGTGTTCACGAAGGACACTAGTAAGTTAAATGAAGGTATTCCATGGGAAAAGATTGATGACCTTGGAGAATATTCTCTTTTCCTTGGAGTGAACTATCCGATTATGCTGCCATTAGGCGGTGCAGATGTTGTCCCAGGATGTCTGACGAGAAGAAATTGTGTGTACACCTTGCCGAATGAAGCATGGCTTCGCAATTCGCAGCTGCCTGAAATATGCCGATTCAGTCTGAATCGTGAAGATTGCGCCGTTGGTTTCCAAACCAACGCCTTGGAGAAAACATGCAAAACAAAAAAAGATAGGTACCTGGTAAAGACACCGCTTTGGTTCATCCCAAACTTCGCCAACGCCCCGGATTGGAACAAGTGTGATGTTTAATTCTGAAACAGGGCCTGCAGCCATTGTAGCTACTGATAGTATGTAATTTCATAGCTAATGAACGAGGCAATTGTGGTCTACTAGTTACAACTGTTTTGTAAAGAGGTGGTCTATAAGTATACCCCTCTCTTCATTGATGCATTTGTGGTCTACTTGATGGTACTCTTAAATATATGGGTGTGGCTCCTCAACACATAATGTGGGAGTATTATTGTGTTAAAGTTGAAGGCTTGATCAACTATAGGTTCACTTCTCTAGTTACATTACTAGGTACTCCGGTTGGCTATGTTGTGATGAAATTGTGTTCTGTTGTTCGGTGAAGACAAAAGTAGAACTATGGTATGCTTATGTTTAAGAGCAAGCGAGGGTTTAGCTTGAGATGTTAAAATTCAGATTTGAACTATTTTTTGATATGGAAATTTGAAATATATATGGTACTGTATATGATTATGTGTAACAACAAGCGACGAAAGGGCTGATGCTCCTATTCCTTGTCGGCGGGAGGACTATGTGTGCGGCGACTTGAGCCAAATTAGAAGGCCATAGCTATGTTGATTGGTCCTTGAAGTTGGAGGGGCTAGGATTTCGGATGAGCGGAGTGGGGGAAGTTGTTGCTCATGGAACATAAGTCCTTAAAATAGTAATGTTAGTATATAGGAGTACAAGGTATATACTTGTACTATTTTAGTACTATAATAAGTATATCGGGTTCATCAAAAAGAATTATCTCGGGTTCACAACCACGTGGGGTCAAGGTGAGGGAAAGTTGGTCAATACCTCTTACCGCTATATCCCCGCCCCAAGTTCTAATGCGCAAGTGCTGTTATTTTTTTTAAGGGAAATAGTGGTTCCTCTCTCCCGGAAACATGCCCCGCATCTCCACCTCCTAGTATCGTAGTACTACTACTGCATCTTCTCCAAAAAAAACCCTCTTCTGTCTCTTTCTCCCGTTCACCCCTCTCTCCCTTGCATTGGATTACCGACTCCAATGAAGCAGAAGCGTAAGATTGAGGAGATTCCTGATTGCTACCACCAGTCCATGGGGTGGGGCAACCTCCACTACCCACTGGTGGAGAACATAGCCGAGCGGGCGGATATCCTCAGCACTGGTCGCCTCGCTCGAGGCATGATCGGCATGCGGCATGCCATCCGCGGAGCGCATAAGGTTCCGTTCGGTTTACCGAGCCTGCTCCACTGCGACCCCGAGACATGGCCAGACGACCGCGACAATACTGTAAGAGTATTTATTTATTTACTCATCTCGTTTCAGCTTGTGTTTTTTCAATCAACTTTTCTTATTGCCAAACATCATGCATGAATTTAGACTCAACATAATCACCTGATTTGGGAGTACTGTAAGGTTTGCTGCCTTCACTATGCACATGTACTCTTCGGAATTGCTTTATTTATCCATTATATCTGTGCTTCAGTTCTGCACAATCCGCTCTTCATTCTGTCGAATACCTTGCATGCATAGACAATTTTGAAACAAATCCTATTTGCAGGGCATTCACGCGTTGCTGATGCCATTAGACAAGCCGACAGTTCCAGCATTTATCCATACCAAGGAGGAACTGGATGGACATGGACCCATGCACTGGGTGGGTTGTAACGGCGACTGGGTGGCATTTGTCCAGCAGGACGGGCACTTGACGATCCGCAACATATACATATCAGATACTATTATACCTCTTCCATCTCTGCAAGATGCAGGAATTTCTTTGGGCCCTACTAGTGAATGGTGGCATGGCAGCCCACCATTCCTGTTCAAATACAAAATAGATAAAAGTTTGGAACTGCTCAAAGTACGGATCGTCAAGAGGCCGTACAAAGATGATCTAGCAGGGCCATGGCATTACGAGGTAATCGTTGTATTTGACGAATTGATTGCTATCCTACAAGCGCCCCTAGAAAAGGAGTGGAATATCCTGAGAAACCCTGAATTCTTTGATAGAAACAGCTATGTCGATGCCATGGGCATTCCTGGATATGGTACAAGTTCACACCTACATCGTGTATACGCAGTTACATATCCGTATGGAGATGTTCTGGTTTGGGAACCATATACCTGTGGTGAGTCTTTGTTTTATGTCTTAACTAGTAAATGGCATGCTGCACATGTTGGACCAATTACGATTCGCAATACTGATGTATAAAAGTTGCGTTCTAAATGTTGTTCAAACTTTCAATACAACTAATAATTTGGTTATACCATCAAAATAAGTGTGAGCATACAGTTTATAAATATGAACAAAAATTTGGAACCTTTCTTAATCACTATCAAGTGGGACGTGTGATATCGGTGTGAGACTGCTCTGATTTTTCTTCATAATGGAAACATGACGGTTCTAGAAACACGTGGACACTGGTGTGGTATTTTTTTCACGCGAATACCTCTAATCCCAACCGTTAGATTTTGGACACCAACAGTTGGAATTGCTGCGACATGTCTTGTTAAAAACTGGTGCCTTATAGTAGTAGAAAATAGAAGATAGAAGAGAAGAGATAATTTTCAGTGTAGTTCCTACTTGCTGCATTGTGGTTGATCTTTGTGCATTGCAGGGACACATGCAGCCCCGCGTCTCATTGACGCCCCTGTCATTGAAGATGAAGAAGCAGAAGTGGCTGCAATTTTCGCTCAAATCGAGGGAGATGCTGTCATGGAAGATGATGAAGCAAATGTGGCTCAAGGCGATGGAGGTGCCGATGAAGATAATGATGCTGATGAAGAAGAATTAGAAGAAGAAGAATTAGAAGAAGACGAATTTGATGATGAAGAATTAGATGATGAAGAATTAGATGATGATGGTGATAATCATAATTATGAAGATGAAGATGTATTTCTTGGATTTTCTGACCAGCGCACTTGGTTCCTGGCACCAATGAGAGCAGAGTCCATTACTGGTGAATCTGATCTCGCGTGGATTCAGGTTAAAGGTTATCGGCCCATCCTCGGTCCTCCAATATTACATATGGGTAACAAGCTGAGGTCTTATCCTTTGGTACGGTGCTACGTTTTCTTGAGATCTGCCCATACCTTGGACCCTGTAGAAGAGGCAAGGTGGGAAAGATTGAACAATTTGAAGGGGCGTTCTTTATTTCTTGGACTCAATCACCCAATTTTCATGCTACCCCCGCCAGTCGACGCAGAGGCTGCAGAACCAGATTTCCAATTGTTCAAACCTGACTGTGTCTTTGCTACCCACAATCGCGCCCGTGATACATGGATACGTCCAAGGCCAAATTGGTGCAGAATGCACGTCAATGGAGGTCCTGCCATAGGCTCAAGATTGCAGTACAAAAAAGAGAAGATGGTGACCTTATTTTATAGAGAAAACATAGTGTTCGTGAACTTAACCTCATGAACATTCGCTGTTCGGTTTTTGCTGAAATCAAAATTTTGCAGAGATGAAGATCTTTGTTTGAATCCCGTGCTGAACATATTTTTCACAAATTAGCTACCCGTATTGTGATGAATACATGCTGGTTTGTTGTTTGGTGCAGTAGCAGACATGAAGATCTTTGTCCTGAATACCACAATGGACATCTTTTTTTTCTTCAAAAATTAGCTAAGCTCACGCTATTAGGCGCAAATGCCTATTAAGAGATTTGGTGCTCTTGGGCACCATTGCTCCTGCTATTTTAGAAAAAAATAAAAAA
This sequence comes from Lolium multiflorum, assembly GCA_030979885.1. Classification (NCBI taxonomy): domain Eukaryota; kingdom Viridiplantae; phylum Streptophyta; class Magnoliopsida; order Poales; family Poaceae; genus Lolium; species Lolium multiflorum. The sequence goes on along the minus strand of CM061750.1, from coordinate 229,731,519 downwards.
AAAATTTATTTGTTCAAAAAATTAGAAAACAAATCATGGAGTAGCTAATGAATTGTCCCATAAACGTGCAAAATTTCAGTTTCAAATAAAAAAAATTCTGGGCTACACAAAAGTAACAAACGTGTGGATCTGGGTATGCATATTTCAAATCTCCAAATTTCAACAGATTGTCTTTTTTGTGTAGTCTACAATATAAAGAATATCATATTAAAATTTTACACGCTTGTAGGTTACTTTATTTATTATGTCTACATTCATTTTCAGATTTTTTTGAAACAAATATGTATGCTATTTGATTTTTTTTAAACAGCAGAGCACTGGTGCCCATTAGCCAAAGACACTTTTCGCAAATGCCTACAATAAAGGAACGGATGGTGACCTTATTTTATAGAGAAACCATAGTGTTTGTGAAGTTAAAGTCATGAACACACGCTGTTCGGTTTTTGGTGAAATCAAAATTTAGCAGAGATGAAGATCTTTGTTTGAATCCCGTGATGAACACATTTTTCCTAAATTAGCTACCAGTATTGTGATGAATACATGCCGGTCTGTTTTTCGGTGGAGTAGCAGACATGCAGGGGATCGAAAGAAACGGCAAAGTAGCCAGAAATCAGGGGTCAAATATAAATTCGAGAAAGGAAACGTTTATTCAACAGTCAGGCTGACATGTGGGACGTATCTTGCAGCCGCAGCCCCAACATTTATCATTCAGAGAGGATGACATGTGGGACCCACGAACCAGTATCGTTCTCGGCGTTTCTCAAAGGGGGCAGGAGATCGAAAGAAAAAGGCAAGTAGCTCGAAATCAGGTGTCTTAAAAATCCAAGAAAGGAAAGGTTTATCGCACAAAGAGGCTGACATATTGTACCCAGTTTGCAGCAGCGTCATCAACGTTTCAAAGGCGGTGGAGTTCGAAAGAAAAAGGCAAATAGCCAGAAATTAGGGGTCAAAAATAAATCCAGCAAAGGAAACTTTTATCGTACAAAGAGGCTGACATGTGGGACCCAGCCAGCAGCGTCCTCAACGTTTCTAAGGTGGCAGGCAATGGAAAAAAGGCAAATAGCCAGAAATTAGGGGTCAAAAATAAATGCAACAATAGAAACTCTTATTGTTCATAGAGGCTGACATGTTGGACCCATGAGCCAGCAGGGCCCTCAACGTTTCAAAGGCGTCACGGGATCAAAAGAAAAGAACCAAGTAGTCATTAATTAGGTGTCAAAAATAAATCCAAGAAAGTAAATGTTTTACTTTTCATAGAGGCTGTCATATGGGACCCATGAGCCAGCAGCGTCCTCAACGTTTCTAAGGCGGCTGGGGATCGAAAAAAAAAGCGAAGTAGCCATTAATTAGGGGTCAACTATAAATCCAAGAAAAGAAATGTTTATTGTTCTTAGAGGCTGACATGTGGGAGCTATGCGCCAGCAGCGTCCTCATCGTTTCAAAGGCGGTCGGGGATCCAAAGAAAAAGGCAAATAGCCAGAAATCAGGGGTAAAAAAAATCCAAGAAAAGAAATATTATTGTTCATAGAGGCTGGCATGTGGGACCCATGAGCCAGCAGCGTCCACAATTTCAAAGGCGGCACAGGATCGAAAGAAAAAGGCAAGTGACCAAAAATCAGGGGGTAAAAAATCCAAGAAAAAAACTTTATTGTACATAGAGGATGACATGCGGGTCCCATGAGCCAACAACTTACTCGTCGTTTCAGAGGGCCGAGGCGGCATGAGATCGAAAGAAAAAGGAAAGTGACCAAATATCAGGAGCAAAAAATAATCCATGAAAAGAAACTTTCATTGTACATAGAGGATAACATAGGGTCCCATGTTGTAGCAGCGGTCTGAACGTTTCAAGGACGGCATGAGATCGAAAGAAAAAGGCAAGTGACCAAATATCAGGAGCCAAAAATAATCCAAGAAAAGAAACTTTTATTGTACCTTTGAGAGTCGGCATGAGATTGAAAGAAAAAGGCAAGTGACCAAATATCAGGAGCCAAAAACCTAGAAAAGAAACTTTTATTGTACATAGAGTATGACATGCGGGTCCCATGACGCTGCAGCATCCTCAACGTTTCCAAGGCGGCAGGGGATCAAATGAAAAGGAAATAGCCAAAAAGCAGAGGGTGAAAAAAATCGAAGAAAAGAAACTTTTATTGTTCGTAGTGGATGACATGTGGGACCCATGAGGCAGCAGCATCCTCAACGTTTCCAAGCAGCAGGGGATCGAAAGAAAAAGGAAATAGCCAAAAATCAGAGCGTGAAAAATAATCCAAGAAAAGAAACTTTTATTTTACATAGAGGATGACATGTGGGTCCCATTTTGCAGCAGCGGTCTCAATGTTTCATATGCGGCTTGAGATCAAAAGAAAACGAAAGTAGCCCGAAATTAGGGGGAATAAAACTCCAAGAAAAGAAAGTTTTTTGTACATAGAGGATGACATACGGGTCCCAAGGCGGCAGGGGAACAAAAGAAAAAGGAAATAGCCAAAAATCAGAGGGGTGAAAAAAAATCCAAGAAAAAAGAAAATTTTAGAGTTCATAGTTCATAGAGGATGACATGCGGGTCCCATGAGGCAGCAGCGTCCACAACGTTTCCAAGGCGGCACACAGGAACAAAAGAAAAAGGATGTACCCCTGCTGGGCCTTTTGATCAAAAAATAATCCAAGATAAGGAAGATATAAATTGGGGCTGCCTGGCCATCTGGGCCTTCTAACCTGCTGGACGTCTTTTGACTCGTACAATTTCAGCCCACTCCAAAACAAGAAAGTCCTATGCTTCGCAAAAACAAAACAAAAACAAGGAGATTCATATTAGTTCGTTTATGTAAAAATAAAGATTTAATTTATCCGTTTGCAATAGCTCAGAGCGAAATACACTTTTTATTGTCTGTAAAATAATCAAGATATCACATGTTTCTTGTACGGGGAGGCTGACATCGGGACCCATGAGCCAGCAGCGTCGTCAAAGTTTTAAAGGCGGCAGGGGATCGAAAGAAAAAATAAATCAAAAATCAGTGGGTAAAAAAATCGAAGAAAAGAAACATTTATCGTTCTGAGAGGATGACATGCGGGACCCATGTGGCAGCAGCATCCTCAACGTTTCCAAGGCAGCACGGGATCCAAAAAAAGGCAAAATAGCCAGAAATTAGGGGTCAAAATAACTCCAAGAAAAGAAAGGTTTATCGTCCATAGAGTCTGACATGTGGGACCCATTAGCGAGCAGATTCTTCAACGTTCAAAGGCGGCAGGGGATCAAAAGAAAAAGGAAGTAGCCAGAAATTAGGGGTAAAAAATAACTCCAACAATGGAAACTTTTATTGTTCATAGAGGATGACATGCGGGACCCATGAGCCAGCAGCTTCCTCAACGTTTCAAAGGCGGCATGGGATCGAAAGAAAAAGGCAAGTGACCAAATATCAGGAGCCAAAAATAATCCAAGAAAAGAAACTTTATTGTACATAGAGGATGACATGCGGGTCCCATTTAGCAGCAGCGGTATCACCGTTTGAGATGCGGCAGGAGGTCTCGAAAGAAAAAAGGCAAGTGACCAAATATCAGGAGCCAAAAAAAATCCAAGAAAAGAAAGTTTTATAGTACATAGAGGATGACATGCGGGTCCCATTTAGCATCAGCGGTATCACCGTTTGGGAGGCGGCAGGGGATCGAAAGAAAAAGGCAAGTGACCAAATATGAGGTGCCAAAAATAATCAAAGAAAAGAAAGTTTTCAACGTTTCAAAGGCGGCAGGGGATCAAAAGAAAAAGGAAGTAGCCAGAAATTAGGGGGCAAAAATAACTCCAAGAAAGGAAACTTTTATTGTTCGTAGAGGATGACATGGGGGACCCATGAGCCAGCAGCTTACTCAACGTTTCAAAGGTGGCATGAGATCGAAAGAAAAAACGCAAGTGACCAAATATGAGGTGCCAAAAATAATCAAAGATTTATTGTACATAGAGGATGACATGCGGGTCCCATTTTGCAGCAGCGGTCTCAATGTTTGAAATGCGGCTTGAGATCAAAAGAAAAAGAAAGTAGCTAGAAAGTAGGGGGTCAAAAAAAAATCCAAGAAAAGAAAGTTGATGGACATAGAGGTTGACATGCGGGTCCCATGTGCCAGCAGCTTACTCAACGTTTCAAAGGGGCCAGGGGATCAAAAGTAAAAGGCAAGTGACGAAATATCAGGAGCCAAAAATCAGAGGGTGAAAAAAAATCCAAGAAAACAAACTTTTATAGCACATAGAGGATGACATGCGGGTCCCATGAGCCAGCAGGTTCCTCAACGTTTCAAACGTGGCATGAGATCGAAGAAAAAGGCAAGTGACGAAATATCAGGAGCCAAAAATAATTCAAGAAAAGAAACTTGATTGTACATAGAGGATGACATGCGGGTCCCATGTGTAAGCAGCTTACTCAACGTTTCCAAGGCGGCAGGGCATCAAAAGAAAAAAGGAAATAGACAAAAATCAGAGAGTGAAAAAAAACCATAGAAAATAAACTTTTATAGCACATAGAGGATGACATGCGGGTCCCACGAGCCAGCAGGTTCCTCAAAGTTTCAAACGTGGCATGAGATCGAAAGAAAAAGGCAAGTGACCAAATATCGGAGCCAAAAATAATCCAAGAAAAGAAAGTTTATTGTACGTAGAGGATGACATGCGGGTCCCATTTTGCAGCAGCGGTATCACCGTTTGAGAGGCTGCACGGGATCGAAAGAAAAAGGCAAGTGACCAAATATCAGGAGCCAAAAATAATCCAAGAAAAGAAATTTTATTGTACGTAGAGGATGACATGCGGGTCCCATTTTGCAGCAGCGGTCTCAACGTTTCCAAGGCGGCACAGGACCAAAAGAAAAATGAAGTAGCCAGAAATCAGGGGGTGAAAAAAATCCAAGAAGAAAGATTTCAATTGGGCTGCATCTGGACATCTGGGCTTTCGAACTATCCTGCTTGGCCTTTTGACTCGTACAATTTCAGCCCACTCCAAAACAGGAAAGTTCCGAATTTTCTAAAAAAACAGGAAAGTCCTATGCTTCGCAAAGACAAAAAAACAAGGAGATTCAACATATAAGTTTGTTTATGTAAAAATAAAGATTTAATTATCCGTTTGAAATAGCTCAGAGCGCAATACATTGTTTATTGTCTGCAAAATAATCAAGATATCATATGTTTCTTGTACGGGGAGGCTGACATCGGGGACCCATGAGCCAACAGCGTCGTCAACGTTTTAAAGGCGGCAGGGGATGGAAAGAAAAAATAAACCAAAAATCTGTTGGTAAAAAATCCAAGAAAAGAAACATTTTCGTTCTGAGAGGATGACATGCGGGACCCATGAGGCAGCAGCATCCTCAGCGTTTATTGTTCATAGAGGTTGACATGTGGGACCCGTGAGCCAGCGGCGTCCTCAACGTTTTAAAGGCTGCAGGTGATCGAAAGAAAAAATAAGCCAAAAATCGTTTGGTCAACAAAATCCAAGAAAATAAACATTTACCGTTCTGAGAGGATGACATGCGGGACCCATGAGGCAGCAGCATCCTCAACGATTCCAAGGCGGCAGGGGAAATATCCAGAAATTAATGAGGGGTTCAAAATAAATCCATCAAAGGAAACTTTTATTGTTCATAGAGGATGACATGTGGGACCGACCTGCCAACAGCGTCCTCATCGTTTCAGAGGGGGCAGGAGATCAAAAGAAAAAGGCAAATAGCCAGAAATTAGGGGTAAAAAATAACTCCAAGAAAGGAAACTTTTATTGTTCGTAGAGGATGACATGCGGGACCCATGAGCCAACAGCTTACTCAACGTTTCAAAGGCGGCATGAGATCGAAAGAAAAAGGCAAGTGACAAAATATCAGGAGCCAAAGATAATCCAAGAAAAGAAACTTTATTGTACGTAGAGGATGACATGCGGGTCCCATTTAGCAGCAGCGGTCTCAGCGTTTCAAATGCGGCTTGAGATCAAAAGAAAAAGAAAGTTGATTGTACATAGAGGATGACATGCGGGTCCCATGAGTCAGCAGCTTACCAACGTTTCCAAGGCGGCAGGGGATCAAAAGAAAAAGGAAATAGCCAAAAATCAGAGGGTGAAAAAAATAAAGAAAATAAACTTTTATAGTACATAGAGGATGACATGCGGGTCCGATGAGCCAGCAGGTTCCTCAACGTTTCAAACGTGGCATGAGATCGAAAGAAAAAGGCAAGTGACCAAATATCAGGAGCCAAAAATAATTCAAGAAAAGAAACATGATTTACATAGAGGATGACATGCGGGTCCCATTTAGCAGCAGCGGTATCACTGTTTGAGAGGCAGCAGGGGATCCAAAGAAAAAGTCAAGTGACCAAATATGAGGTGCCAAAAAAATCCAAGAAAAGAAAGTTTTATAGTACATAGAGGATGACATGCGGGTCCCATTTAGCAGCAGCGGTATCACCGTTTGAGGCGGTGATCGAAAGAAAAAGGTAAGTGACCAAATATGAGGTGCCAAAAATAATCCAGGAAAAGAAAGTTTTATAGTACATAGAGGATGACATGCGGGTCCCAGTTAGCAGCAGCGGTATCACCGTTTGAGAGGCAGGGGATCGAAAGAAAAAGGCAAGTGAAAAAATATGAGGAGCCAAAAATAATTCAAGAAAAGAAAGTTTTATAGTACATAGAGGATGACATGCGGGTCCCATTTAGCAGCAGCGGTATCACCGTTTGAGAGGCAGCAGGTGATCGAAAGAAAAAGGTAACTGACCAAATATGAGGTGCCAAAAAATCCAAGAAAAGAAAGTTTTATAGTACATAGAGGATGGCATGCGGGTCCCATTTAGCAGCAGCGGTATCACCGTTTGAGAGGCAGCAGGTGATCGAAAGAAAAAGGCAAGTGAAAAAATATCAGGAGCCAAAAATAATTCAAGAAAAGAAAGTTTTATAGTACATAGAGGATGACATCGGGTCCATTAGCGCAGCGGTATCACCGTTTGAGGCGGCGGGATCGAAAGAAAAAGGCAAGTGACCAAATTTGAGGTGCCAAAAATAATCCAGAAAAGAAAGTTTTATAGTACATAGAGGATGACATGCGGTCCGTTAGCAGCAGCGGTATCACCGTTTGAGAGGCGGGGGATCGAAAGAAAAAGGTAAGTGACCAAATTTGAGGTGCCAAAAATAATCCAGGAAAAGAAAGTTTTATAGTACATAGAGGATGACATGCGGGTCCCATTTAGCAGCAGCGGTATCACCGTTTGAGAGGCGGCGAGGATCGAAAAAAAGGCAAGTGACCAAATTTGAGGTGCCAAAAATAATCCAGAAAAGAAAGTTTTATAGTACATAGAGGATGACATGCGGGTCCCAGTTAGCAGCAGCGGTATCACCGTTTGAGAGGCAGGGGATCGAAAGAAAAAGGCAAGTGACCAAATTTGAGGTGCCAAAAAAACTCCAAGAAAAGAAAGTTGATTGCACATAGAGGATGACATGCGGGTCCCATTTAGCAGCGGTCTCAACGTTTCAAGGCGGCAAGGGATCAAAAGAAAAAGGAAGTAGCCAGAAATCAGGGGGTCAAAAAAATCCAAGAATAGAAAGAATTTTGGTTCATAGAGGATGACATGCGGGACCCATGATCCTGCATCGTAAACGGCTCGATCGGAGAACGTTGAACGAGATGGCGCGATGTAGAAAAAAAACAATGCCAGAGAGGCTGCCATCTGGGCCCTACATCCCTCGGCGGTGCGGATTTGCGTTGACTCGGCCGGCGAACCCGAGATTTCGAGATGCACCACGTCCCGGGCCACCATACGCCACGTTTTGGCCGCTTTCGTCGGGCTAGGTGGCCTCAAAAACGAGAAAAAAAGTTTTGACATGCACCACGGAGGGACCAAAATCGTCGGCCATGGTACACCAGCAACCACGGCGCGACTTCAACTTCGTCGGCCATGGCAACTTTTCTTGTAGTGACTACAAGAAAAGGTACAACTCTGAGTACCTCTGCTGCTCTTGATTCACCATCTGTGATTGATAAACTTGTTTCACCGCCACATGCTTCGCGTGCTGGTACTTCTGCTGAATCTGAAAATTCTCATAATATTGATAATGTTTCTGCTGTGCTTGATGATAGTGGTTCATTGGGATCTTTTCTAGATGCTACAATTGCTAAGTCTAGACAAATTGAAAATACTGAAACTCCTAATGAAAATGTTGCTACACCTGTTAATTCACCTGAGTCTGTTGAATATTCTAGTGATGATCTTGATGAAGATTATGTAGAGCTTGATAATGATTTTATTGAAAAATGCAAGGCTACTACTGATGCAAGAAAAATTAAAAAGTTGCTTGCAGAACATGCTGTTAGATATAAACCATCTCCTGATCCTAAATTTGCCACATCTCCTATAAACATTAGGGATAAAGATTATGATTTTTCTCTTGATCTATCTCATATAGCTATTGTTGAGAAAACACCCTTTTGTGGTACTGAAAAAGAAAGTGCTGTTGAACACTTGACTGAGTTATCTACTCTTAGTGGCGTGTTTTCTGATGATGTCAAGATGCGTACTTATTTTGTCGCTAAAATTTTTCCGTTCTCATTAAAGGATGATGCTAAAACTTGGTATAATAATTTGCCTCCTGGTTCTATTAAAAGTCCAACTGATTTGCGTGATGTTTTCTTTCGAAAATACTTTCCTGCTAGTGCTCAACATGCTGCTTTGCAGAGAATTTATAATTTTGACCAGGAAGATGGAGAGAAATTGCCTGAGGCTTGGGCTAGATTTTGTTCTCTTATTAGAGCTCAGCCTGACCATGATTTAGAAAAGCATGATTTACTTGATATATTTTATAGTGGACTAACTATTGAGTCTAGGGCATACCTGGATAGTTGTGCTGGTTGTGTTTTCAGGAAAAGAACTCCAGACGACGCTGAAGAATTATTGGCTAAAATAGGCCGGAATCATGATGATTGGTCTACACCTGAACCAACCCCGACACCGATAGTGAAGAAGAGGGGTATGATTAAATTAAATGATGAAGATATGAGGGAAGCCAAGAAGTCTCTTAAAGAGAAGGGTATTAAACCTGAAGATGTGAAGAATTTACCTCCTATTGAAGATATATGTGAGACAATTCCCCCTTCATCCATGATTGAGGTACACTCGCTTCAACACTTTACTAGGGAAGATATTCCGTATTCAAAATCTCCTGCTCAATGCTTAGATGAATTTGATAATTATATTGTTAAGCAAGAAAACTTTAATATGAGAGTAGAGAATCATTTAATGGAAAATTCTCGAGCTATTAGTGAATTGCATGGTATTGTGGAGAGAACCTCCAATGATGTTAAAATACTTGTTAAACATTTTCAAATGGTTCAAACTCAAATTGATCAACTTACTAAAGTGCAAAATGACTTGTTGGGAAATAATTCTAAAGAAAAACATGCTTATGAAGTAACAACTAGAGGTGGTGCTTCTACCCAGGATCCTCTATATCCTGAAGGGCATCCCAAAAGAGTTGAACAAGATTCTCAACTAATTAAAACTAGTGCTCCATCTAAGAAAAAGAAAAAGAAACATAAGAATGTTGTAGAATCCTCTGAACCTGTTAATGATCCTAATAGTATTTCTATTTCTGATGCTGAAACTGAAAGTGGTAATGAACATGAGGAAGATAATGATAAGAATGATACTCCTGATAAAGAAGAAATTGAAAAAGAACCTGAAAAGCATGCTAAAAATAAAAAGTATACTAAAGAAGATTTTATTACAAAGAAACATGGTAATGAAAGAGAACCTTGGGTTCAAAAGCAAATGCCTTTTCCTGCTAAGAAACTAAAATCAAAGGAGGAGGAACATTATAATAAATTTTGTGATTGGATGAAACCTTTATTTTTGCAAATTCCTTTGACTGATGCTATTAAATTGCCTCCTTATTCAAAGTATATGAAAGATATTGTTACTAACAAAAGGAAAGTCCCCAATGAGGAAATTTCTACTATGCTCGCTAATTACTCCTTCAATGGTAAGATTCCAAAGAAGTTGGGCGACCCAGGTATACCGACTATTCCTTGTTCCATCAAGAATAATTATGTTAGAACTGCTCTATGTGATTTGGGAGCAGGTGTGAGTGTGATGCCTTTTTCTCTTTATAAGAGACTTGATTTAGATAAATTGATACCAACTGATATATCTTTGCAAATGGCTGATAAATCTACTGCTATTCCTGTTGGTTTATGTGAAAATGTTCCTGTTCAAGTTACTCAGCATTGCTTGATATTAACTGATTTTGTTGTGTTGGAAATGCCTGAAGATGATAATATGTCCATTATTCTTGGAAGACCCTTTCTTAATACTGCAGGGGCTGTTATTGATTGCAATAAAGGCATGGTTACTTTCAATGTTGATGATAAGGAACACACTGTCTATTTTCCCAAGAGGATTGATAAAGTATGTGGAGTCAATACAATTTTTAATGTGAAAACTATCAAAGTGGGATCCATTGATTGTCCTATATATGAGCCTAAAGAAGAATATCAAACTCTTGTGATTGGATCCATATCAATTCAATATAAGGTAACATGATTGATTTGAGGTTTATTTCTTCTTATGTCATATAAAATTTATTTGGTAGCAAGACTTGATCAACCTTGTTAACAAGTATATTTTATTGCATAAAAGAGCTAAACAACACTTCTTTCTTTCTCTCTCCCTTCACCTATTTTACTTGCTGTAGCACTTTTATTTTGCAATATGCTTTAGTCATTTAAGATTTTAGAAATCATTTTACTGCGCAGTAATCATTAATTTAATACCCAGAAATGTGCATTTTTCAAAGTTCTCTAAAAATTACAAAAATTACACCGTTGGTCCTATTTTTCGACGAGGCACCTGGGAGCACCAGAGGATGACCTGTGGGGCACCAGGGGGTGCCACACCATAGGCGGCGCGGCCAGCAAGGGGGCCGCGCCACCATGTGGTGTGGGCCACCCCTTGCCCCACTACACCATCTCTTTCTCCCAGCACCTTCTCTCTCCCGAAAAAACTCGTACCAAGTTTCTCTCACTCGTGTTTCTGCTCAAGAACTCGCGATTTTTCGATCTCCTTGCTCAGCCCAGATTTCTGTCTGAAATTTGGCACATTTACTCCTTGGTATGTGACTCCTTTGATTGTCCAATTAGAATTTCATTTGGTTGAGTATATCTTGAATATTTTGCTGCTGTAGATAACATGTTTAGTGAGCTTGCATGCTTGTTCTAAGTGGTAGAAATTAGTTTTGATGCATGTGTAGTACTCTAGCAAGTTCCTATAGTAGTTCCCTTCAATTACATACCTTGAAATCAAATTTTATAATGATTGTTGAAAATTTCAGAAAATGGAAGGAGGTGTGCCCCAATTGAACCAAGAAGAATTGGAAGTCCAGCAAGTTACGAGAGTCAATCGTGAGGAGGGAGTATACCCCTCTTACTACCCATGCGTGGACTTTATGAGAAGTGCGGGGATTTTACAAGATGTGCAAACTCTAATCTCTCGTGCAGGGCTGAGTGGTTTTGTTGAAGGAGAGCCAAGACAATATGCAAAATTAACTATGTCTTTTGTGCAGGACTTCAAGTTCAATTGGTCGCGATCTGACCCCATGGTCCAGTATAAAATTTACAATAAAGCTGTCAACTTGTCATTTAGTGTTTTTTGTGCAGCAATTGGAGTACCGCAATGGGGATCCTGCGAGAAGATCAGGGGAACACCGCAGGAGCTCTCAGATCTTTATACAAGGATTTGTAATGGGAGGAGCCTCTCCAATGATGGTAAGATTAGTAGCATTCAACATCCAGCCATCCGCTACTTTGCCTATTTCATTACAAAGTGCGTCCTTGCAAGAAGGACTGGAGGTAAATTATCTGTCCCAGACTTGGCTTTCTTAGCTGCTGCTTTGCAACAGGATAGGACTTATAATTTGGGTGCTTTAATAGCTTGTAGACTTGCTACTAACCGTGAGAAAGGAGGAATTTGTGGAGGTCTTATCGCCTCTCGCTTATTAGCTATGCATGGTGTAGAACCTCACCATTTAGATATTCCGCTTTCTATAGAGAAGCTTGATGTGGTTTCCATGATTAGACATGAGTTTATTTCAGATGCATCTAGTTTGAACAACCTGCATTATAGGATAACTTTGTATAAGAAAAGTTGGAGTATAACTAAGAAAATTGAAAAACTAGTACGATTGCCTGCACCTGCTTTGTTTAACCTTGATGCCAGGAACGGGTGGTCGATCACAGAAAATGAGCTAAATGCATACATAGAAAGAGAAAGCCGTCGTGCGAGGGAAAATGTGGAGGAGGCCGAGGAGCACCCCGACTCTTCATCCGATGCAGCGAGCTCCTCATATCAACATCATGGTCATGTGGAGCCTCCACGATATTCTTCTGCACAGGGGCCCTATTACCACTCCATGTATGATCCACCGGCGTGGAACTCCGACCCTCGTTGGGAATGAACTCCACTTAGGCCAAAAGCCTAAGCTTGGGGGGAGGTATACCGGCATCACTCATTCTTTGCATATTATGGTTGCTGGATACTTGTACATACTTGTTTAGTCTCCTAGAGTGGTTTTCTAATGAGAGGGAGATGATATTTGGGGAAGTGCTGTCCAAAAACAGATTCTGTGCTGTTACCAAAAAAATTCGTACGCACAGCCAGAATGTTATTTTGAGTTGCCAATTTTTGAGCATGTTCCCCAGGTTGTTATCTAACTTTCATTAGTTGAACACTTTTTGGTCTGAGCAATGGAAGATTTTTGTTAAATTCGATTTCTGTACTGCTGTCAGGATTTGGCAGATTTCTGTCATCCTGCTTTTCTGTGTTTCTGTTAGTTTGCATTCTTTTGTTTTCGCTTTGTTTCTTTCCTAAAACACAAAAAGACCAAAAATATTTCTGTTGTTTCTCTTCACCATTTGTTTATTTGGTACCTTGCTCTTAGTTTGCTTTATTTGCTATCGTTAGTTTGCTATAAGAAAACCCAAAAAGATTTTGCTTTGTTTGCTTGTTTTCTTTCGTTCTTGTTTCTAATTCGAAAACACCAAAAATATTTGCTGTTCTTCTTTGGTTTGTAAAGTTCATCATGAGTTCAATGGTCTTCGGTGGCTGGAGCGTGGTTTTCATTTCATATTATCCAAGCTACACAAGTGAAAAGGCAATAATGACGATCTACGACAATCTGATTGTGGTGAGAGGCTGGTATGAACTCTATTTGCTTTCATTTTTGTACATATACTCATCCATATGAGCATGCTTAGTTGGTTCATGTGAGGTATATGTTATTTGAGAAAGTCTAGTAGTTCATGATCTCTCATGTTTAGTTCCAATTTATTAATATGAGTAGCATGTCATGGATGTTTGCTTGCATTGTTTTATTCATAAGTAAGTATGGCATTGTGGTATCCTCCTCTGAATAATTCATTTATATCGACTTGGCACATGCTCACGCATGCATATGACTGAACAAAAAGTCAATTAAGCCTCGATGATTTATATTGCTTCAGAGTTCTTGTATCACTTTTATGCCTCCGTTAATTTATTTTGCCGCAAGCATAATTATGACAGTTACTGCTCTCTTGATTTGTCGCTCCCTAGTCTTTTGCTAGCCTTCACTTGTACTGAGCGGTGACGCCGCTCGTGCTTCCAAACACCTGAAAACCAAGTTGTTCCATAAGTGTCCACCATAAATACCTATGCATGGCATTTCAAACCATTCCAAGTAAATTCTCATGCGCTACCTTTAAAACCTTCAAAATGCTTCTCAATTTGTGTTAATGTTTCATAGCTCATGAGGAAGTATGTGGTGTTTAGCTTTCAACCTTGTCATTTACTTTTGACGGACTCTCATATGGACTAGTGGCACATCCGCTTATCCAATAATTTTGCAAAAAGAGCTGGCAATGGGATTCCCAGTCCCAAATTAATTAACTTAAATAGACACTCCTCCATGGTTTGTGATTGTTGGACGGCACCCGAAGGATTCGGTTAGCCATGGCTTGTGTAAGCAAAGGTTGGGGGGAGTGTCATCATCATAATAAAACTTAAATAAAAAGGCACTCCTTCATGGTATGTGATTGTTGGCAGGCACCCGAGGATTCGGTTAGCCATGGTTTGTGAAAGAAAGGTTGGAAGGAGTGCCAACCAAAAATAAATAAATGGGAGCCGCTCTTGTGAGTCCGGTTGATGAGGTAGTTAGTGTACCCATTACCATTCGTTGACAACAACAAACACCTCTCAAAATAATTTTACTCCTGCTTTACAAATGAAAAGCTCTAGCGCATGTTAATCCCTGCTTCCCTCTGCGAAGGGTCAATCTTTTACTTTTATGTTGTGTCTCCATTCTTTCTTTGAGCACTATCTTGAGAGCACAACTGTCATTCTTAGTATAATATGCTTGTCTCAAAATATGATTGATTGTGGTATAACTTTGATGCTTTTATCTTTGACAATCACTACTTCTAGTCTTTCTATGAACTCAAGAGGTGCCTCGGCATTTATGTTTTGCCGATCAAATACAGGCAAGCGAGATACCACTTTATCATATTCTCTTATGAACATTGCAATCCTGCTTATATACATGATTCATGGTGCTTATTATTAATTGTTGGTACCTCTCCATGATTGACATAGCTGTTGGATGATCTTATTTGCATGTATCTCATTATGAACTGCTTAAGTATTAGCCATAGCATGAGAATATATACATCATATGAGCAAATGTGTTCGTGAAAGTTCTTTTATCGCTCAGTTGTTAACTGAATTGCTTGAGGACAAGCAATAAGCTAAGCTTGGGGGAGTTGATACGTCCAAAACGTATCTACTTTCCCGAACACTTTTGCTATTGTTTTGCCTCTAATTTGTGTATTTTGGATACAACTAACACGGACTAACGCTGTTTTCAGCAGAACTGCTCTGGTGTCTCGTTTTTGTGCAGAAATCCAACTTTCGGGAAAATCCTCGGAATTTCTTCAGATGGCCCTATTTTACCAAAATATTGACGGAGCCAGAAGGGCAAAGGAGGTGGAGGCCCGAGGGCCCCACACCACATGGCGGCGCGGCCCAGGGGGGCCCGCGCGGCCATGTGGTCTGGCCCCCTCGGCCGGCCTCCGACGCCCCCCTTCGGACTACTTATTGGTTTCGACCTGAAAACGCACGGGGAGAAGTCGACATCGCCAGAAACCCTCCAGAGAGCCGCCACATCGCGAAACTCCGTCGCGGGAGCCAGAAGTCTCCGTTCTGGCACTCCGCCGGGACGGGGAATTGGAGGAGATCTTCACCGCCATCACCGCCAACGCCTCTCCATCAACCAGCAATGTTTCCCCCATCCATGTGTGAGTAATTCCCCCGCTGTAGGCTGAAGGGGATGGTAGGGATTGGATGAGATTGGTCATGTAATAGTCATAAGATTGTTAGGGCATAGTGCCTAGTATCCGTAGATGTCACTTTTATGATATTGTTGCAACTTGTTATGCTTAATGCTTGTCACTAGGGCCCGAGTGCCATGATCTCAGATCTGAACATGTTATTGATTCATGAAGATATTCGTTGTTTATGATCTTACCTGCAAGTTGTATACACATGTCGCTGTCCGGAACCAATGGCCCCGAAGTGACAGAAATCGGGACAACCGGAGGGGATGGTAGTGATGTGAGGATCACATGTGTTCACGGAGTGTTAATGCTTTGCTCCGGTACTCTATTAAAAGGAGTACCTTAATATCCAGTAGTTTCCCTAGAGGCCCGGCTGCCACCGGCTGGTAGGACAGAAGATGTTGTGCAAGTTTCTCATTGCGAGCACGTACGACTATATATGGAACACATGCCTATTGATTGATTAGTACTTGGATACCGTTTTATTATTATCTGCAAATGCCCATGCTTTGATTGTTACATGAGTTTCTCTCATCCATGCAACGCCCATTAAATCCGTCCCTGTGCCTACAGTATTTTAATCCTGCTGTTTACTATAATCACTACTGCTGTCTTTATTTCACCGCTGCTATTATTTCGCTATTTCCACTGCTATCAAACTGTTACTACTGATAAACTCTTGCGAGCAAGTCTGTTTCCAGGTGCAGCTGAATTGACAACTCCGCTGTTAAGGCTTACAAGTATTCTTTGTCTCCCCTTGTGTCGAATCAATGTAATACTGCGTGTCGCGTTGCGAAGCCCAAGACGTGCAGACGTCATCATGCACGCGTAGGACGCGGGTCGCATTAACCACCCCTCGCCTTTATAGACGCCTCCTCGCACTCTCTCTGTCACTCTCACTCGCTCACGCATCGCCAACTCTCTCACGTCCCATCATCTTCTCCAAAGCAAAAAACCCTCTCCCTCTCCCTCTTCCTCTTCCTCCGCCGTAGAGATGGACAAGGAGAATGCCAATCCCATCGTCGAGGTGGGCTCAAAGCGCGACGCCTCCATCTTCGGCGCCGTCCCCTCTACGGACGACGACGCCGCCGCCGCCGTCGCCGGTGCATCGGAGGCTGCTGCCGCCGGTGGCAGTCAGATCCCGGCGGGATGGGACGACCCCTACGACCCCGTGCCGTACGTCCCGCCCCCGAACCCCTACGACACCTCCCTGGAGGACCCATGGAACGAGGTAACTACGGTTTGCTTCCTTTTTTGTTCCCCATTCCTTTTTGAACCCTATTTTTGCTGGTGTAGATGGATCTGTAGATGGATGAGTATTGGGCTAATATTTGCGCCGATTTTATTCCATTTTGTTTTGATCACTTCTTGATTTCGTTTAAGATTTGGGGTTCGGCTGTTCGGTTAATTTATGCAAGTAATATTGGATCTCAATCAGTTAATTTATGCAAGTAATCATGGGATCTCAATCAGTTATTTTATGCACTAATCAAAAGATATCAACCGTTTAATTTTGCAAATAATCTCGAATGTGTTCAAGTTCAGATCTAGTTCAGATCTAGAATCTGTTTCTTTGCCTATGATGAATGGTTGGGCACAAATTTTTACAGGGAGGGTTCAGCGAACCATTGCTGTGTACAAATCTGTTGTGCATGAGCTTTAGTTCGCTAACACCTTCCCTGTAGATATATAATCATGTCCACTCTAACTGAGGCTGACTCTGTTTTTCTTAACTTTGTTATCATGTACGTTAGTCATCGTTGCAACTCATTCACTAGTTTCTGTTTGATATGGATCAGATGTCTGGCAGCGACGTCGGCAGCGACGAAGAGGAGGAGGACGTCAAGACTCGCCAAGTGCTGCGGAGGCTGCAGGTCGGCCAGTACATCTCCTACTTCGCCAAGGGGGTGTACAGGTGCCCCTTCTGCACCAGGAGACTCGGCGCCACGGACTTCAACTGCCTCGTCACGCATGCTGAGAACATCAGCAACACCTTCCCCAACGTCGGCACGACGGTGAACGTCCACTCCTTCCGCGCCAAGCACAGGGCGCTCGGCATGCACCTCCGCAGCTTGCAGCGGGTGGAGATCTCCGCCGGCCGCATGCCTCCGCTCAAGCCCAAGGCTCCCAAGGGGAGCAAGAGCAACAAGTGGAGGCAGAGCCAGATGGGGTAGGCGGAGTCCCTGGACGTGTGCTGCTGCTGCTGCCTCCTAGTTTGTTGTTGGGATCCCTTTGTTGTTAGCTAGGGATCCCTTGTTGTTATGTTAGTATGATGGTGCTGTGAAGAACCTGTTACTATGTTGGCTGCTGTGTATGCAGCCTATTATCTATCCATATTATCTAGGGATTATCTATCCCTAGTCTACTATATTTTGTTGGCCGTACTTAGTTTTCTTGATTTACTATGACTGTGAATTTATCGTACATTATCCTGGAGATTTGCTTCTAGATTTAACTACATACATATGGACCAGAGGGAGTACTAGATTTGCTGCCATATTGGGCAAACAACGAGGGCCAAAAGGCACAAATAATTGAAGAAAGTCAGAAATGCAAGCTTCTCTAGATTTTATACTAATTTGGTGAAAAGGACAGAGAGAAAGAGGGGAAAAAGGTGCACTTAATAATGCCAATTTGGGGCCGAGAGAGACAGAACCCAGCTCCTGCTCACGTGCAACCAAACGCTTCTCGTCCTGTCCCACGCGGTCCCTTTCTACCAGCCCCACGCGACGCGGGCCCACACGACGCGGCCCCACAAGACGCGGCCCCACACGTGACAGAACGGTCAACTAAACGGGAATCCTGCAATCTGTGGGGTAATCAGCAAAATTGAAACCTCACAGTACAATTGTTGACATTTCATGGCAAAATATTTACTTATATATAGTAAAAACCAACTAGCAAAAAGCATCTACAGTTTGAAAATAACTGAGTAGTAGCCAAAAGCACCTCACGCAGGAGGGACACAAAACCAAAATATCAGGTGGTCATGCAGCATCAAGGACTCTGTCGACCACGATCTTGCGGTAGAGCTCGTAAGAGACCCAAGCATCAATGGCTGCATAGTCGATGTTCATATTTGGAAGTGGGAAGTCCCCCCACAGTCTGTGCCGATGGTGGTGGAACTTCTTCTTCATATCACCGTAAGATGAATCAATGAGTCTGGCTGCCATGGTAGCCATGCCAGCCCTCGGATGACCAGTGTACTTGAAGTACTCGTCCTGGAGATCGACGTAGTACTCAGGAGGAATCTGCATGTGCCATGACCTCCACAGAACTTTCGTGTCACCACGGATGTCAACACTCGCAAAGGTGATTCCTTCTCGAAAGAAATCGCAGATAGCCGGAGCGTCCCACCGGGCAGCACTGCAGTAAACAAAGTAATGTACTAGTCACAGATCGAGCATATGAACTAGGAAACAAATTGGGGATCAAGTAATGTAAAAAGGAAGTGACAGATCGACCATATGAACTAGTAAATCAAATGAGGAATCAAGAAAACTAAAAAAGAGTCACAGATCGAGCATATGAACTAGTCAATCGTACGACGAATCAAGTAAACTAAGTAGCAAATATGCAAGAACCTACATATATAGGAGACGAAGATGAAACAAATTAATAAATCGGGAACAATGTCTAGCAGATTTAGATCGGGAATGTACTGATATTCGGGAACAATGTCTAGCAGTTGTAGATCGGGAATGTACTGATTTTCGGGAACAATGTGTAACGAGAGTCGAAGAGAGACACAACGGCGGAAACTAAAAAACCCCAATCCAAAGATTCAAAAAGGGGATTAGTTCTAACGCTGCGTAGTGGAACACCAGCACATGTCGACGCATGCAGAGTTGAACCACGGCGATCTTCTTCTCGTCCTCGGCTCGATGGTTGGTGTACTCGAAGTCGAGGCCCACGAACTTGTGCTCCTCTTCCTTGAGCCACTCCGTGTACATGTCGAGGACGCGGCGCACTTGCCAGGGGTCGTTGGTGTAGACGACTTCCAGTTCCTGGCCGTCGTGGATGTGGACTACGCGCGTGCTGGACCAGTAGTACACTTCCTGCTCATCCATGTCCATGGCGACGCGGCGGCGGGAGACGAGGACAGTGAGGGAGCGGAGACGACGAGAAGTGGGAAACCAGGAAGCGGTGCGAATATTGAGACGGTAGGGGAGGGGGAAGGGGATAAAAATCATCCCCATTAATTACTCCGTGCGAATATTGAGACGCGTAGACGACGAGAATATTGACGCGGGTCTTGACTTCTGACGTGGAGTCCAACTGACCAGTGGGGCCTGCGCATTCGATCGTGTTGTCACGTCAAAACCCAGCACCGCCCATTTGCCCTCCTCTTGACCTACCGAAATTTACTCCACGATATAACTGGCCATCATATCACGACCTCCTTCAGCCGCCGCCAGATCTCGCCACGTCTCTCGCCGCCACAGCTCGCCACGTCTCTCGCCGGCGACACTTGTAAGACTCTCGCTCCGCGTCGAGACCAAGGATGGCGCCTACTAGTGGAGTAAGTAAATAAAATGTACGTCTCGCGATCGATCGTTGTTTCCGATTTGTAATCTTTCTTCATATTTTTTCCAGTGTCCAGTTTGCTTTGACAAGAAGGGGATGTGCGGCGGAGGGGGAGTCACGTTAGGTTTTTTCGTGCAAACACTACAAGAGGGTTTTGAGGAGAAGACGGTACATGCGCTTATAAGTTTAAAATTCATTCAGATGTTTTATTAATTCACCGCCACATCAAAGTTTAACACGTGATCCTATTAGTTATTGCTAGTTTAGTACTATTATTCAGATGTGTGTAATAATTGTTCTTCACCATATGTATTAACCGCTTATTTATGGTTGAGTTTTAGGATAGTTGTGATAAATTTTACGTTCATATGAGTTTTACGATAGTTGTAGCTGTTAGAGATAGAGGTATCGGTAGAAGTTCAGTCATAGAAAATCAGTCCTATACCGATAGAAGTTCAGATATGTTCTGATAGAAGTTCAGATATGTGCTGATAGAAGTCCTAGATACATACGATGTATTAGTTGCGCAACAATGTACCTCCCCTATATATTAATGAGATCTGAGAATAGTTAACTTACTTTTGTATTAACTCTACTGAATTTAGGTCATCCCTTGCTACTATAGACCGTATTTCCTTCAGAAGTATGGTGTCGAGACCTCCGACAGGACAACTTTTGAAGTTGCACTTAGAACCAAAGATGGCCATGCATTTGTTGTTAATGTTACCAACAGAGCTGGCAGAACCTATATCAACGGAAGATTTTGGAACGAATTTGCTAGAGTGTACAATTTTAAGGTTGGCATGGAGTTAATTTTCAGAATTAACTCATCTGGTCAGGATACTCTTGTAATAACTGGAACTGAACCACTAATCCATCCAGGTAATTTTCCACCTTTGGACAGAATGATTGATCATATTAATTATTCCATATTAAGTCAGTTATTTTAATTATGCAGCTTACTACCAGTTGTCCCGTACGAAGCGTGACATTGTTGACTCGCTCAGTACTACTGATGGAACAATGATAAATTGGAGGATGATGCATACCGTCATTCTTCAGGTGGACAACTTGGACTACCTTGTTGAGTACCACAATGCTGGAGATTATGATCAAGGAGCACTAGTTGTCCCAATGCTGCATACTCTGAATTGGACAAACAGCGAAAATTACAACAAACACGTGGTAAGCAGTAGATCATATCATTTCATTAACTTTGCGACCTACATTACGTACAACTGTTTAACTAAACTATGTCTCTACTGTTGGAACAGAAAATCCCTAGCCGTTTGGTTCCTAAAGATATGGAACAATATGGTGCAATCAGTATTGTGTGCCATCCCAGTACTTTGGTGCGTGCGTCCTACGCAATTTCTTCTGACGATGGTCGTCTCTGCGTCAGTGGGTGGAAGGAGTTCATGGACAAGGAAAAGCACCTTGAGATGGGTGACAAGATGTTGTTCTTGCTTTACCTGGGAAATGCAGGGGTTTACTTGTTTGCTACCCATGTGCCTGAAATCGATCTGGAGTAACTAGTCAGTGATTCATGGTGCCCGTGAGTCCAACTATGCAGCCCCTTTAGGTTTAAATTAAGTTGTAAAACTCTTTATGCGATTGTCGATTTTGCTTGTGTTAAAACAATAGTTAGTCATATCGTGCTGCTGGTTGTAATCGTGTCAAGTGTCGATTAATTAAAACCATTGTCCAAGTTATGGTACCGAACATATAAATAAGAACATTTCAAATGTTTGGAACAAAACATATAGTTGTATGTATGCATTACATGTTTCTATCAATCAACATCACTATCTTCTTCTGAATTTTTTCCCTCGTCATCATGTATGTTCTCTTCCATTATGAGACTCTCTTCCTCATTCTGTAGTTCATCTTCGCTCATATCCATGTCAACATTGGGACTATCTTCCCCATTCTCTAGTTCACGAATTGTACGAGCATCATGAATACGTACAACTTCATCAGCACGATGATCATCCTCCTCTGCTTCCACCTCTGCTTCCTCGTCTAGGTCGACAACATCATGAAATGTATGGTCGACTGAACCTTCATCCTCCTGGTATGCGTCTTCATTCCGTACAAATGCATCATCGTTACCATCTTCTAATTCTGGAACGTCGTACACGTGTCTATGGCTGAACTTCTGCACCACTTTCCACGGATCACCAAACTTTGTATCCTCCAAATAGAAGCATGTTTCAGCTTGACTGGCCAATATGAATGGTGAATTCTTGAACCATAGGACAGAAGTGTTAACGCTTTTAAAATAACCATCATCTTTTATCTTGGAACCCCTGCTCGCAAGGTCGAACCAGTCGCAACGAAACAAGTACACGGACCTGTCACCGTGCTTGTTACTCCCGTACTGCAGTTCAAGAACTTCTTGCAGAACACCATAGTACTCGGTCTCATCTGCATCACCAAAAGATCCCTTAGTCGCTACGCCCGAATTTTGAGTCTTCAGGTCTTTATCCCGAGTAAGCGTGCGAAACCTCGCACCCTTTACGTTGCAACCAGCGTATACTACTACACGCCGGTCTGGCCCAGCAGCCAGAGACTTCAAATCTTCTGATGCATTGTCCAACTGTCTCACATGGTTTGCAAACCAACCTGCAAACTCTCTCTGAACCGTCTCCTCGATGTCACGCACACCCCTACCTCCCAATTCTTGTCGGAATTCACTGAAACATAGAAAAAACACATATGAAATACAGGACAATTATGTCTGCAACATTGAGAAGTAGTTATTAAAGTGAAGCTAACTACTTACTTGATATAACGTTCTACATCGTCACAGTTGTTCAGCACATACCAAACCATTTTGTCAAATTCCTTGTCAAAATGATTCAAAATGGATTTCCCAAGACCTTTAGCTCCAACTGAAAATACTTCCATCTCGTCACGATCAGGTTTTCGCCGTATGTCTTGGTTCCTATCATCTCTGTTAAATCTTGTTTCTGTGCCATCCTTGAAAAATCTAGAGCAAAAAATCAAACACTCATCAACAATGTACCCCTCTGCGATAGAACCTTCTGGCCTTGCTTTGTTACGGACCGTAGACTTTAGATAACCGAGCTATATGCACCATTAGTACCTAAACTTGGCATTCGGGTGCATTTTAGTACCTAAAGTTGCAAAACGTGCGTTAGTGGTACCTAATGTTGGTTTTCGGGTTCACTAAGGCACTAATCGCGTCCACAGTTGCCACGTGTGACGCCACGTAGGATGATAACTGGCGCCAGATCAGATTTATATTTGCAAAAAAAACCCTGCAGTATGTAATGTTCGTTTTCGGATCCAGCTGTGTCCCTCGTTGTCTCTTTGAGCGAGCAGGTACGAGAAGTTCCCAAATTCGTAACCCTACTCGAGCTCCCTGGCGGCGGCGGCCCAATTCGAGAGCTGGAGGCGGTTGCCCAGGCCGGCGGTGGTATTAGGCGAAGGAGTAGGCTGCGGCAGTTGATGCGGGTCGTGGGTGCTGGAGAGGTTCGCGGATGGAGGCGCGGGCCGTGGGTGCCGGAGAGGTTCGCGGATGGAGGCGAAGGAGTAGTCGCGGGCCGTGGGTGCTGGAGAGGTTCGCGGATGGAGGCGCTCCCTTCATCGCCGAGGCACCCTCCCAAGTACGGCGCCGCGGTCCAGGTACGTACTTCGGCAACCCCCCTCCCATCATTCGTGGATTTGGTGTTGAGAGCTTCTTGCTCGTCTTTGAATCCTGTCATAGACTAGAGTAAGCAGTTTTGGTCAGCACCAAAAGACGTTGTGCTATGCTAGCCTGACATTGCTAGTAGATGGTGAATTTAGTTATCAGTTAGCAGCAAAGGACTGCATGTTAATATACTGTTAACGGAACATAGCTCAATCTTCTCGCAGCAAGGAGGCACTCCCGTCTCGCCTCCCTGGTAGCTCCGTTGGCTTCGCCGGAAATTCATGGGCGGAAGGCGAGGTCTGGACGCATACCAGCGAGGTGTACTGCTCGGGGGCGAAGATGAGGCCGACGGCGACATGCTGAAGAAGGGAATCCATCGCCATGGTGACATTCAGTTTCTTGCAGGTGCCCTGTTCCTCTTGCAGAGATTCCCAAACTCTTCTGGAACAAACTGTACCTTAATTTCAGCAAATAAATGGTGATAATTTGGTTTACATGACACACCTGTGGACACGCCCTCTATATTGTTTCTGATCGTGTGTATATTGTGGATGAATGTATGTGTTTTAATCAGTGGTTTACATGACACACCTATGGACACCAAGAAGGAAATGATGTGCAAGATGGAGAGGGTATCGTCAAGAAGCAGAGGGTCACCATGGCAATGGAGCTGAAGACTAGCATCATCAAGAAAGAAGGAGAATTCCTACAACAATCAGAGAATCAGCTGCGGAGGTGAGCATTCCGGCTGTGTGTGCTTCTCTGCATTTGTACTGAGTTTCAGTTAACATTGCACTTGGTAGTCAGTTTAAGATCATTGTTTTTCTTGCGCTAATTTGCAGAACCAAGTCCGGAGTAACTACAAGGAATAAGATGTGGAGAAGCTTGTGAGAAAGCTAGCTAAATTGCAGCGTGAGGTCGAGAAACTGAAGGCACATAAGAAGATGTTGCAGACAAATCAGAGAGAAGATATGAGAAATAGGGACAAGAAATAAATGATTTTCCAGTGTGTAGTTGCTAGTTCTGTAGTGTTGTATGCATGTGTAGCTTGTTCACTAGGGGTTTCCTTTGACCAGTAGTAGAAGAAGATATGGTCTTACTGTGTACAACATGAATGTAAAATTCATAACTTGTTTCAGTCAATGAAATAAAGAGGAATCTGGTTTGAATTCATTACTATTATGAACAGATTGTGCAGAAACAAGAGAATGCAGCATGTGTTGATGTACAGACTATAGATTGCTACAGTTAACTAAACTAACTAAATAACGGAGACTGCTACCGGCTGCTACAGTTAACTGAACTAACTGAAGAAGCTTCAGCAATATCCTTTGTCCCTTGTAATGTTATGAATATCATAGTAATTGTACACTAATTGTTTGAAGAGGCCTACAAACAATAATATATGTTGTTGAAATAAGCCTTATGTCTATAATATTAATATGGGAGCCTGTACATGATTCTCCCTTATCAACAGCAATGTTAACTTTGTCAAACAGGGTGTCTTTGACTGTTAACATCTACTATTGCACAGACTATTATTCCACAGACATGCACATCTGAAAAGCAAAAAACAAAGAAGCAAACTGATACAAGGGTTTGGACCAGGGAAACCAGTACATTGTTATTCCACATAAAGGTTCAGCACTGATAAGGAAATGCAATTATAATGTTATGTAGTACCATGACCCGTGGTTCAGTCAATGAAAATAAAGAGAATTACAAGTTCAATATGGAAACAACTAGACATCTAAGCATCATCTGCTTGTGGTGCATTCTGACTTAGAGGCCATTCCTATGCATTTAGCTCCGGAATAGCATCATTCAAATCAGGAATGCCGCTGTGACCTCTTGTTGTGTTTGCATCTGCATTACCAACAGTAGAATTGGTTTTTCTTGTTTTTCTTCCTCTACTTGTGGTTGCATGTACAGTACCATGACCTGTAGCATTTCTTTTTCCTCTTCCTCTAGTTCCAGCTGCAGTAGCTTCTCTTCCTCCTGTTGCCCTGCCTCTTCCTCTTGCTCTCAAATGTCCCCTTGTTGATGCAGTTGTGGCCCTTGTTGTAGCTTGTGGAATACTGTCTCTAGCAGATGCAATGAATTCATTTTCAGGCAAAGGACGTACAACTCTATTTGCTGGCATGTGCTCATTTTGCTGCAATGAAATGACAGAAACAAATCATCAAGACGAAAGATACTTCAATTAATATGCAACATATATAGCAGTAATAAAATGAGAAGACCATGTTGCACCTCTTGTTGCATTCTGTAGACCATGCTCTCTTGTATATTTGTAGGATCAAGATCAGGATTGGCTGACTGTGGGTAAATGTGCTGTAGTAATAGAAATTAGAAATGTTAGAAGTTGCAAATTAAGTACGAAGTATCATAGGAAGGAGCATCATTAGAACTACCTCTAGAATGGACGGAATGTCTATTTCTTCATCTTCCCAAACTACTCCTTCTTCCATTTGCTGCTGCTGACTAAGAAGATATGTTTGATGCCCCTTTTTGTTGTGACCACTTTTCCCACAAATGGAACAGTGAATTATGGTTCCTGCTTTAGTGAAGTAAGGCACTCCTTCCTTCACTTTTTCTTCAGGTGCTTTTCTTCTGCATCTCTTAGGTCTTCCCATCACCTTGGTGTAGAGTGGTGGATGCACTCGAGTTGCACTCATCTTCTCCCAGAAAACTCTGCCTCGAAGTGGTGCTAGAGTGTAGGCATATGCTCTTTTGTATGTCTCTACAGTGTAGCAGTTGTCGACCAAATTCTCATAGTTGATGTTATCTTTCCTGCAGCAAGCAATGGCATGGTGGCATGGAATGCCGTTAACTGCCATCTTTTGCAGTCACATGTTCTACTCTTGAAGTCAACACTATAGTCCTTCTCGAATTCATGGCTTTCTACAGCAAATAAATAATTCCCAGCTGGCTTCACAATGCAATTGTTACTCCATTCAAAGAACTTTTCCAGCTTTTTCTTTATCTTTGGACAGATACGTCCTGTCCAGGCCATCCCTTCTCTTTGCTTGCTTTCTTGCCTTTGCAAAATCTTGTAAAAGATTGTTTCTAGCATAGACAGGAAAGCCATCTCTCTTGCTTCAAGAATGTAGCTGCAAGCAATGGAAAACAAGGTCATAATTGAGGAATACAAAGACTAGTGATTGTTTAAAAGAATGAAACATGAATCAGTAATTTACCTATTGAACACCTCTGAGTGATTGTTTAAAAGCATCTCACACTTGGGAAAATCACTGAAAAAAGCTTTCACCCAAGTTTTAGGATCCAACTTCTCAATCCATTGAAATGCTTCATTACAATCAACTTGCAGTTTATCCATAGTTCTCTTCCATTTAGGGATGCTTGTTGACCTGGCAATAGCCCAAACATCATTCTTCAAAGTTTCTCCCCTATGGCCTGCTCTCTGAAAATTCTGAATCATATGCCGGACGCAAAACCTATGTTCTGACTCAGGAAACAACTTTTGAACAGCATTTATTAGGCCCTATAGAAATGAGAAATGAGAACATCAATTATTATGGATTTGACTTATGCACATAGTATAGAACATCAAGTAAAAAATAGAGAACATCAAGTAAAAAATAGAGAACATCAAGTAAAAAAATAGAGAACATCAAGTAACCTTCTGTTTATCGCTCATGATAGTCCATGGAGCTGTATTTGTAATGTTGAGATCCTCCTTCAAATTTTTCAGAAACCACTCCCAGCTTCTTGTACATTCAACCTCAACTAAACCAAAAGCAATAGGATATATGCAATCATTTGGATCCACTCCAACTGCAGTCAGTAGCTGGCCTCTATATCTTGTTTTGATGTGGCAACCATCTAGACAAATAAAAGGCCTGCAACCAGCAAGGAACCCCCTCTTGCAAGCATCATAGCTCCAGTATACAGTGGCAAGATGTTCCTTATATTCTCCAGAACTTGGATCATTTACTGAATTTGTCGTCAAGAAAAACTTGGAACCAGGGTTGCTCCTTCTTAGCTCTTGTCCATAATCATGCAATAGCCCAAACTGCGATTCCTCATCTCCATGTATTTGTAACAACGCAGCTTTCCTAGCTCTAGCCAGCTTGTATCTGTTTGGACACATCTTGAATTCCCTCAAGATCTTTGCAGCAAAACTCTGTAGCCCCAATTTCTGGTTGTCCCTAAACTCATGCATGAACTTCTCTGTCAAAAGCTTGGAAGAAATTGCTTCAAGTGGCCAGCTCCCTTCACAAGTGTGTTTGCCTTCATATTTTTTGATTACAAAACCACCTGTATGACTTAAGTCAGTGCCTGCTCTCATGTACCACGGACAGCCAGCGACACAATGTGCAGTTAACCTCCTTCTGTCATTCAACACTTTCTTGATCTTCTTCCTATTTCTTACAGCATATG
Source organism: Lolium multiflorum (assembly GCA_030979885.1). NCBI lineage: Eukaryota > Viridiplantae > Streptophyta > Magnoliopsida > Poales > Poaceae > Lolium > Lolium multiflorum. The sequence goes on along the minus strand of CM061750.1, from coordinate 229,703,570 downwards.
TTGCCAACGCCTTTCTCAACTCTTAACCCCACTAAATGTCAATCCCCTAACAAAAATAGGGTTATCCATGTCACATGATGGATTGAATTCAGTCAATTCTCAACACTACCATATTATCTTCTACAAGTTGTAAGTTCTCATCATCTAATGCATCCTCATCCTCTTTGTCATCAACCATTTCCTTCTCATTGTTATCACCCACAGACTTGTCAACATTGTCAGCAAATAGGTCATCATCACCATCTTCGACATCGTAGTCGCTGTCATAAAACTCAAAGTCGCTGTCGCTATCACTGTGTCTCAAGTTGCCACTAACACCCTCTTCCACAAAGGAGCTGCAAGAGGCTTCACGCAGAGGAGATGCACCTGCATTTGGCAATATAGACGATCCACTTGATATAGCTTGAAATGCACAAGACACAGCAGCTGCTGCCATTTTGCTGGATGCAATAGAAGGTGCCGCAGCAGGAGGAGGTCTAGCCACTGCAGAAGGAGAGTTAGGTACTGGAGCATTAGTATGTACCACATCAGTCCTGAGCTGTCTAAGAAAATCGGTGTGGTCAACAAACACACATAGTGTTTTCTCTTTCAGACATGCTCTTGCCATTCTTCTAATCACTGCATCACAGTCTAATGGAACCAATCCCTCCCTTATGTCCTTGTCTGGTAAACACCAATACAAATGAAGTTTCCCATCTCTTGCAAGGCCAAGACTTCTCAAGATCTCATTCATCCAATCCATAGACCAAGTGTCACCTGTCAAATAGTCAAAGTGATCTACTGACGAAACGACATACTCCAGATTGTCCCTTAAACCACAGAAGAAACCGTTATGCACCACTTCAATAGTAAATAGATTTGATTCCTCTGATGGATACAAAACTGCAAATTCAGATAACACACATAACACTCTCTGTCAGATTCATTGCAAATACGTATGCAGATATTCAGATAACACATGGACTTGACATATATCCTACAAAATCATGCTGCCCAATCAATAGTAAATCACTAACTACAGAGCGAGTTCCCTTTAAATCTAGTAACCTGACATAGATTGTTGTAGTCCCTTTGCTGATGTTTCGTAGGTAGATAAAGGTGCATGATCAAATTGAAAACTGCTCTCAATCGATCCACAATTTTGACTTAGGCCCAACTTAAAAGTTGTAGTACATGGTCATACCTTTCCAATGATATCTCATTTGCACGATTTGGATCTGTCAAGTTACATTTTTCATTTAAACAACTGACTGACATTCAGTTCTACTTTAGTTCAGAATTTGCACAAAGTTCACTTGTGGCCTTCCATTTAGTTCAATTCATCAGGAGTAACTTGCACAAAGTTTACTGGAAGAAAAACAATTGTTGAACACTCATTTATCTATAACATTCCAGCAAACACATAATATTTTGCCTTTACAATATGTGCAGTACTGCAGTTCTACAAATATAGAGGAACATCTGTACAGGCAACTTGATGTCTTATTCAGTACAGCAACAGCAAATTAAATTTGGACGACGCAGGCAGCTGGCGCAACGGCGGGCGACCAGGACGACCACTCCTTCTCCGCTTGGAGGATGCCGGCGTGCGCCAGGCAAGCGGTAGCTCCGAGGTTGCGTTGAGCGACCTGACCGACACGGGCTCTTGCTCCTCCTCTTGGGAGGATGCGGCTGGTGTGCACCAGAGCACGGACCAGGCCGACTACATGTTATAGGAGACATTTAGGGTCCATTATCCTTCGGTGAAGGGCGCCAAAGTTGTTACTGACAAACACCCTACATTTTCCTACGATCAAACGCCCATCTTTCCACGGCGGCGGACATGACATGAACTCGACATAAAGATAGCATGGAATCAGAGATTTCCAAAGTTTTACTACGCCTATGCGATGAAGAACTACTACTGCGAGTGTTTCCCATGATTTTTTCCCTCTAAAACCTACTCAATCTTCCCCGATCAAATGTATGAAGTAGCAGCCATGAAGAACAGGCAGCAGCGGACAAAGCAAATCGGGGGAATCGCCATACCATACTCCGGCGGGTCCTCCTTGAACTCGCGGAACCTCATCTCCGGCAGGGCCTCGGCAGAGACGGCGACACGGACGATCGCCGCAGAATCCTGGAGGTGGTTTCGGCTCCTTTGTTTCCGCTGAGAAGAACCGGTCACAAAAGGAAAGAATACAGCCGTATCATGGACATGCTGTTTTGCAAAATAACCCCCCCAAAATTCCCCCTAATTAAGAAGGAAAGCTACAAATTCGTGGAAGGACCAGAAATCAATTATGCAACATCCTACGTGGCACGTTTCGGACAATTAGTACCTAACTGAACCCGAAAACCAAGATTAGGTACCACTAACACACGTTTTGCAACTTTAGGTACTAAAATGCACCCGAATGCCAAGTTTAGGTACTAATGGTGCATATAGCTCTAAATAACCTAATCTTCTCTCAACTGGATACATCCAACCATAATGAACAGGACCCCTCAAAAGAGCCTCCTCAGGAAGATGAATAGCTAAGTGCACCATTACATCAAAAAAAGCTGGGGGGAAGAGCTTCTCAAGTTTGCATAGGATCACAACAATTTCAACCTTCAATCGATTCAGCACATCAACTTTCAGTGTTTTGGCACACAGCTCCCTAAAAAATCTTCCTAGCTCTGCAATAGCCACATACATTTCCTTGGATGCAATTCCCTTGAGCCCAGCCGGCAACACTCGCTGCAGAAGTATGTGGCAATCATGCGTCTTCATACCGGTAACCTTACAACCATCAATATTCACACATCTTCCCCAGTTTGCGCAATAACCATCTGGGAACCTAGTGTTTGCCAAATACCTACACAAATGTCTCTTCTGTTCCTTCGAAAGCGTCCACGGTGCAGGGGGCTTCGCATAAGTTACTGCTGCATCACCATCATCCTTCACAATTTTCTTCAACCAATACTTCTCCCACATTTTGAATTTCTTCAAATCAATTCTAGCACTAACAGTGTCCTTATTCCTGCCCTCAAGTTCAAGTAGTGTACCAACAATATTGTCACATATGTTCTTCTCAATATGCATCACATCTAAGTTGTGAGCTATCTTAAGTTCTGGCCAGTACGGTAGATGATGTAAGCTGACTTTCAGGTGCCATGTTGGTTCACCGGGTACAGTTGCACGCTTCCGCTTTCTACTTATTGGATTTTTCCCATGTTCAAAATCCTTAACACTTTCTACCTTCGCAGCTACCTCTTTGGTTGTGTACTTCCTTGGTGGATCTCTAGTCTCAGCTTTACCATTGAAAAGTCTGCTTCTCCTGTATGGGTGACTTTTATCAAGAAATCGCCGATGCCCAATATATCCAATTTTGTTTTTCAAAGATTCAGCGCAAGGATTCTCATCGCAATGCACACACGCATGAAATCCTCTTGTGCTTCGGCCTGACATAGTGGCATATCCAGGATAATCATGAATAGACCAAAGAAACGCAGCATGCAATGGGAAATATTCTTCTGTGCATGCATCAAATGTCTGCACACCACTCCATAGCTGCATCATATCTTTTATCAGAGGCTGCATAAATACATGAAAATCTTTCCCTGGGGAATACTTTCCGGGAATTAGCAATGCCATCATGTAATTCGATTGATCCATGCACATCCATGGTGGGAAGTTGTAAGGAATCACAAAAACAGGCCACATACTGTAAGGATTACTCATACTTCCAAAGGGACTGAAGCCGTCTGTGGCAAAACCTAGTCTTATGTTACGAGGATCTTTAGCAAACCAATCAAACTTGCCATCAAAGTGCTTCCATGCCTCACCATCAGCAGGGTGCCTCAGTACATTGGGCTCAACAACCCTCTTCTCTTTGTGCCATCTAGTATGTGTCGACATTTCCTTTTTGACAAATAGTCTCTGCAACCTTTTAATTATAGGAAAGTACCTTAACACCTTGTGAGGGATTTTCTTTTTTCCAGTAGGGTCTCTATATCTTGATACTCCACAAACATGGCAGTGCGTATCGTCCTTGTGATCTCCCCAAAATAAAGAACAATCAAACTTGCATGCATGAATTGTCTCATAACTAAGCCCAACATCAGAAAGAACACTCTTAGCATCAGCATATGATTTGGGAAAGTCCACATCTGGCAAAGCTGTACGTAAAAGCTGAAGTAAGAGATCAAATCCTCTGTTTGTTATCCGGCTGTATGATTTGACATGAAGGAGCTTAATAATGAACGACAACCTAGTGAAAGTGGTGCATCCCTTATGAAGTTCTTTTTTCGCTGACTCAATTAGATTAGCATACATATTTGGCAGGTCAGGACCTTTATTTCCAGACTTCTGCAGTTCATCGATCATACTAGACGAATCATCAACATAACAATCACCATTGTCTTCCTCTTCATCGTTGTCACTATCATACGCACCATCGTCGTCTCTATCCCGCCCTTCGTCATCACTAAAATCTTCCCCATGTCTAGTCCATCTTGTATACGTCATGGACATACCTGAACAATTGCAGTGATCCTCGACTGTTTTTATATCCTGACGTATCAGATTTAGGCAGTCCTTGCAAGGGCACAAGATTGGTTCATCTGTATTGTCCAAGTGTTCTTGCGCAAACTTGATGAAATCCCTAACACCTGCCATGTACTTTGTTGTGAACTTCTTGGTGCCATCAGTTATCCAACTTCGATCCATTGCCTACAATTCAGTTAAGAACATGCCAACGTTCTTCAGAACAGATCTTGACAACTGATTAAAAAATCTAGACCTAACGAACAATCAGGAGAACTCACCGATGATGCGTCTCGCCGCCACCACAATGGAGCCTTCACGGAATTCTTCTCACCTCGACGAGAACCCTAGTCGATTCGACTGTTAGCAAGATCACCTATATAGGCCGTGTCTGCTAGCGGCGCGACTTAAACGAGGCACCCTCGGCCGACATAAATATTAATAAGGGAATTATTATGTCGTAACATCTAGATCACACCATTGAAATAAATATGTAGAATAGACAAGTTACGGATCCAGATCAAAATTCCATATCTACCTTAGCGGTAAGACTCCGCGTCGGTCACGCCAAAGCCCTGGTTCGATTCTTCCAAACCACAATTTTTACTTAATTAAATATGTTCCTGACAAGTGGGTCACGCATGATATATAAAACTAATAACATTTAATAAAGTAACTTAGTATTATTTCGTCACCACGATCTTTGATTTCGTCACCTATTAACAGACACGATGGAAGCCCTTCCCGCTTGGGTAATGGGTGACGATTTTTTGTTGACGAAAAATCATACCGTCAAGCATTACCTTAAATGCTTGACGAAAGATGAATTCGTCACCTATAAGGACACATCCTTGACGGTATGCATTTTTGTCACCAGGGTTTTCGTCAACAAATCCCCCATCTCTTGTAGTGTTGAGCGATAACCATGCTTCTGGGGACGCCATCAACTACTCTTTGTTGAATATCATGTGAGTTGCTATGCATGTCCGTCTTGTCTGAAGTAAGAGGGATCTACCACCTTAATGGTTGGAGCATGCATATTGTTAGAGAAGAACATTGGGCCGCTAACTAAAGCCATGAATCATGGTGGAAGTTTCAGTTTGGACATATATCCTCAATCTCATATGAGAATAATAATTGTTGCTACATGCTTATGCATTAAAGAGGAGTCCATTATCTGTTGTCCATGTTGTCCCGGTATGGATGTCTAAGTTGAGAATAATCAAAAGCGAGAAATCCAAAATGCGAGCTTTCTCCTTAGACCTTTGTACAGGCGGCATGGAGGTACCCCTTTGTGACCCTTGGTTGAAACATGTGTATTGCAAAGATCCGGTAGTCCAAGCTAAGTAGGACAAGGTGCGGGCACTATTAGTATACTATGCATGAGGCTTGCAACTTGTAAGATATAATTTACATAACTCATATGCTTTATTACTACCGTTGACAAAATTGTTTCATGTTTTCAAAATAAAAGCTCTAGCACAAATACAATCGATGCTTTCCTCTTTGAAGGACCTTTCTTTTACTTTTATTGTTGAGTCAGTTTACCTATTTCTCTCCACCTTAAGAAGCAAACACTTGTGTGAACTGTGCATTGATTCCTACATACTTGCATATTGCACTTGTTATATTACTCTATGTTGACAATATCCATGAGATATACATGTTATAAGTTGAAAGCAACCGCTGAAACTTAATCTTCCTTTGTGTTGCTTCAATACCTTTACTTTGATTTATTGCTTTATGAGTTAACTCTTATGCAAGACTTATTGATGCTTGTCTTGAAGTACTATTCATGAAAAGTCTTTGCTTTATGATTCATTTGTTTACTCATGTCATTACCATTGTTTTGATCGCTGCATTCATTACATATGTTTACAATAGTATGATCAAGATTATGATGGCATGTCACTCCAGAAATTATCCTTGTTATCGTTTTACCTGCTCGGGACGAGCAGAACTAAGCTTGGGGATGCTGATACGTCTCCGACGTATCGATAATTTCTTATGTTCAATGCTACATTATTGATGATATCTACATGTTTTATGCACATTATATGTCGTATTTACGCATTTTCTGGAACTAACCTATTAACAAGATGCCGAAGAGCAGTTGCTGTTTTCTCTGTTTTTGGTTTCAGAAATCCTAGTAAGGAAATATTCTCGGAATTGGACAAAATCAACGCCCAGGGTCCTATTTTTGCACGAAGCTTCCGGAAGACCGAAAGGATAACGAAGTGGGGCGACGGCGCGCCACACCAGGCCGCGCGGCCGGGTGGGGCCGCGCCGCCTGGTGTGTGGCCCTCGTGCCGCCCCTTGACCTACCCTTCCGCCTACTTAAAGCCTCCGTCGCGAACCCCGTCAGAGCCACGATACGGAAAACCTTCCCGAGCCGCCGCCGCGAATCCATCTCGGGATTCAGGAGATCGCCTCCGGCACCCTGCCGGAGAGGGATTCATCTCCCGGAGGACTCTTCATCGCCATGATCACCTCCGGAGTGATGAGTGAGTAGTTCACCCTGGACTATGGGTCCATAGCAGTAGCTAGATGGTCGTCTTCTCCTTATGTGCTTCATTGTTGGATCTTGTGAGCTGCCTAACATGATCAAGATCATCTATCTAATACTATATGTTGTGTTTGTCGGGATCCGATGGATAGAGAATACTATGTTATGGTGATTATTAATCTATTGTTTATGTGTTGTTTATGATCTTGCATGCTCTCCGTTATTAGTAGAGGCTCTGGCCAAGTTTTTGCTCTTAACTCCAAGAGGGAGTATTTATGCTCGATAGTGGATTCATGCCTCCATTGATACCTGGGATCGTGACAGTAGGTTCTAAGGTTGTGTTGTGCTGTTGCCACTAGGGATAAAACATTGATGCTATGTCTAAGGATGTAGTTGTTGATTACATTACGCACCATACTTAATGCAATTGTCTGTTGCTTGCAACTTAATACTGAAAGGGGTTCGGATGATAACCTGAAGGTGGACTTTTTAGGCATAGATGCGGTTGGATGGCGGTCTATGTACTTTGTCGTAATTCCCAATTAAATCTCACTATATTTATCATATCATGTATATGCATTGTTATGCCCTTCTCTATTTGTCAATTGCCCGACTGTAATTTGTTCACCCAACATGCTTTTATCTTATGGGAGAGACACCTCTAGTGAACTGTGGACCCCGGTCCTATTCTTTACATCGCATACAATCACTGCAATACTTGTTTTACTGTTTTTCTTGCAAACAATCATCTTCCACACAATACGGTTAATCCTTTGTTACAGCAAGCCGGTGAGATTGACAACCTCACTGTTTCGTTGGGGCAAAGTACTTTGGTTGTGTTGTGCAGGTTCCACGGCGGAATCCCTGGTGTTGCGCCGCACTACATCCCGCCGCCATCAACCTTCAACGTGCTTCTTGGCTCCTCCTGGTTCGATAAACCTTGGTTTCTTTCTGAGGAAAACTTGCCACTGTGCGCATCATACCTTCCTCTTGGGGTTCCCAACGGACGTGTACATCTACGCGCATCACCTAGCCAAATGCACCTTTAGTATCCTTCGGAAGTTCACTTGGATAGAGAGAGTTCTAATTTCCTCCATCTTATCAATTTCAGCTATTGCTTGGTTACAGTTCTCTATACAGATAGATAACTTGGATATAGACTTGCTCCAATGCTTAAGGTCATATCTGAGCCTTTTAAATTTAGCATTTAGTATGGCTGCAGTATTCTGTTTATACACTGGTTTATTCCAACTGTCAGAGACAATTTGTTGAAATCCAGGGTGAGCTACCCAGAATGATTCAAATCTAAAAAATTTGCTGCCAGGAATTTTTGTTTCAATGGAGATTGTACATGGAGTATGATCAGATGTTGGTTTACTCTGGGTAATAACAGTAGTAGCTGCATAAACTGATGTCCAATGTGGAGAGGTAAAAAACCAGTCTAATTGCTCAAGAAGAGGATCATCTTGCATGTTACTCCATGTATATTTCCTGCCCTTGATAGGAAGCTCAGTAAGATTTTGGGCACGAATAATGTCATTAAAAGTGAGCATGTCATTAACATTTCCTCCAGGCTTGTTTCTGTTATTTGGTGATCTAATAAAATTGAAGTCACCAACAATAAGCCAATCCTCATCAGAGGTATATTAAGATCATATGACCATTGTACAAATTTATCTCTTTGATCTCCTTGGCAAGGTCCATAAATATTAATTAGAGTCCAAGATTTGGATGATTGTGTGGAGGTAAAGTATACAGATAATGCAAAAGATTCACAATGCATAACAATCCCCGAGAATATAGCACTCTTCCATATGATGATTAAACCACCAGATGCTCCAACAGAGGGGACATAAACAAACTCATCAAAGCAAGATGGACAACAAGATTTGATAAATTGCAAATCAAAATGCTCCTTTTTGTTTCTTGCAGACAAATAACATCACAACCACTAACTTTTATAGCATTTGAAAGAGCAAGCTGCTTACGTTTGGCATTAAGCCCACGAATATTCCAGCATAATACAATCCATTTTTTCAGGAAACTCATATTTATTACAGATAAAAATAGAATATGCAGGGCCCTTGGTCTTGCCTCCAGAGCAGCAGCCTGATTGCTTGCCTCCAGAACAACATCCTGATCTTCAGCCAAAGGTGGAGCAAGTAAAAGGCCTTCAGTAAGTTCTCCAGGAGGCACACCACATAAGTTCACTCCAATGGGTGAAGCACGGGATTGGAGTATCACCCACCCTAGAGGGATCAACTGGATAATAGCATTCTTGGAAAGTTTCTTAGTCTTGGATCTTGGCAATTTGGGATTTTCCTCTATTTCACTTTGGATTTGACAGTTCTTGCTTCAGACAGATTCTTGTGATTAAACCCATCATACTTATTGCTCCTAGAGCTTCTCCCAACCTGTGAAGTACACTCAGGTTCTGTCACTGATTTACCTTTCCTTTCATCTCTATTATTTGGTTCATTGGAGGAGCATCAGAGCAAGCTTCAGAACAACTGGAGCCATCAGTAGGGTAATCAAGTAACATATGAGAAACAACAAAAGATTCCTTTTTGAGCTGTTCTCTCCCAGACTGTAAAAGAAAAAAACTCCCCCAGCAACTCATACAACATCACTGAATCCATTTGTATCTTAAAATACATGTGCTGAGTATTGTCCAGAGATATTTTGGGAGCCAAGACAGATGACATAGCAGCCTTGGCCAAGGTAATTTTGGCCCAAATTTCTGCAGTCAAATCTTCTAGAGATCCTGACACAAAGCTAAAGACATTGGTTTGTTGTGTCTGAGGGAAATCAACCATCAGTGTATCCTGTGAGCTGTAACTAGAGGTTGGAGAGTCTACCATATCAGTCCAAGCTTGTGATACGTCTCCAACGTATCGATAATTTCTTATGTTCCATGCTACTTTATTGATGATACCTACATGTTTTATGCACATTATATGTCGTATTTACGCATTTTCTGGAACTAACCTATTAACAAGATGCCGAAGTGCCAGTTCCTGTTTTCTGCTTTTGGTTTCAGAAATCCTAGTAACGAAATATTCTCGGAATTGGACGAAATCAACGTGTTCCTATTTTGTCCGGAAGTATCCAGAACACCCGAAGCGCCGGAGGGGCCCTGTGGGCCCAGATGATAGGGTGGCGCGGCCTGGGCTGGGCCCGCGCCACCCTATGGTGTCGTCGCCCTTCGCCCCTCCGACTCCGCCTCTTCGCCTATTTAAAGGTCCCACCTAAAACGCGATACGAGACCCACGATACGGAGAAAACCTTCCAGGCCGCCGCCATCGCGAAATCAAGATTCGGGGGACAGAACTCTGTTCCGGCACCCGCCGGACGGGGAATTGCCCCGGAGTCGTCCCCCGCCGTCTCCACCGCCATCTTCACCGCCATCGCTGCCTCCATGATGAGGAGGGAGTAATTCACCCCTGGGGCTGAGGGCTCTACCGTAGCTATGTGGTTAATCTCTCTCTCTGTACTCCAATACAATGATCTCATGAGCTGCTTTACATGATTGAGATCCATATGATGAGCTTTGTATCGCTACTAGTTGTGTGCTACTCATGTGATGTTATTAAAGTAGTTCTATTCCTCCTACTTGGTGTAAAGGTGATTAGTGTGTGCACCCTGTGGTTCTTGTCGTAGGCTATGATCACGATCTCTTGTAGATTGTGGAGTTAATTATCATTATGATAGTATTGATGTGATCTATTCCTCCTTCATAGTGTAATATGGACAGCGTGTGCACTATGTTAGTTCTTGGTTTATTTTGCAATGATCTATTATGCTCTAAGGTTACTTAAATATGAACATGGAATTGTGGAGCTTGTTAACTCCGGCATTGAGGGTTCGTGTAATCCTACGCAATGTGTTCATTATCAAACAAGAGTGTATGTAGCACATATGAGAAGAAGTATTTATTATGCGATCAATGTTGAGAGTGTCCACTAGTGAAAGTATGATCCCTAGGCCTTGTTTCCAATACTGAAAACACCGTTTACTTACTGTTCTGTTGCATGTTTACTCGCTGCCATATTTTATTCAGATTGCCATTACCACTCATATACATCCATATTACTTGTATTTCACTATCTCTTCGCCGAACTAGTGCACCTATACACCTGACAAGTGTATTTGGTGTGTTGGGGACACAAGAGACTTCTTGCTTTGTGATTGCAGGGTTGCTTGAGAGGGATATCTTTGACCTCTTCCTCCCCTGAGTTCGATAAACCTTGGGTGATCCACTTAAGGGAAACTTTGTTCTACAAACCTCTGCTCTTGGAGGCCCAACACTGTCTACAAGAATAGAAGCTCCCGTAGACATCAAGCACTTTTCTGGCGCCGTTGCCGGGGAGGAAAGGTAAAAGGTACTCACACTCCGGTTCCAGGTAACAGTACTTTTCTGGCGCCATTGTGTGTGTACTCGAAGCTATTTCCTTTAGACTCTGCAATTACGACATTTTGTTTCTTGTTTACACTAGTTAGGCATAATGGACAACAAAGAGCTTCTTATTCTATTTCCTGATTTAAGACATGGATGGTTTGATGCGAAAATTAAAAAACCTATGGAACCTTATTTACATGATAGTAGCAATGTTATTAGTATGAATGCAATTACTACTAATGCTATGAAGAAGTCTAAGCTTGGGGAAGCTAGTTTACATAAAAATAATCTTTTTTGCTCCTCCGCTTTAGAAGAAATATTTTGCTCTGATGATGCTTTATCTCCCATATGCGATAACTCTAATGATGCTTCTGATATTTTAAATCCACCTGCTGAAAGTATTCCTTATAAAATACCTATGGAAATTATTGAACGTGTTATGGATAACCGCTATGAAGGGGATGGAACTGTCCATCCTAGGAATCATTTACTGTTTTTGCATGAATTATGCGGGTTATTCAAGTGTGCAGGTATTTCAATGGATGAAGTTAGAAAGAAATTATTTGTTATATCGCTATCTGGTGAAGCGGCGCATTGGTATAAACTATTGAAGGACGGGCGCTCTCTTGATTGGAAGGATATTGTGCCTCTATTTTATTCCAAGTTCTATCCTCCAAGTGAAATTCACAAAGATCGAAACCATATATATAATTTTTGGCCTCATGATGGAGAGAGTATTGCCCAAGCATGGGAGAGATTGAAGACTTTAATGCTCAAATGCCCCAATCATGAGCTTCCAGGTAATATCATCATTGATAATTTCTATGCAAGACTTTCTTTTCAAGATAAGACCTTGCTGGATACTACTTGTTCTGGATCATTCACGAGCAATAAAGAAGAGTTTAAAAGGGACCTTCTTGATCGGATTAAGGAGAACGCTGAAGATTGGGAGAACGACAAAGGTAAAGAGTCAGGTATAAACTATGATTATGAATGCATTGAAACTTTTATGAATACTGATAAATTTCGAAATATGAGTGCTACTTATGGTCTTGACTCTCAAGTTGCTGCAAATCTTTATAAAGCTTTTGCTTCTCACATTGAATTGCCTAGGAAGAATTTTGATAAGTATCATGAACCTTTTAAAGAGGCTTGCATGAAGAATGACATTGTTGTTAATGATTGCAATAAGCATGCTCAAACTCCTAAGAATGCTATTTCCTATAAGCATGTTAATTTTTGTGGAATACATAGACCTTGTGGAATTAATCAAATAGAAGATGAATATTGTATCCATCACAGAAATGAAAAAACTAGAAAGTGGTCTAGAGCTCTAGATGATCTTGGAGAAAAAGTGTGTGCCCTCTATCCTTTTATTTGTGAACTTTGCCATAGAGTTGGTCATTTTAATTTTCAATGTTCCTCCAATGATAATTCAAACCCCATGAGTGCTGCAAATTTGTATTGTGATGATGAAATTACTCCTAATCAGCATGATGAACTTACCTTATTTTTGAAGTGTGAAGAGTTATCAAGAAAAATTTCTTTGTTAAATATTAACGATCTTGATATTGATGATGTCCTGCATGGTTGTCTTTCTTATTGCATTAATAATAGCCATACAAATACTTACATACAGAATATTTTAGAAGATGACACCTTGCCAAAATATGATAGGACCGCTGTGTGTTTTCAATTAATTAATGAAAAGGAGGGATCCTCCCAAGTTTCTTCTATTGTTTCTAAAAGAAAATCAGGTTATGCGGACAAGCCACCATTCAAGCCTCTTCCTCCTAAAGAAGGGAACGAGGAGAAGGAGAAGAAGAAGAAGAAGAGAACGAAGAAGAAGAAGAAGGAGAATAAAAAGAAAGAGGTAACGGTGTATCCCCGCGTGAATGAGATAACGCTAGGTAACCGTAAGTATGTTGCTCCTAATGATTATTATGATAATGAATCTGAGTACGATGATCTTCCTATACCCTTTACCCATATTAGTGATCATGATTTGGATGAGCACGCTGCCTTTGATATTGAAAATCTCTTTGGTACTGATTATGAAATTAATGATGATAGCATTATTCATGTCCCCTTAAACGATGATATTGAAAGCTCTAAGCTTGGGGATGTTGTGCTTGAAGATCCTGTATTTGAGACATCTACTTTTAGTGAAAATGATGATATTACATATTCAGGTTTAGATAATTGCTATAGAGATGTATATGACACATGTTACAATTATCCTTATGAAACTTGTCATAGTTATGATGGGCTTGCCAAAAACAATTCTTTTAATATGCAACTTGTTTACCATGTTCAAATTCTTGATAATAATCTTGCTCCAATTACTATTAATGAGAATAACTCTTCTTATGCCAAAATTAATGATACTTCTATGCATATGAACCATGATAAGAATGTTTTAAGTGACGGGTATATTGTGGATTTCATCAATGATGCTACTGAAAGTTATTATGAGAGAGGGAAATATGGTTATATGCATCTTAATAATATTAAGTTTCCCCTCTTTATGTTGAGAATCTTTAAGTTACTCGTGTTTTATCCTCTTATGCTTGTCACTTTGCTCTTCATGAATTCATTTGTGTATAAGATTCTTCTGCATAGGAAGCATGTTAGGCTTAAATGTGTTTTGAATTGCCTCTTGAAGCTCTCTTTTGCTTCAAATACTATTTCTTGCGGGTGCATCACCAAAATTGCTGAGCCCATCTTAATGGCTATAAAGAAAGAACTTCTTGGGAGATAACCCATGTGTTATTTTGCTACAGTACTTTGTTTTATATTTGTGTCTTGGAAGTTGTTTACTACTGTAGCAACCTCTCCTTATCATGTTTTTGTGCCAAGTAAAGTTTCTATGTTAAAGTTGATGTTATATTTGGGATCGCTGCGCAGAAACAGCATTGCTGTCTGTCACGAATCTGGGCACAGTTCTCTGTAGAAAATTCGAAAAAATCTGCCAATTTACGAGCGTGATCCTCGGATATGTACGCAACTTTCATTAGTTTTGAGTTTTTCCATTTGAGCAAGTCTGGTGCCATCTTAAAATTCGTCTTTACGGACTGTTCTGTTTTTGACAGATTCTGCCTTTTATTTCGCATTGCCTCTTTTGCTATGTTGGATTTATTTCTTTGATCCATTAATGTCCAGTAGCTTTAAGCAATGTCCAGAAGTGAAAAGAATGTTTGTGTCACCTCTGAACATGTGAATTTTTGGTTATGCACTAACCCTCTAATGAGTTTGCTTGAAGTTTGGTGTGAAGGAAGTTTTCAAGGATCAAGAGAGGAGGATGATATACTACGATCAAGAGGAGTGAAAGCTCTAAGCTTGGGGATGCCCCCGTGGTTCATCCCTGCATATTTTAAGAAGACTCAAGCGTCTAAGCTTGGGATGCCCAAGGCATCCCCTTCTTCATCGACAAAGTATCGGGTTCCTTCTCTTGAAACTATATTTTTATTCGGTCACATCTTATGTTCTTTACTTGGAGCGTCTGTGTGCTTTTATTTTTATTTTTGTTTTGTTATCTTAGTTCTCTGAATAAGTTCATCCTTGTGTGGGAGAGAGACACGCTCCGCTGGTTCGTATGAACACATGTGTTCTTAGCTCATAATATTCATGGCGAAGTTTCCTCTTCGTTAAATTGTTATATGGTTGGAATTGAAAAATGCTACATGTAGTAATTCTAAAATGTTTTGGATAATGTGATACTTGGCAATTGTTGTGCTCATGTTTAAGCTCTTGCATCATATACTTTGCACCTATTAATGAAGAAATACATAGAGCTTGCTAAAATTTGGTTTGCATAATTGGTCTCTCTAAGGTCTAGATAATTTCTAGTATTGAGTTTTGAACAACAAGGAAGACGGTGTAGAGTCTTATAATGTTTACAATATGTCTTTTATGTGAGTTTTGCTGCACCGTTTCATCCTTGAGTTTGCTTCAAATAAACCTTGCTAGCCTAAACCTTGTATCGAGAGGGAATACTTCTCATGCATCCAAAATCCTTGAGCCAACCACTATGCCATTTGTGTCCACCATACCTACCTACTACATGGTATTTCTCCGCCATTCCAAAGTAAATTGCTTGAGTGCTACCTTTAAAATTCCATCATTCACCTTTGCAATATATAGCTCATGGGACAAAATAGCCTTAAAAACTATCGTAGTATTGAATATGTACTTATGCACTTTATCTTTTATTAAGTTGCTTGTTGTGCGATAACCATGCTTCTGGGGAACGCCATCAACTATTGTTGAATATCATGTGAGTTGCTATGCATGTTCGTCTTGTCTGAAGGATCTATCATTTTAGTGGTTGGAGCATGCAAAATTGTTAGAGAAGAACATTGGGCCGCTAACTAAAGCCATGAATCATGGTTGAAGTTTCAGTTTTGGACATATATCCTCAATCTCATATGAGAATAATAATCATTGCTACATGCTTATGCATTTAAGAGGAGTCCATTATCTGTTGTCCATGTTGTCCCGGTATGGATGTCTAAGTTGAGAATAATCAAAAGCGAGAAATCCAAAATGCGAGCTTTCTCCTTAGACCTTTGTACAGGCGGCATGGAGGTACCCCTTTGTGACACTTGGTTGAAACATGGCATGCAAAGATCCGGTAGTCCAAGCTAAGTAGGACGAGGTGCGGGCACTATTAGTATACTATGCATGAGGTTTGCAACTTGTAAGATATAATTTACATAACTCATATGCTTTATTACTACCGTTGACAAAATTGTTTCATGTTTTCAAAATAAAAGCTCTAGCACAAATATAGCAATCGATGCTTTCCTCTTTGAAGGACCATTCTTTTACTTTTATTGTTGAGTCAGTTTACCTATCTCCCTCCACCTTAAGAAGCAAACACTTGTGTGAACTGTGCATTCATACTTGCATATTGCACTTGTTATATTACTTTATGTTGACAATATCCATGAGATATACATGTTATAAGTTGAAAGCAACCGCTGAAACTTAATCTTCCTTTGTGTTGCTTCAATACCTTTACTTTGATTTATTGCTTTATGAGTTAACTCTTATGCAAGACTTATTGATGCTTGTCTTGAAGTACTATTCATGAAAAGTCTTTGCTTTATGATTCACTTGTTTACTCATGTCATTACCTTTGTTTTGATCGCTGCATTCATTACATATGTTTACAAATAGTATGATCAAGATTATGATGGCATGTCACTTAAGAAATTATCTTTGTTATCGTTTTACCTGCTCGGGACGAGCAGAACTAAGCTTGGGGATGCTGATACGTCTCCAACGTATCGATAATTTCTTATGTTCCATGCTACTTTATTGATGATACCTACATGTTTTATGCACATTATATGTCGTATTTACGCATTTTTGGAACTAACCTATTAACAAGATGCCGAAGTGCCAGTTCCTGTTTTCTGCTGTTTTTGGTTTCAGAAATCCTAGTAACGAAATATTCTCGGAATTGGACGAAATCAACGCCCGGTTCCTATTTTGTCCGGAGTATCCAGAACACCCGAGCCGCCAGAGGCCCTGTGGCCCCAGATGATAGGGTGGCGCGCCAGGCTGGGCCGCGCCACCCTATGGTGTCGTCGCTCTTCCCTCCTCCGCCTCTTCGCCTATTTAAAGGTCCCCGACCTAAAACGCGATAGAGACCCACGATACGGAGAAAACCTTCCGAGCCGCCGCCATCGCGAAATCAAGATTCGGGGACATAACTCTGTTCCGGCACCCTGGGACGGGAATTGCCCCCGAGTCGTCTCCCCGTGTCTCCACCGCCATCTTCACCGCCATCGCTGCCTCCATGATAAGGAGGGAGTAATTCACCCCAGGGCTGAGGGCTCTACCGTAGCTATGTGGTTAATCTCTCTCTGTACTCAATACAATGATCTCATGAGCTGCTTTACATGATTGAGATCCATATGATGAGCTTTGTATCGCTACTAGTTGTGTGCTACTCATGTGATGTTATTAAAGTAGTTCTATTCCTCCTACTTGGTGTAAAGGTGATTAGTGTGTGCACCCTGTGGTTCTTGTCGTAGGCTATGATCACGATCTCTTGTAGATTGTGGAGTTAATTATCATTATGATAGTATTGATGTGATCTATTCCTCCTTCATAGTGTAATATGGACAGCGTGTGCACTATGTTAGTTCTTGGTTTATTTTGCAATGATCTATTATGCTCTAAGGTTACTTAAATATGAACATGGAATTGTGGAGCTTGTTAACTCCGGCATTGAGGGTTCGTGTAATCCTACGCAATGTGTTCATTATCAAACAAGAGTGTATGTAGCACATATGAGAAGAAGTATTTATTATGCGATCAATGTTGAGAGTGTCCACTAGTGAAAGTATGATCCCTAGGCCTTGTTTCCAATACTGAAACACCGTTTACTTACTGTTCTGTTGCATGTTTACTCGCTGCCATATTTTATTCAGATTGCCATTACCACTCATATACATCCATATTACTTGTATTTCACTATCTCTTCGCCGAACTAGTGCACCTATACACCTGACAAGTGTATTTGGTGTGTTGGGGACACAAGAGACTTCTTGCTTTGTGATTACAGGGTTGCTTGAGAGGGATATCTTTGACCTCTTCCTCCCTGAGTTCGATAAACCTTGGGTGATCCACTTAAGGAAACTTGTTGTTCTACAACCTCTGCTCTTGGAGGCCCAACACTGTCTACAAGAATAGAAGCTCCCGTAGACATCAGCTTGCAAAGGGCTGTCAGACACATTGTTGGCAGGTGGAGGAAGTCCAGCTTCAAAAGGAACCCCCTGCTCAGCTAGCATGGCTTGGAAGTTAAATAAAGGAGGTGCTTCTTGATTTCCCTCATGACCATGTATCACTTCTGCATGCACATTCAGTTCCTGGACATCTACATTGTTGTTCTCTGGGATAGGATGATGAATGTCGGTGTCCATGGTTATTCCACTATGAGGTTGATTCTCTGCACCATAATGCCGTGGTGTTGATATATATCCCCAAGTAGGGTTGGACCATACAAAGGATGTGGGTTGTTGGTCGGTGGATCTTCGTGAGTGGAACTGGAGCTTCCCTCATTCTTCTCAAGATAATCACGGGACACCGACATAGGCATCCCCAATGGGCCTGCCGAAGATGGTACCCGGGGTTTACGAAGGCCCAGGACTCGAAGAATAAGAAGATTCGGAAGCCCAAGATGTTAGTAAGGAAAGCTAAAGTTGTACTAGGAAGTTTAACTTGTAATCTTGCGGGACGAGTATGAAACCCTCCCGGACTGTAACTTGTGTATCACGAATCCCTCGACTCCACCTCCTATATAAGGGGAGTCGAGGGACAAAGAGAGGATCGAATCTATTGTCAACATAACCCTAGTTTTATAATCGTCGAGTACTTTTCGGCTGAAACCTTCGAGATCTACTTGCCCTCTACTTCTAACAAAACCCTAGTCTACAATCTGTAGGCATTGATAAGTTAATCCCTTGTCAATTGGCGCCGTCTGTGGGAATTAGAGGCTGCAAGGAGCTGATCTCGATGGCACGTTCAGAATCGTCGACTTCGTCGGTAGCAAGCAATGCGATGGATCGAGGTAAACAGGTCAAAACTGATCTAGTCAATTTTATTCCTCACCCACCCTCCCGTTTGGATGCATGTGCATATCTGGAGGAGCCCATCGTGATGACGTTCGGAGAATTCCGATTCGGCGTCGACAAGGAAGGATCTTATCGTCTCGAAGTTCCGATCCCGTTTGAACCTTCGAGTCGTCTGCGGACTCTGTTATAAGCAGCGACTCCGACAGCGTCGACAACTTCAACTTCATCGACAAATCTGCTGTCATTGGAAAGGTCTTCACCAATCTCTATGATGGTGTCACCAATCCTGATAAAAATCAACACTCAAAATATCATCAGGTCTATGCAATTGAGGAGACAAACCGAGCAGAACCGGAGACGTCAGAGGCTTTCGATGATTTGGGAAATCCATACGTTGATCCCGCTGATCTCAGAAGAGGTCTAGGCACAAAATATGTCGGGACCACTCCACGTCTAAGAGTTCAGCTCCCGCAGGCAGCGTGGGATAGAGCCGCAAAAGCCATGGATGGTTCAGAACCAATGACCACAACTGCTACTGCAGAAGAATTACAAGCCTATCAATACAGACTTGCTCGTGTCAGTAGGGAGTTGGAAAAATAGATAGCCTCCCTGAATAGAAGAAAGGAGGCAGCCTCCACGTCAAACAGGCGACGAGCAGAGCTAAGTCGACAATCAGGAACTTCGGGAGATAGTCATAGAGAAGCTCGGAGGAGAGCAAGATCTCGGCTGCAAAATATACCTGAAGAAGAGAGAGGAAATATAATTCAAAATCTCGACATGTCCTTCATGACGATTGATACAAGGGGAAATATTATCCCGAAAACACCAGAAGCTGGGTACATGGCAACGCAAGCTTATATCCTCGCGTCCAGACCACCTCCTGGGGACCCGAGAGAAGCATTGTTTAACATGGCAATGGCTGGAGTTGGAGTCATGGGAACAGCGTTCACAGCTACACCTCCCAAAGGAACAGCAAGGCAAAATAGTCGCGACCCACCGCAGCAGTGCAAGATCCACCGAGAGCAAGTGGAGCAAGGGATACAGCGGCTCAAGCAAGGGTGGATAGAGCGCGACAAGAAAGAAGAGAACATCGGCATTCACCAGAAGTTGCCGAGGAAGATATGTGTGGGCTCCCGTGCTTTACGAGACGAGTTCGAAAAACTCGAGTCCCGTCAGGGTTTAAGTTACCCGAAAATTTCAAGAAATTTGACGGTTTACAGGATCCCGAGGATTGGCTAGTTGATTACCTCGAGATGGTGAAGTTGATAGGCGGAACCAGGGCAACAGCCATGCAGAGCATCCAAGTACACTTGAGCGGAGCCGCGCGATCTTGGATAAAGAAACTTCCCCCAGGTTCCATCGATAGCTGGGATAGTTTTGAGGATATCTTCGTGAAGAATTTCCGATCCACCTGCAAGAAACCCGCGTCATTGGAAGAGCTGAGGGCGTGTAGACAGAAACACGATGAATCAATGAGAAAATATATCCAGAGGTGGAATATTATCAAAAACTCGGCAGAGGACATATCTGACGAGAGGGCAATAGACGCGTTCGTAGCAGGAATTCGACGAGGAGATTTCGTCGAAGACCTAGGGAGAACCAACCCAAAAACAATATCAGCACTGATGGAAATAGCAAACAGATGGGCAGATGGAGAAGATGCTATACACAACAAGCGACACAGGTCGCCAGAGGAGGACCGCAGTCGAAATTTTCAAAATAGAAGGCGATTTTCTCGATAGTTCTATAATAATGATGCTCCTAGCCACATATCAGCTGGTTTCCGAGGAAACTCTGGAGGAAATAGTCGAGATGATTATCAAAGAAGTAATGAGCAACAAGGCGACAACAGAGGCGACTTCCGTAGTAACAGGCAAAATAGTGGACCAAGGTTTCAGAGACCATATGTCACTACAAGAAAAGTTGCCATGGCCGACGAAGTTGAAGTCGCGCCGTGGTTGCTGGTGTACCATGGCCGACGATTTTGGTCCCTCCGTGGTGCATGTCAAAACTTTTTTTTCTCGTTTTTGAGGCCACCTAGCCCGACGAAAGCGGCCAAAACGTGGCGTATGGTGGCCCGGGACGTGGTGCATCTCGAAATCTCGGGTTCGCGGCCGAGTCAACGCAAATCCGCACCGCCGAGGGATGTAGGGCCCAGATGGCAGCCTCTCGGCATTGTTTTTTTTCTAGATCGCGCCATCTCGTTCAACGTTCTCCGATCGAGCCGTTTACGATGCAGGATCATGGGTCCCGCATGTCATCCTCTATGAACCAAAATTCTTTCTATTCTTGGATTTTTTTGACCCCTGATTTCTGGCTACTTCCTTTTTCTTTTGATCCCTTGCCGCCTTGGAAACGTTGAGACCGCTGCTGCTAAATGGGACCCGCATGTCATCCTCTATGTGCAATCAACTTTCTTTTCTTGGAGTTTTTTTGGCACCTCAAATTTGGTCACTTGCCTTTTCTTTCGATCCCCTGCCGCCTCTCAAACGGTGATACTGCTGCTATGGGACCCGCATGTCATCCTCTATGTACTATAAAACTTTCTTTTCTTTAATTATTTTTGGCACCTCATATTTGGTCACTTACCTTTTTTTTCGATCCCCTGCCGCCTCTCAAACGGTGATACCGCTGTTGCTAAATGGGACCCGCATGTCATCCTCTATGTACTATAAAACTTTCTTTTCTTGGATTTTTTGGCACCTCATATTTGGTCACTTGACTTTTTCTTTCGATCAACGCCTCTCAAATACCGCTGCTGCTAAATGGGACCCGCATGTCATCCTCTATGTACTATAAAACTTTCTTTTCTTGGATTTTTTTGGCACCTCATATTTGGTCACTTGACTTTCTTTCGATCACTTGCCTCTCAAATAGTGATACCGCTTTGCTAAATGGGACCCGCATGTCATCCTCTATGTACTATAAAACTTTCTTTTCTTGGATTTTCTTTGGCACCTCATATTTGGTCACTTGACTTTTTCTTTCGATCCCCTGCTGCCTCTCAAATGATACCTCTGCTAAATGGGACCCGCATGTCATCCTCTATGTACTATAAAACTTTCTTTTCTTGAATTATTTTTGGCTCCTGATATTTTTTCACTTGCCTTTTTCTTTCGATCTCATGCCACGTTTGAAACGTTGAGGAACCTGCAGGCTCATGGGACCCGCATGTCATCCTCTATGTACTATAAAAGTTCATTTTCTTGGTTTTTTTTCACCATCTGATTTTTGGCAATTTCTTTTTTCTTTTGATCCCCTGCCGCCTCTCAAACGCGATACCGCTGCTGCTAAATGGGACCCGCATGTCATCCTTTATGTACTATAAAACTTTCTTTTCTTGAATTATTTTTGGCTCCTCATATTTGGTCACTTGCCTTTTCTTTCGATCTCATGCCAAGTTTGAAACGTTGAGGAACCTGCTGGCTCATGGGACCCGCATGTCATCCTCTATGTACTATAAAAGTTTATTTTCTTTGTTTTTTTCACCCTCCGATTTTTGGCTATTTCCTTTTCTTTTGATCCTGCGCCGCCTTGGTAAGCTGTGACTCATGGGACCCGCATGTCATCCTCTATGTACTATAAAACTTTCTTTTTTGGATTATTTTTGGCACCTCATATTTGGTCACGTGACTTTTTCTTTCGATCCCTGCCGCCTCTCAAACGGTGAGACCGCTGCTGCTAAATGGGACCCGCATGTCATCCTCTATGAGCAATCAACTTTCTTTTCTTGGAGTTTTTTTGGCACCTCATATTTGGTCACTTGCCTTTTTCTTTCGATCTCATGCCACGTTTGAAACGTTGAGTAAGCTGTTGGTTCAAGGGACCCGCATGTCATCCTCTATGTCCATCAAGTTTCTTTTCTTGGACCCCCTAATTACTAGCTACTTTCTTTTTCTTTTGATCTCAAGCCGCATTACAAACATTGAGACCGCTGCTGCAAAATGGGACCCACATGTCATCCTCTATGTACAATAAATCTTGGATTATTTTTGGCTCCTGATATTTGGTCACTTGCCTTTTTCTTTCGATCTCATGCCGCCTTTGAAACGTTGAGTAAGCTGCTGGCTCATGGGTCCCGCATGTCATCCTCCACGAACAATAAAAGTTTCCTTTATTGGAGTTATTTTTGACCCCTAATTTCTGGCTATTTGCCTTTTTCTTTTGATCCCCTGCCCCCGTTGAAACGATGAGGACGCTGTTGGCAGGTCGGTCCCACATGTCATCCTCTATGAACAATAAAAGTTTCCTTTGGTGGATTTATTTTTGACCCCTAAATAATTTCTGGCTATTTCCTTTATTTTTCTTTTGATCCCCTGCCGCCTTGGAAACGTTTGAGAATGCTGCTGCCTCATGGGTCCCGCATGTCATCCTCTCAGAATGATAAATGTTTTCTTTTCTTGGATTTTGTTACCAACTGACTTTTGGTTTTTTATTTTATTTTCGATCCCCTGCCGCCTTTGAAACGTTGACGACGCTGCTGGCTCATGGGTCCCCGATGTCAGCCTCCCCGTACAAGAAACATGTGATATCTTGATTATTTCGCTCTGAGCTATTGCAAACGGATAAATTAAATCTTTATTTTTACATAAACAAACTTATATGTTGAGTGTCCTTGTTTTTTGTTTTTGCGAAGCATAGGACTTTCCTGTTTTTTTAGAAAAATCCGAACTTTCCTGTTTTGGAGTGGGCTGAAATTGTACGAGACAAAAGGCCCAGCAGGATAGTTCGAAGGCCCAGATGTCCAGATACAGCCCAATTGAAATCTTTCTTTTCTTGGATTTTTTCACCCCTGATTTCTGGCTTTTTTCTTTTGGTCCTGTGCCGCCTTGGAAACATTGAGACCGCTGCTGCAAAATGGGACCCACATATCATCCTCTATGTACAATAAAGTTTCTTTTCTTGGATTATTTTTGGCTCTTGATATTTGGTCACTTTCCTTTTTCTTTCGATCTCATGCCATGTTTGAAACGTTGAGGAACCTGCTGGCTCATGGGACCCGCATGTCATCCTCTATGTACAATAAAGTTTCTTTTCTTGGATTATTTTTGGCTCTTGATATTTGGTCACTTTCCTTTTTCTTTCGATCTCATGCCATGTTTGAAACTTTGAGGAACCTGCTGGCTCATGGGACCCGCATGTCATCCTCTATGTACAATAAAGTTTCTTTTCTTGGATTATTTTGGCTCTTGATATTTGGTCACTTTCCTTTTTCTTTCGATCTCATGCCACGTTTGAAACGTTGAGGAACCTGCTGGCTCATGGGACCCGCATGTCATCCTCTATGTACAATAAAGTTTCTTTTCTTGGATTATTTTTGGCTCTTGATATTTGGTCACTTTCCTTTTTCTTTCGATCTCATGCCACGTTTGAAACGTTGAGGAACCTGCTGGCTCATGGGACCCGCATGTCATCCTCTATGTACAATAAAAGTTTCTTTTCTTGGATTTTTTTCACCATCTGATTTTTGGCTATTTCCTTTTTCTTTTGATCCCCTGCCGGCCGGCCGCCTTTGAAACGCTGAGTAAGCTGCAGGCTCATAGGTCCGACATGTCAGCCTGTATGAACGATAAAGCTTTCCTTTCTTGGAGTTTTTTTACCCCCTAATTTCTGGCTATTTTCTTTTTCTTTTGATCTCAAGCCGCATTTGAAACGTTGAGACCGCTGCTGCTAAATGGGACCCGCATGTCATCCTCTATGTACAATAAAGTTTCTTTTTTTCTTGGATTATCTTTAGCTCCTGATATTTTGTCACTTGCGTTTTTCTTTCGATCTCATGCCGCCTTTGAAACGTTGAGTAAGCTGCTGAATCATGGGTCCCGCATGTCATCCTCTACGAACAATAAAAGTTTCCTTTTTTGGAGTTATTTTTGACCCCTAATGTCTGGCTATTTGCCTTTTTCTTTTGATCTCCTGCCCCCTTTGAAACGATGAGGATGCTGTTGGCACGTCGGTCCCACATGTCATCCTCTATGAACAATAAAAGTTTCTTTTGATGGATTTATTTTGAACCCCTAATTAATTTCTGGATATTTCCTTTTTTTTCTTTTGATCCCCTGCCGCCTTGGAATCGTTGAGGATGCTGCTGCCTCATGGGTCCCGCATGTCATCCTCTCAGAACGGTAAATGTTTCTTTTCTTGGATTTTGTTTACCAAATGATTTTTGGCTTATTTTATCTTTCGATCTCGTGCCGCCATTAAAACGTTGAGGACGCTGCTGGCTCAGAGGTCCCACATGTCAGCCTCTATGAACAATAAACCTTTCCTTTGTTTGATTTATTATTGACCCATAATTTCTGGCTATTTGCCTTTTTCTTTCGATCTCATGCCGCCTCTGAAACGTTGAGACGCTGCTGGCTCATGGGTCCCACATGTCACACTACAAGAAAAGTTCTGATAGACAACGTCTCAAAATCGTCCGCTAAGGGGTATTTTTCGTCGCCTATGGGCCTAACCCGACGATATGGGTTCTGTTGTGGAAACTGCGTCAGGCAAAGTCCAACGACGATTTTTTCGGTCCGTCGCGCTTGGGCGCCCTTACGGAAAATCGGACCGTTGCGGAAGTGTTTTCGGGAGCCCGTTGACTGCGACGTCATGCAAACGACACGTGGCGACGCCGTTAACTACAGTTAACGGCGTTAACCGCTGAAACCCCGTGGTAGATGGTAGGCCCACACGAGGCCTGCCACGTCTTAAGCGGGCCGGGCAGATGACATAGTTTGACCGGTCAACTATATAGCTGGGCTGGTCCATTAGTTAAGTGGGCCGGGCCTAACCTCTAAGGTTGACTGGTCAAAACTTAAATGGGCCGGCCCATTTAACATGTGGGGTCCACCTTACACAACTGGGCCGGCCCAAGAAGCAAGTGGGCGGGCCAAAACACAGGTGGGTCCCACTTTCCTGTTAAAAGGCCGGCCCATTTAGTGTGGGTCCACCGTATAGCAAGTGGGCCGGCCCAACAAGCTAGTGGGCGGGCCAAAAACACAGTGGGTCCCACTTTCCGGTTAAAGGGTCGGCCCATTTCGTTTGTGGGGTCCACCATACAGCAAGTGGGGGCCCAACAAAATAGTGGCGGGCCAAAACACAGTGGGTCCCACTTTCCTGTTAAAGGGCCGGCCCATTTAGTATGTGGGGTCCACCATATAGCAAGTGGGTGGCCGACAAGATAGTGGGCGGCCAAAACACAGTAGGTCCCACTTTCTGTTAAAGGGCCAATTAGTATGTGGGGTCCACCATATAGCAGGTGGGCCGGCCCAACAATGGTGGCCAAAACACAGTGGGTCCCACTTTCCTCTTAAAGGGCGGCCCATTTAGTATGTGGGACCACCATATAGCAAGTGGGCCGGCCCAACAAGATAGTGGGCGGGCCAAAAACACATGTGGGTCCCACTTTCCTGTTAAAGGGCCGGCCCAACTAGTATGTGGGGTCCACCATATAGCAAGTGGGCGGCCCAACAAGATAGTGGGCCGGGCCAAAAACACAGTGGGTCCCACTTTCCTCTTAAAGGGCCGGCCCATTTATGTGGGGTCCCAAAGCAAATGGGTGGCCCAACTAATTAGGCCCCGGTTGGTGGGTCCACCTAAAGCAAGTGGGCCACCCAACTAGTGTGGGGTCCACAGTAAATCAAATGGGCTGGCCCAAGAAGTAAGTGGGCCAGCCCGTTTAGTTGTTGTTTATATGCCGGCATAATATGCGCTTTAGGATTTTGCGGGCAGGCACATATGTGATTTCGCTTAATTGGGCCGTTTAAGGGATGGGAATTCGTGATTTAGATACTGAGAATATTTACGCAGCATTGATTTCTGTCGGATAGCCTCACTTACCACAAGCACCAAAGAAAAAATGCGCGAAAGAACTATAAAAACTAACTAAATATTACATCAGCTGCAAGGCATTGAAAAAATATTACAGAACCCAGAGAAATTGAATGGTAATTAAACCTAGCAATACAATGAAGCGATCCGGCAATCTTTTAAGTTGTCCATGCAGCACCTATATCTGAAACAAAGACATTACAAGTTAAGACAGCAACAATGGAAAGGCAAAGACACTACAATATTGTTTGGCAAAGAATTTGGAACTCATCATTTCGTCGTTATAACAAGATCATTGTAATGCGCACAATAAGCAAACAAAGAGTGCATGCCGCATACCAACAGCCAATATAACAGAGCATGTTAGAATGAAACAGCAGACTTACTACTGTCGAGTCCCATGCAAACCAACATGTTCAGGGAGTACAAAATTGGCATGAACAACATAGTAGCAGGCTATAAATTTTGTAACAACGACTGAGCAAGATGAAGTTATGATGGCTACATCTACAGAGCAGGGAATGTAAACCAAAAATAGAAGTTACGATGGCAAAAGCTAAAGAGGAGGGAATGTGAACCAACATGTGCCAAGTGCAATTACTTCATTTTGGCCGTGAACTAAATAATACTCCTGAACTTATAGTGAAGGGGATGCAAATCAAGATGTTTCGGGATATAAACTTGTAATGAGCAACACATGGAGGATAGTTAATGCTGGAGCTTAGGATGGACCAGATACAGAATATAGTGGGATCACCTGTGAACTTGTATAAGAGGGAATGCAAACCAATATGTTCAGCTTTCCATATGTGAGCGTCATGCCAAGTCAGAGAAACAAGTCAATAATGCAGCTTTTGAAGAACAAGATGGCACGCAAAATTATTATCTAGTAGTATGACAAGTTTATTTGTACTACAGGCTAGATAGCAGAGTGATAGCATGCCAAACTAAGTCCTTACTTTGTTAGCTTACAATGAACTAGATACAAAACAATGGCATCACCTGTAGTACAGGGAATGCAAGCCAACATGTTCATGGAGTAAAAAATTGGCACAAACAACATAGTAGCAGGCCATAATTTTTGTAACAACGACTGAGCAAGATAAAGTTATGATGGCTAGATCTACAGAGCAGGGAATGTAAACCAAATATAGAAGTTACGATGCCAAAAGCTATAGAGCAGGGAATGCGAACCAACATGTGCAATTACTTAAAATTGGCCATGAACTAAATAATAGCAGGATGTTACTATAATACCTACAGTATAATTTTTGTAACAACGACTGAGCAAGATAGAAGTTATGATGGCTACATCTACAGAGCAGGGAATGCAAACCAAAATGTTCAATCGCTTAAAGTTAGCAATGAAGTAGAAAATAGCAACGTGTTACGGTCATAGCTAGGAATGAACTAAAAGAGCTTCAGACAAACAAGCATCTGAACCCAGAACATGGCGCTAAAACAAGGGACTTACATTAGGAGAAGCACTCTGTGGGAGTCACAGCAGATCTTCCTGGGGTTGATAGATCCGGTGATGAAGTACGCTACATGTGCTACTTGGGGTTGGAGAGACGGCCATTACACTTCATGGTTACTCATCTCATCTGCAAAAACGTAACGGCGCGTCGTTAGCACAAACAGGTTCCCCCAAGATTAAACAAGAACTTGCAGGCAAGCAATAGAAAAGCGACAGTAGAAGAGTTTAGATCATGCACGGCGCCGGTGAAGCAGATCCGGTTCATGCACAGCGGTGTCGGTGAGCAAGATACGATGCGGTGGACGACGGATCCGGCGAAGCGGCTCCGGTGGGGTGGACGATACCGCAGCTGAAGCGACTGCGGTAGACTGCTGGATGAGCATATGGTTTCGAGGTTCGGCGGGGATGATCCGGTCCGGTTGATGACGGCGTCGATGAAGCGGCTCCGGCAGGCAGCCGGATGACGAGGATCGCGAGGGCTCGGGTAGGCCAGGGAAGTCCGGCGGGGATGTTCCGGTGCGGTGGTCGTGGAGGTGGGAGAGAGGGACTTGGGAAGTTCCGGTGGGTGGTCTGAGGGAAATGAATTTTTTTGGGAGGGTTTCCGGGCTAGGGAGGTGGTGATCCAAAAAATGACGGGCAGACCCCCCCACCAACCGACTTTGCTGTCATCTCCACAGGGGTAGAATGGGAATTTGGAAGCGTACGAAATTTTTGTATTTTGTAGGCGGGAAGTTTTGCCGCTATGAGATTTTGAATTTCGCTAAGGTCCAAGTATAATGATAAAAAATTGTGAGACCGTACTAGTACCTCTGTTCAAGGCCGAGTGCAAAATCAAATCATCATCATCTTGAATATTGGTCACTACCATGGTCATGATCTATCTCTGAAATTAGCGTATCCGCTATATCAAAGTATAATGATAAAAAAAATTGTGAGACCGTACTAGTACTTCTATTCTAGGCCGAGTGCAACATCAAATCATCATCACGTTAAAAATTTGTTACCATGATCATGATCTATCTCTGAAATTGGCGCATCCGCTATATCTTTCAAAGTATAATTATACGAGTAATAAAAATTGTGAGACCATACTAGTACTTCTGTTCAAGTTCGAGTGCAACATTAAATCATCATCACGTTGAAAATTTGTTACCATGATCATGATCTACCTCTGAAAATGGGCGCATCCGCTAAAACTTGCAAAGTATAATGATACAAAATTGTGAGACCGTACTAGTACTTATGTTCAAGGTCGAGTGCAACATCAAATCATCATTACATTGAAAAGTGTGTTACCATGATCACGATCTATCTCTGAATTTGGCGCATCCGCTAAATCTCGCAAAGTATAATGATAAAAAAATTGTGAGATTGTACTAGTACTTCTATTCAAGTTCGAGTGCAACATCAAATCATCATCACGTTGAAAATTTGTTACCATGATCATGATCTATCTCTGAATTTGGCGCATCTGCTAAATCTTGCAAAGTATAATGATAAAGAAATTGTAAGACAGTAGTAGTACTTCTGTTCAAGGTCGAGTGCAACATCAAATCATCATCACGTTGAAAATTTGTTACCATGATCCTCTGAAAATAGGCGCATCCGCTAAAACTTGCAAAGTATAATGATACAAAATTGTGAGACCGTACTAGTACTTATGTTCAAGGTCTAGTGCAACATCAAATCATCATTACATTGAAAATTGTGTTACCATGATCATGATCTATCTCTGAATTTGGCGCATCCGCTAAATCTCGCAAAGTATAATGATAAAAAAATTGTGAGACTGTACTAGTACTTATGTTCAAGGCCGAGTGCAGGATCAAATCATCATCATGTTGAAATTTGTTACAACGATCATGACATATCTCTAAAATTGGCGCATCCGCTAAATCTTGCACGTGGCGCATCTCGGTGCGGAGCAACAAGCCGGTGCTATCAAGGTTGAGGCGTCGGTAGCGTCATCGGGCTCTCCTCTTTTGATAGATCTTCTACATGGCGTGGCGCACCGCCCACCGAGAAGCAGTCATATGTGAGATCGAGGTGGAGACGTCGCCGGCATCCTCGAGGCGCGACCGCCCTTCTACGAGCCAGAGTCGACTCAAGGTATGAATCCATGCGCTGTCGCGTCCCTTCTGCATATGAAGTGGAATGCCTTAGATTTATTGTTCTTCTCTTACGATTATTTGCCGGACATGTGTGCTCTTTCTCTGAATATATTGCTTGAAAAGCTAACCAAGTTACTTAAATTCACTTCGTTCTTAATCTTGCGTGCCAATTTTGTTATTTTTGCTGACAGTGGTGCGCGCAAGGAAATTTATTTCTGGGTGTGCTGAGCTGTTAGGCCTAAGTCGAAATCCTCAGCTAAACAAGGCCTCAGCTTAACACATAAAAAGGTGTTCAATCTCGCCCACAATGTCCTCTTCTTTCCTCTTCCTTTATTGGAACTTGTTTTGCAGACAAGGAAAGTGGCACGTGTAATGTGAGTAAAACCCTCTTAGCCAAAATCAGCTACGAGCAAGATTTTATGTATTGTAGATTCCCCAATTGACTCTCATCCCCAATGTAGTCTTTTTTATGTCAGTATAGACTTCTTTACTGGATGTATACTATCGTACATGGCATGCATTTGCCTAATGAGGAGCATTGTATTGCCATTCTAGCCAACCTGATCGATCTGTCAAGCTTCATGCACGAGATGCCATGTTTAATTTACTCCCTCGCTCCGATCCATATTTATTGGTGTAAAATGAATGTGAATCGGAGGGAGTACTCTTCTTAGATAGTACTATACCAGTTCAAAAAAAAGTACTGTACTACTACATCACAAATGCATCAAAAGAGTACTACATCACAAGACCACCACGGTTGTACTAGTAGAGTTTAATGCTTAACTTCCAAAGGGAATAAGATTACACATATGAACTTTAAACAGGCGCTGTCCGATGTCTGCTTGTTTGGGAGCACAACATAAATAATACTACCCCCGTCCATACATAAGTGACTAAACTTTGTCTGAAGATGTTTCATCTATATATGTTTTTAGTGTGTAGATACATCCGTATCTTGAAGGAAAAAGGTGAGCCGCTAACTTTTTGAATAGAGTGAGTAATACAATTCGGATAAACAATGGTGTAGTAAAACAAATACTCCTGCCCATCATAAAACAAAACACAGACTGACTCAAATATATGTACAGATCACAAAAAAGGTTTCATCAGAACCCGAACATATACATGCAGAAATGACCGTTTGATCACATAAAACAAAGGTTTCGTGGCATATTTATGCCCCCAAAACAAGCAGACGTAGGACAGCGCCAACGTACTAGCAGCTAGCACTATGGAGCTGCAGTACAAACAAATGGTGCAGCGACATTTCCACCAGAACGAAAACTAAAAGACATCAGACCAAACAAAAGCTGGGCTATCACTTCTTGCCCAAACAAGCCTTGCTCCTTCATATGCGACTTCCTTTTCTCTTATGGATGTTGAACTTTGAATTAGATGGGTTCCTGACAGCGCGTTCTTTTTCGTGTCCTTGATGTTGCACTCTGGATCAGGTCGGTTACTGTCAGGAAATGAACAAATTGATCAGCAAAAGTCATATGTAAATGAATGCAAAGGTTACATATGAATGACTAACCCGGTCTAACTGAGTAGGGATGTAAAGTGCACCAACGTCTAGCAGAATTGTACTTTCTCCACTGCCAGTTGCTCATATCTAATTGGAATACTCCCTCCTTTGCCCGTACAACCAGCTCATTTTTGTCCTCAAATACGCAGAGTAACCTTACTGCATGTTTCCAATTGTATGGAAATGATGTGTCAAGGCCAAAAAAAGTATCCAATTCAAAATTTATATGACATGTCCATGACTCGTGATCGCCTGTTGATGATCTTGTACTGGTCCATGTTTGTAGGGTGAAGTCTCTTATAACAGCAAGGGCAACTCTCATAGGGGGTATTTTGTACTGGCCAACAAAGTCTAGATATATCATTGAGCTTGACCATGCAAAGAAGACTCTGAAATATATTCAGTGCCCTCATGAGACGCATGATATATTCATGCTTAACATTCACATCTTCAAGGGACATAATGGAGCGCCCTCTCGAAGCACGCGCCAAGACTTTCCAACAAAATGCAGCTTCGATACGAGCATTTGCCAGCGCCACAGCGCCCGGGCCCGTCCTAGCCACCGCCTTCGCCTTTGCCTCCGCATCCGCTTTACATGTCTCCGCCGATGCATGCAGAGCATCCGTCTCCGCTTTCCATGTATCCGCCGACGCAGTGTAGGCATCGAGCGACGCCGTTTTCATTTCCTAGAAAACCCAGTAAGTTACTCACATTGCAATCCCCAAATTAAGGTTATATCGAACACAATGACCGATGAACCTCTGTACTCGCCGGAGGTTGGAGATGTACATACCTGCGAAGATCGGTCCGGTGGTGCTTGACGGTGGTGCGTCGGGGACGGGGGAGAACTCGGCGGGGAGAATGGTGGCGCGGCCCAAGACGGCGGCGCGGAGAGGGGCGACGGTGCGGTCATCGAACCTCGGCAGACAGTATTTTGTATATATATATGAGAAGAAGAATAAAGTCTGGTCGAATGAGGCAGCGCGACCGGCAGAGTACAACCGAAGGCTACTAGTGCTACCTTGGAGTATTGTAGTAATATAACATAATAAAAATAATGGCCTTGTTTAAACCACTCTTGTCAGTGTGGCATCGCGTCCAAATTTAATGCATTCTGTGGAAATCGGAATAATGCTGTAAAAACTCTCATACTAGTGTGGTATATATAGCATGCACCGACACTTTTCAACAAAATGTCGTCTCCATTTCATAGGAGACTGCTTGCACACTGGGATACGATGCTGACATGACGAAGGGCGCAGAAGTATTTTGGAGTATTTCATTCGAGCAGATCGGGGCGACGGTGCGTCTTTGGAGGGAATACCGTGTGGTGTGTCTTTGGAGGGAATACCGTACGTACTTAGGAGTATTTCATTCGAGCAGACTGCTTGCACACTGGGATACGATGCTGACATGACGAAGGGCGCAGAAGTTTGCGAAAATGGTTGTACTACCATCCGACCATTAGTATAATCGAGCAGCCTAGTATAATCATTGCGCGATAGCTTACACGAGAAGGAAAAGAGCCGAACAGCTGTGGATAATAAAAGCATTTGGCTCTTCGAGGATCCTTCTTCTACTGCCTTCTCAAAGGAGTACTACTATTGTAATCTTTTTTTGTTTTTCTGGGACCTTCGGGTCCCTTCCCCGTTGAAAAGTGAAGTGTTTCGAATACATTCATATGCCTATGTTTCTATTTTTACAAGCAAATAAATAACAAAGGATGACTCAATGCACAAGTTGATCTCATTTTGAATTTTTTTAAAACTTCTTCTATTGTATTCAAATTTGATTAGAAGGAGTCGATCGATTGTACATGCCAATCGTATAGCTTGGTGGGTGGATTGGCATTTGAAGTTTGGTCATTGTGTTCTTGTTTGTTACCACCCTCGCAAGGCACGTCCAAGTATTTCCTGTCAGAATTTATGGCATGTATGTAGTTAAATAACCTACATTATTTCAATTATGAGTTTAATTACTAGGCAAAAGCTTAAAAATCCATATATAGTTCCAGATTAAGATGAACAAATCCTTGAACCTATATCTACAAAATTGATGGCACTAACACATCCTACCAAGCGGAAAGCATGTCTACCCTACTGCTTCCAAAAGGTGGAATTATGACAATAATGTGCAACTGTTAAAATTTGGTAGCCCTCCTTCACAATTAACACACATCTAGCCATTTTTGTACAGTAATAAAAAAGGGAAATCATTCTTTCATGCATGCATATAATTGTTAGAATCTCTTGTTTGTGAAGTTGCTTAAAATACGATCTCTTCCAAACTTGAGGTCATATGATAACTAAAAAGTTTTGTATGGCGGGATTTTGCATCAAAGTACATGCGCACAATACTCACTTGTGGGCAGAAAGCCAAACAAACTCATATTACTAGGTTTGTATTAATTTGTTCAAGAAATTTCACCATCACACATGATTTTGTGCTTGCGTTAATTTTACTTTAAAAACTTCTTCCAAATTCAAATTTTCTTCAAACATGCCAACGGTACATGTCTACCAATTAATAATTAAGGGTACACCACACGTACTGCCTCGTAGGGTACATAAAAAATTATACTATATTTTATGGCATGTACTAATTTCACATAATCTACAACTCAACGTTGAGTTTAATGATCAGCCCAGAACTAGAAAACAAATATACATATAGTTGCAAATTAACCTAGAAAAGCTCTAGTATCCTTTAAAACCCTAGAAAATGGACATGCATGCATGCATCCTACTCATAATAATTAATTAAGGTCTCGATCTCTATACTGCTCACGAAGTTTGGAATTCTGGCAAATATGCAACTTGTTTCATTAATTTACCATGGCGAGATAGATGCATGCACATCGATCACTTAAAAAATATAAAGTTTGTAAAGGATTTGGCATCCATATATGCTCACCGGATATATAGATAAGGCCAAGCAAACACATCGAATATTTCTGAAGAAATGTTTTTGCTAGAACCTTCAAATTTTTAGATTTACATCACACACAAAGAACACACCTTTAATTTCGCCAGGTTTGTGCACTAATAAAGTACTCCTACAGTACTAGAAATTGGATTGTTCTACTCCGGAGTGATATGCTCACCGGAGTATTTTTGGATCTTAGCTGGAGCGGCGTTTGGCGGTTGCACGAAGCCGTGCTGGATGTTAAGCCTGTCGAGGCACGCCTGGTGGAAAGCGTGCGCCACCTTAGCCTCATCGGCGCGCCGCTGCAATGCTGCGTCCCTGGGATTTGCAGCCGCCGCATTCTTAGCCTGCACGAAAGCTTGCAGAGCATCCCGGCATCTATAGAGTGCCGGGAACATCACGTTATATACGAGCTCCTTGGCGGTGTTGCTCCTGCAAAGGGCGTCGCCGTGATGCGCTTCGAAAGAACGGCCTGGCTCCACGGCCGGCACCGCCTGAAGTGCGGTCGGATTAGGCGGCTGGCCACGGGAGCTCCCTGCCTCCGCATCGTTCGCGCCGGCCGGGAAGGGGATCTCACCTGCTGGCAAAGAAAACCATGCGGCATGCGCGGGCGGAAAAGCCGGCCAGGGCCGAGCGGGCGTCGCATGCGGGGTTGCGTGGGAGATCCCTGCCTCTGCATCCATCGGCCCGCACGGGAAGCGGCTGGCGAGGGGCTCCACGGCCAGCGCCGCCGCCGCGGGCTGAACAACCGGCCAGTGCAGAGCGGGCGGGTTATGCCTTGGTGCGCGATGGACGAAGCGAAGGCGGCGCTGATGCTCCGCTTCCTCGTCGGTGGTAGGACTACGCGCGCGGCGACCAGAGCCAAGTCGGAAGGCCATAGATATGTCGATTGGTCACTTAAGCTGGAGAGGTTCTCTTACCATTTCGGAGAAGCGGAGTAAGAGGAAGTTGTTGCTTA
The DNA here is from genome assembly GCA_030979885.1 of Lolium multiflorum. NCBI lineage: Eukaryota > Viridiplantae > Streptophyta > Magnoliopsida > Poales > Poaceae > Lolium > Lolium multiflorum. The sequence continues at coordinate 229,667,755 of CM061750.1, read as the reverse complement.
TACGGGTTCACTGCCACGTTGGGTTAAGAGGGGCAAAGTTGGTCAATGCCTAGGAAGTTGGAATCGTTTTGGCCCCAATTTTTTAATTACCTTGCGGTTCATCTCTCGGTCTCTCCCACCTCTTCACTATCCCTCCCCTTGCCTCCTTTCATGCTTCATCGTAGTGCATCTTGTTTTTCTAGCACCTTCACAAAAATCATACACATTTGGCCGATTCTGTCATTGTGTGCACTAATAAAGTAAAAAATCCATTATATGTGAATAAACGTTTAATACACTAGCTCGCAAAGATGTTTCTCAAGGCGATATGCACAATGCCTGCCAAAAATGGGTCATGATAACTAAATTTCGTGTTAATTTTTGCATGACATGTACTCACTTGTGTATGAAGCCAAGCAAACTCATAATCTATACCAAAAAAATGTGAAAGAGTTCTTTTTAGTATCCTTCATACATGGGGTTCCTATTTTTACTTTCTATTTTTACTAGTTACAAGTACTCATGCATGAAAACTTTTGAAAATATGTGCATTTTGGGCTGTGTGGAGACATGGTACAATAATATATTCAAGTTGATATACAAAGTCTAGACATATTCAAACTAGACAAATAATGTATCTAACCCCCTAACCCTAAACTCTGTCTTATGAAGTCAAGCATGCATGAAGAGAATTGGTTTTGGGTTTCAAACATGGAAATTTCAAAATCATCCCAAAAGCTTCATTTTAGAGCGACTAAGAAGGATCCAGGCTTACCTTTCCATTTTCATGTTTTAAACTTGTTTAAATCTTGGTCAAATCCTAGATTTGACCAAGATTCAAATGGGCATAAAATAAAAAAATGAAAAAATGAAAAACCAAAGCGCACATAGTCTTCTTATATGTCATATAGTAAGCATTAAAGTTGGTAAACAAGGTCTAGACATATTCAAACTAGACAAATCATGTATCTACCCCCTAACCCCTAAACTCTATCTTATGACGAAGTCAAGCATGAAGATTAAGTGGTTTTGGGTTTCAAACATGGAAATTTTGAAAACCTCCCAAAAACTTCATTTTAGGGTGACTAAGAAGGATACAGGCTTCCCTTTTCATTTTCATGTTCTATACTTGTTTAAATCTTGGTCAAACCTAGGATTTGACCAAGATTCAAATGTGCATCAAAATTCCAAAAAAATCAGAAAAATGAAAAACCAAAGCACATAGTTTTCTTATGTCATATAGTAAGCATTAAAGTTGATAAACAAGGGTCTAGACATATTCAAACAAGAAAAATCATGTATCTACCCCCTAACCCTAAACTTTGTCTTATGTAGTCAAGCATGAAGAGAAGTGGTTTTGGGTTTCAAATATGGAAATTTCAAAAACCTATCAAAAGCTTCATTTTAGAGTGACTAAGAAGGATCCATGCTTGCCTTTTCATTTTCATATTTGAAACTTGTTTAAATCATTGTCAAACCTAGGATTTGACCAAGATTTAAATGGGCATAAAATTAAAAAATCGGAAAAATGAAAAACAAAAGCACATAGTCTTCTTATGTCACATATATATATAGTAAGCATTCAAAAGTTGATAAACAAGGTCTAGCTAGACATATTCAAATAAGACAAATCATGTATCTACCCCTCTAACCCTAAACTCTGTCTTATGAAGTCAAGCATGAAGAGAAGTGGTTTTAGGTTTCAAACATGGAAATTTCAAAAACCTCCCAAAAACTTCATTTTAGAGTGACTAAGAAGGATACATGTTTCCCTTTTCATTTTCATGTTTTAAACTTGTTTAAATCTTGGTCAAACCTAGGATTTGACCAAGATACAAATAGGCACAAAAAATGAAAAACAAAAAGCACATAGTGTTCTTATGTCATATCGTAAGCATTCAAGTTGATAAACAAGGTCTAGATATATCCAAACCAGACAAATCATGTATATATGTACCCCGTGTCGATCTTATGAAGTCTAGCATGAAGAAAAGTCGTTTTGGCCGGGTTTCAAACATGGAAATTTCAAGAACATCCCAAAAGCTTCATTTTAGAGCGACTAAGAAGGATCGAGGCTTACCTTTCCATTTTCATGATTTAAACTTGTTTAAATCTTGGTCAAATCTTGCTCAAGCATGAAGATAAGTGGTTTTGGGTTTCAAACATGGAAATTTCAAAAACCTCCCAAAAACTTCATTTTAGGGTGACTAAGAAGGATACAGGCTTCCCTTTTAATTTTCATGTTCTATATATACTTGTTTAAATCTTGGTCAAACCTAGGATTTGACCAAGATTCAAATGTGCATCAAAATTCTAAAAAAAAATCAGAAAAATGAAAAACCAAAACACATAGTCTTCTTATGTCATATAGTAAGCATTAAAGTTGATAAACATGGTCTAGACATATTCAAACCATACAAATCATGTATCTACCCCTAACCCCTAAACTATGTCTTATGAAGTCAAGCATGAAGAGAAGTGGTTTTGGGTTTCAAACATGAAAATTTCAAAAACCGCCCAAAAACTTCATTTTAGAGTGACTAAGAAGGATACATGCTTCCCTTTTCATTTTCATGTTTTAAACTTGTTTAAATCTTGGTCAAACCTAGGATTTGATAAACATGGTCTAGACATATTCAAACCAGAAAAATCATGTATCTACCCCTAACCCTAAACTCTGTCTTATGAAGTCAAGCATGAACAGAAGTACGGTGGTTTTGGGTTTCAAACATGGTAAATTCAAGAACCTCCCAAAAGCTTCATTTTAGAGTTACTAAGAGAAAGATCCGGACTTAATTACCTTATCATTTTCACATGTTAAACTTGTTTAAATCTTGCTCAACAAACCTAGGATTTTACCAAGATTCTCAAATGGGCATAAAAATCAAAAAATGAAATACCAATGCACATAGTCCTCTTAAGTCATAAAGTAAGCATTCAAGTTGATAAACAAGCTATCACTACAAGAAAAGTTGCCATGGCCGACGAAGTTGAAGTCGCGCCGTGGTTGCTGGTGTACCATGGCCGACGATTTTGGTCCCTCCGTGGTGCATGTCAAAACTTTTTTTTCTCGTTTTTGAGGCCACCTAGCCCGACGAAAGCGGCCAAAACGTGGCGTATGGTGGCCCGGGACGTGGTGCATCTCGAAATCTCGGGTTCGCCGGCCGAGTCAACGCAAATCCGCACCGCCGAGGGATGTAGGGCCCAGATGGCAGCCTCTCTGGCATTGTTTTTTTCTACATCGCGCCATCTCGTTCAACGTTCTCCGATCGAGCCGTTTACGATGCAGGATCATGGGTCCCGCATGTCATCCTCTATGAACCAAAATTCTTTCTATTCTTGGATTTTTTTGACCCCCTGATTTCTGGCTACTTCCTTTTCTTTTGATCCCTTGCCGCCTTGAAACGTTGAGACCGCTGCTGCTAAATGGGACCCGCATGTCATCCTCTATGTGCAATCAACTTTCTTTTCTTGGAGTTTTTTTGGCACCTCAAATTTGGTCACTTGCCTTTTCTTTCCCTGCCGCCTCTCAAACGGTGATACCGCTGCTGCTAAATGGGACCCGCATGTCATCCTCTATGTACTATAAAACTTTCTTTTCCTGGATTATTTTTGGCACCTCAAATTTGGTCACTTGCCTTTTCTTTCGATCCCCTGCCGCCTCTCAAACGGTGATACCGCTGCTGCTAGGGACCCGCATGTCATCCTCTATGTACTATAAAACTTTCTTTTTTTGAATTATTTTGGCACCTCATATTTGGTCACTTACCTTTTCTTTCGATCCCCTGCCTCTCAAACGGTGATACGCTGTTGCTAAATGGGCCCCGCATGTCATCCTCTATGTACTATAAAACTTTCTTTTCTTCTTTTTTTTGGCACCTCATATTTGGTCACTTGACTTTTTCTTTCGATCACCTGCTGCCTCTCAAACAGTGATACCGATGCTGCTAAATGGGACCCGCATGTCATCCTCTATGTACTATAAAACTTTCTTTTCTTGAATTATTTTTGGCTCTGATATTTTTTCACTTGCCTTTTTCTTTCGATCTCATGCCACGTTTGAAACGTTGAGGAACCTGCTGGCTCATGGGACCCGCATGTCATCCTCTATGTACTATAAAAGTTCTTTTTCTAGGTTTTTTTTCACCATCTGATTTTTGGCAATTTCTTTTTTCTTTTGATCCCCTGCCACCTCTCAAACGCTGATACCGCTGCTGCTAAATGGGACCGCATGTCATCCTCTATGTACTATAAAACTTTCTTTTCTTGAATTATTTTTGGCTCCTCATATTTGGTCACTTGCCTTTTTCTTTCGATCTCATGCCACGTTTGAAACGTTGAGGAACCTGCAGGCTCATGGGACCCGCATGTCATCCTCTATGTACTATAAAAGTTCTTTTTCTTGGTTTTTTTTCACCATCTGATTTTTGGCAATTTCTTTTTCTTTTGATCCTGCCACCTCTCAAACGCTGATACCTCTGCTAAATGGGACCCGCATGTCATCCTCTTACTATAAAACTTTCTTTTCTTGAATTATTTTGGCTCCTGATATTTTTTCACTTGCCTTTTTCTTTCGATCTCATGCCACGTTTGAAACGTTGAGGAACCTGCTGGCTCATGGGACCCGCATGTCATCCTCTATGTGCTATAAAAGTTTCCTTTGTTGGATTTTTTTCACCCTCTGATTTTTGGCTTGCCTTTTTCTTTTGATCCCCTGCCCCCTTTGAAACGTTGAGTAAGCTGTTGGCTCAAGGGACCCGCATGTCATCCTCTATGTCCATCAACTTTCCTTTCTTGGATTTTTTTTCACCCCCTAATTACTAGCTACTTTCTTTTTCTTTTGATCTCAAGCCGCATTACAAACATTGAGACCGCTGCTGCAAAATGGGACCCACATGTCATCCTCTATGTACAATAAAGTTTCTTTTCTTGGATTATCTTTTGCTCCTGATATTTTGTCACTTGCCTTTTTCTTTCGATCTCATGCCGCCTTTGAAACGTTGAGTAAGCTGCTGGCTCATGGGTCCCGCATGTCATCCTCTACGAACAATAAAAGTTTCCTTTCTTGGAGTTATTTTTGACCCCTAATTTCTGGCTATTTGCCTTTTTCTTTGGATCTCCTGCCCCTTTGAAACGATGAGGACGCTGTTGGCAGGTCGGTCCCACAAGTCATCCTCTATGAACAATAAAAGTTTCCTTTGATGGATTTTTTTTGAACCCCTAATTAATTTCTGGATATTTCCTTTTTTTTCTTTGATCCCCTGCCGCCTTGGAATCGTTGAGGATGCTGCTGCCTCATGGGTCCCGCATGTCATCCTCTCAGAACGGTAAATGTTTCTTTTCTTGGATATTGTTTACCAAATGATTTTTGGCTTATTTTTTCTTTCGATATCCTGCCGCCTTTAAAACGTTGAGGACGCTGCTGGCTCACGGGTCCCACATGTCAGCCTCTATGAACAATAAGCGCTGAGGACGCTGCTGCCTCATGGGTCCCGCATGTCATCCTCTCAGAACGAAAATGTTTCTTTTCTTGGATTTTTTACCAACAGATTTTTGGTTTATTTTTTCTTTCCATCCCCTGCCGCCTTTAAAACGACGCTGCTGGCTCATGGGTCCACGATGTCAGCCTCCCCGTACAAGAAACATGTGATATCTTGATTATTTTGCAGACAATAAACAGTGTATTGCGCTCTGAGCTATTGCAAACGGATAAATTAAATCTTTATTTTTACAACATATATCTTGAATCTCCTTGTTTTTTGTTTTGGCGAAGCATAGGACTTTCCTTTTTTTTTTGAGAAAAATCCGAACTATCATGTTCTGGAGTGGGCTGAAATTGTACGTGTCCAAAGGCCCAGAAGGATAGTTCGAAGGCCCAGATGTCTAGATGCAGCCCAATTGAAATCTTTCTTTTCTTGGATTTTTCACCCCCTGATTTCTGGCTACTTCATTTTTCTTTTGGTCTGTGCCGCCTTGGAAACGTTCGGACCGCTGCTGCAAAATGGGACCCGCATGTCATCCTCTATGTACAATAAAGTTTCTTTTCTTGGATTATTTTTGGCTCTGATATTTGGTCACTTGCCTTTTTCTTTCGATCTCATGCCACGTTTGAAACGTTGAGGAAACTGGCTCATGGGACCCGCATGTCATCCTCTATGTACAATAAAAGTTTGATTTCTTGGATTTTTTTCACCCTCTGATTTTTGGCTATTTCCTTTTTCTTTTGATCCCTGCCGCCTTTGAAACGTTCAGTAAGCTGCTGGCTCATAGGTCCCACATGTCAGCCTGTATGAACGATAAAGCTTTCTTTTCTTGGAGTTTTTTTTGACCCCCTAATTTCTGGCTACTTTCTTTTTCTTTTGATCTCAAGCCGCATTTGAAACGTTGGGACCGCTGCTGCAAAATGGGACCCGCATGTCATCCTCTATGTACAATAAAGTTTCTTTTCTTGGATTATTTTTTGGCTCCTGATATTTGGTCACTTGCCTTTTCCTTCGATCCCATGCCACGTTTGAAACGTTGAGGAACCTGCGCTCATGGGACCATGTCATCCTCTATGTACTACAAAAGTTTATTTTCTTGGGTTTTTCACTCTCTGATTTTTGGCTATTTCCTTTTTCTTTTGATCCTGCCGCCTTGGAAACGTTGAGTAAGCTGCCTCGTGGGACCCGCATGTCATCCTCTATGTACAATCAATTTTCTTTTCTTGGAGTTTTTTTTACCCCCTAATTTCTGGCTACTTTCTTTTTCTTTTGATCTCAAACCGCATTTGAAACGTTGGGACAGCATGTCATCCTCTATGTACAATAAAAGTTTCTTTTTTTGGATTATTTTTCACCCTCTGATTTTTGGTCACTTGCCTTTTTCTTTCGATCTCATGCCGCCCTTGAAAACGTTGAGGAACCTGCTGGCCCATGGGACCCACATGTCATCCTCTATGTACTATAAAAGTTTCTTTTCTTTGATTTTTTTCACCCTCTGATCTTTGGCTATTTCCTTTTTCTTTTCATCCCCTGCCGCCTTGGAAACGTTAGTAAGCTGCTGACTGGTGGGACCCGCATGTCATCCTCTATGTACAATCAAGTCTCTTTTCTTGGATTTTTTTTTACCCCCTTATTTTTGGTCACTTGCCTTTTTCTTTCGATCTCATGCAGCCTCTGAAACGTTGAGAAGCTGCTGGCTCATGGGACCCACATGTCATCCTCGATACTATAAAAGTTTCTTTTCTTGGATTTTTTCACCCTCTTATTTTTGGCTGTTTCCTTTTTCTTTTGATCCCCTGCCGCCTTGGAAACATTGATTAAGCTGCTGACACAAGGGGCCCGCATGTCATCCTCTATGTACAATCAACTTGCAAGATCTTGGGGCGGAAGAGCTTGTATAAGTGGGACCCATATGTCATCCTCTATGTACAATAAAAGTTTCTTTTTCTTGGATTATTTTTTGCTCCTGGTATTTGGTCTCTTTCCTTTTTCTTTCGATCTCATGCCGCCTCTGAAACGTTGAGTAAGGTGCTGGGTCATGGGACCCGCATGCCATCCTCTATGTACAATCAACTTTCTTTTCTGGGAGTTTTTTTACCCCTAATTTCTGGCTACTCTTTTTCTTTTGATCTCAAGCCGCATTTGAAACGTTGACACCGCTGCTGCAAAATGGGACCCGCATGTCATCTTTTATGTACAATAAAGTTTCTTTTCTTGGATTATTTTTGGCTCCTGATATTTGGTCACTTGTCTTTTTCTTTCGATCTCATGCCCCCTTTGAAACGTTGAGGAAGCTGCTAGCGCATGGGTCCCGCATGTCATACTCTATGAACAATAAAAGTTTCCTTCCTTGGAGTTATTGTTTACCGCTAATTTCTGGCTACTTCCTTTTTTCTTTTGATCCCCTGCCGCCTTGGAAACGTTGAGTAAGATGCTGACACAAGGGGCCCGCATGTCATCCTCTATGTACAATCAACTTGCAAGATCTTGGAGCGAAAGAGCTTGTATAAGTGGGACCCATATGTCATCATCTATGTACAATAAAAGTTTCTTTTCTTGGATTATTTTTTGCTCCTGATATTTGGTCACTTTCCTTTTTCTTTCTATCTCATGCCGCCACTGAAACGTTGAGTAAGGTGCTGGCTCATGGGACTGTACAATAAAGTTTCATTTCTTAGATTTTTTTTACCCAGTGATTTTTGCTAACTTGCCTTTTTCTTTTCGATCATATGCCGCCTTTGAAATTCAGGTCGCCGCTGGCTCATGAGTCCCACAAGTCAGCCTCTATGAACAATAAACCTTTCCTTTGTTGTATTTTTTTTACCCCTAATTTCTGGCTATTTGCCTTTTTCTTTTGATCCCCTGCGGCCTTTGAAACGATGAGGACGCTGCTGGCAGGTCGGTCCCACATGTCATCCTCTATGAAGAATATAAGTTTCCTTTTTGGATTTATTTTTGACCCCTAATTTCTGGCTATTTGCCTTTTTCTTCTGATCCCTGCCGACTTCGAAATGATGAGGATGCAGCTGGCAGATCGGTCCCACATGTCAGCCTCTATGAACAATAAATGTTTCCTTTGTAGGATTTATTTTTTACCCCTATTTTCGGGCTACTTGCCTTTTTCTTTGAAACGTTGAGGACGGTACTGTCTCATGGGTCCCACATGGCATCCTCTCTGAACGATAAACCTTCATTTCTTGTTAACGACAGGTTTATCAGTATTATTTTCGCAGACTAATACAAGCTCTTTGGCTCCAAGATCTTGCAAGTTGATAGATTAAATCAAGGAATTATTAGGATATGTTTTAAATTTCAAATCCACTTTATGAATTATTAAAAATACCGTTATCCATGTGGGTATGGAGCGATCAAGGATTTTCATATTGGGCATGAGCAGTTTCAAAAATTGGAACCCTATAATTCAAAATAAATAAAAACAACTTTTATGTAGAATCTCCGTGTATTTTTTTTTTGCCAATCATAGGATCTGTGTTTCATTAGAAAAGGGCCGAAATTGCATGAGCAGAAAGGCCCATTTGTAGTTATTGGGCTTCGACGGCCGGAGCAAGTAGGCCGAGAGCAATTACCATGTAGATGGCCGTTGGCAACCCAAAGTGAAATATTGGGCCCAACAGGGGAATGCTGAACAGTACTATTTTCTAATTGGAAGGTGGTACATGGCGTAATCCTGCCAAAAAAAAAGATGGACACGGGTTGCTGAAATTTGCCCATCTGCGCCTAATATCGCCGCCGCGGCTCCGCTTCCGCCGCCGCCGCCATGCCTCGTCTCGCGTCGAGCTCGCGGTACTGCCGCGTCTCGGGCACGGGGTACCGCGGCGTCCGCGCGCGCCCCAAAGGTACGTATTACGCGGAGATACGTGACGGCGGCGAGCGCATCGGCCTCGGCACCTACGAGACCGCGCACGAGGCCGCGCGCGCGTACGACGCCGTGGCGTGGCGGCTCGGGCGCCCGCGATCGTCGATGAATTTCCATGACGTGTGGACGCGCCAGCAGGCCGAGGATCTCGCGCCGCCGCCGTACATCGTTAGACAGGAGGAACAGCACCGCCGCCGCGAGACGGAGCGCCGTTTGCGCATCGCCGAGCGGGACGAGCGCGCGGCGCGCGAGTGGGCGGCCCGCTTCCCCGAGGACGTTGCCGCCGAGAACGAGCACTTCCGCAGACGGAGGGCGGAGAAGGCGACGAGGCGGGCAGCGAAGAAGGAGGACCGCGCACGACGGAGGGCGGAGAAGGCGACGAAGCGGGCCTTCATCGAAGCGCAGCTCGCCGGGCCGACCACCATTGGCGAGGACGACCCCCGTTGGATTGACCTCTTCTCGTCGGATCCGGTGTCGGGCACGACACCGGACTCGTCAGATGTCGAGTTTTAGTTTAGTTTTATCGCACTACTTTGTACAAATATGAACTACGGAGTATCTATCAAGCTAATTTTATCCTATTTTATGTCTATTTCTAGTCTTTGTTTGATCTTCTGTTTTACTGCACTCTATTTTTCATTATATTCTGTTTTTGGCGCTGCATTTATAGCGCCTCTGAAAATACGCTGTTTCAGCCCTGCATTTGGCCGCCACAGTTTGCAGCTTCCGGTGAAGCTATTGCCGGCTCCATGCGCAGCATCAGCCATTCAGCCCACAGCGCCTAAATATAGAGCCACTGCTGGAGTTGCTGTAATATGTTTGTCAGCAGGAGCTTACCTAATTAGTTAAAAAAAAGATGTTCAGCGTGGGATTCGAAAAAAAGATCTTCATGTTTTTTTCCTAGCTATCCTAGTTCGGACTTTTCATTGTGTTGGCTAGTGCATGAAGCTTGACACCTGTATTATGTGATCCTGATATGAGGATAAGAACACCTTCAGGTTGCATTGCTAATGGTGTCTACTGCAGCAGTGGCGTACCTTCAATGGAGACTGATGCAAGAGAGTTGGTACTGGTGAACCTGCACCTGACATCATCGTGCCACCTGAAGTAGGTTGTGTATTGGGATTAGACTGATAAGCATAGCACCTTGCAAAGAACAAGATGCTGCTAGTGTTGGTTAACGTGATTTTACGACAAAAGTCATGTATGCTCAACAGGTGCCGTACCTAGTTTGGATATTGTGTTGTTACCCTTTTGTGGTTTGGTGTTTGTCCAACAGAGAAAGCTACTCTTTTCCCGTGTAAGTGTTATTATGTGAACAAAAGTTGTATGTACATATATATCGGTCAGAGAACCAAGATTGCATATTCTTGCCTGGTTATAACACATAAGTCATAATAACAATTAAAGAGAAAAGGAACATTTGCCTTTGCAATGTGATTGTGCCAAGTAGATTAGACAACCAACCACAAACATTACAGGTCAACAGCCAAACGCATGCGAAAGTCCTAAGGTAAGCTCCATAATACATGTTGAAACCAAAAGCCTAGAAACCATAAGAAAGGTAGCTCCACATCACAGTTCCACGACAGCAGCATACTGATCATAAAACATATATCAAGTCAGGACAGCTGCACCACTGGGTAAGCATCCATGGGGTCTGGCTCAAGAGCGAAGACTGTGTGAATGCTGCAAAATGTGGCTCTTGCCTCACCCCACCCATACATCTTATCATGGAACCTTACCAAATCAGCATGAATCATCTTGACATAAACATAGCTCCTCTCTCCATGCTGATGGGATTGAACAATGCGCCAGTTGCAGTGCTTCAGCTTGTCAAACAGTATGCAGGAGATGACGAAGCATGCTGGCTGGTCTTTTGTAGTGACAATGGCTTGGAGTAGCTGGTCCTGTGAACCACCCAACTGGATCTTTAGAGCTTGAAGGACAGTCCGTGCTATATAAGCTACCGTTGCTGACTTCAGCTCAGAATCAGGTGAATGACAGCTGACATCTTGTCCTAGAGATGCAGATCCTTCTTGATCATCACCACTACTTACAGGTGCGTCAGGTTCAACAGAAGGCACATCAGGTACATGCTCCGGTTCATAGGAGTCGGTAGCACGGTAGAACCTAAAGGGATAGTAGGACCAGATATGTTCTCGGACAGGACCGCTTGCTGAAATCTCTACAATACCAGAGGGTAAACCACCAATATCCACTTCAGTTAGAGGCTCTACCCTACCAGCTCCAGGTCCACCACCAGTCAGTACTCTGGGCAGGACGGGTTTTAACAATGCAAAACATACTTCAGGTGCAGGATCATCAGTAGCAACTCCAGCATCAGCACCAGTTATATCGGTCTTGACAATAGGTAAACCGTTTTGCTCCAGTTCAGAGAATTCCCGTGGCACGACACCGTTCACTAGAGGCTCTACACTAGCAGCTCCAGCTGCACCACCAGTTTCTACAGCAGGGGGTAAACCCAATCCACAACCTTCTTCATGTGACACGATGATGCCAGGTATAGGCTCATCAGTACCAGGTCCAGCTGCATCAGTCTCCATAGACAGTAAACAAGGTGGCGTCGGAGGTTTAAAAGACTGGCATGCCATTTCACCTTTGTCATCAGACAATATAGAGTTTTCTTCAACTCTATGTTTCTGCAATAATAAGCACATGAACAGAAATTAGACCAGAGCATCTAGCCATCTAACAGGGGCAGCGGCAAAACAAGCGTCGGTCCATATGTTTACCTTGTCATCTGGGATATCAGAACACACAGATTTAGAAGTCATTTCACATAGCATCCGCTTTTTCGTTCCTTCCCCTACGTCCATCTGGAATAAGTAATACTATTGATCACATAAAACTAATTAATCAAATATATGCATATGTTGAGAAGTTTGCACGGCAAATTGTGGATTCTGCTTTTATCACCTACGAATCGTCGTTCTATATATTTACCTTGTTATCTGGGATATCAGAAGTCAAAGAATGAGAAGTCATCTCACTAAGTATCGGTTTTTTCGCTCTTTCCCCTCCATCCATCTGCAATAAGAAGTACTATTGATCACATAAAGCCAATTCATTGAATATATGCATATGTTGAGAAGTTTGCACAACAAATTGTGGATTCTACTTCCAATCACCAAGTAATCTCGTGAGAAATGCATGATCAAGATATGTTTCTCCCTCTTGATCGACATCTGCATCTCCATTAAGACTAATCATCGTGCGATGGTGCTAGCGCATACACTTCCAATCACCAGACAAGCAAAAAATTGTTGATTCTAGTAATGCTTAATCAGCAGTGGCCATGGAACGACCACAGATCGACCAAGCAAAAAAATAAATCATCAGCCTACTGACCACCAGGCAAAACAAACTAGGCCCATACATGGCCTCACAAATCATCATCAAACGTCGATCAAACTAGCAAGTTTGAACATGGATTACTAATTTATTTTCTGATAAAGTGAGTATATTAATATCGAAAGATATTGATTACACTGAGCCTCTGCAACAACGCAATACCTTACTGGTAGTACGGATGCACATGGATTCCTAATACTCCCTCTGTTCGGTTTTAATTAGTCGACGAGAGGGAGAGAAGAAAATGAACTGTCGATGCTTTCAACTAGAGTCAATTAAATACGAACGGAAGAAGTACGTAGTAGTATTGACAAATATCCGGATCTAGTCTAAAAACAAATTGGCATGTAAATCCTAGTAGTCTACTAAACTAGGATCAATACCCTAGATTAGGGTTGCAAGCGGCGTCCGCGAATCGTCCCGCAAAGCAGAAAATTAGAGCAAATAGTGGTTGAGATTAGAGCAGATTTAAAGCACTCGCACTGAAACTAGCTAGCCCGCTACCCACCCCGCTTGACACCCTGCCCTAGATGTGAATCTACACCAAATATTCAAACAAGGATGAGCAACCGCCAATAAAATTTTATCCGCACATCATCATCTCTACCATACAAAAGGGTATGGTGATTTCACATACAGCCATTGTTGCCGCGGGACGAGGATGAGTGATGCGCCGCGGAGAAGGTGCCTCACGCCTCTGTCGCCGCCGCCGTCGAAGAGGAAGTCGAAGCCGCGCGATTGTGGTCCGTCGCCGATATGGAGGTGGAGCTACTAGGGAAGAGATGGAGGTGGAGGTGGAGAGGGAGTGATGGTTTGTACTAGTGGCGGCCGGTGAGATAGTTATAAATACAGCCTCTCTCTCTTTTTTGGCAAGGAATGCAGCTTCTCTTGGAAGGCAACGAGGCAACGCACTCCAGATTATTATAATAATATGGACGGAGAAATTTGGTCGCATCTGTGTTGTCTTGTCAAATGAATCACCAGGATTTGCTTTTAGTACTCCAGATTTGGGCGACCCAAGGAAGTAGAGATAGTAATGTACGCCATCTAGCTGCACGCTATCAAATCAAATAAATGGTCATGCCATTTACTTTTAAGATGGTGCAGCAGTTATTCTGACCAAAGAAACATGCACGTCTGCTGATTATTTCTGATGGGTATACATTTACCGTCCGCTAGCAAAGATTGTTTGGCACATTGTTCTTATGGCTTTCAACATCACACCCCTTAATAATATTATTAATCAATGTTTGGGCAATCAATTGAGTGTGTTAATAAAAAATTAAAACCCACAAATCCAACTGTACTATTTTTAGGACCATATGAAAGACAAGGAATGATTTTAAATGCCATATGGAGTACCTCCAACCATGTGAAATATGGTTCTGTCATGCAGGTGATACCCATGGCTTCGCATTGGATCTGTATGTTGTCCTACATACAGTCAACTATGAAGTACCACGATTTGGTTTTTGGGTGCAACCGGCTAGAGAATGATGCACGGGTTTGTACAGCCAGTACAATTCACATTAAGATTTTCTGATAGGATGTTGATGTGTATATGTAAGAATCATACACTAGAATGTCTTCTATGTTTAGATGGTTGATCTACGTTTATACTTTCTGTGAACCATGAGGTTAAGACCTTTGTACTGTAATAAAGATTGCTAAATAACAGTATATATGTATGCCTCTAGGGACACTGAAACAGCCAAACAACCATGCATGTGTATAGACCGTATTTGATCAAATTAAAAGAAGCGCCTGGGTTCATGCAAATAGCATAAATTTATCACCTAAGTACATTAGCTATAAATAGTTAAATAGGAGTCAAGACCAACTGAGCTAGCTAGTAGTATGATCCTACTATTACATAAATATCCCTAACTCTGATTGTCTTTGTTCCAGTCCAGCGCGTTGGTGTAGCTTGGGATGAACCAAAACCCCGTATGCCAGTTGGCCCCTGGACCGCTGCTTGAGAAAGATATGCTTTGGTGGTCTTCGCCATTTAGACTGAAGCGGAAAATTTCTTGATGTGATGTGTCAAACTGAGAGCCAATGGCCTGAGGCGTGGTGTAGATGCAGTTTCTTCTTGTCAAATATCCTGGGGGAAATGTTGCACCACCCACTGGCATGAAAATCGGATAGTTCAACCCAAGGAACATAGAATAGTCTCCAAGATTAGTAACCCTTTCCCACGGGTTGGCTGGAAGTAACCGACTAGTGTCATTCGAGAATACAATGCAGGTATACCCCGAATAGCTGTGAACAGCGCGACCGCAATGGACAGAAGGGGTACTATCATAATGAGTTGGAGCACCGTCAGCGTCAAAATCCATTACGCCACGTGCATAGACCAGGAGAAGTCTAGAACGATCTTGAGATCTTGCCAGCCACCACGTACGACTATTAGAGTCAAAATCATCATCGTCATCAAATCCAGCCGTCCACGGAATGAATGGAGCAGGGAGCACTATAGGACCTTGAAAAAGGAAAGAACACGTCACATGAAAATATATTTCATGATTTATCTACTAGTGATATTGATTTGATATTGGGATGCCAATACTAGTACTTTATAAAATCATGGTCGAACATAAGATGGTTTGAAATATATTTCGAACATCTTGGTAAAACTTCATATGGATTTAAAACATGTTCCCGAAAATATTGGTCCAAATTTTAGATGGTTTGAATATAGTACTCCTTATTCTCTAGAACCGGGGGAATATAAACAAATGAAAGTTTTTATCAATATTGCATGGCACCTTTATTGATTCTATTTCTACTCTACCTTAAATTTTCTAGGGAGTAATAATAAAGAAACTTAATTACTAGGGGGCCTTTTTCCTAAGGAACAACATGCACATTAGACCATACTAAAATTCCTATAGATGTTAAATTCTATATATGTCCATACCACAAGAGGGTTATGGTGTGCGCCTATGGAATTCCTTTAAGCCAAAAGATGCCAAGACAGTTCAACAAATAAGAGGTGAAATACTATATAAGTTACGTATATAAAAAAGATAGGGAGGAAATGTTACCAAATTGATTAGGATCCCATGCATAAACATTTCCAAGCTCAGTAACGGCGAACACAAGTCCGTTATGTATAATTGCATCGCAGTATATGGCGCCGTACTGAAACTGGTTTTCAAGAAATATCCATGCACGAGGATATTCGCCATGGAGGTAGGCAATTGCAAAGTCGAAGATTGCGACAAGGGAGAAATCTTGATACCCCCTAGCAGCTGTAGGAACTTGGCAAATAGCTATCTTCTGCAGTTGAATAGCAGAACGCTGATACTCGAATATAAGTGGATTGTGTGTGGTTTCCAACTTGTCCCTCAAAGATGGAAGCTTAATCTTGCGATGAGTGTAGACATTGAGGAGGTTCCACTTGCCTTCGGGGCCAACCATGGCGATCCAATCTCCATTGGCGCCTGCCCGCTCCTCATCCTTACCGTGTGGCATTAGGCCATCATAGGAGAACCTGTCCAGCGGCAGTAGTTTGCACTTGCTGTGCACCGGCAAATCCTCCTTGAACACCGCCCATGGTTTATCCGCCGGGTCACAACAGAGAACACACGGAAGGCCAAACGGCTGAGAAGCAGGCAGAGTGGCACTGTATTTGGCTGACTGAAGAATACTTTTGGAGGAACCGACTAGGGACGCGGCGGTGATGGCGTCGCACTGGCTGATGAGCACTTCAAGGGGGCCTTCCGTAAACACCTTGTGAAACAGCCCAGATCCACAGACCCTGCTCGATTTCGCCATCGCAATGAGGCAGGTGGTACAATGGGGTTGGTATTTTCTTGGGCGATCTACTGATTCGAACTTTGGGAGAGAGATGGCGATCAATGGCGGCAGGTGGGGGTTTGAGTTGGAGAACAGAGGCTCTCAAACTGGGCACTGCTGGATAGGATGCGAAAGCGCCATGGCGGAGACGCAGGCGCGTGCTATGGAAGATGGGCGGAGTGGGGATAGACGACGGAGGTGAACCGAGACGCTCATATACTGCCTACTGCAGTTTCGAGGAGAGTGTGAATGTGTTCAAAAAAAGAGGAGAGTGTGAATGTGACCCGACACCCGAGTAGGAGCCGAGCAGACGGACTATAGGAGTAGCCCCATCATTACAGAACATTAATCGTGCTTCCTACAATAAATAAGTGAAACATCCCAGGCTTGTGTTGTCTAATCAAATCGATGGCCATGTCAGTATTATGGTGAACAAATAAAACAAATACACACCAACCTTGTTCTTTTTGCAACGTACACCAACCTAGCAAGGCATCAACCTTCTCGCCATCAACTACGACTCCGTGGCTCCGTCCCACCAAAGTTGTCTCAACTTTGTAAAAAAAAATACATCTATCCATCTAAATTTTAACAAAGGTGAGACACTTTTGGTGGGACCGAGGGAGTACAAAAAAACTTCACTACTCCATGCTAGTATCGGCCACTAATTCAAATTTCAACTGAAGGCGTGCTATTTTATGGTCCTGAAAATTGCCAAAAAAAATACAACCCAAAAATGCAACAGATCCATGTTAAGGGGGTACACCCTACGCAATATACATTAAGAAACTTTGAAACTTCAGCGACCTTGTAAGAATGCCCATGACAGTGCAGTTTTGCCAAATTAGGAAGAGACGAAATATGAATTCAACCAAAGAAATCTAAACGAATCCTTAGACAATAGCATAGTTAACACGTTCAGAAAAAAATGATGACTCCAAAAGAACAACATTAGCAAGAAATAGTCCATTTTAGTTTGAATTTGCAGTCACATACATAACTAGTAGTACTGCCAAAATACTATAATACTCCGAGCTGCATTCTAGCACTCCAACTAGCTAGTAATAGTTCTGGAGTAGTAGTACTACTACTATACAAGTCCAAAATACATCCGAACGAACCCTACTTCGAACTAAACTACTCCCTCCGATCTTCGAGTAACTACATTGCAGTATGACTAAACGAAGATTATTGTATAACCTTCTTGTTGATGCAAACGCAGATAGGCAACACACGCTGCCCTCCATTCTGCTTCGCGTAACGGGGCGGCACCGCCAGGAAAGAAGTGAGCTGCTGCAACATGATCGAGCTAGGCGTCGGGGAGCTCGTCGGCTCGATTACCGCCATCAAGGTGTCCGTCGAGAGGTCACTGGTCCCAGCCGTCGCCGGCGTCGGCGGACCAATCACCAACAGCTGCGCCTTGTACATCGGAAACAAGCACGCGGCCGACCTGATGCACACACAGGACACAATGGTGGTCGGGCCGAGCGCTCCAACGGTGATGGCGAACACGCTACCGTCTTCTTCCCCACTGCCGATGAACAGGTGTCCCCGCGGTTGTACCGGAACACGAACTATGCACCAGGCGGGTATGCCATACTGGAACGTAAACACTGGGATGGAGTGGGATGCTTGGAGGTGTACCAGGAGCTCCCGCGGCGGGCCGGTGAAGCTGCAGCCGGTATTGATGGCCTCTGTGCAGCCGCACGGACCATGCGGGCACGCGATATAGTGCTTGTAGGACTCCGTGGAGGCGACCAAGCTCTGGCAGCCGACGCACTTGACCATTGCCCCAGATCGATTCGACGGCGGCAATCTTGGCCCAGATCGATTCGACGGCGGCAACCACGCCGGCTGCTCGCACTTCTTGCACGGGTTCGGCGCAAGCTCGCCGACGCAGCGCCGACAGCCCATATGACCGCCCTTGCACTGCACGGAACAACGTACGTGGCATCAGTTGTCATTGACATTTCTCACAGGTGAACCTAAGAATGAAATCGGAAGGGAGCGACCTTGGATATGGGGGGTTTGAAGGGCAGCAGGCAGAGGGGGCACAAGAAGAGGGCCTCCTCCATCTTCAGAGAAGAGTGATCGGGAAAACGAGAACGGGATGGGTTCTTTTTTTTATACATGCCTTGGAGTGGAGTATGGATACTACTACTTATAGGAAGAACTTCCTTGCTAAGAATCGGCGTCGGCCGTACGCAAGCATAGATGCACCAGCGGCTCTGCAGTTTGTCAAAATAAAAGGACAGAGCTGCAGTGACTTGAAGTCTCCAAATCTCATTGTGACTTGGTGCCACCATCTACCAACCATTTGAGATCCAACGTTCCAAACTAATCTCTTATTTCGAACCTAAAAACAAAAATTATGAAAAAAATCCAGTAAAATGTAGATGCCTTGTTCTAAAATCTGTGAATATTTCATCCCACTCGGACGATTAGCTTGTGATTAAAGAGCTTTTTACGTATACGAGCACTAGTTTAAACTAAATACTCCCTCTGATTCATATTAATTGACTTCAATATGGATGTATCTAGAACTAAAATGTGTCTAGTACATCCATATTAGAGTCAATTAATATGAACCGGAGGGAGTATATATTTGCTCACAAACCTTTGATTCAAATCGAATGAAACTTCACCAAAATATAAATCGAAATATGCACGATTAACTGGAAGTTCTTGAAATATTTCTGAGCAATTATAATAATTATTTAGTTTAAATTCTAAGTCGATCGCATACATTGGATCTGAGATGGATGGTGGATGGTGGCACCAAGTCACTGTGAAACTTGGAAGTATCAAGTCAGTGAAGCTCTATCCCAAAATAAAAGCTTCGTGAAGGGGGCAGTTTGGTTCAAAAAAGAAGACAGTGCCAAGCAGTTGTCAAACAATACCCATATAGTCAAATGTACTCCCTCTGATTCAAATGAATTGACTCAACTTTGTCTAGATATATGGATGTATCAAGTCACTGAAGCTAAAATAAAAGCTTCATGAAGGGGGAAGTTTGGTTCGAAAAAAAATACAGTGCCAAGCAGCTGTCAAATAGTACCATAACGTCAAATGTACTCCCTCCGATTCAAACGAAATGACTCAACTTTGTATTTTGCATGTTAAAGGTTTTTCGTAAAACTTGGCCAATCTTAACATAGTTTGCCTTTCTAAAAAAAGATATAAGCCCTAAGGCTCCTTTGATTCATAGGATGGGAAAACCATAGAAATATGGAAAACATAGGATTGAGATTTAATGGCTAGTTGAATCATATAGGAAGATGAGTTGTGTTTGATTGTGCCAAAGGAAATTTTCCATGAGGTATGACCTAATGTTTTATTCTTATAGGATTTGCACTGCAAGATTCCTATAGGATATGTTCCTATGAATCAAACAACTAGTGTGGGGAAAATTCACATGTGATCTAAATCCTACATAATTCCTATACAAATCCTATATATGAATTTTAGTTGTTAGGTCACTTAAAATGACTTCACTTGAAGAGTTACATTTTTGTTTTTTTCTGAATTAGTAGTGATGCCTAACCATATATATACCTAAACCAAGAGAATCAGCATAAACTTATGTATATTAATAGTAAGCGCATATATGAATGTTTTTTATCTACAAACCCAGGGTCATATATATGTACATAGAAACATGCATATATACTAGTTTTTGTACCTTGGTGTGTTCCTCTTTTGGGCTATCTCTTTTTTGTTCACCGATTCACAACCAACGCCCTAGATTAATTTGGCACTTAAAAAATAACATTTTGTTTTTGGCGCACTAACACAAATAGTAGTAGCACGGTCAACACTGTAGAGAAGTACAAAATAAATGTGTGTGGGAAAAAATGACTTAAAGTGACCATTACATTGAGAAAAAGGGTAGAACCAAGCATTGCACAGGGAAAAAGCAGTGTAGTGCCCAGAAGAAAAAAACAAGTTGGGTTATACTCCCTCCATCCTGAAATAATGGGTGTAGAGTTAAAATTTGTCCATAAAAGAGTGTACTTCTCGTTTTGCAATGCACTTCAAAATTTGTCCACAAAAGAGTGGTAGTAAAAAATATTTCTTTCTCATCACGAGGGATATAGTTTCTTCACGACTAGTACGTACTACCTCCATCACAAAGCTTAAGTCTTTTTTTAAGAGTCAAAGCAAGTAAAGGTTGACGAAAATTTAGAACAATCTATCAACTAATATAATATTTTGTAGATACCATACCAAAAAAAATCGTTGTCTATGTATTGATATTAATTTTGTATTTTGCATGATAATGATTTTTGGTAAAATCTTAGTTTACCTTGACATAGTTTGAGCTTCTAAAAATAATATAAGCCTTACGCTTTGGGATGGAGGTAGTAGTATTTAGCATAATATGGTTTTCTTATTTACTACATGCATTTAGATCATTGGAGGTGGAAAAGTTGAAGAGGAAAGTGATGGTCGATGACAGTTTCCCAATGTAATAATAAAATCCTTAATATGCCTTGAAAACCCACACGTACGCTCTTTCTAGGACAGAGGCTATGAGGTAATGCACCCACGCGCTGTCATCTGCCGGTTCGTGCTATGTCTCCCAAATCTTGAAATATCGTCAGTTATCCATTTCACGTCCACACTTCTCCCTCTCTCCACGGACTAGGAAAAAACCCTCTCTTCACTTCCCCTTCCCATTCCACCGATGGAGAGCCCAACCGACGCCGTCAACGCAGCGAAAGCGAAAGCCGCGCGGCTGGCCTTAGCCGCAGAGGAGGCGTGCAGAGCCGCGACCGCAGCACGCATGGCCGCAACGGCGGCGATCATTGCCGCAGCGGATGCCAAAGACGAAGCGGAGGCCATTGCCGAAGGTCGGGCCATCGGTCGCTCATCGGCATCTGATGCTGTTGGTAGATGGGTCCACTCTCTTGGGAAGCATCCCCTAGATGACGAGGACGAGGTTGAACTCATCTTTGAACCGCCGCCGCCGACCTTCGACGAGAATATCGTCGACGAGGGGGAGGAAGTATGTTCCGATTCACCTCTCTCCCTTATTCAACATAGCCCTGTATCGATTTGCGCTATGGTCTCTCCCTCTTTTTTTTGCGCTATAGCGTTTTGAATTAGCGTCAGAATCTTTTTAGATTCATATTCAGTATTAGTTGCAACTGCTACATATTTGCTTCACATCCGATTCACCTCTCTCCCTTATTTAACATAGCCCTGTATCGATTTGCTCTATGGTCTCTCCCTCTTTTTTTTGCGCTATAGGGTTTTGAATTAGCGTCAGAATCTTTTTAGATTCATATTCATTATTAGTTGCAACTGCTACATATTTGCTTCACCTGTTTATTTGGCATGTATCAGGTTGCTACTGATGAGGTTGACAGCGATGTCGAGTCGCGTCATAGGAAGGCCAGGGCCACTCTCAACAAGCTTAAGGCGGGGAAGTTCGACAAGTATTGGAGTGAACCCTGGACTGGTGCCAGGAACAGCTGCCCCTTCTGCACAAAGAGCATAAAGGTTGACTTTCGAAGCGTCCTGCAGCATGCCGAAGCCGGTGGGTCCGGCTGTCTCAAAGTTGGGGAAACTGTTAACCGATCCGGCTTCATAGCCAACCACATGGCATATGGGCTATTCCTAAGGAAGAAATTGAACCAAGCTATCGAGACCGGTCGTGTGCCTCCTCCCAAGCCCAAGCCACCAAAGATTAAAGGTATGGGCAGCAAGAAGCAGAAGAAGCGGGACCAGGAAGAAGATGGTAAATATACTCCGTAACTGTTGTGCATGTTTGTCTCTCCTACTGCTTCAAAAGCAGCATCTTTTGTTGAACTCTGTTTATGTTTGCTGCTCAGCAGCGTTTGTGGTGAACCTATTAGCTTAATTAGGGGTTGTTGAACTATGTCTGTGTTGAACCTTGCTTAATTAGGTTGTGTTGAACTCTGTTTGTGTTGGCGTGGGAAGGGGGGCATGATGCTACCCTGAATTTGCGGGACCCCCAAAAAACTTGCAAATACGAGTGATGCATCCAAAAGGAACAAACTTCTTACATGGTAGACCCCAGTCTGAAAGCAAGAAATGCGATCGGGTCCTTAACAGCCACCGCCCGGATTGATCGGGTATTTTGCCTGCCTACCGCATGTGACTTGTGCTCACTGAAGTTTGGGACCTCACGCATGGGCACCACACGTAAGTGACAGACCTGTTGGTGTAAAAACTCGGGTGATTATTATACTGCATTAGTACAAAGTTTCCTATGGATTCAAGGGTTGGAAAGCCAAGTTAACTCATTTTCATGACTAAGAAGGAGCCAGGCTTACTTTTTCATTTTCATGTTTTAACTTGTTTAAATCTTGGTCAAACAAAGGATCTGACCAGGATTCAAGTGGGCATAAAAATTCAAAAAAGAAATCAAAAAAAAAACCAAAGCACATAAGCTTCTTATGTCATATAGTAAGCATTACAGTTGATCAACGAAGTCTAGACATATTCAAACCAGAAAAATATTGTATATACCCCCTAACCCTAAACTCTGTCTTATGAAGTCAAGCATGAAGAAAAGTGGTTTTGGGTTTCAAACATTGGAAATTGAAAAAACTCCCAAAAGCTTCATTTTGGAGTGACTAAGAAGAATCCAGGCTTTCATTTTCATGTTTTAAATTGGTTTAAATCTTGGTCAAACCTAGGATTTGACCAAGATTCAAATGGACATAACAAATTCAAAAAAATCAAAACCAAACACATAGTCTTTTGATGTCATATAGTAAGCATTCAAGTTGATAAACAAAGTCTAGACATATTTAAACAAGAAAAATCATGTATATACTTGGCCCCTAACCCTAAACTCTGTCTTATGAAGTCAAGCATTAAGAGGAGTGGTTTTGGGTTTCAAACATGGAAATTTAAAAAACCTCCCAAAAGCTTCATTTTGGAGTGACTAAGAAGAATCCAGGCTTACTTTTCATTTTCATGTTTTAAACTGGTTTAAATCTTGGTCAAACCTAGGATTTGACCAAGATTCAAATAGGCATAACAAATTCAAAAAAAAACTAAACACATAGTCTTTTGATGTCACATAATAAGCATTCAAGTTGATAAACAAGGTCTAGACATATTCAAACCAGAAAAATCATGTATCTACCCCCTACCCCTAAACTTTGTCTTATGAAGTAAAGCACGGAGAGATATCATTTTGGGTTTCGAACATGGAAAATTTAAAAAAACCTCCCAAAAGCTTCATTTTGGAGTGAATAAGAAGGATCCACACTTACTTTTCATTTTCATGTTTTAAACTTGTTTAAATATTGGTCAAACCTGCAAGGATTTGACCAAGATTCAAATGGGCATAAAATTCAAAAAAAAATAAAAAAAACACTTCGTCCTTGACTTCATTAGACAGAGTTTTAGGGTTAGAATATATGCAAAATATGTATAGACTCTCTTGATCAACATGAATGCTTACTATAACTTAAGAAGCTTAATTATGTGCTTTGGTTTTTCATTTTTTGAATTCTTTATTGAATTTTTATGCCTATTTGAATCTTGGTCAAATCCTAGGTTTGACCAAGAATTAAACAAGTCAGTAACATGAAAATGAAAAAGTAAGCCTGGATCCTTCTTATTCACTCAAAAAATGAAGCTTTTGGGAGGGTTTTTGAATTTTCCATGTTTGAAACCCAAAACCATTCCTCTTATATGCTTGACTTCATATATATCACAGAGTTTAGCCTTAGGGGGTATATACATGATTTTTCTAGTTTGAATATGTCTAAACCTTGTTTATCAACTTGAATGCTTACTATAAACCAAAAATTCATGTATCTACACCTAACCCTATATGCATGAAGGAAAGTGGTTTTGGGTTTCAAACTGGATATCTCAAAAACTACTCCCAAAGCTCTTTTAGAGTGACTGAGAAGGTTACATGCTTCTTTTTTCATTTTCATGTTTTAATCTTGTTTAAATCTTGCTCAAACCTAGATTTTGACCAAGATTCAAATGGGCAAAATTTTAAAAAATGAAAAATCAAGGCACATAGTCTTCTTATGTCATATAATAAGCATTAATTAAGTTGATAAACAAGCTCTGGACCTTATTAAACAGAAAAATCATAAATCCACCCTAACCTAAACCTATTTATGAGTCAAGCAGAGGTGGTTTTGGTGTAAATCAGCTAAGAATTTCATATTATGTTTATTAAACTATTTAAATCATAGTTAAACCCAGGAGTTGACAAAAGATTAGACAATATTAAATATTAGTAGTAAAATAGAATCAGGTTTATAGTCACCATATCATATATATATCAGCATTCAATTAAGATTGTTCAACAAGGTCTAGACATGACTAAACGAGAAAAATCATGTATCAAGCTACCCCTAACCCCAAACTCTGTCTTGAAGTCAAGCATGAAGAAATCACGTGTGGTTTTGGTTTCAAACATGGAAATTTCAAAAAACCTCTCAAGAGCTTTATTTTTGGAGTGACGAAGGATCGATGCAGGTTACTTTTCATATTATTCATGTTTTAAACTTGTTTTAATCATTGTTGGCCAAACCTAGGATTTGACCAAGATTCAAATGGGCATAATTTTAAAAAAATGTAAAATCAAGGCACATAGTCTTCTTATGTCATATAGTAAGCATTCAATTAAGTTGATAAACAAGGTCTAGACATATCAAACCAGAAAAATCATGTATCTACCCCTATATATCCCAAATCCGAACGGGAACATCACACCTCGGAGGTACTCACAAAATAATCTCCTTTTAGGCATCGGCAATGTGAATTCCGCGCCTCGAAATTTATAATGTTTTTCCTTGCCTTTGTTCACTTTGTCATTACGATCCAGTTGCAAGTGCCTGTTAACATTCAATGTTGCACAATCAATCCTAGCATTTGAGCTATCTTTTGTCTTGGATGGAATGTTGAGTAATGTGCCGACAATGCTGTCACATATATTCTTCTCCATGTGCATGATATCAATATTATGCCGAAGCTTCTTACCAGCCCAATACGGCAAGTCCCAAAGAGTGGTCCTGCGCTTATAAAATATTCTCGGTCTATCATTTTCCATTTCCTTCCTCTTGGTACATGCTGCTATTTCACCTCCCATCTTCCTTTTGGTAGCTGCTAGACTCAGTTCATCTCGTCTCTTCTTCCTTTTTCTATCTGCTACTACTGCTGCTGCATCTTCTGTATTCTTCTCTGCTGTACCTGCTGTGGCGGCTGGTGGTTTTCCTGGTTTAACATTTCTGACCGCTTCTAGGTGCGCCTCCAACTCGTGACTCTTAAAGTGCTGCGGTTTAGTCTTTTTACAGGCCTGATCACCAATAAATTGCAATTTTTTTCTATTTTTTCGGAAACTGTGATCTAATGGAAGGAAACGGCGATGGCCCATATAGCATATCTTGTTTATTATCCTCACTGCCAGCTGATCAGTATCACAGTGAACACATGCATTATAACCTGATGTTACTCTGCCTGACATAGTGCCCAAAGCTGGATAATCATGGGTGCAATACAGTACAGCAGCACGTAATAGAAAATTTTGTTCTTTAGGTTGACACACATCCCATGTAGGGACACCCTCCCATAATGTTTGCAAGTCTCTAATAAGAGGCTGCATGAACACATCAAAATCCTTCCCAGGAGATTTGGGACCTGGGATGAGTAAGGCCATCATACAGTTCGACTGATCGGTGCATGTCCAGGGAGCCTGGTTGTAAGGTGTAACTAGTACTGGCCACATGCTATACGAGTTGCTCATGTTGCCAAATGGGTTGAATCCATCTGTAGCAAGGCCAAGTCTCAGGTTCCTTGGATCTGCAGCAAAATCTGGATGATCCAGGTCGAATTGCTTCCATTCATCGCCATCAGCAGGATGCCTCAGTAAATCAGGGTCGGGCGTGAGAATCTCTTTGTGCCATCTTGTTTCCCGAGATGTTTGTTCTGAAGCAAACAACCTCTGCAATCTTTGTACAAGTGGAAAGTATCTCAGAACCTTCCAAGGAATCTTTTTCTTACCACCAGCTCCATCATGTTTCCATCTTGATTCCTTACATACTGGACATTCATCGAGGTCATTATACTCCATCCAAAACAGTGCACAGTTATTTTTGCAAAAATCAATCTTCTCATATCCAAGTCCCAGTACCTTGATGTACTGCTTCACCTCATAAAAGGATTTTGGCAGTCCAGCCCCAGGGAGTGCATCGCTGTATGTCTTCGCAACTGCATTGAACGCTTTATTGGTAATCCCCTGGTATGACTTGTCATGAAGTAATTTCACAATTAATTCGAATCTTGACACAACAGAACCAGGGGCCACTAAGCGCTTAGCATCTTCTATCAGGTCATGGAAAAGAGGCTTTTTGTGATAACCATGGGGCTGTTGGCTTGCATATGGATACAGATCCCGTAACAAATTAGCAGTAGCCTCATCCTGGACGAGATCTTCAGGCTGATAACCATCAGAATAAAGAGGATCAATAATGTCAGGCTGATCATAGTGTTCACCATGGTTAATCCACCTGATATATGTCTGGTCCATCCCATAAACGAATAAATGATCTGAGACTACATGTTGAGGCTTGGACCCAATATTCAAACATACGCGGCATGGACAAATCACTTCCTTTGTCTTGTCGCCGTCAGTAAAATCACTAACGTGCTTCATGAAGTCTTCAATACCACTCAAATATGTTGGTGTGTTTAATGAGTGAAATAATATCCAAGTTCTGTCCATCTGTTGAGGAGATAGATGGTCAGAGAAGCGATAAGCTAT